>OY744547.1:66242715-66297715 GCA_963556195.1 Sepiola atlantica
AAATGGAATAAAAGATAAGCAAATCAACAACTAGCAAAAATAAACTCAAATACACACATTGCATAGTTCTACCAAAATATTTCGATTGTTAAAATACAATCATCATCAATTGGTAGCAGAACTTTAATTAAAAACAGAAAAGTTTTCAAATTTATAGAAAGAACGCAATTTGGGGGGGGGGATAGTCACGTCAAAAAACAGTAGAAAGGGAGAAAGAAAGAAAGAAATGTTAGAAAAGAAAAGAAAAAGAAAAAGAAAGAAAGAAAAAAATCAGAACTTAGCATATAAACGCTGATCGGAAACGCTGTAAGTTTATGAAGTGGGAAGGAAGATTAGTAGTAATTTAAAATGAATGACAGCAAGGAATTAAACCAATAAGGAGGAGGAGGAGGAGGAGGAGGAGGAGGAGGATGAAGAAGACGGTTTATATGTATAGGGTGGGCAAAAATAAGGGTCCTATTTTTAAAAATTCATAACTTTTTTATTTATTGATTTTTTTAAATTTTTTGTTTAGAATAAGTAAAGGACCCCTTCCGAAGCAAGCATGAGCCGTATTAGCCCTAAGGAACGTACCCTCATTTAGAAAACATTATTTTTGCTTAAAAAACTCAAAACAGTGTAAAAAACAATACTTTAGTTTTTGTAAGTTTTAAGAAGTGTTTTTTGGCTAAAATTTGTTTTGTTTATTTCAAAAAATATCGGAAGGGTCAGTCTACACACACATAAAGTTTGGTGAGTTTAACTTTTATTTTGTGGAAGTTATTCAAATTCAAGTTATTAAAATTTAAAGATAGGACCCTTATTTTGGCCCACCCTGTATATATATATATAATATATATATATAATATGTATATACGTATATATATATGTATATATATAGATAGATAAATAAAAGAAGAGGGATAAACATGTACGAATGACAAATCTATTTCAACTTCGATTGTTCAATGCAAGATTTTAATCTTTGAAAAGCCTTGGCTTAAAGAAATAATAATAAACATGTTTTTACCGAGTACACATTGCATTGAACAATCGAAATTGAAATAAATTTGTCATTCGTACATCTTTATCACTCTTCTTTCATCTGTCTTTATAATTGCTCTATCTTGTATATTGGCTTAAACCATTTCACTATAGGTTCTATCTACAAAAAGTATACTTTTAGTTTCATATTTTATTTTATATATATATATATATATATATATATATATATATATATATATATATATATATATATATATGTGTATAATATGTATATACGTATATACGTATATATTAAGCGACGTCGAGCCTGGCCAGTACTAAACGGGTGCTTTATTTCGTTTCTCCTTACGAATATCATCCCCTTTTCCGCCTTCAACCCTAACCCTAACCCTAACCCTAACCCTAACCCTAACCCTAACTCTAAATCTAACCCTAACCCTAACCCTTATCCTTAACCAAACCCTAACCCAATTCCTAACCCTAACCCTAACCCTAACTCTAACCCTACTCATAACCCTAACTCTAAATCTAACCTTAACCCTAACCCTAACTCTAACCCTAACCGCAACCCTAACCCCAACCCTAACCCTTACCCTAACCCTTACCCTAACTCTAAATCGAACCCCAACCCCAACCCCAACCCTAACCCTAACCCTAACCTTAACCCCAGCTTTTATCATCCCCTCTCCGCATTTTTCTGTTAAACACGGTTCCATCAAATCGTTCCGGATTTCAATATAATAAGAAACACCTGATAAAGTTTCTCCAAGAAAAATTCTTCACAGATTTGATGTTCCCATTTATCACACTCGTACAATAACAAAATTGCACGTTTCTTTTCGTCGCTGTTTTTATCAGCGTTCTTCTTGTTAATATTTTCGTTTCTTTTCGTCGCTGTTTTTATCAGCGTTCTTCTTGTTAATATTTTCGTTTCTTTTCGTCTCAGTTTTTATCAGCGTTCTTCTTGTTAATATTTTCGTTTCTTTTCGTCGCTGTTTTTATCAGCGTTCTACTTGTTAATATTTTCGTTTCTTTTCGTCTCAGTTTTTATCAGCGTTCTTCTTGTTAATATTTTCGTTTCGTTTCGTCGCAGTTTTTATCAGCGTTCTTCTTGTTAATATTTTCGTTTCTTTTCGTCGCTGTTTTTATCAGCGTTCTTCTTGTTAATATTTTCGTTTCTTTACGTCGCTGTTTTTATCAGCGTTCTTCTTGTTAATATTTTCGTTTCTTTTCGTCGCTGTTTTTATCAGCGTTCTTCTTGTTAATATTTTCGTTTCTTTACGTCGCTGTTTTTATCAGCGTTCTTCTTGTTAATATTTTCGTTTCTTTTCGTCGCTGTTTTTATCAGCGTTCTTCTTGTTAATATTTTCGTTTCTTTACGTCGCTGTTTTTATCAGCGTTCTTCTTATTAATATTTTCGTTTCTTTTCGTCGCTGTTTTCATCAGCGTTCTTCTTGTTAATATTTTCGTTTCTTTACGTCGCTGTTTTTATCAGCGTTCTTCTTGTTAATATTTTCGTTTCTTTTCGTCGCTGTTTTTATCAGCGTTCTTCTTGTTAATATTTTCGTTTTTTTACGTCGCTGTTTTTATCAGCGTTCTTCTTGTTAATATTTTCGTTTCTTTTCGTCGCTGTTTTTATCAGCGTTCTTCTTGTTAATATTTTCGTTTCTTTACGTCGCTGTTTTTATCAGCGTTCTTCCTGTTAATATTTTCGTTTCTTTTCGTCGCAGTTTTTATCAGCGTTCTTCTTGTTAATATTTTCGTTTCTTTTCGTCGCTGTTTTTATCAGCGTTCTTCTTGTTAATATTTTCGTTTCTTTTCGTCGCTGTTTTTATCAGCGTTCTTCTTGTTAATATTTTCGTTTCTTTTCGTCGCTGTTTTTATCAGCGTTCTTCTTGTTAATATTTTCGTTTCTTTTCGTCGCTGTTTTTATCAGCGTTCTTCTTGTTAATATTTTCGTTTCTTTTCGTCGCTGTTTTTATCAGCGTTCTTCTTGTTAATATTTTCGTTTCTTTTCGTCGCTGTTTTTATCAGCGTTCTTCTTGTTAATATTTTCGTTTCTTTTCGTCGCTGTTTTTATCAGCGTTCTTCTTGTTAATATTTTCGTTTCTTTTCGTCGCAGTTTTTATCAGCGTTCTTCTTGTTAATATTTTCGTTTCTTTTCGTCGCTGTTTTTATCAGCGTTCTTCTTGTTAATATTTTTGTTTCTTTCCGTCGCTGTTTTTATCAGCGTTCTTCTTGTTAATATTTTCGTTTCTTTTCGTCGCTGTTTTTATCAGCGTTCTTCTTGTTAATATTTTCGTTTCTTTTCGTCGCTGTTTTTATCAGCGTTCTTCTTGTTAATATTTTCGTTTCTTTTCGTCGCTGTTTTCATCAGCGTTCTTCTTGTTAATATTTTCGTTTCTTTTCGTCGCTGTTTTTATCAGCGTTCTTCTTGTTAATATTTTCGTTTCTTTTCGTCGCTGTTTTTATCAGCGTTCTTTTTGTTAATATTTTCGTCTTAATCCGAGTCTCGCAGCCATTTATCAACGGTGAAAATTTTTGCGATGCTTTAACCAATCAAACGACACCACGACATTCAAAATGGCGGCCGATTATATGAAAAAAAGATAGCCAAAATAAAACTAAAAACACGGCCCCGTCGTCGGTAAACGTTATTCAAGTATATTAATACCTGAATTCAATTTTCTCATGCTTATCAAATCAAATCAAGTCAAATATATTGATAAAAAATAGAAAAGTTCAACAAGCCATGTAAAAGAAATATTTTAAGATGTGTACATCTATATACCGTGTGAATTTCTGTTGAAGGCGAATTTCAACCTGGATATCAGAGACATCGTCACTACCTCTGTATATATATATATATATATATATATATATATATATATATATTTTTTTTTTTTCATTTACATTATAGATAAATTTAATAATTAAAAGTCGGAAATTACTGTTCTCGTGTTGCATATTCCAATGAGTCGTGTTCGAGTTGACCCTATAGTAATTTACTTACAAAATGTAATTAAAAAAACGAATACTACAATCAACTAAATGTAATAGTTATAATAAAATGTTTTTTTTAAACGCGCGTACATATGGATAAACATTGTTAAGTGTTTATTTCAGATCTTCATTATAATGCTTATTTTTTTTTTAAATTATGTAATAAATTTCATAATCTACCGAATTATATAAATATACAGGGTGTTTCAAAAGTCTTGGGAACATCACGATTTTTAATAACTCAAAAACTATTAAGAGTTGAAAAATGAAATTGGTACCGTTGGAAAGGCTAAAGTTTCAAGTTTTGTGGGGAATCTTCAAAGTTGCTCAATATGAGCACCATTCGTCACACGGCAGACATCTAGTCGATAGTCCATTTCCTGCCAAACGCGTTCCAGCATCTTGACGTCAATGGTTCCCACAACTGCCGTTACTCGAGCCTTTAGTTCGTCAATATCTCTTGGAAGGGGCGGCACATAGACTTGTTGCTTGACAAAGCCCCAAAGGAAAAAGTCACACGCGGTAAGATCTGGAGACCTAGGAGGCCAGGGCATGAGAACGTCATCACCTCGCCCAGATCTCCCAATCCATCTACCAGGCAGCCTTGTGTTAAGAAACTGCCTTACTCTAAGACTCCAGTGTGGTAGTGCACCATCTTGTTGAAAAATGAAGTCATCAGATTCTGCTTGTTCCAACTGAGCCATTAACCAGTCTTCCAGCATGTTGAGATATGATTCACCAGTGATAGTTGCCTCTTCAAAGAAGAACGGTCCATAGACACCTTTCTTGGAAATTGCACAAAACACGTTCACTTTTGGTGAATCTCGCTCGTGCTCAAGAAGTTCATGAGGATTCTCAGTACCCCATATGCGAGTGTTATGCTTGTTAACTTTGCCATTCAGATGGAAGGTCGCCTCATCGCTAAAAACAAGCCGGTCATCAAAGCCGTTATCTTCCAACTTCTCTTGCATTGCAATGCAAAAGTCACGGCGAAGTGGCTTATCAGTGTCCTTCAACTTTTGGACCAACTTGAGCTTGTAAGGTACTATTTGCAGTCGTTTCCTTAAGACACGCCAGACAGTTGCTGGAGCAAGCTGAAGTTCCCTGCTGGCTCTTCTCACTGATTTACGGGGGCTCCGCTGAAAGGCTGTCCGAACTTGCTCAACTGCATCTTCTGAAGTTGAAGGGCGACCTGTTCGCTTACTTGGGCACAAACACCCATCTTTCACAAATTTAGCATGCCATCTGACAATGGATTTCCTTTCAGGGGCTTCTTTGTTTAAATTTCCTGCGAAATGCACGCTGAACACATGTCCACGATTCAGTCTTTGCAAATTGGAGGACGCAAAATGCCTTGTCTTGTTTAGAGAACGCCATAACTGCACCTGGAAAGATAACACGAAAATCATTAGTATGACCAAAAACTTGATTAAGCAAGCTTTAAAATGGCACCAGTTTCATTTTTCTACCTGGAATAGTTCATGAGATATACGCATTTGTAATGTTCCCAAGACTTTTGAAACACCCTGTATATATATATATATATATATATATATATATATATATATATATATATAATATTAATTGAATAACATAATAAAATGAGAACTTAATTTTATTACCTGCAGTAATGTCATTGCGGTAATGGTCCTCTGAGGAGAAGATTTTCTTTGAAAACTCATGAGTTAAGGACACAGTATCACTCCTTGTTTTTGAACTTTAATAAAATCTGATTAATTTCTAATTTTATCATGTCATTCAATTAATATTATTGCTCTATACACTATATTGAGCTTTGTTTTCATCCTGATAGTCAACTGGTTAAAGATATTATTTATATGTGTGTGTGTGTGTGTGTGTGTGTGTAAAAATAAAAATGGAATAAAGGATAAGGAAATCAACAACTAGCAAAAATAAACTCAAGAACACATCTTGAATAGTTCTACCAAAATATTTCAATTGTTAAAATACAATCATCATCAGTTATTTTTACATTTAGTCTGAAACATTGTTTATTTTATTCCTCATACATCTATATATATATATATATAGAGAGAGAGAGAGAAAGAGAGAGAGAGAGGGGGAGAGAAAGCGAGAGAGTAAGATAATACTTTAGTATTATCTTACTCTCTCGCTTTCTCTCCCCCTCTCTCTCTCTCTTTCTCTCTCTCTCTCTCTCTATATATATATATATAGATGTATGAGGAATAAAATAAACAATGTTTCAGACTAAATGTAAAAATAACTGATGATGATTGTATTTTAACAATTGAAATATTTTGGTAGAACTATTCAAGATGTGTTCTTGAGTTTATTTTTGCTAGTTGTTGATTTCCTTATCCTTTATTCCATTTTTATTTTTACACACACACACACACACACACACACACACACACACACACACACACACATATATATATATATATATATATATATATATATATATATATATTAGTACTTCATGTATCCACATAAAATATTATAAGGAGATATAATTTTTTATGTGTCAGTTTTCAGTGTTTACTTCAACAGTGCTCGATACGTAAGTAGAGCTAGGTAGTAAGCAATAAAAATATATATGGCAATCAAGCTACACAGAGGCTCCCGTGTTTCATCCCCGGGGGGGATCGTCAGGCTAAATGCCTATATATATATATATATATATATATATACATATATATATATATATATATATATATATATATATATATATATATATATATATACATATATATATATATATATATATATATATATATATATATATATATATATATATATATATATATAAAATTCCTATATATGACAAACTCCTCGAAGGTTTAATTTAAATTCCGGTTGATTATGTTTTACGCTTGAATCATGTCTCTTCGTATCCTCCGCTACTCTGGTGAAGGGTAATTATCCAAAGTGACAATGATATATCCAGCGCTGCCTTGAATTGTTAGCTCGTCTGAGGCTGACCACGGTTTCTGCCATTATTAATTATTAATTATATCATAAATTTGATAATCTACCGAATTATAATCACACACACACACGTATATATATATATATATATATATATATATATATATATATATATATATATATATATATATATATATATATATATATATATATCGGAGCAGAAACACGGACAGAGGATGATGGGTTTCTTCTAATGGGACGGAAGTAAATATTTTGCTGGGTCCCGTGGAGAACACGACTTAGCGCTGGGGTGAAAAACTCATCGAAAGTTTAATTTAAATTCCAGTTGATGATTTTTTTTACGAAAGAATCATGTCTCCTCGCAGCCTCCGCTACTCAAGTAAAGAATAACTATCCAAAGAGCATGATGTATCTAGCGCTGCCTTGAACTGTTTGCGGTTTCTGGCAGCCTTTTCCACGGTGCAACCACCCGAACCGAAATAGACGCCTTCCAACGATTAAGCCAAAACCGTCTAAGGTACAACGTCTCTGAGTTTCGGTTGAAGGTAATCCATGGGATGCCATGTATTGTTTTGTTTTGTTTACAAATACCAAAATATTAAATGAGAATCAAAACGATTAAATATTATTCGGACTACTATTCTCAACTTGATTATTATATTAACAACGTCGTTTCGGCCTATGTAACCATGGACCTTCCCGGCACGCATCTTTTCCACCTTTGGAACAACCTAGTTGCACTTGGGAAGCTTTATGTCGAACTCGAGAACTCCAAACTGAAGCAATTATTTAATCAACGGAAGTAGATTGTTTTTATCCTTCAATCTCCCAAATACTCTCACCTAGAACAATTTGTAAAGTAACGTTCCAGTCTTCATCTGTAGGGAAGAGAAAAGGAGACCTTTGAAAATACGTCTGTTTCGTTCCACAGACAAAACTCAAGAGGGTTTACTATGTTTCTATATATTTTTTTACTCCACTACCGAAAAGCGACATATAACTGTCGGAAATTGACTTATAGCATTACCGGAAATTGACTTCTATCACTATGGGAAAGTAAGTTATATCATTACCGGAAAGCGACTCATATCATTACAGGAAATCGACTTCTATCACCATGGGAAAGTAAGTTATATCACTACCGAAAAGCGACTTATATCACTATGGAAAAGTAAGTTATATCATTACCGGAAATCGACTTCTATCACTATGGGAAAGTAAGTTATATCATTACCGGAAAGCGACTCATATCATTACAGGAAATCGACTTCTATCACTATGGGAAAGTAAGTTATATCACTACCGGAAAGCGACTTATATCACTATGGAAAAGTAAGTTATATCATTACCGGAAATCGACTTCTATCACTATGGAAAAGTAAGTTATATCATTACTGGAAAGCGACTCATATCATTACAGGAAATCGACTTCTATCACTATGGGAAAGTAAGTTATATCACTACCGGAAAGCGACTTATATCACTATGGAAAAGTAAGTTATATCATTACCGGAAATCGACTTCTATCACTATGGGAAAGTAAGTTATATCATTACCGGAAAGCGACTCATATCATTACAGGAAATCGACTTCTATCACTATGGGAAAGTAAGTTATATCACTACCGGAAAGCGACTTATATCACTATGGAAAAGTAAGTTATATCATTACCGGAAATCGACTTCTATCACTATGGAAAAGTAAGTTATATCATTACCGGAAAGCGACTCATATCATTACAGGAAATCGACTTCTATCACTATGGGAAAGTAAGTTATATCACTACCGGAAAGCGACTTATATCACTATGGAAAAGTAAGTTATATCATTACCGGAAATCGACTTCTATCACTATGGGAAAGTAAGTTATATCATTACCGGAAAGCGACTCATATCATTACAGGAAATCGACTTCTATCACTATGGGAAAGTAAGTTATATCACTACCGGAAAGCGACTTATATCACTATGGAAAAGTAAGTTATATCATTACCGGAAATCGACTTCTATCACTATGGAAAAGTAAGTTATATCATTACCGGAAAGCGACTCATATCATTACAGGAAATCGACTTCTATCACTATGGGAAAGTAAGTTATATCACTACCGGAAAGCGACTTATATCACTATGGAAAAGTAAGTTATATCACTACCGAAAAGCGACTTATATCACTATGGAAAAGTAAGTTATATCATTACCGGAAATCGACTTCTATCACTATGGAAAAGTAAGTTATATCATTACCGGAAAGCGACTCATATCATTACAGGAAATCGACTTCTATCACTATGGGAAAGTAAGTTATATCACTACCGAAAAGCGACTTATATCACTATGGAAAAGTAAGTTATATCATTACCGGAAATCGACTTCTATCACTATGGAAAAGTAAGTTATATCATTACCGGAAAGCGACTCATATCATTACAGGAAATCGACTTCTATCACCATGGGAAAGTAAGTTATATCACTACCGAAAAGCGACTTATATCACTATGGAAAAGTAAGTTATATCATTACCGGAAATCGACTTCTATCACTATGGGAAAGTAAGTTATATCATTACCGGAAAGCGACTCATATCATTACAGGAAATCGACTTCTATCACTATGGGAAAGTAAGTTATATCACTACCGGAAAGCGACTTATATCACTATGGAAAAGTAAGTTATATCATTACCGGAAATCGACTTCTATCACTATGGAAAAGTAAGTTATATCATTACCGGAAAGCGACTCATATCATTACAGGAAATCGACTTCTATCACTATGGGAAAGTAAGTTATATCACTACCGGAAAGCGACTTATATCACTATGGAAAAGTAAGTTATATCATTACCGGAAATCGACTTCTATCACTATGGGAAAGTAAGTTATATCATTACCGGAAAGCGACTCATATCATTACAGGAAATCGACTTCTATCACTATGGGAAAGTAAGTTATATCACTACCGGAAAGCGACTTATATCACTATGGAAAAGTAAGTTATATCATTACCGGAAATCGACTTCTATCACTATGGAAAAGTAAGTTATATCATTACCGGAAAGCGACTCATATCATTACAGGAAATCGACTTCTATCACTATGGGAAAGTAAGTTATATCACTACCGGAAAGTGACTTATATCACTATGGAAAAGTAAGTTATATCACTACCGAAAAGCGACTTATATCACTATGGAAAAGTAAGTTATATCATTACCGGAAATCGACTTCTATCACTATGGAAAAGTAAGTTATATCACTACCGGAAAGCGACTTATATCACTATGGAAAAGTAAGTTATATCATTACCGGAAATCGACTTCTATCACTATGGGAAAGTTAGTTATATCATTACCGGAAAGCGACTCATATCATTACAGGAAATCGACTTCTATCACTATGGGAAAGTAAGTTATATCACTACCGAAAAGCGACTTATATCACTATGGAAAAGTAAGTTATATCATTACCGGAAATCGACTTCTATCACTATGGAAAAGTAAGTTATATCATTACCGGAAAGCGACTCATATCATTACAGGAAATCGACTTCCATCACCATGGGAAAGTAAGTTATATCACTACCGAAAAGCGACTTATATCACTATGGAAAAGTAAGTTATATCATTACCGGAAATCGACTTCTATCACTATGGGAAAGTTAGTTATATCATTACCGGAAAGCGACTCATATCATTACAGGAAATCGACTTCTATCACTATGGGAAAGTAAGTTATATCACTACCGGAAAGCGACTTATATCACTATGGAAAAGTAAGTTATATCATTACCGGAAATCGACTTCTATCACTATGGAAAAGTAAGTTATATCATTACCGGAAAGCGACTCATATCATTACAGGAAATCGACTTCTATCACTATGGGAAAGTAAGTTATATCACTACCGGAAAGCGACTTATATCACTATGGAAAAGTAAGTTATATCACTACCGAAAAGCGACTTATATCACTATGGAAAAGTAAGTTATATCATTACCGGAAATCGACTTCTATCACTATGGAAAAGTAAGTTATATCATTACCGGAAAGCGACTCATATCATTACAGGAAATCGACTTCCATCACCATGGGAAAGTAAGTTATATCACTACCGAAAAGCGACTTATATCACTATGGAAAAGTAAGTTATATCATTACCGGAAATCGACTTCTATCACTATGGGAAAGTAAGTTATATCATTACCGGAAAGCGACTCATATCATTACAGGAAATCGACTTCTATCACTATGGGAAAGTAAGTTATATCACTACCGAAAAGCGACTTATATCACTATGGAAAAGTAAGTTATATCATTACCGGAAATCGACTTCTATCACTATGGAAAAGTAAGTTATATCATTACCGGAAAGCGACTCATATCATTACAGGAAATCGACTTCTATCACTATGGGAAAGTAAGTTATATCACTACCGGAAAGCGACTTATATCACTATGGAAAAGTAAGTTATATCACTACCGAAAAGCGACTTATATCACTATGGAAAAGTAAGTTATATCATTACCGGAAATCGACTTCTATCACTATGGAAAAGTAAGTTATATCATTACCGGAAAGCGACTCATATCATTACAGGAAATCGACTTCCATCACCATGGGAAAGTAAGTTATATCACTACCGAAAAGCGACTTATATCACTATGGAAAAGTAAGTTATATCATTACCGGAAATCGACTTCTATCACTATGGGAAAGTAAGTTATATCATTACCGGAAAGCGACTCATATCATTACAGGAAATCGACTTCTATCACTATGGGAAAGTAAGTTATATCACTACCGGAAAGCGACTTATATCATTACCGGGAAATCAATTTTGCCAGTTTCTAAGCCACATCGTCACCATTATATTACATGTGTATCCAATAGATATCGTAAGGTTGTAAAATAAAATCTAATTAATAAAATATTCCTTTCTAGTGTTTGCAATTTCAATAATTGTTTTCATTTTAACATAGCACAAACTTCGATTTATTGATATCTATTATAGCGTGGATAAAGGCTGGACGATTTTGGCTGATTAACTTCTGGCTGGACTTACTTGATTTTCCGCAAATTGTTATCAAGTTAAAAACTGCCAATCACAAGCAAACCCCCTCCCCAACAACACACAGACACATCGTGGCCAAGCAAACAAGTCAGTGAGTATCCACCTAACAAACAACAGAAAGCAAGTGTTTCGTGGTTTCCTCAATTTTCCCTGACAACGCCGGGAAACGGATCCTGCTCGTATGGACATAAAAAGGCATTTTTCCGCCCCGAGAGACAATGGATACCTCCTGTAATGAAGCTAGGGTTGCGCAATCCATTGAAATAGTTGTATAACTAAGGCTTACTATTTAATCCATAGATATTGATTCATGATTTTCCGATGCTATTAATATATAAGGCATAAACACGTTGGCAGACTAGTTCTCGTTAGATCACCGAAGTTAAGCAACACTGAGCTTGGTCAGTATCAGATGGGTGACTATTTTGGAATACCATGCGCTGTATGTACGAGGATGTCGACACCTCCTTGCACGAACTACAAAAACCTAACGTCGTCGTCATCTACTCTGACCGGGATATACATGCGACTAGGAACCGCTTGTGAATTTGATATTCCCTAGAAACTTCCTCCTTTGGTTGAAGTCGGTTCAACCCGCCTAGAGTAACTGCCGCTTCGTCATATATATATATATATATATATATATATATATATATATATATAGATTTAGATTTTTCACTTATAAAATAGATCATTCAGTGAAGACCGGGGTTGTTCCAATAAAAAACAAGCTCGATGATACTCGATTACAGAGTACAGAGCATTTATATGTGATTTTATGAAGGCTTACCAAAGCATTCCTTTCAAGACACCAATGATCACCATTAAAGATATTTTTTCTTACAAATACTATTTATTCAAATTAAATGTTTTTCCTACACGTGTTTCACTACCAAGCAGTTACTTGCTTGGCAGATAATCAGGGAAATTAAATGTCTGGAATACTGGTTTCAACTGCCGACAAAACACAATGTGGCGTTGTAATAGTTGAGGTCACTTAAGAAGAGAAGAGGAAAAAAATAAAATAAAAATAAAAATAAAAGTCAAACTTAAAAAGCAAGGAAGAACAACGATAAGAAAAGAAAGTCCTAGAAAAGTCTTAGAAAAGTAGCTTGTGCATTATTTCTTCCACCAAGCCAACAAGCAAGTAATCGGTCCCAAATACATTCAATAAAACCACAAAACCGGAACAATGTGCGATAATACACTTTCACGTTAGCCGGTACAATGATGAATAAATCCCCCCCCCCCCACAAGAAACCAAAGAACTAAATCATTCAAGATACCGCTCACAAGTTACCATTCCAATCCAATGATAGTATGGGAATTCTAAATCCAACTTCTCACAAAGAAAAGTCAACACAAATGTTCGCCCGAGTTCAAAGAGTCTTATTTCAATTGTTGATTTATTACCCTTCGAAATAAACACACGACGAGTTGAATGTCAATCCCGCAGAAAACTCCCTTCCATCAAGAAAAAATCTTAATATAGAAACTATTTATTCAAAATACTGTTTCTAAAAATATTTATTATTAAACCTATTCCTTATAGAAATTAATCATCTAGTGTCTGGGACGTCATTTTACATTTTGGGAAAATATCCTTCATTTAATTAACTGCCGAATTATTATCGTTTTGTTGTTTAACGAAGCGAAAGAAGCCTATCCCGCAGAATTTGTTTTTAAAAAAATTATTCATATATCAAAAATAAACTGTTATTATAAAAAGGCCTTCTACAAAAATCTAGTTATTATTTTAAATCATTTAAAATATTTCCTTAACGGCTGTGTCTGTTTGTAACTCTCTGTGGAGAATATTATTCTATATTCCATAAATAAATGTTACAACGGAATATCGTTATCAGAAATCTATTTTCTATTTTGAAAAAAAACAAACTTTTTTTTAATGGACCGGTTTATTTTTTTGTCAACCTTACGGGAAAATATCACTCTTACTCGTTAAATGACAGGAGACTTTATTATTACTAATTTAAAATCCCGTACAAAATACTTTTTTTATAAAATTCAATTGTTTCTATTTTTATAAATTAAGTCCGTGTCGGCATGCATGTTTTTAAAATTATTTTTTCCTTAATTACTTTTCCCCATTCCTGCCACCAAATTGTTTTATTTATTTTAATCTAATTAAAAACTAATTTAATTTAACCTAATTTAATTAAATAGTGATAGCATCCAGGTTGCTATTTCTTATTTTTCACTTAAAATTACTTGAAATCCCCAATGCATTTCGTATAATATATCTATTTCTGAGAATAAATTGTGATTTATTATTTATTATTCCACTATCTTTTTATATGTAACACAATTTCCCCCCTCTATTCCGCTGAATAAGTATTTACTATAGTTGACTATCACTGGGCCTTATTCCGATAGAATATTCCTACCTTATCACCCCCAACCTAAGTCTCGAGTATCCGCTAATAATTGAATTAAGACATATCTTAGCATAAGTACGTGTTACTAATTCTCATCCTCCCTATTATACACTAATTATTGCCCCAGATTGCCTCAGGAAGTGTCCATCCTGCCTATCTCTGCTGTAAGTTTATACTTCCCCCAATTCCCCTCCTATCCAGGTTTTAGGCTTGATAACAGGTAACGGTTTCTATGCAGACAGCATTGTAGTATTTCCTGCCTAGCGTTCAGTAAATTATCTCTAGATGTCATGATGTGGTACGACTCCAATGCACATAGGTTGCATCTCTTCTTTTTGTTCGGTTTATATTTGTTAGCCCTCCCCAAAATTGACCATTTCAGTTCGAAAGGGTCTTGCCTAGCAATGAGGTTTCTCACAAAACGGCCAACAGAAGTGTTAGGCCTATCTATGTCTTCCCTTTGGCCTCCCCTGAAGGAACTCATGTGGTTTCTGAATCTATCTTTGAACTTACCCCCGGTTGAACCGATATATGATTTCCTACTACTCTCTGTTATCACATCGCATTTGTAGACAATGCTTGAAACTCTACAGTTCCCCCCCAGTGGACAGATGTTAGAAGCTCTGCAGTTACAGTTGTGTGCTGGGCCGTTGCTGGATGTTCTACTACTATGGTTATTTATAATGGAGGTTCTCACTGAACTGGTGTTACTGGGATCAACACCAGAAGAGAACATGGCTTCCCTTGTTTTAGTTATCTTAGAATTATTATATCCTATGATGGATGTGGCTATATTTCTACAGGTTGAATAAGACAGTTTTACAATATTTTTGTTAATGATTCCCCCCAATCTGCTATCCCTTGGAAAGTTTTTTTCCACTATGCTATAAAAAATCTTTGGGATATTAGTCTTAATATGCTGGCTATAGGGGGGGTTGAACCATGTAGTGGTCCTTCTCCTATTTTTCTTCCTACCTTCGCTCCCGGTTTGGGTAGCATGTGAGTTCAATTCGTTACTTCCAACTTCACGAATATTATCATCAACTATTATCATCAACTATTACAACGCCACATTGTGTTTTGTCGGCAGTTGAAACCAGTATTCCAGACATTTAATTTCCCTGATGATCTGCCAAGCAAGTAACTGCTTGGTAGTGAAACATGTGTAGGAAAAAACATTTAATTTGAATAAATAGTATTTGTAAGAAAAAATATCTTTAATGGTGATCATTGGTGTCTTGAAAGGAATGCTTTGGTAAGCCTTCATAAAATCACACATATATATATATATATATATATATATATATATATATATATATATATATATATATATATATTCAAAATTACAGCAAATTTTCAAAATTTCCACCTTCGTTCTGCATGCATAGCTCCATTCTTTATTGCAAGGAATTTACGACTCCTGATAGCATATATGATTGATTATGGTGTTGTGCGAAGGAGGCTTTCTGTTCACATCACGTTTCTATTGCCTAACAAATAGCAGTAATTAGAGAGTAAGATAACAATTATCAAAAGTTCATAGTATGTTTGTGCTTCATATGGTAATCATTTTAAATAGCTAAGTGAAGTGACTTATGAATCACCCTGTATTTATATATATATATATATATATATATATATATATATATAGAGAGAGAGAGAGAGAGAGAGAGAAAGAGAGAGAGAGAGGTGGAGGGATAGGGAGAGAGAGGGGAGGGAAAAGAGAGATTATGTAGGTAAATTTCATGGAGGATGATAAGTTTTATCTCCATTTCTGCAAACTCTCCAAAACTGTCGATGGTATGAATAAAACTGATGCAGTAGACTGATTAAACTCGAACCCGAGACGCCGAGTCGAGAGTGCCCGCCTGTGACCACTACACCGGGCAACTTGTAACATAGAAAGACATTCGTTTTTATTCATATAGGTGTTGTTTACGGCCACCATGATAGGTCACGTGATGATGGTAGCATTACATGCATGCCTCCCCCCTCCCCTCCCCTCCCTTCGCTCCACGTCCCGTGACCACGTCTGTTAACTTTTTCCAAATGTCAGGGGACGCGAGGGGTGCTAAAAAGCAAAAGTGGTCAGTGAAGTTAGATGGGCGGGTTAGGGTGCTGACAGACGGGAAGACAGAGTTGTGTGGTGGTGTTGTGGTGTAGCTGTGGTGGGCACTGCAGCGCGTGTTACTCCTCATTATGGCTGGATAGATTGAGAGACTTGGATCGAAGCCATTCGCTAATTCGATTAGAGATGTGTAAAGATTGGCGAAGCAAAGACAAACAATAACAAAACAACAACTTCTTTCAACAGTTTTGGAGAGTTTGCAGAAATGGAGAAAAAAACTTATCATCCTCCATGATATTTACCTACATAATCTCTCTTTTTCCCTCCCCCTCTCTCCCTCCCCCTCCTCACTCTCTCTCTCTCGCTATATATATATATATATATATATATATATATATATATATATATATATATATATATATATGAGTCAGTTCATATTATATTCCAATAACCATGGTTTTATTTTATCATTTTTATTTTTTCACATTTCCAAAAATAATAACATTTCTGTGAGATATATTTTTACGGTCCGTTTCATTTGTCTTGTACCAAACAACATTTTTATGTCAATATAGTCTTTGCAACACTACAAAATAATCAGAAAAAATCACAAAGAGTAAAAAGTTCTTGGATTAAAGTGTCTTGAAAAAACCTACACTATACAGTGGTTCATTTTTTGGGTGAAAACAAAGAAAAACAAAGAAAAAGAGCAAACTCACACGTGGGGGAACCCACTAATACGCCATAATTATATATATATATATATATATATATATATATATATATATATATATATATACATATATATATATATATATATATATATATATATGTATATCTGAATTATTAAAAATAATGATGAGCGATTAGAACGCCATACGATGCATTTTAGTTTTATTAACTTTTATTTTCAATTTAATTAATTAATACCTTTTTTTTCTTCATAATCTCGTTTTTATTGTGTTATCAATTCGTGTGTGGTTAAAACGAATTTGGCATGAGAGTCTCTTTGGTCAAGAACGGCACATGGCGGTGCAAATTGCAATAAGAAATGTAGTTCTTGGTTAAAGATTGTTTATATGGTTATATGAATTATTAAAAATAATAACGAGGAATTAGAACGCCATACAATGCATTTTAGTTTTATTAACTTTCTTTTTTTTTCAATTTAATTTTCGAAAATATACTTCGTTATCAGAAAACACAAAAAAACGAGATGAAGAAAAAAAAAGAAAGGTATTTTAATATATGTTTATTTGAAATTCTGACGAGGAAGTATATCTTCGAAAATTAAATTGAAAAAAAAAAGTTAATAAAATGCATACATTTATTTAAAATATAACTATATCCAGACTCATGTTTCGTCGTTATACGACTCATCAGCGTGGCTTAAACGAGCGTGATTAGAAACTAGAACCTCGAAGTCTGAAACCTAGAGCTCGACTACTAAGCTAGTACTTTTCGTTTAAATGTATCGCAATCACACACACACACACACATAGATTTATATATATATATATACTCGTGCTGGTAAAAAAAATAGAACATATGTATAAAACTGTAAAAATCATTTCGGTTTAGATAATTTTCGGCTTTTAAATTGTGTAGGCGAAATATTCTATATCTAAATAACAATTACAACTATTTTTAATCATTTGTAATATTTGCATATGTCAGACTTTATTGTCGCAGAGTAGTTTATTGTCACATTCGGAAATTCAACGTTTCAATTTAATAGAACATTATCCGTTGAGTGATCTTAAACTCAAAAAATTTCTATGTTTAAAAAGATTTTGCAAGTAATTTAACTATACTCTCTCATTATGGGTCGCTCTAACGACATATGTTTGCCTGAGAAGCAGCGAATCTTCGATTTGCGGGAAGTAGGAAAGACGCACATGGAAATCGCAACCAAGGTCGGATGTTCAAAATCGGTAGTGACCAAAGTGTTCCAGAAAGATGTTAAGGGTGTTTCCAACAGCAATTACAAGAAATGCGGACGAAAGAAAAGCACCACTGAAAGACAAGACCGGGTACTGGACAAGGTGGCAAAGAAAAGTCGATTCCAGTTAACAAACCACATTACTAAAGAGTGGAAACAGGCTTCTGGTGCCGACGTTTCAAGAAGCACTACCTACCGAAGGCTCCGGCAACTGGGATACCACAATCGTATAGCTGCCACCAAACCGCTCCTTAACAAAAAACAGATGTTGAAGAGGCTACGATGGGCAACTGCTCATCAAACCTGGACTACAGACGAATGGCGGCGTGTGATCTTTTCAGATGAGTCTCGATTTTGTATCTCCTTTGGCGACCAAGGGCCACGTGTTTGGCGAAGATCCACGGAAGAGTATAACCAAGAATGCATCAAGAAGTCTGTGAAGTTCCCGCAGTCTTGCATGGTTTGGGGCTGTATGAGTGCTAAGGGTGTTGGTAATTTTTGCTTCATCAAAGGAAATGTAAACGCAACAGTGTACCAAGATATCCTGGAAGCTAATTTACTGCAAGTGCTGGATAATCAGTTTGACAGTGACGCCACAGACATCATTTTTCAACATGACTTGGCACCGGCACACTCTGCCAAGTCCACAACTTCGTGGCTCCGAGAACAATCGATCCCTGTTCTTGAATGGCCGGCGAACTCGGCAGATTTGAACGTTATTGATACCTTGTGGGATCAGATGAAGAGGAAGCTTTTCCAAGAAAAACCTACTACCCTTGCAACCATGAAGATTGCAATACAGAACACAGGGATTCGGTGTCTACACATTATTGCGAGAAGCTTGTTGATTCCATGCTCAGGCGAATTGATGCTGTTATCAAGGCAAAAGGTGCTGCTACTAAATATTGTTTATTTTTTATTAGTATTTCAGTTAATAAAAAAACTATTATGTTTTCTTAGCTGTCTTGTTCTATTATTTTGAAACGCGAAATATTGAAAAACTGACATTGCAATTGATATGAAAAAAAATGTTTCTATCGTAAAACAAATATTTCAGTTAGTTTAGCATGATAGGAATATTTCAACACCAATTACATCTCACAGATTGTCCTCAATAAGAATGAGAGATTATGATTAAATTACTTGCAAATTTTTTTTAAACACAGAAATTTTTTGAGTTTAAGATTACTCAACGAATAATGTTCTATTAAATTGAAACGTTGAATTTCCCAATGTGACAATAAACTACCCTGTGACAATAAAGTCTGGCATATTCAAATATGACAAGTGATTAAAAATAGTAGTAATTGTTATTTACATATAAAATATTTCGCCTACACAATGTAAAAGCCGAAAATTATCTCAAACGGAATGATTTTTACAGTTTTATACATATGTTCTATTTTTTTGACCAGCACGAGTATATATATATATATATATATATATATATATATATATATATATATATATATATATATATATATATATATATATATATATATATATATATATATATATATATATAATATAAACTGATACTTTTCATTGGATACTTTTCACTTCATCGATTATTGACACATTTCGCGACTGAATAACTTTGTCAACTCCTTCAATTTCTCGTATTTATAACCTGGATTAATCTTCAGTCAACCCTCTGGATGTCTATTCGGATTATGTTTTTCAAATTGTATGACCTGGATGGATTGTATAGATTCAACAAAAAAGTATGTTTTTGGGTTGATATATTTGATGTCATGTATTTTTATGTATTTGTGTATATATTTTTATATATTTTCAAAGTTTAATTTTATTACCTGTAGTGGTATAACTGCGGTAATGGTCCTCTGAAGAGAAGAATTATCTTTGAAAACTCATGAGCTAAGGATTTTAAGATACTTTGCTTGAACTTTGAATTCTAATAAAATTTGCTTGACACCTTATTTTATTACTTCATTTTATATTATGCTATTAATGCTCTATCCAGTATATTGAGCTTCAGTGTTTATCCGGATGTTTCACTAATTATAAGATATTAGTTGACGCTTATATCTTTTGTTGGATTGCTTCATATATATATATATATATATATATATATATATATATATATATATATATATATATATATATATATATATATATATATATGTGTGTGTGTGTGTGTGTGTTTATTTCTCTGTGTGTGTATTTAGATAATCTCACAGATACACAGAGAGATAAAAAAACTCAGGCTGATATTTTGTCTTTATTAATCGAAGAACTTCTTCAGAATGAGCGTCAGTTTCTACAGCTAGTTTAGCTAAATTATAATCCAAGAAAATAGCATCATATTAGATAACAGGGGATTGGAAATCAAACTATTTATTTCTCTCCATTAGTTCATTATTTAGCCTTTTCATATCGAGTTATCTATCGATCGATCGATCTCGCTATATATCGATATCTATCTATCGTTTACTAAAGGAAAATTTAATTCAGAAAAAAATAGTTCGCAGAACTGAATGACCGCAGAGAGAGAGAATAAGAGAGAGGGAGAGCAAGAGAGAGAAAGAGAAAGAGATGGAGAAAGATAGAGAGAAAGAAAAAGAGAGAAAGAGAGAGAGAGAGAGAGAGAAAGAGAAAGAGAAAGAGAAAAAGAGAAAGAAAGAGAAAGAGAAAGAGAAAGAGAAAGAGAAAGAGAAAGAGAAAGAGAAAGAGAAAGAGAAAGATATATATATATATAAAAAGAGAGATAGAGATAGAGAAAGAGAGAGAGAGAGAAAGAAAGTGAAATAGAAAGAGAAAGAGAAAAAGAAAAGGAGAAAAAAAGAGAAAGAGAGAGAGAAATAGAAAGAAAGAGAAAAAGAGAGAAAGAAAGAGATAAATAGATAGTGAGAGATAGAGAGAGAGAGAGAGAGAGAAAAAGAAAGAAAAAGAGAAAGAGAAAGAGTGAGAATAAGATAGACATATAGATAGATAGATAGAGAGAGAGAGAGAGAAAGACAAAGAGAGATAAAGAAATAGAGAAAGAGAAAGAGAAAAAGAAAGATAAAGCGAAAGAGAGAATAAGATAGATAGATAGAGGGAGAGAGAGAGAAAGAGAGAGAGAGAGAGCTACGCTCATATATTCTTCCTTCATTTTATTCTTTTTTTCTTTTTTATTTCCTTTCTTTTTTCTTTTCCTTTTCTTTCTCTATTTTCACTTCCTCTTTTATTTAGTTCTTTCTGTCTTTTTTTCATTCTTTATCCTCCTTTTTTTCGCGTCGGCCATCTTGTAATTCTACGCACATGAATATTAAACCTTTTTTTCCCGCCATAACCGCCGCTACGTTCCGTCAATTAATCACGTCCTGATACAGAACAGATGGCCGCCCTTTAAAACCGAATTCTTATTAATCTCATTCCCGCCAAAATATCATAGATACGGGTGTCCACCCCCGGACATTCATACACACTTCGCCTGCAGACGCACTTACCATTTATCGGGACAGAGTGCCATTAAGTAACCTTTTTATTTCGAAAATGCCCCAAAACTGATACATATAAGACATCTTATCTTAATGATAATGTGGCATTACCATTTAAGATCGGCCTATAGATATCGTCCGCTAGTCTTTTTCGTGTTCAGTGGTTGGAGATTTTCCCTATTCATTCACGTCGTCTAGAATACAACTTGAGAATCGCACCAACCCTGTCTACCTTCACGTAACCATGGACCGCACCATCTAATTCAAGGAACATGTAAAGAAAACTAAAATGAAAGTGAGCTCCCGGAACAGCATCCTACGGAAAGCGATCATCTCCAAGTAGGGAGCAACAGCATACACATTAGGATGAACTGCCTTATCCCTGGAACTCATACAGTTTACGTAAACCGTCGAACGAAAACTTCGTGTTATTTGTGTTGAAAACGCTGGCCAATGTTTGGCCTTTTGGCCAAGATCAAAGTGTAGTATCTGTTCCGATGGATACTGCACTCCATGGACTGGTGTTGTCTTGGCCTTCGGGGCTTAATTTACGCCGGTCTATGGGTCTGTCCTGTGCAGTTCTAGGAGGTCCACCCTCCCAGGCTTTGACTCCCCTCTTTGGGGTGGAGTAAGTTTATCGCTTACTGCCTGAGGCGCTCATACCGGGGAATGCCGACTTAGGCCAGAGTGCTCACCTTCTCGGGCGCTGGCTTTTCAAATCCCACTTTCCCGACCTTGTGTCACATCTTACCTTGTGGGAGGAAGATAAATAAAGTGGTAACAAGCAGTAATTTTATTTATCTTAAAATTACAAATAAATTCATAATTTAAAAGATGTGGCACATTCCCTATGCTAGTTTCTGTCACCACAATACCGCATTCACTCTATGGACTTAATCTATCTAAAATTCCCCATATGATTATGTACAACGCGTTTTAAACGCAAGAGTCTTTTGGATATATATAAAGAGTCTTTGGGTAACAATCAGTAATAATTACGAGGAAAACATTTGAATATAGACGAAAATAATCATCGTATTTTAGGGAGAGATCTACGGATGCCAACATATCAGACTCAGTATTGAACAAAACCTGCGACTTGATCACTGGCTGCCGGAAACTTAACAACCTGAACAACCTCCGCAGAGGAAGTCGCAAGCCGAGTGGAAATCAGAAAGGCTATCACCGATGAACGTTAACCCCTTCAAGGACGTTGACTAACGGTCCAATGACTGAACTCAAAGAAAAGCTTCCTCAGTCACGTCGAACCTCTAACACCATCTCGGGAAGAGATCAAAATACAGCTGTGGACTAGACGACTAGAGAACGCCCTCCTCTCTCCTACTGACACGGGGAATCCCCTCTTCTGAGGCCTTCCTTCTCGATTCAGAAGCACCCTGGCTCCAGTGGAAAACACTCAACCGTCTGAGAGCAGGAATGGGGCGATCAAAGGTTGGTATGACTAGATGGGGGTTACAAAACTGACCCAACCATATGTGAATGTGAGGAGGAGGACCATACGATGCAACACTGCCTTGTCTTCCCTCTACTGCACAACCGGTGCAGCTTGAAATGTCTCGCATAGTACAACAATAATGCAAAGGACTGCGTAACCTAATACTAACCCTAACCCTAAACCCTAACCCTAACCCTAGCCCTAACCATAACCCTAACCCTAACCCTAACCATAACCCTAACCCTAACCCTAACCCTAACCATAACCATAACCATAACCCTAACCCTAACCCTAACCCTAACCCTAACCATAACCATAACCATAACCCTAACCCTAACCATAACCATAACCATAACCCTAACCATAACCCTAACCCTAACCCTAACCCTAACCCTAACCCTAACCATAACCATAACCCTAACCATAACCATAACCATAACCCTAACCCTAACCCTAACCATAACCCTAACCCTAACCCTAACCCTAACCCTAACCATAACCATAACCATAACCCTAACCCTAACCCTAACCCTAACCATAACCATAACCATAACCCTAACCATAACCCTAACTCTAACCATAACCATAACCATAACCCTAACCATAACGCTAACCCTAACCCTAACCTTAACCCTAACTCTAACCCTAATCCTAACCCTAACCCTCATGCTTCAAAGACACGCAAAGAAGAAGATTTCTTTCATTGGGACGGGTAGCGCTACCATGTATTTGCCGCACCAGAAAGTACCCGACCCCTGATGCAATCTTCTACGTATGATCATGGCCTCCGTTTAGTCTTGAGAAGCAATGGATACACATTGTAAGAGTGGCTTCACGTATAATTGTGAAGCAAGGGTTGCATAATCCCAAACCACACTTCTTATGAATGGCATTGCTTGAATCCAGTGTCAAGAAGAAGCCCAAGACAAGATAAGCGTTGGCACACCGGTTTCCGTTAGATCATCGAAGTTAAGCGACGTTGAGCCTGGTCAATACTAACATGGGTGACTATTTGGGTATACATCTACAAATATAAGAGTCATATACGTCCTAAAAGGGAGCACTTTTACCACATCTTGGGAGGTGCCGCTCAGATCACTCTTTCTTGCCTTGGCAAAGTACAAAATCGATTTCAAAATCTAGCCGGGAGGTGATCTTTTCTGGACCAACCTAACCCTTTTACCACAGAAGAGACGTTTCTAGAACTCACAAAATAAATGACGGTTTCATCGATCTCAACGTGAATACATCGACGCTAACCTTTATTTTCATCGAAGGTGCTCGACTGAGCTCCAATCTCTGGTTCATCTTTGTAAGACATTCGCAGCAAGAACTCGTTTATTTTTACCACACCGATAAAAATTTTCTTTTCCGTTCTCCGTGTACTAACGTCGGGGGGGGGGAGTTTACATGAACAGAGATTCATAATAATCAATTCAATAGTTACGGAGTTTGTCATTTACAATGAATATATATATATATATATATATATATATATATATATTAAGCAAACAGTGTTACAAATAACATAATTCGTCTGTTTAATTATACCTTTTTTATTTTTTCAATTTTGATGTGCGTATAACATCAATAATATATATATATATATATATATATATATATATATATATATATATAT
This sequence comes from Sepiola atlantica, assembly GCA_963556195.1. NCBI lineage: Eukaryota > Metazoa > Mollusca > Cephalopoda > Sepiida > Sepiolidae > Sepiola > Sepiola atlantica. The sequence continues at coordinate 66,267,647 of OY744547.1, forward strand.
ATATATATATATGCAAACACTGTTAAAATAACAGACTTCGTCTGTTTAATTATACCACTTTTATATTTTCAATTTTTATGTACGTCTAACATTAATAATAATAATAATAATAATAATAATAATAATATATATATATATATATATATATATATATAATTAATATTTATTTATAAATATTATTATTGGCTCCTTTCACCAAAGACCGGGCACTCTGAGTGACTTTAATAACAAGCAGTAATAATAGCTGCATGCACGATCCGAATACGTTCGTTTATTACTCTAATTGCTTGTGTAAATTTAGCCGCCGATTCGTTATTTACAAAGTTAAATTCCTCCCTAATTATTAACTAACAGATCAGTTGCGATTTGTGATGAGGGTTCGCGCCCGCCGACAGTTGAGAATTAGCTTCCTGTACTGAAGATTGCATTAGCATGAAACATCGATGTCTGTAGGTATTAAAATAATTAATATTTATTGATAAATATTATATATATTAAATCCAGTGGCAAAGAGAAATCCAAGACGATCTCTCCCTCTCCCTCTCCCCCTCTCTCTCTCTCTATATATATATATATATAAAATATTTGTTATTGTTTATTTTTTATTTTTTATTTATTTATTTAAAAAAAAAATTTTTTTCAAATTTTATTTTTTATTTTTTTTATATATATATAGATGTTTGTGACAATTTTGGGAGTGGAATGAAATTGAAAAGCGAAAGGAAAAAAATCATTACATAAATCTACTAAATCGTCCACACTCATCAGAGTAAATACGTGGAAATAATTCATGCACAACGATTTAAAACTTTAAATAGTGAAACTTTAAATAGTGAAATAGTGAAACTTTAAATAGTGACCAGCGACAGTTTGAGGGGGAAAATTGAGGGGTCCACAAGTGAATCACATTGAGTCCAAGAAGCCATTCCTTTTGCTTTAATGACTTCATATATATTTGCCGTCCATATGTGAAAAAATTGATTTAAAAAATTGTTAATTTCATCTTAAGAGGAAAATTGACAGTTTATCATCATGAGTTAGTCGTTTATCTTAAATAATGCCTAAATATATATATATATATATATATATATATATATATATATATATATATGTGTGTGTGTGTGTGTATGTATATATATATAAGTATATATATATATATATATATATATATATATATATATATATATATTTATTTATTCATAAGATAATGCCATTACCATATATACATATATACACACATATATATATCAGTTGGAGATCTTTAATGATTCAAATCCACCATAACGTTGAGAGATTTACGTTTTATTTTCTGTCAAACGTTTTCTCAAACTTAAACAATTTCCCCCTCATATCTCATCCGATTTTCAAATTTTTTTAATTTATCATTCTGAGGTTTTCTTTTTAGAGGGTAAGACGATAAGGCCTTAAGGAAAATTTGAGCAATTTTCTTTTTTTTCCACCCTCCCTTTCATTGATTAAAACATTTCCTTCTGAAATTTATCGTACGATTTTGTTGTACGCGAAATTTACTTACACATATATATATATATATATATATATATATATATATATATATATATATATATATATATATATATGTGTGTGTGTGTGTGTGTGTACTTTTGTTACTTTTTCTTTTGCATTTTTCGTGTTATCTCATGATGTAATCGTTTTTTCTCTTTATTTTTTTTAGTTTTCTTTCTTTTTTTGAATTGTTACTTTTTCTTTTGTTTTCTTTAGTTTATTTATTTAATCGTTTTCTTCTCATTTATTTCTTTCGTTTTCTTTCTCTATTCCAATTGTTTCTTTTTTTGTATTCTTCGTTTTATTTCATGTTTTAATCGTTTCTTTCTCTTTAATGTCTTTCGTTTTCTTTTTTCTTTTTCAATTATTACTTTTCTATTTTTATTTTTCATTTTCTGTCATTCTTTTATCTTTTATTCTCCTTCAATTTTAACGCTTTCTTCTTTTTCGATTATTACTTTTTCATTTTTAGTCTTCGTTTTCCTTCAGTTTTTCATCGTTTTTTTCTCTTTCATTTTTTTTGTTTTCTTTTCTTTTTTAATTTTTTTCGTTTTCTGTTTTTTTCAATTATCGTTTTTTTCAATTATCGTTTTTTTTTATTCTTCATTTTCCTTCAGTTTTTCATCGTTTTTTTTTTCTCTTTCAATTGTTTTGTTTTCTTTTCTTTTTTAATTTTTTTCGTTTTCTTTTTTTTTCAATTATCGTTTTTTTTTATTCTTCATTTTCCTTCAGTTTTTTATCGTTTTTTTTCTCTTTCAATTTTTGTGTTTTCTTTTCTTTAAAAATTTTTTTCGTTTTCTTTTTTTTTTCAATTATCGTTTTTTTTTATTCTTCATTTTCCTTCAGTTTTTTATCGTTTTTTTTCTTCAATTTTTTCGTTTTCTTTTCTTTTTTCAATTTTTTCTTTTTTTTGTTGATTACTACTTTTTTATTTTCATTCTTCGTTTTCCATCATTTTTTCATCGTTTTTTCTCCTTCAAATTTTTCGTTTTCTTTTCTTCTTTCAATTTTTTTTTTTTTTTTTTTGATTACTACTTTTTTATTTTCATTCTTCGTTTTCCGTCATTTTTTCATCGTTTTTTCTCCTTCAAACTTTTCGTTTAAAAAAATTTTTTTTTTCAGTTTCTCTTTTTATCAATTATTACTTCTTCATTTTTATTTCCGTTTTCTTTCTTCCTTTTTCTGTTTCTTTCTCCTTCATTTCTTTCTTTTCCTATTTTTAAACCAATTATTACTTTTTCCTTTGTTTTCCTTGTTTACATTTTTAATTTGTTCTTTCGTTTTTATGTTAATATCATTCATTCTCTTCTATTCTCTTTTTTTTTCTTCCTCTTTCTTTCTGATCAACACCAAAACGCCCATCCGCTGGACGAACAGGAACCACCCTTCATTTAATCTCGCCAGTTTCGCCTCTGGATCGGCCTCTCGTCTCTTCCTTTTGTGCATTGTTAACGACAAAAGCCGAAAAACTCATTCATCCGTTGTTGGCAGTCAGTAAATTATATCATTTCTTTCCATTCCACAAAGACGAACACCGCCATCGCGGAATCCACTATCAATAATAATAATGATAGTAATTCGAATTCCAACCACGAGGCATTCCACGAATACAGATGAACACGTGACACAGAAATAGACAATCAAAATGGCGACCGCCGAAAACAGACGGCGATCAATTTCTTCTTCTTCTTCTTCTTCTTCTTCTTCTCTTTCTTCTTATTCTTCTGCTACTTTTTCTTCTTCTTCTTCTTCTTCTTCTTCTTCTTCTTCTTCTTCTTCTTCTTCTTCTTTAATTTATGCTTTCTTTTTTTAATTCTTTTTTCTCAAATGTGTTTCTTTCTTTTTTCCCTTCTCTCTTTCATACTCTCTCTTTTTTCTTAGATTAGTTTCTTTCTTTTTTCCTTATTTTCCGATTTTCTTTCACTTTCATCTTTCTATCTCTCTCTCTTTTGTTTTTATCTTTTTTCTTTTCTTTTACTTCTTTCATTTATTGCATCCGTTTTCTTTCTCCTTTCTTTTTCTTCATCTTTTTCTTTTACATCTTTCTTTCTGTTGTCTTTTCTTTATTCTTTTTTCTGTCTTTCTTTCTGTTATCTTTTGTGCTGTCTTTTCTTTCTCTTTTTCTTTCCTTCTGTCTTCCTTCTTTTCTCTCTCTTTTTTCTATTTTTCTTCTTTATCTTGTTATTTCTTTCTTTTTTTCTTTTTTTCTGTTGTCTTTTCCTTTTTTCTATTCTTCTGTCTTTCTTTCTGTTATATCTTTTGTGCTGTCTTTTCTTTCTCTTTTTTCTATTTTTCTTCTTTATCTTGTTCTTTCTTTCTTTCTTTCTTTCTTTTTTTCTGTTGTCTTTTCCTTTTTTCTATTCTTCTGTCTTTCTTTCTGTTAGCTTTTCTGCTGTCTTTTCGTTCTCTTTTTCTTTCCATTTTCTTTCTCTCTTCTTACCGATTAATAAAATCTTTCTCCCAGAAGAGCCTCGCCACTTATGTAAAAATGAGAATTGCAGAACGAAATAGCATCACTAAACATGCGCATGACCTAATTTTGTGAGTCATATGTAGACTGGTTAGGGTTAGGTTAGGGTTAGACTAGTTAGGGTTGTGGTAAAAGTTAGGTTAGGGTTAGTGTTACAGTTAATATTAGGCTGAACAAAATTCAGAATAAATGCCACTGTAGAACGCATCGCGGAATGGTGTGCAACTATCTGTGATAGTGATACATTGTTTTTTCCTCTGTTTTCTGGGGAATTATGAGGTGTATTTTGTTTCTTGATGTTTTGTTGTTTCTGCTTTTATCTCATTGCTTTTACTCGATGACCACGTGACATTGAAATGAACAATTAAAATGGCGACCGGAAAAACAATACGTTTTTGTTTCTTTTTCTGCTTTTCTTTCTTATCCCTTATTGTACCTATTTACTTGCCTCCCCACGAGGGCAGCGTTAGACACAAGGTCAATTTTAATGTGAGGAAAATCCAGTTCCTTAACTAGGGGCACTCTGGGTTGGGACAAAGATAAAAATTGCCTTAATCTAGACGGATTTTTCCTTCACTGACCGAACATAGACAAGATGAACTGTAGTATAAGAACAGATACTACACTGTACTCCCCCCAATATTATTTGCAGTTTCATTCATTCTTTCAATTTCTTTTCTCCAACACCGTTTTCTATACTGATCTCGGGAACAATGTGATCTCCAGTGCAACTTCGTTTTGTGGTATACTTTTCTCCGGAAACACCGTATATACAATGCAACGTGTTGTCACTAGATCTTCATCACGTAGTAGACTTTTCTCCAACACCGTTTTCTATACTGATCTCGGGAACAATGTGATCCCCAGTGGAACTTCGTTTTGTGGTATACTTTTCTCCGGAAACACCGTATATACAATGCAACGTGTTATCACTAGATCTTCATCACGTAGTAGACTTTTCTCCAACACCGTTTTCTATACTGATCTCGGGAACAATGTGATCTCCAGTGCAACTTCGTTTTGTGGTATACTTTTCTCCGGAAACACCGTATATACAATGCAACGTGTTGTCACTAGATCTTCATCACGTAGTAGACTTTTCTCCAACACCGTTTTCTATACTGATCTCGGGAACAATGTGATCTCCAGTGCAACTTCGTTTTGTGGTATACTTTTCTCCGGAAACACCGTATATACAATGCAACGTGTTATCACTAGATCTTCATCACGTAGTAGACTTTTCTCCAACACCGTTTTCTATACTGATCTCGGGAACAATGTGATCCCCAGTGGAACTTCGTTTTGTGGTATACTTTTCTCCGGAAACACCGTATATACAATGCAACGTGTTATCACTAGATCTTCATCACGTAGTAGACTTTTCTCCAACACCGTTTTCTAATATTGATCTTGGGAACAATGTGATCTCCAGTGCAACTTCGTTTTGTGGTATACTTTTCTCCGGAAACACCGTATATACAATGCAACGTGTTATCACTAGATCTTCATCACGTAGTAGACTTTTCTCCAACACCGTTTTCTATACTGATCTCGGGAACAATGTGATCCCCAGTGGAACTTCGTTTTGTGGTATACTTTTCTCCGGAAACACCGTATATACAATGCAACGTGTTATCACTAGATCTTCATCACGTAGTAGACTTTTCTCCAACACCGTTTTCTATACTGATCTCGGGAACAATGTGATCTCCAGTGCAACTTCGTTTTGTGGTATACTTTTCTCCGGAAACACCGTATATACAATGCAACGTGTTATCACTAGATCTTCATCACGTAGTAGACTTTTCTCCAACACCGTTTTCTATACTGATCTCGGGAACAATGTGATCCCCAGTGGAACTTCGTTTTGTGGTATACTTTTCTCCGGAAACACCGTATATACAATGCAACGTGTTATCACTAGATCTTCATCACGTAGTAGACTTTTCTCCAACACCGTTTTCTATACTAATCTCGGGAACAATGTGATCTCCAGTGCAACTTCGTTTTGTGGTATACTTTTCTCCGGAAACACCGTATATACAATGCAACGTGTTATCACTAGATCTTCATCACGTAGTAGACTTTTCTCCAACACCGTTTTCTATACTGATCTCGGGAACAATGTGATCTCCAGTGCAACTTCGTTTTGTGGTATACTTTTCTCCGGAAACACCGTATATACAATGCAACGTGTTATCACTAGATCTTCATCACGTAGTAGACTTTTCTCCAACACCGTTTTCTAATATTGATCTCGGGAACAATGTGATCCTCAGTGGAACTTCTGTTTTGTGGTATACTTTTCTCCGGAAACACCGTATATACAATGCAACGTGTTATCACTAGATCTTTATCACGTAGTAGACTTTTCTCCAACACCGTTTTCTATACTGATCTCGGGAACAATGTGATCTCCAGTGCAACTTCGTTTTGTGGTATACTTTTCTCCGGAAACACCGTATATACAATGCAACGTGTTATCACTAGATCTTCATCACGTAGTAGACTTTTCTCCAACACCGTTTTCTATACTGATCTCGGGAACAATGTGATCTCCAGTGCAACTTCGTTTTGTGGTATACTTTTCTCCGGAAACACCGTATATACAATGCAACGTGTTATCACTAGATCTTCATCACGTAGTAGACTTTTCTCCAACACCGTTTTCTAATATTGATCTCGGGAACAATGTGATCCTCAGTGGAACTTCTGTTTTGTGGTATACTTTTCTCCGGAAACACCGTATATACAATGCAACGTGTTGTCACTAGATCTTTATCACGTAGTAGACTTTTCTCCAACACCGTTTTCTAATATTGATCTCGGGAACAATGTGATCCTCAGTGGAACTTCTGTTTTGTGGTATACTTTTCTCCGGAAACACCGTATATACAATGCAACGTGTTGTCACTAGATCTTTATCACGTAGTAGACTTTTCTCCAACACCGTTTTCTAATATTGATCTCGGGAACAATGTGATCCCCAGTGGAACTTCGTTTTGTGGTATACTTTTCTCCGGAAACACCGTATATACAATGCAACGTGTTATCACTAGATCTTCATCACGTAGTAGACTTTTCTCCAACACCGTTTTCTAATATTGATCTTGGGAACAATGTGATCTCCAGTGCAACTTCGTTTTGTGGTATACTTTTCTCCGGAAACACCGTATATACAATGCAACGTGTTATCACTAGATCTTCATCACGTAGTAGACTTTTCTCCAACACCGTTTTCTATACTGATCTCGGGAACAATGTGATCCCCAGTGGAACTTCGTTTTGTGGTATACTTTTCTCCGGAAACACCGTATATACAATGCAACGTGTTATCACTAGATCTTCATCACGTAGTAGACTTTTCTCCAACACCGTTTTCTATACTGATCTCGGGAACAATGTGATCTCCAGTGCAACTTCGTTTTGTGGTATACTTTTCTCCGGAAACACCGTATATACAATGCAACGTGTTATCACTAGATCTTCATCACGTAGTAGACTTTTCTCCAACACCGTTTTCTATACTGATCTCGGGAACAATGTGATCCCCAGTGGAACTTCGTTTTGTGGTATACTTTTCTCCGGAAACACCGTATATACAATGCAACGTGTTATCACTAGATCTTCATCACGTAGTAGACTTTTCTCCAACACCGTTTTCTATACTAATCTCGGGAACAATGTGATCTCCAGTGCAACTTCGTTTTGTGGTATACTTTTCTCCGGAAACACCGTATATACAATGCAACGTGTTATCACTAGATCTTCATCACGTAGTAGACTTTTCTCCAACACCGTTTTCTATACTGATCTCGGGAACAATGTGATCTCCAGTGCAACTTCGTTTTGTGGTATACTTTTCTCCGGAAACACCGTATATACAATGCAACGTGTTATCACTAGATCTTCATCACGTAGTAGACTTTTCTCCAACACCGTTTTCTAATATTGATCTCGGGAACAATGTGATCCTCAGTGGAACTTCTGTTTTGTGGTATACTTTTCTCCGGAAACACCGTATATACAATGCAACGTGTTATCACTAGATCTTCATCACGTAGTAGACTTTTCTCCAACACCGTTTTCTATACTGATCTCGGGAACAATGTGATCTCCAGTGCAACTTCGTTTTGTGGTATACTTTTCTCCGGAAACACCGTATATACAATGCAACGTGTTATCACTAGATCTTCATCACGTAGTAGACTTTTCTCCAACACCGTTTTCTATACTGATCTCGGGAACAATGTGATCTCCAGTGCAACTTCGTTTTGTGGTATACTTTTCTCCGGAAACACCGTATATACAATGCAACGTGTTATCACTAGATCTTCATCACGTAGTAGACTTTTCTCCAACACCGTTTTCTAATATTGATCTCGGGAACAATGTGATCCTCAGTGGAACTTCTGTTTTGTGGTATACTTTTCTCCGGAAACACCGTATATACAATGCAACGTGTTGTCACTAGATCTTTATCACGTAGTAGACTTTTCTCCAACACCGTTTTCTAATATTGATCTCGGGAACAATGTGATCCTCAGTGGAACTTCTGTTTTGTGGTATACTTTTCTCCGGAAACACCGTATATACAATGCAACGTGTTGTCACTAGATCTTTATCACGTAGTAGACTTTTCTCCAACACCGTTTTCTAATATTGATCTCGGGAACAATGTGATCCTCAGTGGAACTTCTGTTTTGTGGTATACTTTTCTCCGGAAACACCGTATATACAATGCAACGTGTTATCACTAGATCTTCATCACGTAGTAGACTTTTCTCCAACACCGTTTTCTAATATTGATCTCGGGAACAATGTGATCCTCAGTGGAACTTCTGTTTTGTGGTATACTTTTCTCCGGAAACACCGTATATACAATGCAACGTGTTGTCACTAGATCTTCATCACGTAGTAGACTTTTCTCCAACACCGTTTTCTAATATTGATCTCGGGAACAATGTGATCTCCAGTGGAACTTCGTTTTGTGGTATACTTTTCTCCGGAAACACCGTATATACAATGCAACGTGTTGTCACTAGATCTTCATCACGTAGTAGACTTTTCTCCAACACCGTTTTCTAATATTGATCTCGGGAACAATGTGATCCCCAGTGGAACTTCGTTTTGTGGTATACCTTTCTCCGGAAACACCGTATATACAATGCAACGTGTTGTCACTAGATCTTTATCACGTAGTAGACTTTTCTCCAACACCGTTTTCTAATATTGATCTCGGGAACAATGTGATCCCCAGTGGAACTTCGTTTTGTGGTATACTTTTCTCCGGAAACACCGTATATACAATGCAACGTGTTGTCACTAGATCTTTATCACGTAGTAGACTTTTCTCCAACACCGTTTTCTAATATTGATCTCGGGAACAATGTGATCCCCAGTGAAACTTCGTTTTGTGGTATACCTTTCTCCGGAAACACCGTATATACAATGCAACGTGTTGTCACTAGATCTTTATCACGTAGTAGACTTTTCTCCAACACCGTTTTCTAATATTGATCTCGGGAACAATGTGATCTCCAGTGGAACTTCGTTTTGTGGTATACTTTTCTCCGGAAACACCGTATATACAATGCAACGTGTTGTCACTAGATCTTTATCACGTAGTAGACTTTTCTCCAACACCGTTTTCTAATATTGATCTCGGGAACAATGTGATCCCCAGTGGAACTTCGTTTTGTGGTATACTTTTCTCCGGAAACACCGTATATACAATGCAACGTGTTGTCACTAGATCTTTATCACGTAGTAGACTTTTCTCCAACACCGTTTTCTAATATTGATCTCGGGAACAATGTGATCTCCAGTGGAACTTCGTTTTGTGGTATACTTTTCTCCGGAAACACCGTATATACAATGCAACGTGTTGTCACTAGATCTTTATCACGTAGTAGACTTTTCTCCAACACCGTTTTCTAATATTGATCTCGGGAACAATGTGATCCCCAGTGGAACTTCGTTTTGTGGTATACTTTTCTCCGGAAACACCGTATATACAATGCAACGTGTTGTCACTAGATCTTTATCACGTAGTAGACTTTTCTCCAACACCGTTTTCTAATATTGATCTCGGGAACAATGTGATCCCCAGCGGAACTACGTTTTGTGGTATACCTTTCTCCGGAAACACCGTATATACAATGCAACGTGTTGTCACTAGATCTTCATCACGTAGTAGACTTTTCTCCAACACCGTTTTCTAATATTGATCTCGGGAACAATGTGATCCCCAGTGGAACTTCGTTTTGTGGTATACTTTTCTCCGGAAACACCGTATATACAATGCAACGTGTTGTCACTAGATCTTTATCACGTAGTAGACTTTTCTCCAACACCGTTTTTTAATATTGATCTCGGGAACAATGTGATCCCCAGCGGAACTACGTTTTGTGGTATACCTTTCTCCGGAAACACCGTATATACAATGCAACGTGTTGTCACTAGATCTTCATCACGTAGTAGACTTTTCTCCAACACCGTTTTCTAATATTGATCTCGGGAACAATGTGATCCCCAGTGGAACTTCGTTTTGTAGTATACTTTTCTCCGGAAACACCGTATATACAATGCAACGTGTTGTCACTAGATCTTCATAACGTAGTAGACTTTTCTCCAACACCGTTTTCTAATATTGATCTCGGGAACAATGTGATCCCCAGTGGAACTACGTTTTGTGGTATACTTTTCTCCGGAAACACCGTATATACAATGCAACGTGTTGTCACTAGATCTTTATCACGTAGTAGACTTTTCTCCAACACCGTTTTCTAATATTGATCTCGGGAACAATGTGATCCCCAGTGGAACTTCGTTTTGTGGTATACTTTTCTCCGGAAACACCGTATATACAATGCAACGTGTTGTCACTAGATCTTCATCACGTAGTAGACTTTTCTCCAACACCGTTTTCTAATATTGATCTCGGGAACAATGTGATCCCCAGTGGAACTTCGTTTTGTGGTATACTTTTCTCCGGAAACACCGTATATACAATGCAACGTGTTGTCACTAGATCTTCATCACGTAGTAGACTTTTCTCCAACACCGTTTTCTAATATTGATCTCGGGAACAATGTGATCCCCAGTGGAACTTCGTTTTGTGGTATACTTTTCTCCGGAAACACCGTATATACAATGCAACGTGTTGTCACTAGATCTTCATCACGTAGTAGACTTTTCTCCAACACCGTTTTCTAATATTGATCTCGGGAACAATGTGATCCCCAGTGGAACTTCGTTTTGTGGTATACTTTTCTCCGGAAATACCGTATATACAATGCAACGTGTTGTCACTAGATCTTCATCACGTAGTAGACTTTTCTCCTACACCGTTTTCTATACTGATCTCGGGAACAATGTGGCCGTCAGCGGAACTTCGTTTTGTGGTATACTTTTCTCCCACAACACCGTTACCAATAAAGGATCTCTATTGCTCAATGACGTTTGACTGCTAAAACGCAACTAACTATCTTCTATTAGGCTCGTCTTTTATGGACGGCAAAGCACGCCAGGCACACGTGGTTGACACGCATAAATACTCTCGTTCCGGCGATCACTTGTTCTTTCTCACATCTAAGTTCTACACAACAGGCAGATATGACCCCTTTTATGGTAGAGATAAGGTAAAACAAAACTTTTTTAATACTTTAATTCACCCCAAACAAGACACACTGCCATTGAGATGTAAAGGGCTACTGTGAATTAGGGGCCAGAGTTATAGGGGCATCCTAAGTGGGGAGTTGTGCAGCAAGATGTTTGTTCACATTACATTTAAATCTTTTGGCTTGCTTCAAAGTGTTCCGTAGAATTCGTAAGTAATAGTAAGTGTTACTTGATAGGGATCGCGACATGAACGCTGAAACCTTGATCCCCAAAACTGAACCAAACATCTGTGAATGTGGAGAGGAGGACCATACAATGCAACACTGCCTTGTCTGTCCCCTGTACTGCTAGACCGGTGCAGCTTGAAAGATCTTGCAGAGTGCAACACTATTGCAAAGGACTGCATAAATATGTTGGAAACTGTCATGCGACCACATGCTTCAAAGACACGCAAAGAAAAAGATTACATTTGAATCTTCACATGTTGGTACAGTCGGAGAAACAGGGAGCAGCAAAGGCAAGGGCATCGACTCGCGCCATTTATTTGAGGTCATGTCGCGCTTGTTGGTCGCATGTCAGTCTAGGTTCGATCTCGACAATCAGTCCGGCAGTAAGAGTTGCACTTCGGTGGCCTTTTACCTGTCGGACCGAGGTATTCGTCTTGAGTAGTTGTTGTAGACCCGTGCTAGGGGTCACAAAGATAACAACCACAAATTGTGACAGGTTAAAATATACAATGTATTTATTCATATCAATACAGTAACGCCACTAAATGTGGTAGGAGATGACCGGATTCCTACCATGCGGTAAAACATGAATAGGAATGTCCTCTATATTTAACACCTACCCACTATAGGAGTATGTGACACAAGGTCGGAAAGTGGGATTTGAAAAGCCAGCGCCCGAGAGGTGAGCGCTTTAGCCATTAAAAATTGCCTGGACAGCCCCGTCGGCATTCCCCGGTAGGGGCGCCTCAGGCAGTAAGCTATAAACTTACTCCTCCCATAAGAGGAGAGGCAAAGCCTGGGAGGGTGGACCTCCTAGAACTGCACAGGACAGACCCATAGACCAGCGGAATCATGCCCCGAAGGCCAAGACAACACCGGTCTATAGGGTGTAGTATCCATCGGAACAGATACCACACGTGGTACGAGGACTCTCACATAATAGGAATGTCCTCTGTTTGAGTCTTTGCAACCATGGTATTTATTATAGATGGTTGCTGGCATTAGTTCTTCAATAGGGGTGATTTGTACCCCACAACAGTAGTCCTGGGAGGTCAACGCTCCCGGGCCGGGTGGAGTAAGTTTATTGCGTACTTCACAAAGCGCCCCAACCGGGGAATGCTGACGGGTCTGCCGAGGCAATTTCTGATAGGTCAGACTGCTCCTTCTTTAGGGGAGCTGGATTGACACTCCTCATCTTCTAGCCTTGTGCCACATCTTACTACGGTGGGGAGGAAATAAATACCAGCTGTTCGACTATTTCCGCTACATGATTCACGTTCTGGCTCATTACGTCCGCCAAACTTTATTATTTATTATTGTTTTTCTTTTTTTTTCTTTTATTAATTTCTTTTCTTTATTAATTTCTTTTACTTCATTTTTTTACCTCTTCTTTTTCCTTTTTTGTACATTTTTTATTTTTTTATTTATTTAGTTTAGTCCTTTTTATGTACTTTTTTTTCGATCGCCTTTTCTCTCTGTCTTTCATATTCTTTGTGTTTCTTTTTATTACTTACAATTCTGTTTCTTATTCCCTTCTTTTATTGTTTCCTCTTTTATTTCCCGCTCTACTCCCTTTTCTTCCACATCCTTTCTTTCGTTTCTTTCGTTTCTTTCTTTCTTTCTTTTATTCTTTCTTTCTTTTTTCTTTTATTCTTTCTATCTTTCTCTCTTTCTTTTTATTCTTTCTTTATTTCGTTTCTTTCTTTTCTTTCTTTCTTTCTTTTATTCTTTCTTTCTTTTTTCTTTTATTCTTTCTTTCTTTCTTTTCTTTCTTTCTTTCTTTCTTTCTTTCTTTTATTCTTTCTTTCTTTTTTCTGTTATTCTTTCTTTCTCTCTTTCTTTTTATTCTTTCTTTATTTCGTTTCTTTCTTTTCATTTTTTCTTTCTTTCTTTTATTCTTTTATTCTTTCTTTTTTTCTTTTATTCTTTCTTTTTTTCTTTTATTCTTTCTTTCTTTTCTGTCTTTCTTTCGTTTATTCTTTCTTTCTCTCTTTCTTTTTATTCTTTCTTTATTTCGTTTCTTTCTTTTCTTTCTTTCTTTCTTTTATTCTTTCTTTCTTTTTTCTTTCTTTCTTTTCTTTCTTTCTTTCTTTCTTTTATTCTTTCTTTTTTTCTTTTATTCTTTCTTTCTTTTCTTTCTTTCTTTCTTTCTTTTATTCTTTCTTTCTTTTTTTCTTTTATTCTTTCTTTCTCTCTTTCTTTTTATTCTTTCTTTATTTCGTTTCTTCCTTTTCTTTCTTTCTTTCTTTTATTCTTTCTTTCTTTTTTCTTTTATTCTTTCTTTCTTTTCTTTCTTTCTTTCTTTCTTTTATTCTTTCTTTCTTTTTTTCTGTTATTCTTTCTTTCTCTCTTTCTTTTTATTCTTTCTTTATTTCGTTTCTTTCTTTTCATTCTTTCTTTTTTTTCTTTTATTCTTTCTTTCTTTTTCTTTTCTTCTTTCTTTCTTTTCTTTCTTTCTTTTATTCTTTCTTTCTTTTTTTCTTTTATTCTTTCTTTCTTTTTCTTTTATTCTTTTTCTTTTATTCTTTCTTTCTCTCTTTCTTTTATTCTTTCTTTTTTTCGTTTCGTTTCTTTCTTTCTTTCTTTAATTCTTTCTTTCTTTCTTTCTTTCTTTTTACTTTTTGTACTATCTTTCTTTTGAATTGTTTTTTGTCCTGTTTTATATATTTTCTATTTCGATCGACTTTTCTCTCTGTTTTTGTGTATTTTTTTCTTTCTACTATTTAAAATCAGTTCCTTCTCCCCTCTCTTTATTGTTTACTTTCTTAATTCCTTCCTAATTCTCTTTTTCTCTTTCTTTTTTTTCTTTCTTACTTTTTCTTTTCTTTCTTTCTTTTCTTTCTGTCTTTTTCCCCTTTTACATATAATTTTCATTTTTCGATCACTTTCTCTCTTTCTTTCATTTTCTTATTTCTTATTTCTCTCCCGTATTTAAAATATCTATTTCCTTCTTGTCTTCCTTCGTTCTTTTCTTTCTTTATTTCCTTCTCTATCCCTTTTTTCCGTTTATCCATTTCTGTCCCTTTTTTTCACTTTCCAAAAAAATGACATTATCAAATAAGAATCTCATTTCGATTTCCTTCTCAAATAAATACAAAGACATTAACAGCGTTTTCCTTTTTTTTTCAGACAACGCCACCTGTCGGCAACATTTCGAAATGCCAGTCCTTCATTATTAATCCAAAACTTGAGCGAATGCGATAACCAAGTTGCGATATGAAATTGCAAAGAAAAAGAACGCCAAGTCAGATGAGAAACAGAAAGGCGAATATATCGTTTAAAAAAGTGCCATTCTTTCGGGAGAGTTTTAAAATTAGAAACGTTGTCTAAGAGAATAATTCAGATTTCGAGGTCTCCAGGAATTGAACGATACCCTATTCACATCAACACATTCCTATGGAAATTGTATCTTATTATTTAAAAAAAAAACAAAAAAAAACATATGTTGTTTTTTGTCAGTGTATTAATATTTGTCTGAATAAGTTGAGAGTATTTATTTACTCCTTTCCAGGAGTTAGGCACAAGGCCAGTTTTATCTTACTCCCGCAAATAAGATGTGACCCAAGGTCGGGTCGGGAAAGTGGGGTTTGAAAAGCCAGCGCCCGAGAGGTGAGCACTCTGGCCATTCAAAATTGCCTGGGCAGTCCCGTCGGCATTCCCCGGTAGGGGCGCCTCAGGCAGTAAGCAATAAACTTACTCCTCCCCAAAGAGGGGAGGCAAAGCCTGGGAGGGTGGACCTCCTAGAACTGCACAGGACAGACTCATAGACCGGCGTAAATCAAGCCCCGAAGGCCAAGACAATACCAGTCTATGGGGTGCAGTATCTATCGGAACAGATACTACACTTTGATCTTAGCCAAAAGGCCAAAGTTGAGAGTAGCAGGCAGAGCGTAATGGCGTGCTCGCTTTCTGTCTTGTCTCTAGCAAACTGCTCCTTGGTCTCAGTGTTCTATTTTTTATACCCGATAGTCGGATCCGGAAGTGAGTTTGTTTTTTGAGCACGATGAACGATTACGTCACATGGTCGTTATTTTCGCCATTTTTTGTCAAATTCTCGCCTGGAACCGGTTTTGTCTCGAACTTCTACCACGCGCCCAACTCAACAGCCATAGGAAAAGGGGAGAATTAAACCCTCAGTATTTCTACAAAAAGCGGACATATTTTAGTAGGCTGTCATAACAGTGTTCAACGATCCAGACGGACGGAACTTTACATTACACATTTAACTGATAACCTATTATTAATTCTCTTAAAGTGCCCATCCTGTAAGGGGGCTATAAACAATATTATGATTAAATAGTTTTATTCCTTTAATAAATATATATAAAAAAACATTAAAAAATAACGTTTCTTGTTTTTTTTTCAAAATTCTATAATACATTTGAAAAACGTTTTCTTAAGGATGTATACCCATCTTTCCATTCATATAAGTGTAAACGCGTCAATAAACGCATCTAAAATGTTCACTTTCTTCAAAATCGTCAACGAGACGAAAATTATCCTCTTGGAACCACGTGTGGATTTAGTTACGATTTTAACACCAGCAAAATGATGAAAAGAAAAAAAAAGAAAGAACGTAAATAACTTCTAACAGAAGAGAAACTACACCGGTTCTCACTATAAATAGTGCGAGTAGACAATCACCAGGCAGAAAAGGGACAGTATTGTAACTGTCTAGCCGAGTGCCAGTCAGTTTCCTTACCTTTGTACCTTTAACGTTAATACACTTGTTATCTTAATCCAACCTCGACTTGACTTCTTTTTTTTACTGTTGGACTAATAAATATATTAAAAAATTTTACTGTTGAACTAATAAATATATTAAAAAATTAAAATAACGTTGTTTTTTTTTTCAAAATTCTATAGTATATTTTAATTTAATTCTCATCCACATACTTATATATTTTAATTTAATTCTCATCCACATACTTATATATTTAATCCACATACTTATATATTTAATCCACATACTTATATATTTAATCCACATACTTATATATTTAAGAATTTGACTTTTGAAGACGATGACACTACAGTTTGGTTAACAGATGAAATAACAATATTGTGTAATTCAATGATTTTTAATTAATTAATAATACTTAATGTAATAACGTAATCTGTCACACCAGGAAGGTATGGATAGTATGGATGGTATGGGTGGTATGGGTGGTATGGATGGTATGGATGGTATAGATGGTATGGGTGGTATGGATGGTATGGATGGTATGGGTGGTATGGATGGTATGGGTGGTATGGATGGTATGGATGGTATGAGTGGTATGGGTGGTATGGATTGTATGGGTGGTATGGATGGTATAGATGGTATGGGTGGTATGGATGGTATGGGTGGTATGGATGGTATGGATGGTATGAGTGGTATGGGTGGTATGGATGGTATGGATGGTACGGATGGTATGGGTGGTATGGGTGGTATGGATGGTATGGATGGTATGGGTGGTATGGATGGTATGGGTGGTATGGATGGTATGGGTAGTATGGATGGTATGGGTGATATGGATGGTATCGATGGTATGGATGGTATGGGTGGTATGGATGGTATAAATGGTATGGATGGTATGGAGGGTATGGGTGGTATGGATGGTATGGGTAGTATGGATGGTATGGGTGATATGGATGGTATCGATGATATGGATGGTATGGGTGGTATGGATGGTATGGATGGTGTCATATCTTTACATTTTCGAGATGAATCTCTTTTTCAGAACGAAATTACCACTCAATCGGATGGGACGTCCTGGATAGACTCGCAAAAATTAAATTATTGTTATATAATTTGACTAGTTATTATATCATGTTTACATGTTTTTATTTAAATGTATATTTTTTATTTACTTTTTATTTTAACCATGTGCGTTTTATTTAATTCCCATATGCATATAAATTATAATGTAGGGTGAGAGGTAACTCGTTGCATCTAAGATGATGAGAGTATTGTATTTTGATAGTAGTAATTAGTTTTATAATTATTTGTTTATGGGTTGTTTTTTATTTTGATAGTGGTAATTAGTTTTATAATTATTTTTTTATGGGTTGTTTTTTATTTTGATAGTGGTAATTAGTTTTATAATTATTTGTTTATGGGTTGTTTTTCTAGTTTTAATATATTGTGATTTAATATTCACTTTTTTAATTATCTTACATAAACGAGCCCAGTCCTACACAAACGTCAAATGCGAGCGCGTGTTCACGTCCACAACCATACGCGTATCTGCAAACATTTAAGCACACATTCACATTTATATATTATTATTAGTGTGTGTTTCATATTGTTTACTAGTCATTAGTTTATCTTATGTGTTATTTGGTGCTTGTCGTATGTTCTTATACTAAAAAAAGTACAATTAAGTTCTACTATATTATTGATCTTGCTGTTATGTTTTCGTATGAACAGTGGTTCCTTAATCCTGAGGTTGCACAAGTTCCTTTCACTAGCTAGTATTTTTACTAGTATGTCGTTATTATGATGTTTCTTAAATGATGACGCCTTAGTTATTATGTGTTATTTTATGCGTATATACAATGGTCTCACTGTGCTACCGATGTAGAATTCATTGCATATCGCACAATATATTTGCGCAAGCTTGTGTTGTTTATAGAGCAATTTGGTCCATGCTTGGTGTAACTTTGCAATATAGATGAATAAATAAAGATATTAAATTGATCGATCCACCAATGACGTTATTCGAAAGAAAAATACAAGATTAACGTGGATTTGACAGGTTTCCAGGCTACAAGACTCAAGCTGTTTAAAACAAGATTATATTAAGTAGATATCATTGAAGCTAGATCAAGAAAGCGACCAACAACGAGATGGGCTGGCCAGATAAAGTTTGAGACTCGTATGTCGCTTCTGAAAGCTCAAAGACTGGCCCAAATAACGCGATAAGCGGTGAAATTTTGATCTCAAGCACATGGCTAATCTCTCTGGAGTATGTATATAAGTCGGGTCTCGCGGCCCATTTGTGACTGTTCTGGCCATTATGTGAAATGTTAGGAAGCTTAAGATATCATAAAATACTACCAGGATGGGTCTGTAAGCGAAGATCGAACTCTCTATACAAAATTTGTATATCTTCACTCGCGAAGTTTTTTCCTCCCAGCAAATCACTTCAGGATTAAAGCGCCCCCTCTCCCTGGAAGGACAATTGAAAAGATCCTTGTATTCCTTGCGATTTATGATGGTCAGAATGTTACAGATTCGACGCAGTAACCTCTTGTAAATCTAACAGATTGCATAAACAATATAACCTGAATGTCAATTACCGACTCCCGGAAGTAGAGAGCGCTGAAATTAGACGCTCTTCTGAATCGGAGGTGCAAATAATGCCGGGATCATTAATCTGTCACGGCGAGCGGCGAAAACGCGGCAAGTTATATCGTCGACGACAAGATGGCCGTCGTTTCGCGCATGCGTATTTTACTTAACTTCATTACGAAATGAATACCGCCGCATTACTCGCCGAAAAGAGGACGTCAAGGTATCAATAAGAAGGTAAGTGTTTGCGTTACGGTGAAGTGATGGCGGGAGTGGAGTGGAGTGGGGTCGAGTGGCGTGGAGGAGGGTGACTGTGATGGCGGTCTCGGCCGAGTGGATCAGGTAAACGTGACGACGATTCAAAGCGACATCTAACACTGATTCTCTTAAGTCGTTCAGCTCTCGGTGAAAGTCACTTGACACCCGGACAGAAAGCGAGAATCATGGCCATTGATAATTCTGGAGCCGTTGCTACCCGCGGGTGGTCGGGTAGTTTGTCCACCGCTTTTGCACGTAGGTCACCTGATCTATGTCGGATTTGTTATCGAAACCCTCAACTCTCAACCCTAACCATAACCCTGATCCTCAACGCTCCTCTCTCACTGTGCGAGATGCAGCCTTCCTTGAATCCCAAAAAACAAGATGATTTATTGGAGTTCCATGAAAATCTAGTCCGGAAACTCTTTTTTGGTGGTCACCGAATTAGATGCGACGAGCTAGAATACTAGATTTATGATATATCAAGTATTATACAAAGTAAGAAATAAATAAATAAAATGTCTTAAACTATAAAGTTAAAAAAGAAAAACATTTTTATATGTTAGTGAGAGCACTGACTAAGCATAATTCTTTTTCGCCATTTTTGACTGAGGTCGTACCCGCGTGTAATATATTACGTATATAGAAATCAATTTTCCAAAATCTACAAAAACATAACTGCCCTCCCTCTGATTTAAGATAAATTCTAGTTAATAACACTAAAATTATACATTCCGAAACCAATTAAAAAAATAAAAAAATACTGAAAGCTATCTGCATAGAAACACAACAACCTACAATTAATAACATCACGTATGAAACCAGTGACAACATTTTAAAATGCTTAACGTAATGCGATTTTATTATGTGAGGCTTCTCAGACGTCGCTGAATTTAAATTGCATACGTCTTTCCTGGAACAATGCGAAAACGTTCTTTTACGTACGCGTTTCTCCGCTGTCTTTTAAAAATTTCTCTTCTTTTTTCCAGCTTTTGTGTTCATTTGATTTCGACACCTGAGGATGATTCGACAGTTAATCGAATACGTTCGTGATACATATGGGACATTTATTAAGTTTTCATTTTAATACAAAAAAACTATTATAAAAATTGAAAAAATATAAGAAGCTATTGTATGTCAACATAAATAAAAGTAATTTATCTTGCCTTCTAATACTTGGGGATCTATATATATATATATATATATATATATATATACTTTGTAAAATATCAGGACAAACCCCAGCAGAGTGTTCGATTAACTAAGAATTAAAGTTAAAAATTAAAAATTAAGAGCGTAATCCCTTTAGAAAACACATCATTAAACCCTAAAATAGTAACGGACAAATATACGATATTCATAATATTGGATCATGGGATTGTTATAAAAGTATTTTTATTTTTTAATTTTTAATTTTTATTTTTTTAATACTTTTTAAATCTTCCCCGGTTTAAATCTCAACTGTTACTTTTCTACCCCCACCCTTTTTTCAAACCTTATTAAACTTTTCTTACACTAAATTTAAACAAACTCTAAGCAAATAACGCGTCCAAACGAGAGTGACACGTGACTTCACATTTCCGAAACAGATGACAACAGAAGCTGAAGAGAGCCGGATGGCTAAGTCATTCTTTGCTTGAAACCGACGGTATGAATGTTGTACTAATTTTTCTGTACCAATATATATATATATATATATATATATATATATATATATATATATATATATATATATATATATATAGTGCTTCGGTGTATATTGAAAAGAAATCAATAAAGTGCTCAATCGCAAAATATGTGAGAGTTAACATACAAATCATTTATTTAAAAACTATACGTTACATAATTAAGAGACGTACCCTAGTTTCATTGGGATAGGCTGACCTTTTATTTTCGTTTTTGTTAAAAAGGTCGTTAGAGCCCATTCAAATCATCAGCGACTCACGAAATGAAAACAAATCGAAGAATGGTGTTCAAAGATCACTGTAACGTCTTCCGTTGAATTCAATCTGTTTCTTAGAAAATTATTTTTGTTCCTTAACGAACGAACTATTTTTTTCCAACTTTTCTATATGTTTATTTTATTTTTTTCATGACAGTTTCTGGGTTAGGGTTTAGGGTAAGAGTTGCAGTTGGTCCAAAACTTTTCTTGTGTACTGGTTCTGCTGCGGGAGATTCAACGAGCTGACAGCGATGGTAGGAATTCATTTTTGTTACTGAACGCGATTAATTTCTTCCAATAGATATCGGCTGCTTGCTTGCCTGATTGTCTAATTCCTGCTGCAACTTGATTGGTTAATAGTTTCGTCAACTTTCGGGCGCTTCCGAGACCTGTCCGAACGTTGACGACGCGAAGTCACGGAAACATGGCGCGTTCTCTATAAGATTACCGAAAAAAGAAATATAACCAGATAAACCGTACGAAACTATTGTTACTTTTTATATACATATGTTTCTATGCGCATGTTTCTAGTACAAAGAGAGAGATAGAGAGAAAGGCGGTCTATACTCTCTGCTACTACAATCAACAACCAACGTCACATAATAGAGACATGTATTCTTACCACTCATAGTAGACGACATGGCGAAGATGTGCCCGCTATGTTACATTTTAAATTGGATTCATATATTTAGACAGCCTAGGTCCTACTGTTATAGAAGGTCACCAGCATGATATCCGTATTGAACCATGGCCACTGAGAGTTGACAAGGCCAAGCAACTAACTTCCTGCCCCCCTCTGGCGTCACTGCATTCAGTGTCAAAACAAGGACCGTAGTAATAACAATAAGAAGGCATTTCGACTTCTCCATTCACTAAATAATCCATCAAAATTCAGGAAATCAACCAACTTTAATGAAATTTTCAGGATTTATTAATTAATGATCACGGAATATAATAAATCCATTACTTTATTATAAAGCTTGGTGCAAATGTATTATTTCTTGTAAACAAAAAACACCTTTACTAAAGTTATTCAAAATATCAATTTATCATTTTCTTTAAATTTATATTGAATAAAGATCAGTTTCAAGATGAATTGAATCGTGTTCTTTTCTTTTCTACATGCAATTTTTAAAGTTTTCTAATGTTTTTTAAAAAAAATATTTACAATATCGTATGGTCAACATGTTTTGATATTTTGAATAACTTTAGTAAAGGTGTTTTTTGTTTACAAGAAATAATACATTTTCACCAAGCTTTATAATAAAGTAATGGATTTATTATATTCCGTGATCATTAATTAATAAATCCTGAAAATTTCATTAAAGTTGGTTGATTTCCTGAATTTTGATGGATTATTTAGTGAATGGAGAAGTCGAAATGCCTTCTTATTGTTATTACTACGGTCCTTGTTTTGACACGGAATGCAGTGACGTCATTTTCTAGCCAACCGGCCTGTAGTAACTCTCGTGGCCACGATTGAACACACAACGTCACAAATTGTTGACCTTAAAAGTAAAACGTTGCGAGCATTTTAGCTCAATTAATTGACACAGAATCTAAGCTAGAAGGTGGAAAATTAGAATAAAATTTGAATAAAAATTATGTAAAATAAAACATTATAAAAATTGATTAAAAATATGAAAGAGAATAAAAATATGTTAGCGAACGTATCGAGTGCTGCCCAAAGGAGAGGAATGAAAGGGAGATAATCACATACCGCCGGACGTTTGTAATAACGAAAGGCACATGCGCAAACATACAAACCGGAAGTGAAACCGTGTTTCAATAATAAAAAAGAAAATGGTAGCTTAAGGTTTTTAAACTATTTGCCTGCCTTGAAAGAAAAAAAAAGAAAAAAAATTAAAAGGTGTTGATGGATTATTCCATTTAAGTTCTGGTATTGAAGATTTTTTAAATGAAAATAAAAATCGCTGAGGCAAGGTTTTTGCCGAAAGATTTTTGTAAATTTATTTATTAATTCGTTTTTTTTATCTGTTTAAATTTCTCGCTGCGTCTCCAAACGTTTTGTCGGTCTTTAGGATATAACTTGCATCGATAAACGCGCAGAGGCATTTTAAGAATGTTCGTTGCTGTTTAATTACGTGGGATGTATGGTTTAAGGCCAATATTTCAAGGTATTGTTTCTTTTTTCTACTCGGGATAATATTAATTTATAAACGTGTTGCAGATATTTGAAAATAAAACAAAATGATATTCAGCTGACATAAAAGTAGCCCGAACCGAAGCCGAATCAATTCAGAATATTAGAGAAGTAATACTTTCAGGAATATTTGGTTCATTCATTTATTCAGTTCGTGTGAATTAGATGGTTCTAGCTTTAGTACGAGGTCTGAGGAACATAGCAGCTGAACCATGTATGCACATATGTAGCCAAAAATGTTTGTATAAATTTAAAAAAATACTACACTAAAACTCAACTTGTTATTATGCACTATTGTATAAAAATCTGAATTTCATTGGATTAAAATCTAGGAAACAACAATACAATAATTATATATACTAGCAAATATATGCTCCCTCCGGTCGCATATTTTTGCTAGGCTGCCGCATCAGAAATGAAGGCTCACGAGTAAGCCAATGGAGCCCCAGTCATATTTCTGTGGTGGTTAGACATTGATTTTCTGTGTTTATGACAAAGAATATTTTTAGTTGAAAATAAAGAAAAAAAAAAATCGACCCTACCCCGATTTTGTTGTACCCTCGCCCATAAATAGAAAGACTTGTAGTTTAAAAAGAAAGAAAAATTTTTTTTGTACCCCCCCTCAATTTTTTTATATTACCAGTCATTGAAATATTTTTTAGTTAAGAAAAAAAAAAAATTTTTTTTGACCGCCTTCCCCCAATTTTTTTTATCTTCCCCACCCCTATACATGTAAATATTTTTAATTAAAAAGGAAAAAAAACAAACCTAACCCTAACTGTAACGACGGGGTCAAAGTTAGCGTGGGTCCTAAAATGAAAAGGCACCAAAATATCAAATACAGTGAACGCGCACGCGCGTGTGTGTGTACCTTTTTTTAATTAAACAATTGTATTCTACAATCAGTTGTATAGTTTTTCAGTACAATGTGTTAGTTTATTTTGTTGACATTAAAGAAAAAAAATCACATCTTTTTTTAAAATAAATAAAACATGGAGTCATAAATTCTGTTGAGGTCGTGAAAAAATGATAATATTAGATATGAAAGTATTAAGAAATCAAATACAGTAAACACGAAAAGTTTTTTAATTCTCGGAAAGAAAAAGTTTACCTGAACTGTGTGTGGGTGTGTGCGTGCGCACGCGCGTTTTTATATAGTAATTTTTAAATCAATTATTATTTTAATTAAACAATTTGATTTAATAAATTTGTGTTTTAAAACATAATGGCTAAGAATAAACAAACTTAGGACGGTTTTAAAAATGGAAAACTGAGCACGGTGTTTGCCAGCGTTGTTGTTTACATGTTTAACGTGCCAGATTAACGTCGGCTGCTTAATCAGATCGCCATATTTAATTACCGGAGGGAGGGAAGGCATACTGATTCAACAGACAATCGGCTGCTTAATCAGATCGCCATATTTAATTACCGGAGGGAGGGAGGGCACTACTGATTAAACAGCCAATCGGCTGCTTAATCAGATCGCCATATTTAATTACCGGAGGGAGGGAGGACACCACTGATTAAACAGCCAATCGGCTGCTTAATCAGATCGCCATATTTAATTACCGGAGGGAGGGAGGACACCACTGATTAAACAGCCAATCGGCTGCTTAATCAGATCGCCATATTTAATTACCGGAGGGAGGGAGGGCACCACTGATTAAACAGCCAATCGGCTGCTTAATCAGATCGCCATATTTAATTACTGGAGGGAGGGAGGGAGGGCACTACTGATTAAACAGCCAACTGGCTGCTTAATCAGATCGCCATATTTAATTACCGGAGGGAGGGAGGGAGGGCACTTCTGATTAAACAGCCAATCGGCTGCTTGATTAGATCGCCATATTTAATTACCGGAGGGAGGGAGGACACCACTGATTAAACAGCCAATCGGCTGCTTAATCAGATCGCCATATTTAATTACCGGAGGGAGGGAGGGCACTACTGATTAAACAGCCAATCGGCTGCTTAATCAGATCGCCATATTTAATTACCGGAGGGAGGGAGGGAGGACACCACTGATTAAACAGCCAATCGGCTGCTTAATCAGATCGCCATATTTAATTACCGGAGGGAGGGAGGGCACTACTGATTAAACAACCAATCGGCTGCTTAATCAGATCGCCATATTTAATTACCGGAGGGAGGGAGGACACCACTGATTAAACAGCCAATGACTTTGCAATTTTAACAGTACTCGAGTTGAAATGGTTTAGAAAACACGCTGGTTATGATGAAAATGGCTTTAATTAATTGTATGAATAATGTTTATTAATATAACCTTATCGGAAAATATTGTAAATACATATGTAAATTTGATAATAGCAGTTATAAGTGTATATTTGTAAATATTAATTTAATTGAAGGTTTAAAGGAATCACTTATGTAAATGGCAAAACCCATCTGGTGTCTAAGCGACTTTTAGTGACAGTATATAAAGAATTTCAAAAAGATTAATTTCAGTAAAATATTCATACTGGAGTTTCGGCTTCAGACAGACAGACAGACAGATACATAAACTCCATTATTAATATATATATATATATATATATATATATATATATATTGGTACAGAAAATTAGTATAGCATCAGTACCGTCGATTTCAAGCTCAGAAGGTCTTAACCATCTGGCTTTCTTCGGCTTTTCTGTAAGCTGAAGAGAGCCGGATGGTTAAATCCTTCTGAGCTTGAAACCGACGGTACTGATGCTATACTAATTTTCTGCATAAAAAATAAATATTACGCTCTTAATTTTGATTCTCAATTAATCAATCACCCATACCACCCATACCAAAAGAAGTTATATATATAAATCTCTCTCTCTCAATATATATATATATATATATATATATATATATATATATATATATAGAGAGAGAGAGAGAGAGAGAGAGAGAGTAAGAGAGAGGGAAGAGAGAAAGAGAGAGATAGAGAAGGAGAGAGAAAGAAAGACGGGTGTGTAACCCCCACGTAGCCAGGGGAGTGCTAGGCCCCCCCCCCTGCAATTACATTTGCACCCCCTGAAATTTGTGATCCAAAAAATATTATAATATAAATACTCTTATATTTCCTAGTCAACTATACTTCTTCATTATGAACCAGTATTTACTTTTGTGTAATATATTTTACAGCAGGGCCGGATTAAGGGGCAAAGGGGCTGGGGCCCTGGGCCACCCACCAAGAGAGGACCTCCCACCAATTTGTAACATAATTTCCGATTTTAAAAACGCTTCTTTGGATTTTATTTTGTTTAAAACTTAATTTTCCATTCCTGGTACTAATGATACCATAATAAATATTTACGTATTTTAAACTACCAGTTAAAATAAATCTATTGACCATAATAACATCTAAATATGATTTAAATTTATGTTACCTTGTAAAAATAAAAAAAATAAAATGTCCGTGTTCTCAAACTCAAACATAACTTCGCTAGTTTCAGATCAAGTGGTGAGGGAAACAAAGCCCCGATGCTTTTCACCTGTTTCCTGCTTGGTGAAAGAGATTGTCAGTGTATCTGTCTTTTTTGTCAACTTACCAAATATATATTTTTAAATATTTTTAATTCACACTATTTAATATTATTAATTATCAATTAAATAATTATAATCAAAATGATGTAATATAAACACAAAATGAATTCACGTTGTTGTTCTGCCAGCTTCTTTTAAAGATATTTTTTTAATTTATGAAAGAAAGTGTTGTCTTCATTCAAAAGATAGAAATGAATACTAGCAAGCTAAATTATTTTCAAATGAAAGTGGGAATTAGTTTAAAAAATTATTTTTGTATTTTATCACGAATCTCAAATACGTTTTTTCCTTTTTGTTGTCAGTTGCAACTATTAATTAAAAAAATTGTGAATGTTACATTCAACATTTTTGAAAGTAACATAGAAAAAAATCCCAGATTTCACCCGAGATGAAGTTGAAAAAAAAACAGCATTGGTAGGGTATAAACCCCACGTACAAATAGAAGATTATAATAGAATTCTGTAGAGCTAGCAAGTAGCTACCTTATTTTACGAACTTTATGTTATTATTACTGTATTTACTATGATAAAGCTTTACTATGCTGATGTTGTTATTTACATGTACCTACCGAAATACACAACAATATATTTAGATTATATAAAAGAAATTGACATTTTGTATCTACTTATTTATATTTATATATCAGTACACACACACACTGAACCAAAATGTCACCCATATTAGAATATCAATATTAGTTTTGCCCCCCTAAAAATGCCTTGCCCCCCCCCTAAAATGCCTTGCCCCCCCATAAAATGGCTTGCCCCCCCCCCCTAAAAAAGTTAGAAGTCTGGCTACGTGCCTGGTGTGTAAGTATAGGATTAAGGACTTAACCATCTGGCTTTCTTCAGCTTTTCTGTAAGCTGAAGAGAGCCGGATGGTTAAATCCTTCTGAGCTTGAAACCGACGGTACTGATGTACTAATTTTCTGTATGAAAAAAATATTACGCTCTTAATTTCGATTCTCAATTAATCGATCACTCTGCTGGGATTTTTCCCATCATTTTACAAAAGAAGTTATATATATAAATCTCCCTCTCTCTCTTTCTCTCTCAATATATATATATATATATATATATATATATATATATATATATATATATATATATATATATATATATATATATATATAGAGAGAGAGAGAGAGAGAGAGAGAGACAGACAGACAGACAGACAGACAGAGAGTAAGAGAGAGAGGGAAGAGAGAAAGAGATAGAAAGAAAGACGGGTGTGTAAGTATAGGATTAGTATGGTATATTTCCACGTAGGGTTAAAATAAAGTCAAGCGGACTTTTTCATTTAGATTAGAAGAAAGCTACTTAGTCTGGCCGTGACGTCACTAGCACAGTAAGTGGATATGCAAAATTGGTTGAGAGAATCGGGTCCCTTTCATCTAGCATACCAGTTAGGACTGTTGGGGTTTTGAATAGCAGCTTCCTAACCCGATGGAGTATAGGGTGTTGTGTTGTTTAAGCTAAACTTTTGAGAACCAATACAACCGATGGATACTGCACGCCTGTCATGTGCAGTTCTAGGAGGTCCACCCTCCCAGGCTTTGCCTACCCTCTTTGGGGAGGAGTAAGTTTATTGCTTACTGTCTGAGGCGCTCCTACCGGGGAATGCCGACGGGGCTGCCCAGGCAATTTTTAAATGGCCAGAGTGCTCACCTCTCGGGCGCTGGCTTTTCAAACCCCATTTTCCTTACCCGATCTTGGGTCACATCTTACATGTGGGAGTAAGATAAAACTGGCCTTGTGCCTAACTCCTGGGGAGGAGTAAATAAAACCCAAAGAAGTTTTTAAAACCCAATTGTATTGGGTGATGCGTCTTTTATTAAACGATTATTATGAAGAATACTAAGAAAACAGAGACAAAGAGTAGGGGTGAGCGGAAGGTAATGCTACACAAATTAATACATAGCTTAAATACATAGCTCTTGGTAAATAAATAAGGCACTCAGGTAGCCATATAATTGCGACTATATTGTAAGCACTGATACATTTTTTTTTACCGTAGCGTTGATTGATAGCTCAAGTGATAGGACGCTTGACTACTGAAAACACATTCGCAACCGTGATACGCAGAAACAGCTGTTTGTGCGTGATATATATATATATATATATATATATATATATATATGATTGAATAAAATTAAAATAAACACGTGTAGGGATGACAATTGAAATTGGAAGTGGTAAAAGAACAAAGAAAAGAGGAAGAGAGAAAGAAAAAGAAAAAGGGGAAAAAGTAGAAAATACAAAAATAAAAAGGGAGAAAACGAGAAAAAAGGATATATATATATATATATAGAGAGAGAGATAGATATATATATATAGAGAGAGATAGATAGATAGATAGATAGATAGATAGATAGATAGAGAGAGAGAGAGAGAGAGAGAGAAATGTGTGAGTTTGAAAAGCCAGAACAACGCAGAAATATTTTTTAAAAATAACTATTAATTCATTTAAAATCAGCTAATTTTCGACTGCAGACGAGTCATCAACAAGCATAGAAACAATTTGAGCTTTTCCTCTTCTGTTTTACGCGATGGAGAAAAGACAAAAAGTTCGTGTTATTTTCAAAATGTTGATTCAAGAGGAGCTTGTAATGGCGCGCGTGGAAATAGATAGAGTTTTTTTTTCTCTTCAAAAGGAAAAAAAAATCTCTCTCGCGCGCGATCTCTCTCCTCTCTCCCCCCTCTCTCTCTCTCTCTCTCTCTCTCTCTCTCTCTCTCTCTCTATATATATATATATATATATATATATATATAATATCTGTACCGAGATTCAGTGAACTCATTTTGGTTTTTAATATTTACTTTGTACATTTATAAACTTATACAGAAAAGGAAACGACATTTTAGTTGTAAAGTTGACAACTCCTATTTAATTTTTCAGTAAAAATATGAGTTATATCCCTTGCTGATTTTTACTTTTAGGTGATTACTAAACATGTTTCATATAACCAGTCTTCCCGGCCGGATGAAGTGACTTCTGAAATAAATTATTGCGAAGTACGTCCTCATATTGTAGATAACATAGCACACC
>OY744547.1:66302715-66315215 GCA_963556195.1 Sepiola atlantica
GAAGAGGCGAACGTGGAAGAAGGAGGAGGAGGCACAAGACGGGCCAATTGGAGAAACACTTATTTACACGGCGCCGGCGTTCGAATACTTACTGAACCGGCGGGATGATTGGATGCAGGAAGGTGGTGTAGTTCGGCGTGGAGTAAGCCCCCTCTCCCCTGGGGTGTGTGTAAGGGTGGTTACATGGTGAAAGATGCGAATGTTGACCGTGAGCAGGTGGATCGATATTCAACCTTCAGCGATGATTGCTTTCACGGGCTTTCGAAACGAATTGATTTTTGGAAGACACCGCCAATGATTTGAAGAGTAATTGCTACCGGGAAGTATATTAGCCTTATGGATGAGATCGAAGTAAAGAGACTTACTATTTTGCTATCTAATAAACATACATGTTTACGGTGTGAACGAAAACACGCCGTAAATTATATATCAAAATAAAGCAATTAAGAAGAAACACTAAGAAAAGAGAGTCACTCTTTTTCTAGACGCTTACTTAGACATTAAAACATATTTTTTGTTTCATTCTACTTCAGTTGAAGTTTTCAGAAATCAAGGGGCCCCTTCCTGGGGCTAACACTTGATCTCTATATGAGATACATAGATATTCAAATATTCCTTTACCTGTAAAACGTTGAACTCCCAGAACTGGTGTAGGTAGACGTCCAGACCCCCGTCCGACGCCGGAACGGGGGCCACTGAAAAAACTGCGACGATCCGTTACGATATTTCAGGTTGACGTTGTTTCGCCTTTTACCGGATCACGAGCCTCTGGTGCCGGTAGCCGTGCGTAGGGAAGGCGGCAGTCAGTCGGGCGGCCAGCACTTTGTGGAAAGAAGTTAAGAACATTATTTTTTCTCTTTCCAATTGACCAGTTAACTATGTTATAGTATATCTTTCTTTTGGTCTCTTGGCCCTACCGGATTCCAGGACAATGAATTCATCTAGTCTAGTGGAGTATCGAGCTAAGTGCTGTTATTTGATGTAACATCACGAGGAATGGATACACCATTCCTCGTATTAGCCAGTGTATAGCCGTTTAGAGGGGATCTTATTTGGGCTTGGAATACTATGTTATTTTGAATATTTGTACAGGGTTTACTTATAGGGTGAAGTATCATCATGCCAGGTTGTTTTGACAAACCTTTGTACAGAGAGATTGAATACACTCGAGGATGGTGTCTGGTAGGTAATTCAAACTCGCCACTAGGTAATTCAAACTCCCCAGTAGGTAATTCAAACTCTCCACTAGGTAATTCAAACTCTCCAATAGATAATTCAAACTCCCCAGTAGGTAATTCAAACTCTCCAATAGGTAATTCAAACTCCCCAGTAGGTAATTCAAACTCCCCAGTAGGTAATTCAAACTCCCCAGTAGGTAATTCAAACTCTCCACTAGGTAATTCAAACTCTCCAATAGGTAATTCAAACTCTCCAATAGGTAATTCAAACTTCCCAGTAGGTAATTCAAACTCCCCAGTAGGTAATTCAAACTCCCCAGTAGATTCTTCAAACTCTGCTAGCAGGTAATTCAAACAATTTCAGTTCAAAATATTGTAAAGATTCGATGGAGATTAGATGTTTATCCGGTGGCTTCCTGAGACTAAAAGATATTTTAAGGTCAAATTCGAGGCCGGTGAAGGTTTAGGGATAGGGTAGGAGTGTGAGAGCTGGAGGCGGGGGTTAAACTAGGTTACCTCGGCAGAAGCTAGTTTGAAGTAAGTGGGGGGGGGGGGGGGGTTTAGATACAGCTCATCGTTATTAAGTAAAATAGATTTTCATGACTGCTGCTTAAATTTGCTAAGTGTTAGGGTTAGGGTTAGGGTTAGGGTTAGGGTTTGTGAAGAATTGAAGGTTGGAGCGCTATAGAACTAATACAGTAGCACAATATTACAATATTTTGAAGTAAAATCCTTAGAATTTTCTTCACTAGGGTAAGGGTTAGGGTTAGGGTTAGGGTTTGTGAAAAATTGAATGTTAGGGCGCTATAAAACTAATACAGTAGCACAATATTACAATATTTTGAAGTAAAATCCTTAGAATTTTCTTCACTGTTAGGGTTAGGGTTAGGGTTTGTGAAAAATTGAAGGTTGTGGCGCTATAAAACCAATACAGTAGCACAATATTACAATATTTTGAAGTAAAATCCTTAGAATTTTCTTCACTGTTAGGGTTAGGGTTAGGGTTAGGGTTTGTGAAAAATTGAAGGTTGGGGCGCTATAAAACTAATACAGTAGCACAATATTACAATATTTTGAAGTAAAATCCTTAGAATTTTCTTCACTGGGGTTAGGGTTAGGGTTAGGGTTAGGGTTAAGGTCAGGGTTATGGTTTGTGAAAAATTGAAGGTTGGGGCGCTATAAAACTAATACAGTAGCACAATATTACAATATTTTGAAGTAAAATCCTTAGAATTTTCTTCACTGTTAGGGTTAGGGTTAGGGTTAGGGTTTGTGAAAAATTGAAGGTTGGCGCACTATAAAACTAATACAGTAGCACAATATTACAATATTTTGAAGTAAAATCCTTAGAATTTTCTTCACTGGGGTTAGGGTTAGAGTTAGGGTTAGGGTTAGGGTTAGGGTTAGGGTTTGTGAAAAATTGAAATTTGGGGCGCTATAAAACTAATACAGTAGCACAATATTACAATATTTTGAAGTAAAATCCTTAGAATTTTCTTCACTGGGGTTAGGGTTAGAGTTAGGGTTAGGGTTAGGGTTAGGGTTAGGGTTTGTGAAAAATTGAAGGTTGGGGCGCTATAAAACTAATACAGTAGCACAATATTACAATATTTTGAAGTAAAATCCTTAGAATTTTCTTCACTGGGGTTAGGGTTAGAGTTAGGGTTAGGGTTAGGGTTTGTGAAAAATTGAAGGTTGGCGCACTATAAAACTAATACAGTAGCACAATATTACAATATTTTGAAGTAAAATCCTTAGAATTTTCTTCACTGGGGTTAGGGTTAGAGTTAGGGTTAGGGTTAGGGTTAGGGTTAGGGTTTGTGAAAAATTGAAGGTTGGGGCGCTATAAAACTAATACAGTAGCACAATATTACAATATATTGAAGTAAAATCCTTAGAATTTTCTTCACTGGGGTTAGGGTTAGAGTTAGGGTTAGGGTTAGGGTTAGGGTTAGGGTTAGGGTTTGTGAAAAATTGAAGGTTGGGGCGCTATAAAACTAATACAGTAGCACAATATTACAATATTTTGAAGTAAAATCCTTAGAATTTTCTTAACTGGGGTTAGGGTTAGAGTTAGAGTTAGTGTTAGGGTTAGGGTTAGGGTTAGGGTTTGTGAAAAATTGAAGGTTGGGGCGCTATAAAACTAATACAGTAGCACAATATTACAATATTTTGAAGTAAAATCCTTAGAATTTTCTTCACTGGGGTTAGGGTTAAGGTTAGGGTAAGGGTTAGGGTTAGGGTATGTGAAAAATTGAAGGTTGGGGCACTATAAAACTAATACAGTAGCACAATATTACAATATTTTGAAGTAAAATCCTTAGAATTTTCTTCACTGGGGTTAGGGTTAGGGTTAGGGTTTGTGAAAAATTGAAGGTTGGGGCGCTATAAAACTAATACAGTAGCACAATATTACAATATTTTGAAGTAAAATCCTTAGAATTTTCTTCACTAGGGTTAGGGTTAGGGTTAGGGTTTGTGAAAAATTGAAGGTTGGGGCGCTATAAAACTAATACAGTAGCACAATATTACAATATTTTGAAGTAAAATCCTTAGAATTTTCTTAACTGGGGTTAGGGTTAGAGTTAGAGTTAGTGTTAGGGTTAGGGTTAGGGTTAGGGTTTGTGAAAAATTGAAGGTTGGGGCGCTATAAAACTAATACAGTAGCACAATATTACAATATTTTGAAGTAAAATCCTTAGAATTTTCTTCACTGGGGTTAGGGTTAAGGTTAGGGTAAGGGTTAGGGTTAGGGTTTGTGAAAAATTGAAGGTTGGGGCACTATAAAACTAATACAGTAGCACAATATTACAATATTTTGAAGTAAAATCCTTAGAATTTTCTTCACTGGGGTTAGGGTTAGGGTTAGGGTTTGTGAAAAATTGAAGGTTGGGGCGCTATAAAACTAATACAGTAGCACAATATTACAATATTTTGAAGTAAAATCCTTAGAATTTTCTTCACTAGGGTTAGGGTTAGGGTTAGGGTTTGTGAAAAATTGAAGGTTGGGGCGCTATAAAACTAATACAGTAGCACAATATTACAATATTTTGAAGTAAAATCCTTAGAATTTTCTTCACTGGGGTTAGGGTTAAGGTTAGGGTAAGGGTTAGGGTTAGGGTTTGTGAAAAATTGAAGGTTGGGGCACTATAAAACTAATACAGTAGCACAATATTACAATATTTTGAAGTAAAATCCTTAGAATTTTCTTCACTGGGGTTAGGGTTAGGGTTAGGGTTTGTGAAAAATTGAAGGTTGGGGCGCTATAAAACTAATACAGTAGCACAATATTACAATATTTTGAAGTAAAATCCTTAGAATTTTCTTCACTAGGGTTAGGGTTAGGGTTAGGGTTTGTGAAAAATTGAAGGTTGGGGCGCTATAAAACTAATACAGTCGCACAATATTACAATATTTTGAAGTAAAATCCTTAGAATTTTCTTAACTGGGGTTAGGGTTAGAGTTAGAGTTAGTGTTAGGGTTAGGGTTAGGGTTAGGGTTTGTGAAAAATTGAAGGTTGGGGCGCTATAAAACTAATACAGTAGCACAATATTACAATATTTTGAAGTAAAATCCTTAGAATTTTCTTCACTGGGGTTAGGGTTAAGGTAAGGGTAAGGGTTAGGGTTAGGGTTTGTGAAAAATTGAAGGTTGGGGCACTATAAAACTAATACAGTAGCACAATATTACAATATTTTGAAGTAAAATCCTTATAATTTTCTTCACTGGGGTTAGGGTTAGGGTTAGGGTTTGTGAAAAATTGAAGGTTGGGGCGCTATAAAACTAATACAGTAGCACAATATTACAATATTTTGAAGTAAAATCCTTAGAATTTTCTTCACTAGGGTTAGGGTTAGGGTTAGGGTTTGTGAAAAATTGAAGGTTGGGGCGCTATAAAACTAATACAGTAGCACAATATTACTATATTTTGAAGTAAAACCCTTAGAATTTTTTTAACTGGGGTTAGGGTTAGGGTTAGGGTTAGGGTTTGTGAGAAATTGAAGGTTGGGGCGCTATAAAACTAATACAGTAGCACAATATTACAATATTTTGAAGTAAAATCCTTAGAATTTTCTTCACTGGGGTTAGGGTTAGGGTTAGGATTAGGGTTAGGGTTAGGGTTTGTGAAATATTGAAGGTTGGGGCGCTATAAAACTAATACAGTAGCACAATATTACAATATTTTGAAGAAAAATCTTTAGAATTTTTCTTCACTGGGGTTAGGGTTAGGGTTAGGGTTAGGGTTAGGGTTTGTGAAAAATTGAAGGTTGGCGCTCTATAAAACTAATACAGTAGCACAATATTACAATATTTTGAAGTAAAATCCTTAGAATTTTCTTCACTGGGGTTAGGGTTTGATTTAGGGTTAGGGTTTGTGAAAAATTGAAGGTTGCGGCGCTATAAAACTAATACAGTAGCACAATATTACAATATTTTGAAGAAAAATCCTTAGAATTTTTCTTCACTGGGGTTAGGGTTAGGGTTAGGGTTAGGGTTAGGGTTAGGGTTAGGGTTAGGGTTTGTGAAAAATTGAAGGTTGGGGCGCTATAAAACTAATACAGTAGCACAATATTACAATATTTTGAAGTAAAATCCTTAGAATTTTCTTCACTGGGGTTAGGGTTAGAGTTAGGGTTAGGGTTTGTGAAAAATTGAAGGTTGCGGCGCTATAAAACTAATACAGTGGCACAATATTAAAATATTTTGAAATAAAATTCTTAGAATTTTCTTCACTGGGGTAAGGGTTAGAGTTAGGGTTAGGGTTTGTGAAAAATTGAAGGTTGGGGCGCTATAAAACTAATACAGTAGCACAATATTACAAGATTTTGAAGTAAAATCCTTAGAATTTTCTTCACTGGGGTAAGGGTTAGGGTTAGGGTTAGGGTTAGGGTTAGGGTTAGGGTTTGTGAAAAATTCAAGGTTGGGGCGCTATAAAACTAATACAGTAGCACAATATTACAATATTTTGAAGTAAAATCCTTAGAATTTTCTTCACTAGGGTTAGGGTTAGGGTTAGGGTTTGTGAAAAATTGAAGGTTGGGGCGCTATAAAATTAATACAGTAGCACAATATTACTATATTTTGAAGTAAAATCCTTAGAATTTTTTTCACTGGGGTTAGGGTTAGGGTTAGGGTTAGGGTTTGTGAGAAATTGAAGGTTGGGGCGCTATAAAACTAATACAGTAGCACAATATTACAATATTTTGAAGTAAAATCCTTAGAATTTTCTTCACTGGGGTTAGGGTTAGGGTTAGGATTAGGGTTAGGGTTAGGGTTTGTGAAATATTGAAGGTTGGGGCGCTATAAAACTAATACAGTAGCACAATATTACAATATTTTGAAGAAAAATCTTTAGAATTTTTCTTCACTGGGGTTAGGGTTAGGGTTAGGGTTAGGGTTAGGGTTTGTGAAAAATTGAAGGTTGGCGCTCTATAAAACTAATACAGTAGCACAATATTACAATATTTTGAAGTAAAATCCTTAGAATTTTCTTCACTGGGGTTAGGGTTTGCTTTAGGGTTAGGGTTTGTGAAAAATTGAAGGTTGCGGCGCTATAAAACTAATACAGTAGCACAATATTACAATATTTTGAAGAAAAATCCTTAGAATTTTTCTTCACTGGGGTTAGGGTTAGGGTTAGGGTTAGGGTTAGGGTTAGGGTTAGGGTTAGGGTTAGGGTTTGTGAAAAATTGAAGGTTGGGGCGCTATAAAACTAATACAGTAGCACAATATTACAATATTTTGAAGTAAAATCCTTAGAATTTTCTTCACTGGGGTTAGGGTTAGAGTTAGGGTTAGGGTTTGTGAAAAATTGAAGGTTGCGGCGCTATAAAACTAATACAGTGGCACAATATTAAAATATTTTGAAATAAAATTCTTAGAATTTTCTTCACTGGGGTAAGGGTTAGAGTTAGGGTTAGGGTTTGTGAAAAATTGAAGGTTGGGGCGCTATAAAACTAATACAGTAGCACAATATTACAATATTTTGAAGTAAAATCCTTAGAATTTTCTTCACTGGGGTAAGGGTTAGGGTTAGGGTTAGGGTTAGGGTTAGGGTTAGGGTTTGTGAAAAATTGAAGGTTGGGGCGCTATAAAACTAATAAAGTAGCACAATATTACAAGATTTTGAAGTAAAATCCTTAGAATTTTCTTCACTGGGGTAAGGGTTAGGGTTAGGGTTAGGGTTAGGGTTAGGGTTTGTGAAAAATTGAAGGTTGGAGCGCTATAAAACTAATACAGTAGCACAATATTACAAGATTTTGAAGTAAAATCCTTAGAATTTTCTTCACTGGAGTTAGGGTTATGGTTAGGGTAAGGGTTAGGGTTAGGGTTTGTGAAAAATTGAAGGTTGGGGCACTATAAAACTAATACAGTAGCACAATATTACAATATTTTGAAGTAAAATCCTTAGAATTTTCTTCACTGGGGTAAGGGTTAGGGTTAGGGTTAGGGTTTGTGAAAAATTGAAGGTTGGGGCTTAATGAAATTAATACAGTAGCACAATATTACAATATTTTGAAGTAAAATCCTTAGAATTTTTTTCACTGGGGTTAGGGTTAGGGTTAGGGTTAGGGTTAGGGTTTGTGAGAAATTGAAGGTTGGGGCGCTATAAAACTAATACAGTAGCACAATATTACAATATTTTGAAGTAAAATCCTTAGAATTTTCTTCACTGGGGTAAGGGTTAGGGTTAGGGTTAGGGTTAGGGTTAGGGTTAGGGTTAGGGTTAGGGTTTGTGAAAAATTGAAGGTTGGGGCGCTATAAAACTAATACAGTAGCACAATATTACAATATTTTGAAGTAAAATCCTTAGAATATTCTACACTGGAGTTACGGTTAGGGTTAGGGTTAGGGTTAGGGTTTGTGAAAAATTGAAGGTTGGGGCGCTATAAAACTAATACAGTAGCACAATATTACAATATTTTTAAGTAAAATCCTTAGAATTTTCTTCACTGGGGTTAGGGTTAGAGTTAGGGTTAGGGTTTGTCAAAAATTGAAGGTTGCGGCGCTATAAAACTAATACAGTGGCACAATATTAAAATATTTTGAAATAAAATTCTTAGAATTTTCTTCACTGGGGTAAGGGTTAGAGTTAGGGTTAGGGTTTGTGAAAAATTGAAGGTTGGGGCGCTATAAAACTAATACAGTAGCACAATATTACAATATTTTGAAGTAAAATCCTTAGAATTTTCTTCACTGGGGTTAGGGTTAGGGTTAGGGTTAGGGTTAGGGTTAGGGTTAGGGTTTGTGAAAAATTGAAGGTTGGGGCGCTATAAAACTAATACAGTAGCACAATATTACAATATTTTGAAGTTAAATCCTTAGAATTTTCTTCACGGTTAGGGTTAGGGTTAGGGTTAGGGTTTGTGAAAAATTGAAGGTTGGGGCGCTATAAAACTAATACAGTAGCACAATATTACAATATTTTGAAGTAAAATCCTTAGAATTTTCTTCACTGGGGTTAGGGTTAGGGTTAGGGTTTGTGAAAAATTGAAGGTTGGGGCGCTATAAAACTAATACAGTAGCACAATATTACAATATTTTGAAGTAAAATCCTTATAATTTTCTTCACTGGGGTTAGGGTTAGGGTTAGGGTTAGGGTTAGGGTTTGTGAAAAATTGAAGGTTGGGGCGCTATAAAACTAATACAGTAGCACAATATTACAATATTTTGAAGTAAAATCCTTAGAATTTTTTTCACTGGGGTTAGGGTTAGGGTTAGGGTTAGGGTTTGTGAAAAATTGAAGGTTGGGGCGCTATAAAACTAATACAGTAGCACAATATTACAATATTTTGAAGTAAAATCCTCATAATTTTCTTCACTGGGGTTAGGGTTAGGGTTAGGGTTAGGGTTAGGGTTTGTGAAAAATTGAAGGTTGGGGCGCTATAAAACTAATACAGTAGCACAATATTACAATATTTTGAAGTAAAATCCTTAGAATTTTCTTCACTGGGGTTAGGGTTAGAGTTAGGGTTAGGGTTAGGGTTTGTGAAAAATTGAAGGTTGGCGCACTATAAAACTAATACAGTAGCACAATATTACAATATTTTGAAGTAAAATCCTTAGAATTTTCTTCACTGGGGTTAGGGTTAGAGTTAGGGTTAGGGTTAGGGTTAGGGTTAGGGTTAGGGTTTGTGAAAAATTGAAGGTTGGGGCGCTATAAAACTAATACAGTAGCACAATATTACAATATTTTGAAGTAAAATCCTTAGAATTTTCTTCACTGGGGTTCATGGAAGTGTTTTAAAATTGCTCCAAATCTCCAACCTTCACTCTAACGATCTTTCTCTCTACGGCAGAAGCACATATTGGATTAATTCCTTCTGGATTTATAATATTTTGGCCACTTTTAACGGTGAATTTTTTGCCTTATCGATTTTTAAGCTCTCCTTACTGGACTTTTTATCACTGGACTATTTTCTATCTGGATATACTCTGCATTTTAACAACTGAGATTTTTTTCATTGAAATTATTTTACTTGTTAGCAAGTCCTGCACAAAAGATTGCAAACTTATATCCATATTCTATGATCTTCTTAAATTTTTTCAAATTCTGAATTCGGGCTACTCCCCTGCCAACTTAACTATCTATGTAATTTCTCTGATGATAAGATTCCAATCTTTGAAAAGCCTGGCTAAAATAAAAAAAATAAATAAAAGTATTTTTATTGAATACACCTTGCATTGAACAACTGAAGATGAAATAGATTTGTCATTTTTACATTTCTATCTATCTATCTATCTATCTATCTATCTATCTATCTATCTCTCTCTATATATATATTGTAGAGATTAAAGATGAGAATAAACAATTGTAAATATACAATATTTATTAAAGCATCAGAAGTTCAAGACAAGGAGTTTCATATCCTTAATCCATGGATTTTCAAAGACAAACTCATTTCATCAGAGGCTAAAAAAATTATTATCACGATAGATTATTATTGAACAATAATTCAATTATCTTCAATTTAATTTAACATTTTAATATTATATATATATATATATATATATATATATATATATATATATATATATATATATATATATAGTCTCGGAAGTTTTTTTAACCTTCAAAACTGGAAAAAAAAATTTTTTTTCGTTGAAAGATTTTGGTCTAGTAAGTCAATCAATCTACTGCAATCACTATATTAGTTAACTTCCAAGAATTTACTCTAATATAAATATATTTTTATATATGTTTTTTTTTATATAAGGGATCGTCAGTTGTTTATATATATATTTATATATATATATATACACAGACTAACTTTTCGAAGATTTTATTTCATTCGATTCGGTGAAATAGTTTTTTCAAATAAACCATTTGGTAATATTTTTCATATCTCGGTTTAGTAAGAGTAGTCACACACACATGCCAACCCTAACCCTAACCCTAACCCTAACCCTAGTCACACACACATGCCAACCCTAACCCTAATCCTAACCCTACCCCTAGTCACACACACATGCCAACCCTAACCCTAACACTAACCCTAACCCTAACCCTAACCCTAGTCACACACACATGCCAACCCTAACCCTAACCCTTACCCTAGTCACACACACATGCCAACCCTAACCCTAACCCTAACCATAGTCACACACATATGCCAACCCTAACCCTAACTCTAACCCTAACCCTAGTCACACACACATGCCAACCCTAACCCTAACCTAGTCACACACACATGCCAACCCTAACCCTAACCCTAACCCTAGTCACACACACATGCCAACCCTAACCCTAACCCTAACCCAGACGAACGCACGTAAATCGCATTTTGCATAAAATCAGGTTTTAAAACTTCTGACATTATCGTGAAAAACGAAAATGTCTCTCCAATTTTTCGACACTCGACCCCCCCCCCCGCAGATCGCACAAAATCGCCTGATTTATTGAGAAACGTTAGAAAATGAAGCGTAAGCGAAATTTCGTTTTTCGTCTCAAGCCATCAGAGGCGAGCGGTTTATGTTTTTTTTTTAAATTGACATAGACATCTGGAATCCAGCCGAGTCACCTGATCGCCATGATGAGTCATTAGACATCAATTTCGTTCAAAATAGTTAATGGCTACCGACAAAGATGGCTACCGACAAAGATGGCTACCGACAAAGATGGCTACCGACAAAGATGGCTACCGACAAAGATGGCCACATTCGGAGATTAATTAAAGTCAGAAAATCACCCGCTTCTCGAAAAACGAATTTAGTTTTTTTTAAATTTGTTTTTTTTTTAGATGCGACTTTACATTTCGATGCTCTGTCCGTCCGTCCGTCCGATTTGTCGAGCTTTAATTTGACAGAGTAGAACATTTGACAGAGTAAACAATTTGACAGAGTAGGAAATTTGACAGAGTAGAAAATTTGACAGAGTAGAAAATTTGACAGAGTAGGAAATTTGACAGAGTAGAAAATTTGACAGAGTAGAAAATTTGAAAGAGTAGGAAATTTGACAGAGTAGGAAATTTGACAGAGTAGAAAATTTGACAGAGTAGGAAATTTGACAGAGTACAAAATTTGACAGAGTAGGAAATTTGACAGAGTAGGAAATTTGACAGAGTACACAATTTGACAGAGTACAAAACTTGACAGAGTAGGAAATTTGACAGAGTACACAATTTGACAGAGTACAAAATTTGCCAAAGTACAAAATTTGACAAAGTACAAAATTTGACAGAGTAGGAAATTTGACAGAGTACAAAATTTGACAGAGTACAAAATTTGACAGAGTAGGTAATTCGACAGAGTACAAAAGTTGACAGAGTACAAAATTGACTTCGCAATCTAGTGGGAGAAGATCTCTTCTGTCTCGGAACTTTTTTTAGATGAGGTTTAATAATTTCTATTATTTGGAGTATTCGTCCTACTATTCTCATCTGTTCTTTTTTAAACTTAAATTTCATTTTTTTTAACTTAGTTCACCCGAAACAAGGCTAGTTACCACTGTAGGCTTTAAGGACTACTGAGTATTATAATTTTTCATCTGGTCAGCCGATCTCTTTAGTGGTCGTCCTCTTGATCTTTCTTGACTGAAAGCTTCTTGATAGGATTGATTTACATAGCTGGAGTCTGATAGCCGGTATTCATGTCCAAACCATATTAATCTCTCTTTTCGGATAACATTGTAGATGATTCTGTTAATTTTAAGCCTCTTTCTGATATCTGCGTTTCTTAGTCGGTCTAGGGAGGTGACGGTGGTTAAGTGGATAACGACACGGACTGACCACCTGGGTGTGCCAAGTTCGAATCCAGTCGTTTCCATAATGCTACTTTTACTGTTGGCAACCATTACGTGGTCCCTCCTGCAAGAATTCCGAA
>OY744547.1:66320215-66340215 GCA_963556195.1 Sepiola atlantica
CATAGCGATAT
The DNA here is from genome assembly GCA_963556195.1 of Sepiola atlantica. NCBI lineage: Eukaryota > Metazoa > Mollusca > Cephalopoda > Sepiida > Sepiolidae > Sepiola > Sepiola atlantica. The sequence continues at coordinate 66,320,227 of OY744547.1, forward strand.
GATTCGTTATCCTGAAGTGTATGGTATTTTTAGAGGCGGACATCGCCTCTCTATTAGTGTCTATGTCTCTCTTGCACTTATCTTTTTATTTTGAACATAACCGTTCAGCTGCTGCTGATAGCTTTTATTTTTTATTTTTTGATGACACGACCGAGTACTGTGTGCATGGCGATCGTCAGCAACGTCACATGCTCTCGGGTGCTCTGTGCCTATCTCCAACTGCAGCCAGGTGGAGCACAACGCCTGAGGATCGTTAAAACCAACTCCCCAGAAGGGCACCCAGTACTCTAATCGAGTACAAAAATAGCTGTGATCAGACCCATCGGTATTCCTCGCAAGGAGTGGGGTGGGGGCTTAGGCGACCAGCAATACCCCATTTCGAAGAAGGAGGTAATCCCTATGAAGATACGTCGCTGAAAAAATGGTTGGATCATTCTATCACTCCAGAGAGTACCACACGCCTGACGCAATCCTCTACCTGTATAAGAGTCAATACGTCCTAAAATTGAGTACTGTTTCCACATCTGGCGGGGTGGGGCGCTCAGAACATCCTTTCCTGCCTTGACAGAGTCCAAAACCGACTTCTAAATCCAGTGGACGATGTTCTCAACATCCACGTTCTCACAGAAGAGACGTTGCTAGTCTTTCTCTGCTCTATCGTTATGTTCATGGTAGGTGCTCGACTGGGCTCCAATCTACTCCGTCCCTCCCGCTGAAAAAAAAATCACAATTACAAATTGTCTAGCTACAACCACTGTCAATAATTTCTATTTCTCCTTCTGTGTACCTAAAACTAAACGGAGCTTCCATGAACACAGTTTCTTTCCTAGAACTACCCTCTGTGGAACGCAATACCGCAAGGTTGCTTCGCAGCTAGATACATCGTCGTTTTCAAGTACAATCTAAACAAACTCTTGTTAAGCCGTCCTCTTAAATTATCAAATTCTGCCCAGTCTAAACCATCGTTACCAATCATCCAGGTGTTGTCTCACTGCTCATCTGACAAACTCATTAACCTTTATCCCCGAGTGGTCTCTTTTCCTTGATAAGTGGTGACTCTTTTTTCATTAAAATAACTCATAGGACTGGTTCGAGCCATGCAGTTTCTAGATTGCCAGAATGATGTCATGACGAACCTAAACTGGTATAAAAACGACTTGCCTCGACGTCAAAGCATGAGATGGGGCTTTGTGATTTTCCTCGTTGTGTGTGTGTCTTGTCCAAAATTGATTTTTAAAATGATTTCGATTGCTACAATAAATAAAAATGCTCGTATTATTTATTTCTATAAAAAATTTTTTTAAGGAAGATGTTGCGTTTTAACTTTTGGTCTGATCCAACTCAACCATGACCGGAATGTGAATTTCCATCACCGTTATGACGTTGCGCCAATCTCAGACAAAATGAGGGAAAATCATTAAAGCCCGAGGGCTACTTGAGGATAAGTGTTAAAGAGATCGTCAGTTAAACCCTAACCCTAAGCCTAACCCTAACCATAAACCCTAACTCTAACCCTAACTCTAACCCTAACCCTAACCCTAAAACCTAACCTCCAAACCCTAACCCCTAAACCCTAACCCTAACCCTAACTATAAACCCTAACCCTAACCCTAACCCTAACTATAAACCCTAACTCTAACCCTAACCCTAACCCTTAACCCTAAACCTAACCCTAAAACCTAACCTCCAAACCCTAACCCCTAAACCCTAACCCTAACCCTAACTATAAACCCTAACTCTAACCCTAACCCTTACCCTAACCCTAACCCTAAACCTAAACCCTAACCTTAACCATAACCCTAACCCTAACCCTCACCCTAACCCTAACCCTAACCATAACCCTCACCCTAAACCCTAACCCTAACCCTCACCATAACCCTAACCCTAACTATAAACCCTAACTCTAACCCTAACCCTAACCCTTAACCCTAAACCTAACCCTAAAACCTAACCTCCAAACCCTAACCCCTAAACCCTAACCCTAACCCTAACTATAAACCCTAACTCTAACCCTAACCCTTACCCTAACCCTAACCCTAAACCTAAACCTAAACCCTAACCTTAACCCTAACCCTAACCCTAACCCTAACCCTCACCCTAACCCTAACCCTAACCATAACCCTCACCATAACCCTAACCCTAACTATAAACCCTAACTCTAACCCTAACCCTAACCCTTAACCCTAAACCTAACCCTAAAACCTAACCTCCAAACCCTAACCCCTAAACCCTAACCCTAACCCTAACTATAAACCCTAACTCTAACCCTAACCCTTACCCTAACCCTAACCCTAACCCTAAACCTAAACCCTAACCCTAACCCTAACCCTAACCCTAACCATAACCCTCACCCTAAACCCTAACCCTAACCATAACCCTCACCATAACCCTAACCCTAACCCTAACCCTAACCCTAATCCCTTACCCTAACCCTAAACCCTAAACTCTAACCCTAACCATAAACCCTAACACTAATCCTAATCCTAACCCTAACCGGAAAAAATTAATGGGATGGGAAGAAAAGTACATAAGAGTTTCGTCTATTATTTTTCGCTCTTCTGAGCGATTATTTAAGAATATTCATTCGCCCTTAACCCGGCCTTTCATGAGTTTTTGTATATACATATATATTTAAATTAATTAATGTATACATTAATTAATTCAAAACACTGCACGCATAAATTAATTTCTAAATTAATTAATACAAAAATCTCTCCCTCTCTATCTTTCGCTCTCTCTCTCTCTCTCTCTCTCTCTCTCTCTCTCTCTCTCTCTCTATATATATATATATATATATATATATATATATAAGGGTATACTAAAAAAAAATAAAAGGGAAATACCAGCAGAGTGCTCAGTTAAATTAAATTAAGAGCGTGATATTTTTTATTTATAAATACAGATTTTAATCAGACATATAGACCAGTGGTTTCTGACAGGAAAAAGGTTGGATCCCCAAACCCCGTCTTCGTCAGCACAGCCTGAAATTGTAAATAATGAAATTTCTTCAAAGAATAAAAACATCTGTGTTCAGTTTTAACCGTTATGAAACGCTTTGTGCAGAAAGTTTTAAATGAAAAAGCCGGGAGACGCTTAATCGGGAGAAATCTTGAGGAGAAAGTCGTTATGTTGGTGTTGGTGTATATTTAGAAGGAAGGAAAGGGAAAAAGGAAAAGAAAAATAAAAAGAAAAAGAAAAAGCAAAAGAAAAAGAAAAAGAAAAAAAAAGAAAAGAAAAAGAAAAAAAAAAGAAAAAGAAAAAGAAAAAGAAAAGAAAAAGAAAAAGAAAAAGAAAAAGAAAAAAGAAAAGAAAAAGAAAAAGAAAACAAAAAGAAAAAAAAAGAAAAGAAAAAGAAAAAAAAAGAAAAAGAAAAAGAAAAAGAAAAGAAAAAGAAAAAGAAAAAGAAAAAGAAAAAGAAAAAGAATAAATTATAAAAGGAAAATAAAGTTTAAGAAAAAAATTTAAGAAAAAAAAAGATTATTAGTATTTATTAACATTTTTATTTTTAACATTTTTATTTTTTAGCATTTTTTTAGCATTTCCGGTTAAAAGTGTGCTTCTGGTTCTTTCTGGTTAATTTACTTCTTCCGATTGCGATTCTTGGTTTCTTCCATTTTCCCGGGCAACGCCGAGACACGGGGTTTCCGATAGTTTTGAATAAAGTTAAAGCAGTAGTTATGTTTGTACATTTATGAAACAAGGCAAATATCTTAAAACTACAAAAAAGTGCAGATAGAACCTTTTTAATGCCGGCTCACGAATTATTCCCCGCCTTCTAGGTATGGATTCGACGCTCGTTCATGCGTAATTTACCTGAAAATATTTGGGGGGGGGGGGGGGGTCAAGTCTAATTGGCCTCATGCTGGGGCGCCCTTCATTTGAGTGCACGATTCCTATCATATCTCTCTGCACACGCGTTAACGACCATTATTGGGAAAAAATTGCGTGTGTGTATCTCGCATTCATATTAGTCGAAGTCCCCTCCCACATGACTTATTTATCAAGACCTTAAATCTAATAGCTGTCACCCTCGCCAATTCTCACCGGTCGCAACCACTTAACACCCATCGTCTCAATCTAGTTAACGCATCTTACGAAATTTGAAGCGCGGATTTATCCGTGTCAGTGCCTTTTATAGTCGCAATAGTATCGGGGACTCGGTGGCGATATGTATAACAGTAATCAGCTCCATAATCGGAGGCACCACCATCCCTTCCACCTTCCAGCGTCGACCCATAGATCGATAACGCCCCGCTGTTCGATAAGGGGCAGGCGAAATTGGAAAACGTTAGCAGCGAGGTCCCCCAAATAGAAGTTTGTTCAATAGGTTTAATATCCGAGATCAAAGATTAGCCGATCGTGTGACCTTATCAGCGGGGCCTGTTTTGGCGCGTCCAGCCGTCAACGCCACTCTCACCTCTCTCGTTGAGATATAAACGTAGGCGCAGCAATAGATACATTAAAGGAGAGATGAATCACCCCCTTGACCACCTCGGCCGCCCTTCAAGCCGGCGTCTCTCTTTGTCTATTCAATTGTCATATGCTTGACACTCTGGCTTATTGAGATAATGATACACTCGGACGATTCCATAGTTGCACTTTCGAAACGACTCACTCGTCGAGCGGACGTCTGGATAATCTAAATTCCCGATCTATTGGCTTAGTCCTGGACGGCGGGTCGCAGCGAGAACTTACAGTATCTGGCTTGGGGCGAGACTTGAACGTCGGCTACTTATTGAAGACTTTAAATATTTTAAATATAAATTCATCTCAGACATTACCAAAAGTGTGGCGCTACCCTTTATTTTTCTCTGTACACCCTCTCTAACAGACGTGATGTTGCTAGTCTCAGTCTTTTCTATAAATATTATTATGGCATGTGTTCTTCAAAATTATGTGATCTATTCTCAGCTTTTTTTTTGTTCCAGCTCGTTTGACTCGTTGGTCTACTGGTCTCTATCAATTCGCTGTTTTGATACTTCATTGTAATACAGCTTCCTATTCCAGTAGCTTCTTTCTTAAGAACAGCAGGCTTGTGGAACTCTCTTCCTGCTGACTGTTTTACTCCTACTTATAACCTTGTTTTTTTTTCAAAACTAAGGCCAATAGTCATCTTCTGTCTTTGCGATAATCATATTTCGTACTTGTTAGCTCCTTACATGAATTTGCTTCATGCCTTGTCTGGAGCGATTTCCATAAAAAATATGGTACTTTGTTAGATTGGGACCCTCGCTAAAAGTCCCTCGGCGTCAATGCTTTCATGCGGTTTACGGTAAACGCTGAATGGCCCGAAGCGAGACGAATAAGCAGACGACATCGAAGTATTAAAACTAAATGAAACGCTGAACTTGCAAACTGGTTGAAACGCATTTGCAACATGAATGTTTACATAGTATCACTGACATCTGCAAACGACCATGCCCAACCCTGCCCTATCCCTAATTCCTAACCAGACTTCCCTAACCCTAATAGCTAAACCTGAACCCTAACGAAATAAAAAAAAATAGCTAGTTAAAAAAGTCGACAAAAAAACAACACTTACTAGGTTAACTAGGTTTTTTTCTTCGTTTAAAAAAATATTTCGTTCGTGCAAATGTCTAAAAAAACAAAAGTAAACAAAATTTTCGACTTAGTTTTAATCTCTAATTTCTCCTTGTAAGACATTCACAGCTAGAACTTGTCGTCCAATCCATTTTTGCAAAGAACTTTCCTTTCTTCTTCCGTGTACCTAACATAAAAAACTTCCCATCTTGGAACACGTTGCCATAAGAGTGCATTCCGTAGGACTACAACAAGGTTATCTTCAACTATAATATCAATAAACACTTTTTATGAATCGTCCACATAAATCATTAAATTTTATTCATTTCATTCATCATTTTCAATACTCTCATAATATTTATCATCATCAAATTTATCGATCTCATTAAAGCTTATCCTTGAGTTGCTTCTAGCCTTGATAAGTGATAACTCCTTAGAATAAAACAGGTTATTGCTTGTCTGCAGATACACAACTACTCGGACGCAGATGTTGATTTATAAAAATGTATATTTTAAAAGAGAAGAACAATCACAGAAATCACCAGAGGAACGTTTCATGTTCGTACGCGTGTGTGTGAGAGGAAGACAGACAGACAGATAGACGGATAGCTCGTCTCACTACCCGCAAGAGAGAGAGAGAGAGAGAGAGAGAAAGAGAGTGAGAGAAAGAGAGAGAGAGAGAGAGAGAGAGAGAGAAAGAGAGTGAGAGAAAGAGAGAGAGATAAAGAGACACAGAGAAAGAGAAAAAGAGAAATAAAGGAAGCGAAAGAAAGAGAAAGAAAGAAAGAAAGAGAGTGAGAAAGAGAGAGAAAAATATAGAGAGAGATAATGCGAGAAAGAGAGAAAGAGAGAAAGAGGAAAAGAGAGAAAGAGAGAGAAAGCGACAGAGAGTGTCTTGAAGAATCCAGAACCAGGAAAAAGAACGAGTTAAAAGACTGAGACTAGCTTTAGGTATTTCTGAACTGTTACGACACTAATTAGCCGGTGCGTAACATAATGACCTATGTCACAGTGTCGCGAGTTGCTCGGCCACAACAGATGATCCAACTTCGTTTTATTACTCATGTGCCATCGCATATCAAGGTCCTAAGGCTACTCGAGTATAAAGCTTAATACGATTGTCAGTTGGTGACGAACAACACCTTGAGAGTTGAGGGTGAGTCTACGTACGACGTTTCAACGAGATCTTAACTGTTAGCGTGTTTCATGACGAGCCGCCGTCCAGATAATCTACTGGACACAAAACAATTGGTCTACCAGTGTGCAACACATGCACACGCTCCGGAGAAATTGTCACACAGTTTCATTAATATATGTATCCGGGCCTAACCCAACGAAAAAGTCTGATTTTTATGAATAAGTGATTGTAAGGTTAGAGTTAGGGTTAGGGTTCGCCCCCCCCCAAGCCATGAGAATTGGTCGACCGTAGCGCTACACAATCATTATCATTAAAAAAAAGAGTCATCACAACTGATTGAGCTGTCTACTTACAACGTCTCAACGAGATTTCAGCTGGTTGCGTGACGAGCCCCGTCCAGACAATCTGTTGAACACAAATAATTCGCCGACCACTGTGCAACCCCTAAACACCCCCCCCCCAACACACACACACACACACACGCAAAACCTGGGAAATTGTCACACGATTTTATTAATTTAGACATCCAGGACTTCCGTATTGCCAAAGTCTAGTTTTCATGAATTAATTCTTGTAGGGTAAGGGTTAGAGTTCGGGTTAGAATTAGGGTTAGGGTTAGGGTTAGGATAAGGGTAAGGGTTAGGGTTAGAGTTAAGGTTAGGGTTAGGGTTAGGGTTGGGGTTAGGCTTCTCAAAAATAGCCGCATCGTCAACTTAAACGACGTATCTCTCTTTGTTATTTGTTTATTTCTCAAGTTAAGATCAACATTCCTAACGGGGAAAAGAACGAATGTTTTACGGACAAAAGAAAAATAGATTAAAAAAAACAAAAAAACTCAAACAAACGAAAACACAAAACGTAAAAAAAAAAAAAAACATTAATCCGAATTGGTCTTTACGATTTATTTAAAAACACTTTTCCCGACATTTTCTTCGTTTTTCTGGCTTTTTGCTTGCGGACTTAATCGTATGTTTGATCTGGAACCTAGCGTCATAGCAAACAAATAGCGAGCACCGACCCCCGACCTCCGACCCCCCACATCCACCCGAGTGTTTGGTAGCGAGTGTCTTCGTTTGCGGGGAAGATGGGGGTGCAAATGAAAAGTCTTTGGTAAGAAAAATAAGTAAAAAAACAAAAAACATCCTGGACACGAGTATTTTTGCTTATCGTCGTTTGAAAGATGTTGCTTGACTTAGCTGTATTTTTTTTTGTGTGTAGAAGTTTTTTTTGTAAAAATATACTAAAAATAATACTGCAGTTAGGTAAAATTGTTTTTCTTAAAACATATTACTTCCAACCCAACACAAAGACCTACCCATTCACCCGTAGATATTTATATGTGCGTGTGTGTGTGTGTGGGGGGGGGGATAAGAGTGTGTTTTGAGGGTGGGGTCTACTGCGATGTTGCAAAACGCGTCTCTGTAAATACATTGCTTCTACAGATATATGTTATGCAGATATCAACTACACATGAACGAGTTGAGTCACACACACACACACACAGACACACACACACACACAGACACACACACACACAGACACACACACACACACAGACACACACACACACACACACACACACACGCACACGCTTGCTTACGGAGTCTAGCTTCACTCTGTGGCAGGGGTTCGAACCGTGCCACCGTCCGAGATTATCATTCTGACATGAAACGCTAGCATATGTATTGATTTACTCCTCTCCAGGAGTTAGGCACGAGGCCAGTTTTTATCTTACTCCCACAAGTAAGATATGACCCAAGGTCGGGTCGGGCAAGTGGGGTTTAAAAATTGCCTGGGCAGCCCCGTCAGCATTCCCCGGTAGGGGTGCCCCAGGCAGTAAGCAATAAACTTACTCCTCCCCAAAGAGGGGAGGCAAAGCCTGGGAGGGTGGACCTCCTAGAACTGCACAGGACAGACCCATAGACCGGCGTAAATCAAGCCCCGAAGGCCAAGACAATACCAGTCTATGGGGCGCAGTATCCATCGGAACAGATACTACACTTTGATCTTAGCCAAAAGGTAAAAAGTATTCAATAGTATTTATTTAAAATTAATAAAATAAAATTATATATATATATATATATATATATATATATATATATATATATATATAAGTCAGGTTCATTTTATATTCCAATAATCGTGTTTTCTATTTTTTTAATCTTTTTATTATTTCACATTTCCAAATACATAACATTTCTGTGAGATGTATTTTTTACGGTCCGTTTCATTAAGCGTGAGCCAAACAACATTTTAATGTCAAAATACATAATAACATTTTTATGTCAATAAATGTCCTGTTTTTTGGAAATGTGAAAAACTAAAACTAAAAATAAAAAATGAAAAAAAACATGGTTGTTGGAATATAAAATGAATCTGACTTATATATATATTTATATATATATATATATATATATATATATATATATATATATATATATATATATATATATATATATATATATGTTCTGTTGGTACTGATTGGGAATCATCGAACTTAATCTGTTAAAGGTACTACTTATTCAATAATAATAGTATATGATAATGCGCATATTGTCATAATTAATATATATATATATATATATATATATATATATATATATACTTAAATGTAGAATTAAATCAAAGATAATTGAATTACTGTTTAATAATAATCTATCGTGATAATATAAAGCTCAATATATTGAATAGAGCAATCAATTCTAGAGATGAAAGATGAGAATAAGTAAAGATACAATATTTATTAGAATTTTAAAAGTTCAGAGCAAGGAGTTTCAATATCATTAACCCATGGATTTTCAAAGATTAACTCTTCTCATCAGAGGATAGGGAGACGCCGACAATGTAATTGTAAATATTATCGGCAACATTTAACTTTGAAAATTTTACATAAAATAAAACAAAAATCAAGACCAATTATCCGTTTCACAGAGTTCTCCCTCTCTCTCTCTCTCTCCCCCTCTCTCTCTCTCTCTCTCTCTCTCTCTCTCTCTCTCTCTATATATATATATATATATATATATATATATATATGAGATAAAATCAAAAACAAGAAGATCTAAAACCAAATAGTCCATCTCAACATTTCGCTGAACTATTACGAGGGCTTTATCAAGAGTGAACTACAAAAGTGACAACACCATATTTCGTCCTTTGTCAGTTTTGAAACTTTACTTTTGAAAAGAGTTGGGCGAAACCTCTAGAAAAATTAAAATGTATAAATGTCCACACAACTTGCAGGGTGTGCGGTCTCTGAACAGACAAATTCAAAATGGCGTGCTAGTGAGTTTCCCCACGTGTGAGTTCACTCTTTTCTTTGTTTTTTTATTTTTAAAATTTGTTTTCGCCAGAAAATGACCCACTGTATAGTGTATGTTTTTTTCAAGACATTTTAATCAAATAACTTTTTATTCTTTGTGGATTTTCCTAATGTTTCTGTAGTGTTGCAGAGACGATATTGACATAAAAATATTGTTTGGCACAAGGCAAATGAAACGGAGCGTAAAAAATACATCTCACAGTTATATATATATATATATATATATATATATAAAAAACTGTGATGTATATATATATATATATATATATATATATATATATATATATATATATATAAATAAGTCAGGTTCATTTTATATTCCAATAACCATGTTTTTATTTTATTATTTTTATTTTTTCACATTTCCAAAAAACATAACATTTCTGTGATATATATTTGGCTCGCTACAAATGAAACGGACCGTAAAAAATATCTCACAGAAATTTTATGTTTTTTGGAAATGTGAAAAACTAAGAATAAAAATAAAAAATAAAAAAAACATGGTTATTGGAATATAAAATAAACCTGACTTACTTATATATGCTCTGTTGTTACTTATTGACAATCATCGAGCTGAATCTTTTAAAGAGACTGCTAACTAAAAGGCACTGATAGTATATGCTAATACATATATTGTCATATGTATATATATATATATATATATATTTATATATAAAGTACTTCAACTCATTCATATATATATATATATATATATATATATATATATATATATATATATAAGTAGATTTAGTGAATTATAATATTCTAGTTGCTCAAAGAATTAGAACAACAAGTCTATTATGGCGCACGGTCGTTTCCAAAATATTCTAGAAATACTTTATTTCATTCTTTAATTTAAAAAAAAACAACTAAAGCTACTTCAAAACGTCTCTTCATCAGCGCCTTTAGCACCACATCTTACAGAAATTCAAGGAAAAAATAGAGAGAGACAAATAAAAGAAAGGAAATAAAAGATGTAAAAATGCAAAATCTATTGCGTCTTCTAAGTATATTCAAATAAAAGATATCTATTTTTCCTCCCTTGGCCATGGCTTTTCAAAGAATGAATTCTTATCATCAGAGGAACACAACTAGATAAGTGTGCAGAAGCAATACCAAACGTCATAATTTTAAAAGGTGTAATTGCAAGTATATAAATTATCGAGAAAAATGCAGAAAATTTCCAAAAGAATATTGAAAATACAGGAAAAAAGTCTATAGGAAGCAAGGCATTAGGAACAATGTGTTGAATACCACGAAATTCTTGCGTTTATAAATTTTCTTTATTATTCTCCTGACAAAACTTTCGAGAAAATTAGACGAACCACAAGACAAAATCGACAACAACAAAACCCTTATGAAAAGTTAATCAAAATCGCTAGATATGGCTGAAATGAGAACCCTTTGATCCATGATACCAGCTACCACCAGAGACTCGAAAACTTTCTCGCCGCGTCGAGGACACAATTAAAAAAAATTTTAAATGCAAAAATTCTGGGGTATTCAACAAAACCTGCATATATATATATATATATATATATATATATATATATATATATATATATATATTAAATGACATAATAAAATGAATCAGATTTTTTTGTTTTTGAACTTTAATAAAATCTGATTAATTTCTCATTTTATTATGTCATTCAATTAATATTATTGAGCTTTATTTTTATCCTGATAGTTTACTGGTTAAAGATATTTATATCTTAAAAGTATTATTTTACTATATATATATATATATATATATATATATATATATATATATATATATATATATATGTGTGTATATATATATATATATATATATAATAAAATATGAAACTAAAAGTATACTTTTAGTAGATAGAACCTATAGTGAAATGGTTTAAGCCCAATATACGAGATAGAGCAATTATAAAGATAGATGAAGGAAGAGAGATAAATATGTACGAATGACAAATTTATTTCAACTTTGATTGTTCAATACAAGGTGTACTCATTGGAAACCTCATCAACGGACAATTACCATCTGGACAAACCCCATATCTTTTTCACACAAACTTTTTTCACTCTCCATAATTTAATATTTTTTCAAATTTTGAATTTTGGCTTTTCCACTGCCAACTTAACTATCTATGTAATTCCTCTGATGATACGATTTTGATCTTTGAAAATCCTTGGCTTAAGGAAAGAATAATAAATATAATTTTATTAACGAGTATACCTAGCATTGAACAATCGAAGTTGGAACTAATTATTCATTCGTACATGTTCATCCCTCTTCTTTCGTATATATATATATATATATATATATATATATATATATATATATATATATATATATATATAAATGTGATATTTAGAAGGCAATACAATGCAGAGGTGTGACGGATAGACACAAGTTGGAGCAAATAAGACATATAATGGTGGAACAAATGAATTAGTTTCAACCTTAATACAATGTGTACATACACACATATATATATATTTATTATTATTATTTTTATTTTTTTCCCTTTCAATATATATATATATATATATATGTATATATATATATATATGTATATATATATATATATATATATATATATATATATATATATATATAAATATATATATATAAATCAGGCGGTTCAAAGAGAGTTGGAAAATTGATGTTAATGAGCGAATTTGATGGATACTATGGTAGCAGGGGTGTTTGTGTGGTGCGTGATGTCGGATAATTTTAGAGGATGAAGACGAGGTTGCTCCCCTCGCATTTGGCTTATCATAATCAATAACTTCTCCTGTATTAATCGATATATTAATCGATATTTTATTAACTTCAGATAAAATATGAACTTAATCTATCATCGAGTTTTGACTTCTAAAATATTGATTGCATTTAAGTCAGTTTAGATATAAAACTTTTATCGACGCTCTCCTTCGGGTTAGGGTTAGTGTTAGTGTTAGTGTTAGGGTTAGGGTTAGTGTTAGGGTTAGTGTTAGGGTTAGGGTTAGGGTTAGTGTAAGAAACGTATACATTTACCATTTGATATACTGCATTTATCTGTTAACCTCTCCATCCATGTGGCATGACTATCTCTAGAAAAGTAGTTAATCCTCTCTATCTGTGTGGAATATCTTTAGTAAACTAGTTTACCCTTTTATCCATGTGCTATAATTATCTCTAGTAAAGTAGTTAATCCTAAATTTTAATTTGAAACATACCTTGTTCTTCTTCGCTAGCTTGTCAATTTTCACCATTCGGATATTGTTGTATTTCTGATTTGCTTAAAAGAATGACGTCATACACTGATGGATAAAAGTATGATATATCTTTGTTGTCGGTGGCGGTGGAGGTAGTGGGGTTAAGGGGTCAAATGAACCATTATCAATCAAATGTGTAAAAATAATTTTTTTTGGGGGGATGGATTTTGTCAATGTCTTCTTTTTCATTTTTTTTCCTTGCTAACATGTAACAAACAAAGAAAGAAAATAGGTTTGGTTCAGGTTTAGGGTTAGGGTTTAGGGGTTAGGGTTTAGGGGGTAGGGTTAGGGTTAGGGTTAGGGTTAGGGTTAGGGTTAGGGTTAGGGTTTAGGGGTTAGGGTTTAGGGGGTAGGGTTAGGGTTAGGGTTAGGGTTAGGGTTAGGGTTTAGGGTTAGGGTTTAGGGGTTAGGGTTAGGGTTAGGGTTAGGGTTAGGGTTAGGGTTTAGGGGTTAGGGTTTAGGGGGTAGGGTTAGGGTTAGGGTTTAGGGGTTAGGGTTAGGGTTAGGGTTAGGGTTAGGGTTAGGGTTTAGGGTTAGGGTTTAGGGGTTAGGGTTAGGGTTAGGGTTAGGGTTAGGGTTAGGGTTTAGGGGTTAGGGTTTAGGGGGTAGGGTTAGGGTTAGGGTTTAGGGGTTAGGGTTAGGGTTAGGGTTAGGGTTAGGGTTTAGGGGTTAGGGTTAGGGTTAGGGTTAGGGTTAGGGTTAGGGTTAGGGTTTAGGGTTAGGGTTTAGGGGTTAGGGTTAGGGTTAGGGTTAGGGTTAGGGTTAGGGTTTAGGGGTTAGGGTTTAGGGGGTAGGGTTAGGGTTAGGGTTTAGGGGTTAGGGTTAGGGTTAGGGTTAGGGTTAGGGTTAGGGTTTAGGGGTTAGGGTTAGGGTTAGGGTTAGGGTTAGGGTTTAGGGGTTAGGGTTAGGGTTAGGGTTTAGGGGTTAGGGTCAGGGTTAGCGTTAGGAGTTAGGGCTCCCGTTCTTAGCGATAGCCAAGCCCGACATTCAAACTGCCAAGCTCTAACTGGGAGACTGGCAGACGCTAATATAAGGCGAATAAATTCAAAGAAAATATACATAGATTAAAAGTATTATTTTTTTTTGTGAAAATAATGTTTTTGTTGTTGGGGGGTTTACATTTTGTCAATGTATTTATAAGATAAAAGAATTAAAAAAATGATATTATTCCGTCAGCACTCGGGTGCTTCCGCGACATGCCCGATCGTTGTCGACGCGAAGTCACGGAAATTAGGCGCGTCATCTGGAACAGCATCCATTTCGGTACCCCCGGCCTGAATATTCATCATTATCAGCTGAAATCAAAATGCGGTTCAAATCTTATGTAAATTTATATTTACTACGCAATTCAAACCGGTTTTACAGAAGAATTGTTGCGAAGCCAATCTTGTTTCATACATACAGCAACTGAATTGCCGTAATTATTACAGAAGCACAAAGGTTCACAATGCTCATCATAATTTGGTTGCTAGTCGTTCTTTCCGTACGCGCCTCCTACATGTAAGACACAAGGTCAGGTGTGGGTTTTGATGAAAGTGTTTCTGTGAAACGAACTGGATTCGAACCCGGCACACCCAGGTCCTAAGTCCGCGTCGTTAACCACTTTGCCAAGCTTAGTATATGTTTGGTTGTAGTAGGATGGAAAGTTATGTGTTATGCGTAGGTATTCATGTATGTGTTTCTCATTTATCTATGTATGAGCATATAATAATGTTTAGTATATTGTTGAACATGTGCACATATGTCTATGCTAACATAGGGTTTGTATTTGTATCTGTGTGAACGTGGCATGACTCAATTTTTAAATATTTTTTTGAACATAGTTCACCCCAAACAAGGCAGGACGCCACTGTAGACATAAGGGGCTACTGAGGATTAAAGTGTAAGTTTTGGGGGTCATCCTAAGTTGGGAGCAGTGTAGCGAGATGTCTGTTTACATTAGTTTTAAACCTCTGCATGTCGGTATAGTCGGAGAAAACATGGAGCAGGGAGAGGATTACAGAGGCCGGCAGCACGAAGAAAGAAGCTATTGGAGTAGAAGACTCTTCGGTATCTAGAGACCTCCACAGTGAATGGATGGGATTTGGCAGATTGTCGGGTTGGTCTAGTGTATTTACGTCGAAGGGGCACCAGAGCAGCCAGTTCATCGGAGCACAATCCATTGAAGTATTTGTAAAACAAGCACAAGGATGCAACATTGCGGCGATGGGACGGTGAGGGACCTATTAAGAATTTATTTTTCTCTTCTTTTGTATGTCTTCAAATATCAATATTACAGTCCAATATCCGTGACTAGAGCGACGACTCTTAACAGGTATGTGTTATGTAACTAAACTACCTATTTCTTTGTTTCGAATGTAGGACCAAACTGTTTCGGAGGATGCGAAGAGACCTGATTCTGACACACACGATGATCAACAGAAATGTTAATCTACCTTTCGAGGAGTTATTCACCCCAGTGCACGGTCGTGGTCTCCGCGGGCATCCGTCAAAGAGGTACCACCGTTTTTAAGCTCAATAAAAGAAAGGCAGCATTCTCTGTTCGTTTTTCTGCTCCATGAAACAGTCTTCCAGAGGAGGCTCTGATAATGACTACCATATCCATGTTCCAAGCAGCCTTAAACAAATATTCAGACTGTATGTTGATGTTAATAGCTCCCACCTGTTTCTTTACATGACTCGTTTCACATTTTTGGGGGCAAATAAATGTTATTTAATTTAATTTTATTTCCTTTTATTTCATTTCATTTCATTTTATTTTATTTTATTTTATTTTATTTTATTTTACTTCGTTTTATTTTATTTTATTTTATTTCATTTAATTTATTTCATTTTATTTTATTTCTATTTTATTTTATTTTATTTCGTTTTATTTTATTTTATTTCGTTTTACTTTATTTCATTTTATTTTATCTTATTTTATTTTATTTCGTTTTATTTTATTTAATTTAATTTGATTTTATTTTACTTCTATTTTATTTTATTTTAATTTATTTTATTTCGTTTTATTTTATTTTATTTCGTTTTATTTTATTTCATTTTATTTTATCTTATTTAATTTAATTTAATTTAATTTTACTTAATTTTATTTTACTTAATTTAATTTAATTTAATTCCGGTTCGCATAACTCTTTAAAATATCAGGTGATATCTCTATACTTATTTTCTGGGTCAAAGTCACCGATTCGTTCCCCCTCTCTCCCTACTGGTTCCTAAGAAAAAGAGAAAGATCATCCCTGCTCATTTTCCACGTTAAACTGACTGCTTCCTGTTCTCGTTACGTCACTGCCGAAACGCGCAGACTTACTCGAATTCTAATTAGAACACTACACTCTATCTATTTTTTGCGGTACGTGAACATTTACCATACTATTCAAACTTTCTACATATCTGCCACTTGCTACATTTTCGTTTCGTTTTAGTGATCATATACGCGAAGCCAAATCGTTTCAAATTCTTACTTCCGTTTTTTGTTTGTCGATTCGTACAAATGTTTAAGATATACAGTGATATCTCTAGACTCGCTTCCGGGTCATTTCCGAGTTCAAATATGACCCCTATGAGTAAATACGTAACATCTATTAGTTCCTTTCTAACTATAATTCAGATTTTAAAGAGTTACCCAGTTTTTACGCCGTATGAATACAAACATTTGAGTTTAATGGCCGATCGGGTTTCCTCTAAATTGTCTCGTTAACCTATCGTTAACCCTAACACAACGGAATCGACCGAGCGTGCAATTGGAGAAGTCGATTCTTGCTAGAGGGGAGATTACTCTTTCGTTCAAGAAGATCGATTCAAAGGAATAGAAATGGCATTAAATAACGATGATGTGAAATGTGGGCCGGCTTGATGAATGAAAACGCAACCACGAATATTGTTGCAGTCAGATAAGACATTCGTGTATAGTGCTGTAGTAAAGTGAAGGCCAGATGGGTTACCCGTTCAGATAAAGAAAATAATCCGGTCCTAAATTCATCGACGAATAGATTCACTAGTCATCTCTCTATTTCCTCCCTAAAAGACCAACAATTGTTTTTTTATAAGTTAATAAACTTATTTATTTCTATTCATATAAAGTGGGGTATGTCTATATGTTTATATATTTTTATGTACAGGATTCTCTTCTAAACTAATTCAATGACAAGTATTAACTTACAAACATAGTTGCTAGGCGTGAGGCAACGTAATGTAGGGTATATTTAGTTTCATATAGGTTTATGCATAAATAAATAAAAACATGATAGAAAACTATCCTGAAAAGTCATATAACACCAATTTTGCGTAATATAGGTATCAGTTAATAAATCTTTCTCAAAAGTTTTTAGGTGACATAATATGGGAATAATAATCTTCTATTCAAATATTTCAGATTTGCATTGAATTTGATCCATAGTTTTCAAACACCAATTAAGAAAGATGTCCTGAATTTCAATTTCTTCTTAAGACACCTTTCAAGCTCATTCTGTTCGGGAATTAATTCTACCATTTCTGGGATATGTATACTTTTATTTATTTTATCAGAATGTGCAGCAGTGCAGTGCAGGCCTCCGTCCGTCATAGTCGACCAAAGGTGATGCATCCTAAGCCTAGTTGTCCTGGCTTAAGAGACCAATGGCTGGAGCGGCAGTCTCTTTTACAAAGGTCACAAACTGTTGGCATTGGTGTTCCCCTTTCTTCGTGCACGCTTCTCCGCAGCAGCGTCCCTCCGCTCCTCCTCCCCTGATTTAAGATGTTGGTTCAAGGTTCCTCTTTATCTTGAGAATTGAGCACATAATAATATGACATTCGTGTTTCATTAAAACCTAGTTATCACACTTGTTCGAGTTCATTGTGTAACTGAGACATTTTGAGGTTATTCAAGAGCTCATTGCGTCTTTCCTGTGTCGTTGCTGAATTGTCGTTTTTGAGTTCTCGTTGATAGGTTTCTTGTTTCTGAGTTCTTGTTCTGAATTCTCATTTCTGAGAGCTAGTTCTGGGTTCTCGTTTCTGGGTTCTCGTTTCTGAGTTCTCGTGTATGAGTTCTCGTGTATGAGTTCTCGTTTCTGAGTTCTCGTGTATGAGTTCTCGTTTCGGAATTCTCATTCCTGAGTGTTAGTTGTGGGTTCTCGTTGCTGGGTTCTCGTTACTGGGTCTCGTTTCTGGGTTCTCGTTTCTGAGTTCTCGTGTATGAGTTCTCGTTTCGGAATTCTCATTCCTGAGTGCTAGTTGTGGGTTCTCGTTTCTGAGTTCTCGTTTTTGGGTTCTCGTTCCTGAGTTATCGTGTATGAGTTCTCGTTTCTGAATTCTCATTCCGGAGTGCTAGTTATGAGTTCTTGTTTCTGAGTTCCCGTTTCTAGTTCTCGTTTTCTAGTTCTCGTTTCTGAGTTCTTGTTTTTAATTCTCATTTCCGAGTGCTAGTTCTAGGTTCTCGTTTCTGAGTTCTCGTTTCTGTGTTCTCGTTCTTAATTCTTATTTCCGAGTGCTAGTTCTGGGTTCTGGTTTCTGAGTTCTCGTTTCTGAGTTCTCGTGTATGAGTTCTCGTGTATGAGTTCTCGTGTATGAGTTCTCGTGTATGAGTTCTCGTATATGAGTTCTCGTTTCGGAATTCTCATTCCTGAGTGTTAGTTGTGGGTTCTCGTTGCTGGGTTCTCGTTACTGGGTCTCGTTTCTGGGTTCTCGTTTCTGAGTTCTCGTGTATGAGTTCTCGTTTCGGAATTCTCATTCCTGAGTGCTAGTTGTGGGTTCTCGTTTCCGAGTTCTCGTTTCTGGGTTCTCGTTTCAGGGTTCTCGTTTCTGAGTTCTTGTGTATGAGTTCTCGTTTCTGAATTCTCATTCCTGAGTGTTAGTTGTGGGTTCTCGTTGCTGGGTTCTCGTTACTGGGTCTCGTTTCTGGGTTCTCGTTTCTGAGTTCTCGTGTATGAGTTCTCGTTTCGGAATTCTCATTCCTGAGTGCTAGTTGTGGGTTCTCGTTTCTGAGTTCTCGTTTCTGGGTTCTCGTTTCTGGGTTCTCGTTTCTGAGTTCTCGTGTATGAGTTCTCGTTTCTGAATTCTCATTCCTGAGTGCTAGTTGGTGGTTCTCGTTTCTGGGTTCTCGTTTTTGGGTTCTCGTTCCTGAGTTATCGTGTATGAGTTCTCGTTTCTGAATTCTCATTCCGGAGTGCTAGTTATGAGTTCTCGTTTCTGAGTTCCCGTTTCTGGTTCTCGTTTTTCAGTTCTCGTTTCTGAGTTCTTGTTTTTAATTCTCATTTCCGAGTGCTAGTTCTGGGTTCTCGTTTCTGAGTTCTCGTTTCTGTGTTCTCGTTCTTAATTCTTATTTCCGAGTGCTAGTTCTGGGTTCTGGTTTCTGAGTTCTCGTTTCTGAATTCTCATTCCTGAGTGCTAGTTGTGAGTTCTCGTTTCTGAGTTCTCGTTTCTGGTTCTCGTTTTTGAGTTCTCGTTTCTGAGTTCTCGTTCTTAATTCTCTATTCCGAGTGTTAGTTCTGAGTTCTCGTTTCTGGGTTCTCATTTCTGAGTTCTCATTTCTGAGTGCGCTAGTTCTGAGGTTTTGTTCATTCGTTCTACATTCTGAGTTCTCTTATAACGTAACAAGACGACTCTGGTACGATCGACACCTCCAGTTACATTATCGAGATACGTCTATCTAATATTCTCATTTAGTTATAAAAATACAATACCTGAATTATAGGAAGTGCGGCCTAATTTTCTTTCACACTTTCCACTCGTCATTAACGATGTCTTATTAATTCGATAAAAATATTTTCGTACGATTTCA
>OY744547.1:66342715-66372715 GCA_963556195.1 Sepiola atlantica
CCCTAACGGAGATTAAAATCAAGATATAATGATAATAAACCTTATCTCTAGAATCTTTATTTTAATATTCAGCAAAATCCATGAGACGATTTTTATTCTCGAAAATGTTTCAAATTTTAAGTTTTAGCTTAAGGAGACTTAAGAAAAAAATTGAATACGTTTAATTGCTTCAGGACTATGAATCACATTCAATGCAAATCTGAAATATTAGAAGTTGTAAATGTAGGTTTGTAAATACTCCAAAGAAACTGAAATTTGGGGAATGCTTATTAATTGATGTCAAATATCTATTTTTTAAGTTATACAAAAATTGTAGCTACCTGAATTTTCACAAACATCTACTAAATCCTTTTTAAACCTTTGCATTGAACTGAATTGAATCAAATATAGCCCACATTCGAACCCTTACGCCTAGCAGCTGTATATCCAATTTATAGTGAGTGAATCTTGTACATACCAATATATAAACATATAAACATGCCTAACTTTATAACGATATATACACACATACACACACGCATATATATATATATATATATATATATATATATATATATATATATATATATATATATATATATATATATATAAGGTGAGTCAATGAAAAATAGTTAGACCTGTAAATGGAAACAGATCGATATCTTCAGTTGTTCAGAACAAGGAGCATTTAGTAAATAAAAATATTTCTTCTTCTTCTCTTTCAATTGCATTCCTTAAGCACGGCTTTTCAAAGATCAAAATCTTATCATCAGAGAAAGTAGTGATTGATAAGTTGACAGATAAGAACAGTCACTATTCAAAATTTGGAAAAAGTTTCAGATTCTTCTGGATTTAGTTTCAGATTCTTCTGGATTTAGTTTCAGATTCTTCTGGATTTACCAATTACATTTGAACCCTATACAACTTGGATCTCCGTGTTTGGTGACTTTCATTTACACACCCGTTTGAACTTTTAAAAACTTTTTAAAAAGAACTTTAAAAAAAAAACTTTTTTCAAATTTTGAATATTGACTGTTCTTATCTGTCAACTTATCAATCACTACTTGAATATATATATATATATATATATATATATATATATAAATATACAGGGTGTCCCAAAATAATGTATACACCCTTTGAATTGCTATAACTCGTTCAATTTACTGATTTTTTAATTGCAAGATTGATACACAAGCAAAAGAATAAGAATATACATGTAAAAATACTGACAGTAAAATTAATAAAAACATAGAAAATAAACTTTTAACAAAGATAAAGGCTACTTAGGGTAATTTCAGAATGTTCATAAAATTAGCTCTCACCATAACCCCAACCCGTTCTGCTCAATACACTTTCCATTTAGGGAAGACGTGAAGAATTGTACCTACAAACGTCCTGCAATATTTACTCTAGTATTTGAGCACATTCTACTACAATTGCTACTCCTATTTGTTTGCAATTGCTTCAGGTTTCTTGCTTTAAACATTGTAGCCTTTACCTTTATTAAAAGTTATTTTTATATGTTTTTGTTAATTTTACTTTCAGTATCTTTAAATCTTCTACTCTTTTATCACTTTTGTTTGCAAGTCAAACGCAGTAAATTGAACGAGTTATAACGATTCATAGGGTGTATACATTATTTTGGGACACCCTGTATATATAATTAGGTTTATATTTTAATCTTTTCATCATTCTTTGTGGGGTATTGTACGTTTTAGGTAGCACACCCTAAAAGTCCAAGGGAACAAATAAAATACTAACTTGACCACGTTACTCACCGTGTTAAATATAATTCATATTCAATAATTCATGATGATCAGTTAAATAATTTAGAGTTTTACTTTTTATTTTTGCTTCATATTTTTAACGCTTACGTGAGCACACCGATCGTTTTAAAAAAATATTAGTTAATATAACTCAAAATTTGATGTAGAGCAATTCTTTTTGGTATTTCGTTTGTGTCTATCTTATTTTTTAAGTTTTTATTGTGGGCAGGTGCGCGTTCGGGTGGCGCACCCTCTTAAAGAAAAATAATGTGCATATGTTACTCACCGAGTTGCCGAGTATATTTATTCAAAAATTGATGATGATCAGTTGATAAAAAATATTAAAAAACTTTAAAAATATGATAAAAAAAACAATTTATATAGATGCCCCCCCCCTTCATGTTAACATTTACGAAAAGGAAAATGTTCCCACCCACTCACCGTATGTTTAGAATATATGTTTAAAAAATTAATAATGATCCGTTCATTAGTTTAGAAAATTACCTTGTACACACAGATGTACATATATTTATATATATATATATATATATATATATATATATATATATATATATATATATATATGTGTGTGTGTGTATATATATATATGTATATATATATATGTATATATATATATAAATATATATATAAATATATTTACGTATATTTAGAGAGTTTACCAAGATATTTTTTCAGAGACGATTGATCATAACAGAAAAACATCTTTTATTTTATTATTTATTTATTTTGTAAAGTAAAAGTTCCCTACACGTGTTTCGCTACTTAGCAATGTACCTCATCAGGGGAGATACAAAACCTGAGATATTGACCTCAACAAGTGACCATACCCCACAGGGGATTGACCTAGTAGAAATCACTTGCGAAAAAAAGGAAAAACGAGTTCAAAAGACAGCTCAAACAACTCGGTAATATGTGGTAGCTATGATGCGCCCCCACAAGAATAAAGTGCGGTGCAATCCACTATATATATATATATATATATATATATATATATATATATATATATATATATATATATATATATATAGTGTAGTTAGGCAGCATTTTATTCTTTATGCAAGCATTGAATTTTTCTCCAGCTATTTTTTTTGTTGCTTTTGACACGTGAGGATGATTCGACGAAGAATCGAAAACGTTCGTGATACCTATGGTACATTAACAAAATGATTTTAATACAAAAAGACCATAATGACAATTAAAAAAATAAAAAATGTATAAACAGACGAATTAATTTTTTTAACAATGTTTGTCATAAATATATATATATATATATATATATACAGAGAGAGAGAGAGAGAGAGAGAGAGAGACAGAGAGAGAGAGAGAGAGAGAGAGAGAGATTTCGTGTATCCATATAAAATGTAATAATGCGATATAGATTTTTATGTGTCGATTTTCAGTATTTACGTCAAAAGTGCTCAATACGTGAGTAGAGCTAAGTAGTAAGCTATGAAAATATATTTATAGCAATTAAGCTATACAGAGACTTCCGCGTTTCATCCCCCGTAGGGAATCGTCAGGCTATATATACCTAATTCCGAACTCTCTGTATATATATATATATAAGTATACATTTTTATTTATACAAACATTATTGGTTACATATGTGCATACATGTTTCGGTTGCACTTTTCCCAGAATGTCAACCTCATCAGACCAAGAATTTTCGAGAAATGGATGGATTTGAAGAATTTTCTCTCCTAATATATATATATATATATATATATATATATATATATATATATATATATATATATATATATATATATATATATAGCAAATCAATAATAATTACCCATCATTATTGCATAGTTTTCCAATTGCGCGACTTTCTATCTCCGGTCTTTGAACTAACAGTCTGATCGCCTATCTAAGAAAACACTCGATTTCCGAAGAAATCGTTCGAGATATTTGAAACTCTCTTTGGACTCTAATTAGGCAGCAAACACTGTTGAGTGATGCATGTGGTCGGTGGTTGGGGTTTAGTGCCCGGGGGTACAGGAAGGCTAATAGCCGTAACCCTTGTTTAATTAAGAAGTGCGCGACCTCTGCTCTCCGGTAATTAGCAATTAAAGTCAAGTCAGCAAAGTTATTGGCCAGAGCTTGAAGCCAAGGTGGATGTCTGTTGGCCTCACCGGTCAGCATTATCGGACCTAAATACGACGAATCGTCGTGATCGCCACACGCCACGCAACCCCAAGGTAGCTAAATTGCAACGATCTGGCGTACGAACTGATTAGACGCGAGCCGAGATGTAATGTGAATTCTATTCCCCCCAAACTGGGTTCAAGTTGGTCCTGCTAGGCAGCAAATGTTAGAGCAGTTGTTAGCTAATACCATATTACGATCAGTGTCAAATTATAAATACAAATAAATATAATGCCAGAATTCCCTACAAGCCATTTCTATCTTTAAACTAATTAACAGATCATTATGAATTTTTGAACTAAATAACCGATGTTATATTTTTGAATTTTTGAAATGAGGATTGATAATTTGTATAATTTTGGTTATTCGGACTACATTTCTCATCCTGAGTGTTATCAACACAACGTTTCGACCGCTGTAACCTCATGCCTTCTTCATGTGTATCTCTTCGAACTCGTGAATATTTCTGTCAGAACTCGGGAATCTGGACGGAATTTCGAACGGAACTCTTTATTTAATCCACGGTCGATACGAAGAATTGCGAATTACTGAAGAATTCTCCCAGCCATGGCTGACGGAACGAGAGCATGCTACCCCCGTGGATTAAAACGTTTCCACCGATGTAACCTTCCACCTTTTTTAGTTAAATTTTTTTATAGGGATCGCTCCAGACAAAGCATGAAACCACTTCATGCAAAGAGCTAAAAAAATACTATTTCAAGGTAAAAAACTAGCCAACAAAAAGTGTTAAATGGATAGATTTCGACCCATAAAAAGTACAAAACAAGGGAAGCAAGAGTTACGAGGCTGCCGAAATTAAACCCAAGTTAGTCACTTTCTACTCTCCATTAGTTGCATCTTTTCGAACTTGTGAATCTTTATATTTGGATTATTCTGCCGATGCAACCTCCGATCTTCTTAAGGTGCGTCTTGTCAAACTCGGGAATCTTCATATATATATAATCTCATCAGGAGAAGTTTTAATGAATAAGAAACAATTTGGGCGAGAATAAAGAGCACAAAGGGGAAATCAAAATTGTTTTACAGCGAGTGAGGGCGAGAGAAACATAAATAGGTTGCTAAGTTAAAGATGGGTTAATTTTGCAATTAATTACAAATCACGTCTGACTAGAACATCTAAGAATATTTTGTTTAAACAAATATCAATCCAAGAACTAAGGAATATTTTAGCATGTATTTTGTTTAAACAAATATCAATCCAAGAACTAAGGAATATTTTAGCATGTATTTTGTTTAAACAAATATCAATCCAAGAACTAAGGAATATTTTAGCATGTATTTTGTTTAAACAAATATTAATCCAAGAACTAAGGAATATTTTAGCATGTATTTTGTTTAAACAAATATCAATCCAAGAACTAAGGAATATTTTAGCATGTATTTTGTTTGAGTAAATTTCAAAAGAGAAAGGTTTCAGAAAAAAAACTTTGATGAATCCTCAAAAATATATTATGTTAATAAGCAAATGTAGTTGGCTTGAAGCTTTGCCTATAAGATGTACATAAAGGAGTATTAGAAGGCTATTACAATGCAAGAAATGGAAATATGTCAGCACTGAGAAGGAAGAAAAACATGTGATTTTTTTAATAGTAAATTTAATATGTTTAGTCAGAACTTCTACACAGTGATTTAATCTGTGTGACCGTGTACTATGATATATTTCGAGGAAATACCTCTTAATCAAATTGTAGGTGTTTTAAATCACTTGAAATCCGTGTAGATCGGTAATGCTGTTTTCTGGTTATACCGCAGTAAATACCAACGTGCCCCGCAGCAAATGAAATAAAATTATACTAAAATTTCTTTATTTAGGTTTAGTGATGGAAAAGTTATTGTTACGTTTATTTAAATTAAATTATTTATTCATTTTCTTTTTGTGTGTGGGTAACTGTGAGTCTATATACTATATAGTATGTTTTTGTATTATTTTTTAAATATATTATCTATTCAATATTTATTTATTTATATATTGATTATTTTGGGGTAATCGAACATTATATACTACGTCTGTTATTCTGTTCCTATTGCGATTATTATTTTATTTTATTAATTATATTTTTTTGTTTATACTTTTTTTTTATTAACCGGTTATCTTGTTTTAATTCATATCGCGGCAAGAGTCCACGTGATCCGCAGCAAATGAAACAAAACACCATTAAATTCTCTTAAAAGAAACTTGTGACGTAATGAAAATAAAGCTAAAACATGTAGAAATGAAAGAAAGAAAGAAAGAAAGAAAGACAGTTCACGAAAAAAGAAAGAAAGAAAGGGTGAATCCATGAAAACTTACATATCTAGGAAAGTTGAAAAAATATGGAAAAACAGTAAAAGGAAAAGTAGAAAAACAAACTGAAGAATAATGACTATATAAAGAAAAAAAACAACAGAAACGAAATTAGAAGAAAAAGAAAGAAAAATAAGAAAGAAGAAAAAAAGAAAGAAAAACGAAAAGTACGAGAAAATGGGGAGAAAAAACTGAAAAGATAAGAAAGAAAGAAAGAAAGAAAGGAAGAAAGAAAGAAAGATAAGAAAGAAAGAAAGATAAGAAAGAAAGAAAGGAAGAAAAGAAAGAAAGAAAGAAAGAAAAGAAAGAAAGGAAGATAAGAAAGAAAGAAAGAAAGATAAGAAAGAAAGAAAGAAAGATAAGAAACAAAGAAAGATAAGAAAGAAAGACAGAAACAAAGAAAGATAAGAAAGACAGAAATAAAGAAAGATAAGAAACAAAGAAAGATAAGAAAGAAAGACAGAAACAAAGAAAGATAAGAAAGACAGAAATAAAGAAAGATAAGAAACAAAGAAAGATAAGAAAGACAGACAGAAAGAAAGATAAGAAAGAAAGAAAGATAAGAAAGAAAGAAAGAAAGATAAGAAAGAAAGACAGAAAGAAAGGAAGATAAGAAAGAAAGAAAGGAAGATAAGAAAGAAAGAAAGATAAGAAACAAAGAAAGATAAGAAAGAAAGACAGAAACAAAGAAAGATAAGAAAGACAGAAAGAAAGAAAGATAAGAAAGAAAGAAAGAAAGATAAGAAACAAAGAAAGATAAAAAGAAAGACAGAAAGAAAGATAAGAAAGACAGAAAGAAAGAAAGATAAGAAAGAAAGAAAGATAAGAAAGAAAGAAAGATAAGAAAGAAAGAAAGAAAGATAAGAAAGAAAGATAAGAAAGAAAGACAGAAAGAAAGAAAGAAAGAAAGAAAAAAGAAGAAAAGGAAAGAAAAAAGAAAGAAGAACGAAAAGTACGAGAAAATGGGGAGAAAATAACTGAAAAGATGAAGAAAGAAAAAAAAAAGATAAAAAGAAAGAAAAAAAGAAAAAAAAGAAAGAAAGAAAGATAAGAAAGAAAAAAAGAAAAAAAGAAAGGAAGAAAGGCGAAAACTCGACGTTTAGAATTAAATAAGCAAAAGAGATTAAAGTCTAATGTGAACAAATACTTGTCATTAATCGTTTTTCATAAGTAAACTTCCTATCTATGTAACAAATTAGCACTTCCCTGCAGACTACATCATGGTCGTCTTCGAATCGAGGAACAATATGCATGTCATAAATCGTCCGTATAAGTAACTAAATATCTCAAACAACGCTTCTTTCCAAAACTTCTTATCTGTGAAACAAATTAGCACTTCCCTGCAGACTACAACATGGTCGTCTTCGAATCCAGTAACAATATACATGTCATAAGTCGTCCGCATAAGTGTTCAGATGTTGTCGATTCCATTCATCATTGTAAATCATCTCGTAATATTCTCCATCAATCAACTTCCAACCAACCAATCATCAATCCTTATCCTCGAGTTGCTTTTGGCCTTTATGAGTGACGACTTATAAGTAAAAACGTAAACGATGAAAGAAACAAAAACGAAAGAAAACACAAAAATGAACGAAATAAAGCGGGAAAATGAAATTAAAGACATCGGAAACAAAGTCCAATATTCTTGTGGCCATTCAAGCGATGGGGATTCTTTGTCCAACTAAAGTGTGGCAGACTAATGGACAGATCTGACACCGTGAAGTGTGGCAGACAAATTGACAGATCTGACACCGTGAAGTGTGGCAGACTAATGGACAGATCTGACACCGTGAAGTGTGGCAGACTAATGGACAGATCTGACACCATGAAGTGTGGCAGACTAATGGACAGATCTGACACCGTGAAATGTGGCAGACTAATGGACAGATCTGACACCGTGAAGTGTGGCAGACTAATGGACAGATCTGACACCGTGAAGTGTGGCAGACTAATGGACAGATCTGACACCGTAAAGTGTGGCAGACTAATGGACAGATCTGACACCGTAAAGTGTGGCAGACTAATGGACAGATATGACACCGTGAAGTGTGGCAGACTAATGGACAGATCTGACACCGTGAAATGTGGATGACTAATGGACAGATCTGACACCGTGAAGTGTGGCAGACTAATGGACAGATCTGACACCGTGAAGTGTGGCAGACTAATGGACTAATCTGACACCGTGAAGTGTGGCAGACTAATGGACAGATCTGACACCGTAAAGTGTGGCAGACTAATGGACAGATCTGACACCGTGAAGTATGGCAGACTAATGGACAGATCTGACACCGTAAAGTGTGGCAGACTAATGGACAGATCTGACACCGTGAAGTATGGCAGACTAATGGACAGATCTGACACCGTGAAGTGTGGCAGACTAATGGACAGATCTGACACCGTGAAGTGTGGCAGACTAATGGACTAATCTGACACCGTAAAGTGTGGCAGACTAATGGACAGATCTGACACCGTGAAGTATGGCAGACTAATGGACAGATCTGACACCGTGAAGTGTGGCAGACTAATGGACAGATCTGACACCGTGAAGTGTGGCAGACTAATGGACAGATCTGACACCGTAAAGTGTGGCAGACTAATGGACAGATCTGACACCGTAAAGTGTGGCAGACTAATGGACAGATCTGACACCGTGAAGTGTGGCAGACTAATGGACAGATCTGACACCGTAAAGTGTGGCAGACTAATGGACAGATCTGACACCGTGAAGTGTGGCTGACTAATGGACAGATCTGACACCGTAAAGTGTGGCAGACTAATGGACAGATCTGACACCGTAAAGTGTGGCAGACTAATAGACAGATCTGACACCGTGAAGTGTGGCAGACTAATGGACAGATCTGACACCGTAAAGTGTGGCAGACTAATGGACAGATCTGACACCATGAAGAGATGCGTGAACGCATTTATAGTAGTTCTTTTCTTCAAAATTAAGCTTTACAGACCAACGGATTGATCGAACAACAGACATACAGAAATGTGTTCTATCTTAGACGCAAGCGTGACAGACCGACGAAAATTATATTTAAAACTTAAGCATGACAAACTGACGAAAATTATATTCTAAACTCTAGCATGACAGACCAACGAAAGCGATATTTCAAACTTAAACGTCACAGACAGACGAAAATTATACCTTAAATTTAAGCGTGACAGACAGACGAAAATTATATTCCAAACTTAAGCGTGACAAACCGACAAAAATTATATTCTAAACTCTAGCGTGACAGACCAACGAAAGCGATATTTCAAACTTAAACGTCACAGACAGACGAAAATTATATTCTAAACTCTAGCATGACAGACCAACGAAAGCGATATTTCAAACTTAAACGTCACAGACAGACGAAAATTATATTCCAAACTTAAGCGTGACAGAAGTACGACAGACAGAGCTCGTTAGAACGATGCTTGGGCGCATTTAAAAAAAGGTTTACTTGATGCGTAATAGCAGAGAATGTTAGCAAAACCCTCAAATGCAAAGAAACAGAAAAAAAAGAAGGAAAAAAACTATAGAACGAAAAATTCTAAACAAAAAAAAAAGGAGAGAAAACTTACTGAAGAAATAAACGAGAAAATAACCCTCATCACCTTCACTTCTTTCCAAGTTTATTTCCACCGCTTGTCTACTTAAATCGAGATGTATTTATTTACATCTGTGCACCAAATAACCGCCTGTCTTCATACGCGCTGCAATGTTTTCGGTAAATAGTTCGATTTGCCACAACACCGGAGACGAAAAGAACAAGACCGGCAAAGGGAAGCGTCGACTGCTCGACGTAATCAAAGGGGAGGATGGGAGAAAATGAACTCAACTACGGACGCAAGACTCTAAACTGCCACTTATTACTATTTAACAAGCCGTGAACGCCGTGACAGTAATGCGCCGTGCACTTATAATAGCTTTGTACGCACGACTTCGGCGGCCGGCATCTCCGAGAGAATCACACCGACAAGCAGACGACCCCCGACGACGCCATCTTTAAAAATGGTGGAAAACTTATCTTGATCGCAGACCCCCCACGTCAGCCCTGTGCAAGATGTTGATCGACCAAGCTTAGCTCATTTAGGTCATTGTTTTGACCATGATAACCGTCCCGAGAGTCCGTATTAACAATTATACGCTGTGCTGGACACGTTACGTCGCTTGGGTCGGTCGGTGATTAAGCACATTGCTTCAGCCTCTCTGGCCCTCACCACAAAGAAACATATGTGGCTCGGGGGCAAAAATCGCTACGCGAGGGCGGATCGGGCTGACTTTGTATCAACTACTTCCAATAATACCTGGCAGCACAAGTTTAAATCTATAGACCTAACGAAGCGTCTCTCCGACAAGCGGTCGGTGGGTATTTCTCAAAACTGGTAGATCGCATTTTAGTTCGTTGCCCATACGAACAGATTTGCGTAAAATGTTATCTTATCTGTTGTGTGTACGGCAGATCAAAACGGTCACCCTTGATCGCTAACAAGTCTGCCGCTGACGCCAGTTCATTGAGGTATACGAGGCCTGTCTAAAAAGTATCCGACCATTATTTTTTTTTTTCTCCGTGCGAAATAGAGACAATAGGGTGGCGCTACTCTTAACAGTGAAAGAAAGACACCTTCATGCGCATGTGTGTATTTTATCACCGCCTTCCTGTGTGTTAGTCGATGTCTGTCGGACGCTGAGTGAGGTGCTACACAACGTGTTCGTCGGATTACCGATTCTCTCAAGATGACGGAACGTGTTGAGCAAAGGTACTGCAGCAAAGTTTGTCAACAGTTTGCTGATTCTCGAAGCAAAACAATTCGTAAGATTCAGCAGGTGTTTGGAGTAGATGCGATGGGTGTAACACAAATGACGGAGTGGTTCAACCGATTAAAAAATGGCCGCACATCAGCGGAGAGTGACCAGCGTTCTTGCAGGCCCCAAACTGCTCTGAGTGCAGCTGTTGTTGAGAAGGTGCAACTTTGGTGATGGAAGATTCTGCACATGCAATTTTGCGTGATGATTTGAACATGCACAGAGTGGCTGCGAAATTTGTGCCTAAGTTGTTATTGCAGGAACAAAAAGACATCCGTTTTCAAGTTGCACAGGACCATCTGGAAACCGCCAACACTGATCCTGGTTTTCTGAACATCGTAATAACTGGAGATGAGTCATAGGTGTACGGGTAGGACCCAGAAACAAAAAGACAGTCGTCGCAATGGAAAGCATCCCGAGTCTCCAAGTTTACAAAAAGCGCGACAGGTGCGAGGCAAAATCAAAGTGATGCTGACTGTCTTCTTTGATGTCCGTGGAATTGTGCATCACGAATATGCACCGGAAGGACAAACAGTGACAAAGGAGTACTATCAAAATATTCTCCGGCGTATCCGTATTATAGCAAATAGCAAAAAAATTCATTTCTCCCCCCCCCCGCTCTCTCTCTTTCACTCTCTCTCTCTCTCTCTAGCTCTCTCTGTTAGTCTCTCTCTTTCTGTATGTATGTCTCTCTCTCTTTCTGTCTCTCTCCCTCTCTATTTCTGTATGTATGTCTTTTTCTCTCTTTCTGTCTCTCTCCCTCTCTCTTTCTGTATGTATGTCTCTCTCTCTTTCTCTCTCTCTCCCTCTCTCTTTCTGTATGTATGTCTCTCTCTCTTTCTGTCTCTCTCCCTCTCTCTTTCTGTATGTATGTCTCTCTCTATTTCTGTCTCTCTCCCTCTCTCTTTCTGTATGTATGTCTCTCTCTCTATTTCTGTCTCTCTCCCTCTCTCTTTCTGTATGTATGTCTCTCTCTCTCTTTCTGTCTCTCTCCCTCTCTCTTTCTGTATGTATGTCTCTCTCTTTCTGTCTCTCTCCCTCTCTCTTTCTGTATGTATGTCTCTCTCTCTCTTTCCGTCTCTCTCCCTCTCTCTTTCTGTATGTATGTCTCTCTCTCTCTGTCTGTCTCTCCCCCTCTCTCTTTCTGTATGTATGTCTCTCTCTCTTTCTGTCTCTTTCCCTCTCTCTTTCTGTATGTATGTCTCTCTCTCTTTCTGTCTCTCTCCCTCTCTCTTTACCAAAAAACCAAACGGAACTTCCATGAACAAAGTTTCTTTCCTAGAACACCCCATCGATGGAACAAAACGACCGTGAGACTGTTTCCCTACCGACTACAACATGGTCGTCTCCACATCCAATCTCAACACACTTGTCATAAACCATCCGCATCGGTGTTCAGACATTGTCGATTTCATTAATTATTTTCAATCCTCTCATTATATTTATCATTATTCACCTAATAATCGATCCAGTAACTGACCTCTAGTCTGTGGTGGAATCGGGTCATAAATGGATGGTAATATTTAATGTTGCTCAGACAAATCTCCTTTTCTTCAACAACTCCAAAAAAACGCTTCAACCACCGATTGCCAGTGGTCATTAGAGTTTTAGTATAACACTAGGCCTCGAGAGGAACGCCGATGATAAGATGGGCAGACACCCTGCATAAATATCTCTGTAAAAGCGGCCTGCACTCGGACCGAGCCTATGATCGTGTCAAAGGATGAAAATTCCACCATTGCGGACCTCGCTGTAGCTCGTTCATTAACGCATAATAAAAAGAAGATGATTAATATACTAGGACACCACATATATATATATATATATATATATATATATATATATATATATATATATATATATATATATATATATACGAGATTAAAAATGGAATAAGCGGATGATCTGTGAGCTCAACGTTTCGCTCAACTGTTATGTGGGCTTTATTAAGAGCGAACGAAAAATGCTTAAAATGACAAAACTACGAGAAAGTCTGTGAATTATAGGAAATGTATGTAGTGGCAGAGTTTACAATTTATGTAGAGTAAGAAGATATGCAAATATGTACTGAGTCAGAGAAACATACATAACATACATATATATATATATAAATAAGTATATATATATATATATATATATATATATATATATATATATATATATATATATATATATATAATTGCATATATATGTGAACGAAATATATGCATGGATTTATCAAAGTCAAGTAATGCCTGGATGGTAATATGGTCTACACCGGGGAGACGCAGAGTAACCTGGGCAAGAGGACGTATGAGCATGAAAGAGCGATTAAAACCAACAAAACCCTTAACGCCCTACATGCGCACACTGTATGGACATTACTTTGAATTTGATAAATCCACATTAATATACTAGGACCAACTGGGTCAGTATTTGTTATATATATTATTAAATATTCACTCTGTATCTAACTCTCTCTCTATCTCTTTCTTTCTCTCGTCTTTCTCTCTTTCTTCTTAGACAACGTTACGACCTGTGACAAATAGACTCGGGGGCGTCAAGATAAAAAAATCTCTTCACTCCTCTGCCTTACTGATTTGATAGATGACGTCATTATTTTGTGACGTTATCCACTCTGCACAGTTATCCCCAGCTCTGTTCTAATTGTGGACATACTCTTTAAGTGACGGTATTTTTCGTGACCTCTTTCTGGTCAGACGTGTATAACACCAATAAACATGTGAACCGTAAAAAAAGTGCATTGTATCTTCTTGATAAGATTTTTGTGAATTCATCACGTGTGCACACAGGCGAACAATATAACAGACAAATCAACAAACAAGATTCACAGAGTTGCAATTGTATCTATTTTCTTGCTTTCACACGAGGGCAGATTTAAAGACAGCGCCGAATTTTTATTAAAGGAAAGTCTAGGTTCTTCCAAAAAGTGGCATTCTTGACTGGGACAACAATTGAAATAGCCCCAGTCTAGAATGATTTCTCGTTCACTGACCAAGGACAGAACAGATTAAGTATAGTATCAGAATAGATAGGTGGTCAGAAGACGTAGTATAATTAGATAGATAGATAGATAGATAGGTAGATATAGACATATATACATAGATAGATTGATAAATAGATAGATACATATAGATATATAGATAAATAGATAGATAGATAGATATATCAATAGATAGATATATTTATATATAGATAGAGAAAGATCAATAGATATATAGATAGATACATAGATAGATTGATATATAGATTGAGATAGATAAATATATATATATATATTTATAGATATATATAAATAGATAGATAGATAAATATATGGATAGATAAGTTGATAAATAGATAGATAGATAGATAGATAGATATATACATACACGCACACACACACACACACACATATATATATATATATATATATATATATATAAATAGATAGATAGATAGATAAATAAATAGATGGATAGATAGATACATAGGTAGATAAATAGATAGAGATAGATAACTATATATATATATATATATATATATATATATATATATATATATATATATATATATAATAGATAGCTAGTTAGCTAGCTAGCTAGATAGATAAATATTGATAAATAGATAGATAGATAGATACATATATATGTGTATATATATAAGTAGATAGCTAGATAGACATATTGATATATAGATAACTATCGATAAATAGATAGATAGATAGATAGATAGCATAACAAAAGAGAGAACAACGAAGGAATCTGACCTCTGACCTCTGACCTCTGACTTTTTATGAAGACCTTTTAGAAAAGGCAAAGTAAAAATAGCCTCTTTTTATTCCAATCGATAAAGAAATTAGAAGTTTGCGTTAAAATAGAATAATTAAAAAAAAAATTAAAACGAATAAAAAAAAAGTGCATGAGGTTAAAGGAATATTCAAGGAACGATGGCGAGCTGAATAAAAATTTTTTTTTAAAAATAATCGGAGAGATCGATGTTCGAACAATAATTTCAATCAAACATATTGTACGAAAACAAATAATAATTCTTTGTTACTTTATTTTCTTTATCTTGACTGCAATTGAAAAAAAAAATCGCAAGTGAAACAAAATAGCAGAACAATAGTGACCGCATGCTTGCTGCAATGGTAGCCATGTTTTGATCGTGTGAATAGGATGTAAGAACCGGAGTGGCCGTGACGTCATGGTGACGTAAGTGTGACGTAAAACTTACCGTCAGATATAGAACTTATACAGGGTGGGCAAAAATAAGGGTCCTATTTTTAAAAATTCATAACTTTTTTATTTATTGATTTAAAAAATTTTTTTTTTTAGAATAAGTAAAGGACCCCTTCCGAAGCAAGCATGAGCCGTATTAGCCCTAAGGAACGTACCCTCATTTAGAAAACATTATTTTTGCTTAAAAAACTCAAAACAGTGTAAAAAACAATACTTTAGTTTTTGTAAGTTTTAAGAAGTGTTTTTCGGCTAAAATTTGTTTTGTTTATTTCAAAAAATCTCGGAAGGGTCAGTCTACACACACATACAGTTTGGTGAGTTTAACTTTTATTTTGTGGAAGTTATTCAAATTCAAGTTATTCAAATTTAAAGATAGGACCCTTATTTTGGCCCACCCTGTATATATATATACTAATGAGTCACTACTTACCAAAGACAAAAGCGACTCAAGGATAAGGATTAATGAGACTGTTGTGATGAACAATAATATGAGAGGATTGAAACGATAAATCTGGTTCAGTCTTAGACTCCGGATCTCCTGCATCCTGTGACGCATGAGGCAGTCAAATGTAAACCATCGTTTTCGCTCTAAAGCCAGATCCATAAAGTCCTTCCAGTTTCTTCCTGTTTCGATCAAATCTCTCTCGATTGTCTGTTTCCGGTTCATTTTTGGTCTACCTTTTCTGTTTTTTTCAATCATGGTTCCACTGAAGCACTTGGTTTGCAAATCTTTCTGGGGCCCATTTTAATGCATGTCCGAGCCAGCCGAGACGTCATTTGCATATTATTGACGATGTCACCTGTTGGTTAGTGCGGTCTCTGACTTCTTGATTGGTAATTCTATCTATCGCTTTATTTGATCGAGTACCGCAAAGTCTCAAGTAGATTATCTGCTGGTTAGGGAAAAATACATGAAGGTCTTAAGTAAAAATACATGAAGGTCTTAAGTAAAAATACATGGAGGTCTTATGTAAAAATACATGAAGGCCTTAAGTAAAAATACATGAAGGTCTTAAGTAAACATACATGAAGGTCTTAAGTAAAAATACATGAAGGTCTTAAGTAAAAATACATGAAGGTCTTAAGTAAAAAGACATGAAGGTCTTAAGTAAAAATACATGAAGGTCTTAAGTAAAAATACATGAAGGTCTTAAGTAAAAATACATGAAGGTCTTAAGTAAAAATACATGAAGGTCTTAAGTAAAAATATATGAAGGTCTTAAGTAAAAACACATGAAGGTCTTAAGTAAAAATACATGAAGGTCTTAAGTAAAAATACATGAAGGTCTTAAGTAAAAATACATGAAGGTCTTAAGTGAGGTGAACGTAATACCTGGTGAGGAAATTGTGATAAAACACAA
Organism: Sepiola atlantica; assembly: GCA_963556195.1. NCBI lineage: Eukaryota > Metazoa > Mollusca > Cephalopoda > Sepiida > Sepiolidae > Sepiola > Sepiola atlantica. The sequence continues at coordinate 66,359,326 of OY744547.1, forward strand.
ACCGGTTATTTGCAATTTCATGCTGACGAAAGCTCATGAGACAAAGAGAACGTTTATTTCTCAGAAGAAACTCTAAACCTAACCCTAATCCTAGCCCTAACCCTAACTTCAGAAAAAAGATGTCGATGTTGAATGAAGAACATGTGAAACGTGAGTTTAGAGACAAAGTGAACGCGTGTTCGGCTTCCAAATCCACTACAGAAAGTGTGGAAGAACAGTGGCAGACGATTAAGGATACACTGATACAGACTTATATGGAAACGGAAGGGCCCCTAATGCATAGGGTGACATGGTATTCGACTGAGGAAGTTGATAAGTATATCAAAGAAAAGCGGAAACGAACGAGTCAATGGATAAAGGTTTAATGGATAACCATATTTATCTGGAAGCAAAACTATATGAGCAGTGATGGTGATAGGACAAACAGACGGAGAAAGAATTTTAGAATGAGGCCTTGCAATGGACATGTTAGTTTTAGAAAAAAAACAAAGCTTTCTCGTTATGTTTGAATCGTGTACAAACTCAGACTCCGGATCATCCACATCCTGCGATGCATGAAGCAGTCAAAGCAAACCATCGTTTTCCGCCTGAACCCAGATCCACAGTATCCCCCCAGCTTCTTCTCGATGCGATCAAATCTCGATCGGTTGTCTGCTTCCGGTTCATTTTCGGTCTTCCTTTTCTTCTTTTACCATCATGGTTCCATTGAAGCACTTGGCTTGCAAATCTCTATCGGTTGTCTGCTTCCGGTTCATTTTTGGTCTTCCTTTTCTTCTTTTACCATCATGGTTCCATTGAAGCACTTGGCTTGCAAATCTCTATCGGTTGTCTGCTTCCGGTTCATTTTTGGTCTTCCTTTTCTTCTTTTACCATCATGGTTCCATTGAAGCACTTGGCTTGCAAATCTCTATCGGTTGTCTGCTTCCGGTTCATTTTTGGTCTTCCTTTTCTTCTTTTAGCATCATGGTTCTATTGAAGCACTTGGTTTGTAAATCTCTCTAGGGCCCATTTTAGGCCATGTCCGAGCCAGCCTAGACGTTGTTTTCATATTATTAACTTTTAACGCTTAATTTTTCAATAAAACGATATTTAATACACAAATTTAATGTACAAAATTTAATTACCTAAGAGGATCGTTCGAAAAGTATTTATTAACATTAGACTAGGAGACGACAATGTTGTAGTCTGCATGGAAGCAGTCCCGTTTTAATGTGTTCCACAGATGTGAAATTATTGGAAAGAAACTTTGTTCAATGAAGTTTCGTTTGGTTCCTGGCGCAAAGAGGAAGTATGCACGTCCTTTGCTGTGGTGGTAGGAAGATGACGTTCTTGTTGTTAATGCTTTATAAGGATTGAGTAGAGAAAGACTAACAACGTCTCTTCTGTGAGGAGGGACTACATAAAGATTGGCATAGTAAAAATGGTGATATGGAAACAACAGGATTCGAACTGTGCAAGTAAAAATCCTGGACTGCGAATTGGATATTTAAAATATCAGTCCAGGATTTTTACTTGTAACTCTACGGAACTACACCCAAAACGGAGACACGAATCCCTACGGACCAAGTGAGATATTTTTGAACCCTCTACCTTTTATTTGAAACCCTGTAAAAATTGTTTAAAAACTTTCTCCAAATCTACAAACTTTTTCTCCAAATTTACAAACTTTTGCTATTTTGCTATCTGCACTATAGCGTCCCCTTTTGTCTTCGAAAATGGCTGCTCAATACTGCCACCACTCCCCCCCGGCCATTTATTTCTTTATCCTCAAACTTCTATTTTTTATTCTTCAATTTTTCAAAAGGAAATGGAACTAGGTAATATCTATTTATTATAAATACCACATTACCAAAGTTTATCCTCTGACGAGAAGAGTTTTATCTTTGAAAAACCATGGTTTAAGGATTAACGTAACTCCTTGCATCTGAACTTTCGATGTAATAAAATTTGTATCAATTTTATGTAATTGTATGTAATTTTATGCAATTTTTTATCTTCATCTTTCCTTCTTTAAAATTGATTGCTCTACTCAACGTATTGAGCTTTACTTTATCACGATAGATCACTTTACGATACTTCACTTATCGTTAATTCTATTATCATTAGTATATATATATATATATATATATATATATATATATATATTCTCTCCCTCGCACACTATGATACTGTCTATTTTTTATTCACTTAACTGTTGTTTCCTGACTGATAAACCTTCTAATATAAACTAAACATCGGCGTCCGAGTAAGTAAAAAGCGTAACAAAAGTGACGTCCGTCCATCGGTCAGTCCGTCACGTTTATATCTGAAATAGACTTTTCAGCGTTATTCGTGCAGCCTTAATGGGCGCAACGTCAGAATACCTATTGTTGTGTGATGATTTTGTTAATATTTTTAAATCCTTTTTGTTGCGAACAAGAAAGAAGTGAGTTCAATGGCCACCATTCTTTGAATAAAAACGGATTGCAAAAAAATGTGCCGTTATTAGAAAGAATATGGAATATGGATGTACAGTTCACAATCGACTTGATTAGTATTTTTTGCTGTCATGTTATTCCTCGGGCTGGTAGGGTGCACCTCGGGAATCGGGGGTCGGAGGGCGAGAACAAGGCTGGAAATAGTACCTGTCGTCGGTAATGCATTCAAATATCAGTCGGATCGGAGTAAAAATGGAACATTCTTGATGATTGTATTTGAAAATGAATCCGATATTCTTCGAAAATTATAAAGGTATAAAAAAAGTATCCGTTTGCAAACGAGATGGAACTTGGTGAATTCTCCATATGCTGCACTAAAATAACTTTGAGTTTGCCAAATGGTAGAGTACGAACCCCGTGAGTCTGAGGAGGAAGAATCCAGTTTGGTATTTTTACTCTAAGAATGGAAACATGACGAATATACATATACGTTAGATTGATTGATTTGTTTTACGGAATACCAACCCTTTTGTGGTATTTGATGCCGACTCCATTTATTTTGGTAAAAAGTTTTTAAAAATATATAATACAAATATAGCGAATATACATATATGTTAGATTAATTGATTGATTTCTTTTACGGCATATCAACCCTTTTGGTTTATTTAATGCCGACGCCATTTATTTTGGTAAAAAGTTTTTTTTAGTTAAGGTTCTAAAGGTTTTCAAATATTTAATGCAAAAATGGCGAATATACATATGTTAGATTGCTTGAATGATTTGTCTTACGGCATATCAACCCATGCCGATTCCATTGATTTTGGTAAAAAAAATTTTTCGTTAAGGTTCGAAACATTATCAAATATTTAATGCAAAAATGGCGAATATACAAATATATTAGATTGATTGATCGATTGTTTTACGGCATATCAACCCTTTAATGCCTACTCCATTTATTTTAGGAACACATTTTTTTTTACTTAAGGTTCGAAACATTTTCAAATAGTTAATGGATTCTATTTTGTATATCACTCATTTATAGATTACTTTCTTTCGAATATGTATATTTTTTTAAATAGACAGTCCGCAATCGATAAAATAGAGGATTTGGTTTATTGGTCTTATAGATATAACTTTTAGCATATGCCGACTATTTTCAAAAACGAGAATATAATTTCCACCCTGACGTCATCAAAGAATTCTTTCATGGTGCCAACATTGTTGTATTTTTGTCGCATGGGGAGGGGGCAAAATCAACATATATTATAATAAAGTGTCTCACTGGCAATGGGGCATGATAAATCGCGAACCATGGTGGCTCCTTTTGCTCAAATATAAATAAATGAATGGATTTTGGTGTGGCCAATACGGAGTCAGGAGAGGACAACCACATCCTTTCGTGGTTTCCTACAGATTTGTGTTGATTCTCGCAGATCGGGTTGCATTTTCAGTAATTTATTGGAGGTGTTGTATGTAATGTTGAAGAATAGGTTGATGTGCCGTTTCAAAATAATGGTTTATTATCGAAGAATGTACGAAAGAAGAACTACTGTTCTTTAAAATAAAGGTTATATGCACCTTGTGGCCTAGTCTTCACACCAGCTTCGTAGATAAGGCCTCGTAGAAACCCATAAAAGTTGTAATTGAGACGATTTCGGCTTTATTGTCAGAATTCGTATTCCTCGGTTCGGGTCGCTGCAACGTCGAACAGGTTACCAGAAGTTGTAGTAATCCTGCAGACCAGTGGTTCTCAACTAGGGGTTTGCGAACCCCTAGGGGTTCACAACGATATTTCTAGGGGTACTTAGATGGCTGATGAAAGAGGTATTTTTGATGGTAATAGTTGCGGATTATGAGATTCAGTGCCTGTGCCTTCATAAAGTTGCTTTCATTATTGGTTTAGAAAAAGTATATCAATATATAAGTAATAATTTAAAAAGAAAATAAATAAATATATTATATTAATAATAAAAAATAAATGACCAAAGAAACGTTAGTGATTCGAACAAGCACTCTTCAGTGTGTGTTAACGAGCACTCAAACCTATATGTAACGGAGCATTGAAATGTGTTCGAAGATATATATATATATATATACATATATATGAGGAATAAAAGAAACAATGTTCAAGACAAAATGTAAAAATAAAAATGGAATAAAGGATAAGCAAATCAACAACTAGCAAAAATAAACTCAAAAACACATATTGAATAGTTCTACCAAAATATTTCGATTGTTAAAATACAATCATCATCAATTGGTAGCAGAACTTTAATTAAAAACAGAAAAGTTTTAAAATTTATACAAAGAACGCAATTTGGGGGAAAATAGCCACGTGTAATAAGCAGTAGAAAGGGAGAAAGAAAGAAAGAAATGTTAAAAAAAGAAAAAGAAAAAGAAAGAAAGAAAAAAATCAGCAGTTAGCATATAAACGCTGATCGGAAACGCTGTTAGTTAATAAAGTGGGAAGGAGGATTCATTTTAAATTACTACTAATCTTCCTTCCCACTTTATTGATTTGCTTATCCTTTATTTCATTTTTATTTTTACATATATATATATATATATATATATATATATATATATATATATATATATATATATATATATATATATATATATTATATCCTTTTCAGAAATATTGTAGCCTAATGAGTTAGTCAATAAATTACCAGTATGCCTATTGTCACATTATTGAGGGGTTCGGGAAGAGGGTTTTATAACGCAGGGGGTACTTAAAGAGTTGAGAACCCCTGCTGCAGATGATCACACCGTTAAAGGCACCGCTTGATGCATCATGCTTATCTCAACTTGATTCGTCATCTTCGTTAAACATTTAATAATAAATAAGGTGTTAGGGTTAGAAGAAAGTTCCATGAGTCTGGACGAGGAAAAGAGTTTTAAGAGTCCATAATAGGAGAATGTTCTGAAATGTCCGTACGTACAAAGGAGTTAGTTTGAAGGCTGGCAGGGTTCATATGTGGGTTGTACGTAAATGTGGGTTGACATTGTTTGGGGAAGAAGCCTACGTGCGGCAGGTACTCGTTTTGGCTAGTGAAGACTTCGTGTCGTAGTCTAAAGCGCGTGGAGTTTGGTTTGTATCGCAAGTGAGGATATTCGTGGTTGAACTTAGCGACGTAGGTGAGTTACACAGTAGGAAACCTATAAACCTAACCCTAGCGCAACTCCTAACCCTAACACAACGTATATCGGAGCAGAGATAAACAATAATGAAAATTTATACGTGAATACCTGAACCCTTAACCTAACCCTAACCTTACCTTAACCCTAACCCAAACCCTTACTCTAGCCCGACGCATGTGTAGACGAACTAACAACATAAATAAAGGTTTTATCGATCTTAACATAGCTATAAACCTAATCCTAGCGCAACTCCTAACCCTAACACAACGTATATCGAAGCAGAGCTAATAAAATAATGAAGGTTTATACGTGAATACCTGAATCCTTAACTTGACCCTAACCTAACTTTAACGCTATCCCGACACATGTGTAGACGAATTAACAAAATAAATAAGGGGTTCATCGATCTTAACGTAGATATCTTGACCCTAGCTATACACCTTACCCTAGCGCAACTCCTAACCCTAACCCTAACCCTTACCCTTACCCTAGCACAACTCCTAACCCTAACCCTTACCCTAACCCTAACCCTTACCCAAACCCTAACCCTTACCCTAGGGCAACTCCTAACCCTAACCCTAACCCTTACCCTAGCGCAACTCCTAACCCTAACCCTAACCCTAACCCTTACCCTAGCGCAACTCCTTACCCTAACCCTTACCCTAGCGCAACTCCTAACCCTAACCCTTACCCTAACCCTAACCCTTACCCTAGCGCAACTCCTAACCCTAACCCTAACCCTAACCCTAGCGCAACTCCTAACCCTAACCCTTACCCTAGCCCTAACCCTTACCCTAGCGCAACTCCTAACCCTAACCCTTACCCTAGCGCAACTCCTAACCCTTACCCTCACCCTAACCCTTACCCTAGCGCAACTCCTAACCCTAACCCTAACCCTTACCCTAGCACAACTCCTTACCCTAACCCTAACCCTTACCCTAGCGCAACTCCTTACCCTAACCCTTACCCTAACCCTAACCCTTACCCTAGCGCAACTCCTAACCCTAACCCTTACCCTAACCCTAACCCTTACCCTAGCGCAACTCCTAACCCTAACCCTTACCCTAGCGCAACTCCTAACCCTTACCCTAACCCTAACCCTTACCCTAGCGCAACTTCTAACCCTAACCCTAACCCTTACCCTAGCGCAACTCCTAACCCTAACCCTTACCCTAGCGCAACTCCTAACCCTAACCCTTACCCTAACCCTAACCCTTACCTAAGCGCAACTCCTAACCCTAACCCTAACCCTAGCGCAACTCCTAACCCTAACCCTTACCCTAACCCTAACACTTACCCTAGCGCAACTCCTAACCCTAACCCTAACCCTAGCGCAACTCCTAACCCTTACCCTTACCCTAACCCTTACCCTAGCGCAACTCCTAACCCTAACACTTACCCTAGCGCAACTCTTAACCCTAACCCTAACCCTAACCCTTACCCTAGCGCAACTCCTAACACTAATCCTTACCCTAACCCTAACCCTTACCCTAGCGCAACTCCTAACCAAAACCCTAACCCTAACCCTTACCCTAGCACAACCTACTAACCCTAACACAATGTATATCGAAGCAGAACTAAAAAAATAAATGAAGGTTTATACGAGAATACGTGAACCCTTAACCTAACCCTAACCTTAACAAGAGCGTGTGCGCGCACTGAATTACTGGCGGGGGTATTCTTTATAAGACTCATTTTTCGCATTTGTGGCGGGGCTATTCTACGAAATGCATTTTCATCGCTTTACGTGCCGATTGCAGTGAGGCATAGAACGAATCCACCCACTTCTTTAGTCTTGCTACAGATCGACAAACATACCCCCCTTAAAAAATGGTGGACGGTTAACGAACAGTGAACGGGGCGTGTATTCACCAGCGATTCGATACGATTCCATTTCATTTTCACTTTCACTTTTTTCTCCACACGATAACCACGGAGGCACACTCTGGCTTTTAACGGCTTCGTGGGTGTCCGATAACCATGATGAACGAAAGTGCTCTTAACCACTCAGTTTCACCCCAAGTGAAGAATTATTCGCAATTAGCCGAGATGAAGCCGACCAAAAATGATCGTACAATTCAAACAAAATATAAATACGAATCTAGTGAGAAGAAATCAAAAATAAATAAATTAGATTTAAACGTTTCAGCTTCAAGCCAGACAATCATCTCGAGAGAATTATTTTCTAAAGATATTAAAATGGTTCGTCAAAATGGCGATTCCATACGAGATGTCTTGAACATGAAAAAAAAAAAAATAGATGTCTACGCTAAAGCTGTATTTACGAACAGAGAATTGGAGATTGAATTCAACGATCATTTTATTAAGAACTAGCGGAACTCGTCGCCCGGCGTTGCACGGGAGAAGTACTACCTATTGCATGACGTCGAATAAAAAAAGAAACGGCCTATTGTTCTCCCCCCCCCCTCTACCGTGTTGGCGAATGTTTTAAATCAAAAAAAAAAAGAAAAAAAAAGTGGTAGAGTAGAATGGGATCGAACGCTAAAACTGGCGATCATGAAACCTGTCTTCTTAACGACTTCGCCACGGTTTCGAGCTAAAAGTACATGTGAAAAAAGGCCAATTAAACTAAGCTTTATTATTGGCATGCGTGTTATGTTAAGATTTAGCTTCTGCCGACCAAATGTAACGTTCAACAATGACACGGTTTAGGTCATTTTTAGTTGATGAAATAAATGGATTTGGGCAAGTTTTCTATAATATCCGTGTTAAAGGTGTATGATTTTGAAAATGTAAATGTAGTGGGGTCTACGATTATCTTGGCGCTTATTGAATTAAATAGGAAGTCGATTCGATCAAGAAATTGTAGCCGCTATTTTGAATGATTAAATGTTGCAGGAACTGTGTTCGTTAATTTCATTCGCTTAATTCCGGAATGAATATAAATATAGAAGTCATAGGTAGAATTAGAAATAATGTAATCTGATATTCGCAGAAAATAATCTGAATGAACGGGAGCGCTCATTAAATCTTTGCGTATTGCTTTATATTATGTAGTCAATTAATACCAGGCAAATAATAAATAAGAACGGAGTCTTTTGTGAAAATTAAACTGTGTTTATTAGTTCCCGGTGTCGATGAGTGGAGTGACAGCACAGAATTGTTAGGGAGAAAAGTTTTTGCTACCACCTATATGGAGTTGGTTTGGCTGAGAGTCGTAGATGGTGGGCCGAATGTAATATTTAGTGTTAGCTGGAAAAAAATAAAAAATTTACTAAAACACGCTCGAGTGAATAAGTGTAGTATAGTGGTGAGTTTAGTAGCCTGTAATGCATGTGGTTATTTTCCTATTCCCAGAGAAGGTACAGGGGGAAAATCGTCTTAACCGTATATATTAGATATAATGTGTGTTCACAAAATATCCTAATTGAAGTGTAACTGCGTATTAATAAACGACTTTTCATATTGCGTGTGGAGTTCTTCGTAATCTTTTCCTTGACAGAAAATAGTTGAGTCTCTCGTTGGTACGCTGTAAATATACGGCTCAATGTATCGTGACGTCTCAGTAGTGGTAGCACTAGCAATCGTACAGATGTTGATATATTCTTTATTCTTTTCTCTTTGTGGCTGAAATTATGGAAGCAATTAAAACAACAACAAATAACTCAATTATTTGCTCTGGGATATGAATTTAATGAAAAGAAAAAATATAGATTTAAAAGTTTCAGCTTCATTTCAGGCAATCACATCGAAAGAATTATTTTCTAAAAATGTCAAAGTGATTCTTCAAAATGGCGATTTCATACGAACAAAATGCCTTGAAAGTGTAAAAAAATGTCTACGCTGAAACTGTATTTACGAACAGTAAATTGGAGATTGAATTCAACAAATACGAATTGTATTCATTAAATATCTAAACCGTAGTTTAACATTATGAATAAACGACTTGTAATATTGCGTGTTTTTTTTCGTAATCTTCCATTTACAGTAAAGGGTTGGCTTACTCTTTGGCACGTTTTATATATACAGTTTCATGTAGAGTGACGTCTCAGCAATAGTGACAGTAGCAGTCGTTGAGATGTTGATCTATTTATTGTTTTCTCTTTGTGACTGAAATAATGGAAGAAATCAGAAAGAGCAACACTGACTCCATTATTTTCTCTGGGCTATAGATATAGCGAGAAGAAAACTGAGTCTTTCGTTGAGCCGCTGTAAATATACGCCTCCATGTATAGTGACATCTTGGCAGTGGTGTCAGTAGTAGTCGTAAATATGTTGATATATTCTTTTTCTTTTTCTTTCTAGTTGAAGTTATAGAAGCAATCAAAATAACAACAAATAACTTCATTATTTTCTCTGGGATATACATTTAGCGAGAAGAAAAATAAATAAATCAGATATAAACGTTTCAGCTTCTAGTCGGGAAATTATCTCGACAGACTTTTTTTTAAAGATATCAAAATAATTTTTCAAAATGGCCATTTCATACCCGATTTTCCTGAAAAGTAAAAATGTCTACGCTGAAGCTGTATATACAAACAAAGTATTGGCGATTTAATTCAACGATTATTTTATTAAAAATACGAAGTGTGTTCATAAAAGATCCAGAGTGAAGTGTAATATTAAGGGGAGTTGTTCGATCTCCATAACATGACCCATAATCTTTTCTATAGTGGAAAACTACCGAGTCTCTCGTCGACACATTGTTAGTAGATAGCTTCATTGCTGAGAGATGTCACACGTCACCGTCACATGATCCGTAATCTGTTCTTTGAAAGAAAATTAATTTTATTTTTATTCCTCTGTCTACCTAAAACAAAATCGAACTACCATGAACAAAGTTTCTTTCCAAGAACTTAAACTCTGTGGAATGCAATACCATGAGACTGCTTCCCTGCTAAATACAACATGGTCGTTGTTTTAATTCTTTATCGAGCCGTTCACTTAAATAAGCAAATAATGATCCATTTAACAGATCGTTTCTAATCCTCTCAGGTATTGTTCATCGTCGACTGTAAACCTTATTAACCCTTATCCTCGAGTGGCATTTGGGCCTTAGTAATCGGTGACTCATTAGTAAAAATAAACAAAAACAGCTGAGTCTCTCTGGTTGGCATGTTGTAAGTAGACATGCCCGCAGCTGAGCGACGTCACTCTTAGCATTAGTTGTAGCATGGATTGTCGAGATCTTGGTTTTGTCTTCTGTTTTTGTGGATGGAATAATATGAGCAATTGAAAAAAAAACAACTATTAACGCCATTATTTTCTCTGGTGTTTGGTTTATTTTTACAGCAATTTACAGTAGGCACATCTAAGGAAACTGTGTTTTGCTCTTTCAAACCTAAGTGGGGTGAGACCGTTTGAAGCCCCGATAACAAACGTCTTTTCACTTCGACGCCGAAATCCTAAGAGTCAGTACCGATCCCATTTTTCTGCCACGTCGATTTATCTGATACGACGCAACCTTTTGTACACGTAGCTTTAACATCTAACTTGATCTAAACATATATATATCATTTTCTGTATTTAACATTATTTTAGACGGAAACATGTTATACAGTGTTCTTCGATCTGAGATCGCAACCAAACATCTCTCACCGGCGTCCTGTCTGAAGTCCTGTTTCATCGACACGTCGCAAATTGCTGTGTGGATATTCAAGTCTCTCAGTTTCTTTTCGTCTTTTTTTTTCTGGTAGCTGTGATAATAATAGGAATAAAAAACAACAACAAAATAACTCCATTATTTTCTTCTGGGGTTTAGTTTACATGTTTCAAAACTTTATAGCAATGCACATCGATAGGAGCTGAAATTTCCTAACCCACACCTGGAGGGGTGGTGATGAGCCTCGAAAAAAGACGTTTTGTCACTTTGACAAAGAGCAGAATCGATTTCTCTTCTCTGCCAAGCACTTCCTCCCTTTGGCGTCATATCCTGCAACGTAGTCATAACACTAGTTTTTTTTAACGTCTAATAGAAGTTTCCACTATTAAAACGTTATGCTTATTCTAGCCCTATGTAGAAAAATACCGTTTTTAACATTATTTTTATTCAGCCGCCTCTTATGCTTAAAGCACACACTCATGATATATGTCACTTCATAAGCATTTACTAAGTCGAGAATGATCGATGAATGAAAGAAAAATACGATGTGAATTACAAAAGTATGCAGATTCATAATTCCTGCGTTGATGAAGAAAGTTAAATTAAAAGGAACTGTCGTGTGAGTCGTTCCTAGACATAAATCTTGCGAACAAATTTCGTCCGCACACCGTAGATATATTTGCATGTAAGTACTTCCTTGAAACTGAAAGTGTTAAAATGTTTTAAAAAAACTGTCGTTTTAAAAAAAAAAAAAATCTCTTTAATTAATTGTATAATTAATTATAGTATTATTACTATCGATGAAAAATATTATAAATATATAATATAAGTTGACAATACTTATTATAAATGTATATTACAGAAGGAATTAAGTTCATATCTCGTCGAGAAACTAGAAATCTCGTAAGCGAAATCTCGTCTCGGCCATGTCGAAATGCTAGATTTTACGAAAATCTCAATTCTATTTTTCGTGCAAACTATCAAACTCTTTTAACTCTTCACTGGACTTGTTGCAATTTTGGCCTGAAATTCTTCATTTTTCATCTTATTTTCACTTAAACTTATATTTCTAATGTTTAACTTAACATGTAATTTGTTTATGTAAAGGAAATTTGTAACGTAGTGTATTTATCATATCTTTTAAGAAATTGAGTCCAATAAAAATATAAAAAATGATATTACAATTTATTTCTCTTTATTTTCATTCGTATTTATCTGAAAAAAAAAACAACAAAAAATAGCTTGAAATTTCTGCACAAAAGTAAAGTCGCAATATGAGTGAAGGTAAGAAATAAAGTAAATGTCAATAATGAAGAAAAAATAAGATAACACTTTTTTTTTAAATTCGTACAATATAATTTTGTAATTAAAAGAAAAAAAAATGAGATTTATTAGTTAAATAACAAATAAAATTGATAAATCTTTTATTTCCGATATGAAATTAATTCCGAGATGGACTTAATTCCGAACCCCTTACAGAATATCAATTTATTAAAAACTTAAGAAAATAAATATGCAAATATGCAAAAGCGGGTTTTGTTTGACGGAGTTCAGAGATTACTATATATACGGTATCATTATATTTAAGTAAGACTTAAAGATGTTGATGCTAATATACTTAGGAAAGATACGAATTTATTCATATTTTGATTAGACTAGATGAGATTAGATTATGAAATTTGCTAAATGCAATATTCTCCATTATTTCGCAATGTATTTATTAGATTTATAAAAAAAAAACAGACGGACGGACAAAATCCTTATTTATATAAGCTACACATATACATTTTCATATAAGTACTATACAGTCTTACAAAACTATGTCCATATGTTATTAATAATTAATAATTAAATGATATGTCTGATAAAAATTCACATTATCCAACAACTTTAAAATTGCCTATATTTTATATTTTTAACACACACACAAAGAAACTCGAAGACATAATTGATGAAGACAATATATGGAACATGCGCATACCATAAATACAACGTTAAAGACTTTCGACATCACACCCACTTTTCCATGTTATCCCCGAGGTTTTATTTACACAGGTATATTGTATCCGTAATTCTATCTGGTAAACCATTTCGGTTTTCTTCTCTCCCTCTGTGTACTTAAAACTAAACAGAACTTCCATGAGCAAAGTTTCTTTCCAATGACTGCCTGTCTCTGGAACACAATATTACGGAGCTGCCTCCCAGCTAATTACAACATGTTCGTTGTTGGGTTGCCCTCTTAAATAATCAAATTCCAGTCTTCACC
>OY744547.1:66387715-66405215 GCA_963556195.1 Sepiola atlantica
TTACACCCGTCATCATCTTGTTTCAAATATTTGGTACTTACGTTTGGTTTTCTTCAGTCAATCATCCTGGGGACATTCTTATTTATCAAAATCCATCACGTAATTTTGATTCTAGAAAATGTCTGAAATTAAAGGCTTACGCTAAAGGGGCCAAAAGAAGAAATTGAAATTCAAGGAATCTTGCTTAATTGGTGTCTAATGTCGATGGATAACATTTAATGCAAATCTGATGTATTTGAATTTTCAAATCGGAAGTTTAAAACACTTCAAAATAATGCAAGAATACTGAAATTTGCTGAATATTTATCAATTTATATATATATATATATATATATATATATATATATAAATATTTGTTATTGTTTATTATCTATTGACGTATACGTTTCGTCTCTTTTTCAATCGAGACTCATCAGCATAGAAGTATGACTATTCACTACCGGTCACAGGATTCGAAACCCTGGATTACAATTATGTTTCAACCCAAATCCAACGTCGCTAACCGATCGGCCAATACTGAATAGCTTGTAAACAATGATAATTTTAACACATTTAAAGCGGCGAAACATACAGGCATTCAACTTCTATAAGGGAAGGAATGATGCATATAAAGCAGGTGACGTACTGTTGTGTTAGTACTACCATTTACAGTGCTCTACTTTTTTACGAGGAGCTTAATATATATATATTCATATATATATATATATATATATATATATATATATATATATATATATATATATATATATATATATAATTTGCATATCAAATAACATTAATTATAACAATAATAATAATACTATCACAACACTACACCCAAGAACCATTCTGCACTATGGTAGCGAGCAATAAAATTATATAGGAATATAAGTTGCATAAAAAATAAAAATAAATAATATATATATATATATATATATGGATTTGAAAATATATGTTGTTGCGTATATTTTTATTACTGATATATACACACATTATGAAAATGAAAACTCGATGATTGTGTACATATAACAGCAGAGAATATATGAATAAACAACATTTTGCTACGTTCAATAGACCAAGATTTTATTCACTTCGGTACAATTACGGATCCGTTTCGTTCACAGAAGAACAACCGATATACATATGTATGTCAATTTATGCAGTTTTGATTTACGTAACCTGCCGGAATGTGCCGATGAAAACGTGGTTCGTAAACTGCATAAGTAGCCAGAACCCTAACTTGGATAATAACAAAGATGAAAACAACAAAAACAAAACAACAGCAGCAATATAGAAGAGCTAGGGCGTATCTGATATATATATATATATATATATATATATATATATATATATATATATATATATATATATATATATATATATATATATATATATATAGTGAATGCTTTATGAGGTCTCATCAGGCAGAAAGTTTTTTATGATCCAACCCGGGTTGGATCATAAAAAACTTTCTCCCTGATGAGACCTCAGCACTTGATAGCTGTAGATCGATAACATCGACATGCCAGTGTAGCAGAACTTGTACATGTTTGAATAAAAGCATTCATAATACAGCTCTATATTTTTATTGAGCACTGTTTTATAAGCCCGGTTTGATTCCCTTTAGATTTCTACCCTGTGGATTTTTACCCTACCTGGATTACTATATATATATATATATATATATATATATATATATATATATATATATATATATATATATATATATATATAGTAAGCAATGAAAATATTTATGGCAATCAAGCTACACAGAGGCTCCCGTGTTTCATCCCCGGGGGGAATCGTTAGCCTGACGATTCCCCCCGGGGATGAAACACGGGAGTCTCTGTGTAGCTTGATTGCCATATATATTTCCATTGCTTACTACCTAGCTCTACTTACGTATCGAGCACTGTTGAAGTAAATACTGAAAACTGATACATAAAAAATTATATCTCCTTATAATATTTTATGTGGATACATGAAGTACTAATATATATATATATATATATATATATATATATATATATATATATATATATATATATATATATATGAATGAGAGAGAGAGAGTGGATACGATTTGCGTTAAAAAGATGACTGGATTGATGCAATTCATTTGAATCATTGCTCAACCGCCGCCACACACATTAAACAGAAGCGAAGGGAAGCTGCGAGCTGAAAGAGTTTTCTTGGAAGTGAGATGGAAACAAATCAATTATTTCGCCTTTTTCATCTCTTTTGTTTTCCCGCCATATTAAGAGCATCACCTACGAGAAAACGCCATCTTATTTCGATGTTTTTCTTTTCTTTACAGATCTATCCATCTCTCTTAACGCATATTTTCTACTTCTTCTTAAAATATGATCTCCTCCTATTCCCCCCTCCGCCTACCACTGCAACTTCTTTCCTAGTCTTTGTTTTTTTCTTCATTGTTATCATCCTCTTCTTTTTTCTTCTTCTTCCTTTTCTCCTTCTTTTGTTTTTTCCCTTTGTATTTTCTATTCCTTTTTCTTCTTCTTCTTCTTCTTCTTCTTCTTTTTCTTTTTCTTCTACTTCTTTTTCTTTTTTTTCTTTTTCTTCTTTTTCTTCTTCTTCTTTTTCTTCTTCTTCTTCTTTTTCTTTTTCTTCTTTTTCTTCTTCTTTTTCTTCTTTTTCTTCTTTTTTTTTCTTCTTCTTTTTCTTCTTTTTTCTTTTTCCGTCTTCTTCTTCTTCATCTACTTCTTCCGTTTCTCTTTTCTTCTTTTTCTAAACCTTCCCTCTTTCCCCATCCTCCTTTTTTTCTTATTCTATCTTCCTTCCCCCCACTGTCCACTTCTTATAGCCTGTTTACCTCTCTTTCTGCACATCTTTCCTTCTTCCTCATCACTTCTTCTTATTTTTTTCAGAAAACGCAATCAAACGCCAGTATCCCTTTCACCCCCTCTCTCACTCTACCCGCAACCACTCATCCACAAACCCCGCCTTCTTCAATAGCCAATCAAATCGTTCGACCAATGAAAATTGCGCGCACAAATACAGACGTTTGGGGCGTCCAATTACATCCGTCCTCTTTAACGTATGGCGAGAAAATGGAAACCATTTTTTCGTTTTAATTTCTTTTTTCACAAGACAAAAGCTCCTTCTTAAATATCTCGACAGATATTTCCCTTTGATTTTCTCTAAACGATTCTATACACAATTAAAAGTTATTGATGCCAATTCTTCCATTGTTCGTAGATTTCTTTCTTCTCTGACAAATGCGCCCTCGCACCCCTATAATAGGATTTGTCTGTCGGCCTGTCACGCTTTAGTCTGAAATAGCATTTTGATTTTTACGCAAGTGGATTAAATAGACGCATCTGATTTTTTATACCCCTCGCTAGGTCTGTCACGCTGAAGTTCAAAATAGCATCTCGTTGGTCTCTCACGCTGAAGTTGGAAATAGGATCTCGTTGGTCTGTCACGCTGAACTTCAAAATAGCATCTCGTTGGTCTGTCACGCTTAATTTGGAAATAGCATATTCTTGGTCTCTCACGCGTAATTTGGAAATATCATCTCTTTCGTCTGTCACGCTGAAGTTAAAGATAACATCTCGTTGGTGTGTCACGCTGAAAATTAAAATAGTATCTCGTTGGTCTGTCACGCTGAAGTTGGAAATAGCATCTCGTTGGTCTGTCACGCTGAAGTTGGAAATAGGATCTCGTTAGTCTGTTATTCTTAATTTGGAAATAGCATATCGTTGGTCTGTCATGCTGAAGTTTGAAATAAGATCTTGTTAGTCTGTCACGCTTGATTTCGAAATAACATATACTTGGTCTCTCACGCGTAATTTGGAAATAGCATCTCGTTAGTCTGTCATTCTTCATTTTGGAAATAGCATATCGTTGGTCTGTCATGCTGAAATTGAAAATATCATCGAGTTGGTCTGTCACGCTGAAAGTTGAATATCATTTTGGTCACGATTAAGTTTTAAATAAAATGTTCGTTAGTCTGTCAAGTTTTTGTTTTAAATAGCATATTTTCGGTCTGTCACACAGCAAGTTATAATATCATTTTTTTAAAAGATTATTCGGACTATTGTTCTTGGTTTCGATGTTATTCTCACAACATTTCGATCGATAAAATCTCCGACCTTCGTCCAGCTGCGTCTTTTCGAACTCGGGAATCTTTATGTGAAACTCGGGAATCTCTAAGGAATTTCGAACGGAACCCTTTTATTTCATCTACAGGGTAACTTGCTCTCGTTTCGTCAGCCATGACCAAGTAGAAATCTTAAATAATTCGCAATTGTATTCTTAGTATCACCCGCACCGAAGATTGAACCTTGAACCTCCAGAAGAGTGTCAATTACAACTGATTATTATTTAGCACTTCAGCACTTTTATCCGTTGCACTACGGGTCCTTTGTGACCGAGTTCAACAAGTCGCATCTGAAGGAGGTCGGAGGTTACATCGACCGAAACGTTGTGAGAAAAAAGATCCAAGATGAGAACAGTAGTCCGAATAATACAAATAATACAAATTATCAATCATCATCTCAAAAATTCCGAAAACATTTCGACTGTCTTAAATTTTAAATATCATATTTGCTGGTATGTCACCCTGAGGTTTGAAATACGATTTTCCTCGATCTGCCACGTTTAAGTTTGAAAAATCACGTGCATCGTTGAACGTTCACATACAATGGCCATGTTTTATTTATTTGCATCAAAGTAAATGAGTACGAAGCTCTATCTGTCATCCTTTTATGCTAAATAGCATCTCGTTGGTCTGTCATTTCTATGCATTGTTTCTTTGTCATGTAGCAAGATCAGATGCTGGGTGTGATTAAAGATTAAGATTAAAAAATGGAAAATTCCACGTAAAATTAGATGAAGCAAAAAATGAAAATTTCCATTAGAAGTTAAGTTAAAGTTAGATATACGTTTTAAGGTTTGACGTTACGGACAGAAAGTCCTAAATGAGACGTGTAGAAGAAAAGAAACCACAGTTGCGCGTAAGCCTGTGAGCTGACTGTGTTCATATGATTTCTTTGGAAGCCCTGCCTTCATAGTTTCCTCTTAGAGATAGGCGAGGTGAGGCGAAGCTCACGTAATGTGTAACATAATAAAACATCAAAAAAGTATTTTATTTACCTCTACTCTCGGAGGTCAGACACAAGGTCAGTTGTATGACGCCATTGAGCCAATATGCTGTTGGAGTTTTGCTTTCATTTTGTTGCATTATTGCAGATACTTGGAGAGAGGAAGACAAAGATATATCACCCCCTTTAAAAAAACGTCACTATCCAACGAGACAACTACTAACGTGACAAGCAGACGAACAGCTGTTTCTGTCAAGGTAAACAAACGATGGACAACAAGTGGCGATTGAAGAAATAACCACGTTATGTTACAGTCACGCTTTAGGTTAAAATATTTTTGTCGTAGGTCTGTCACGCTTAAGTTTTAATAAGTATTTTATGAGGTCTGTCACTCTTATGTTCGAAATAGCATTTTCAGTTCTAAACCCGCACTTTTAATGGACACATCGTAAGAGTACCCCTGCTTGACCTGTATCTAAAGCTACGCTTAACGTCTGTATTCGTCGTTAAGCATCTGTTGGCATTACAGTGTGCATCCAATTCGGTCAAAAGAGACAGATATTCCCTACCCATTCGCCACGTCAGATTAGCGCGGCTTTCTGTCTCTGTGTCGGAAATGCCGGTACACGTAGCTCTCACTCGACTTCTAATGTGAAATTCCACTTAACTTGATTTCAACTTTACGTGGAAATTTACCATTCTAAAAATATTTTTTACACAACGCATCTAAATATTATTACTGTTGTGAAGTAGTCCAACAGTAAAAAGAAGAAGTCAAGTCGAGGTTGGGTTAAGATAACAAGTGTATTAACATAAAAGGTACAAAGGTAAGGAAACTGACTGGCACTCGGCTAGACAGTTACAATACTGTCCTTTTCTCCCTGGTGATTGTCTACTCGCACTATTTATAGTGAGAACCGGTGTAGTTTCTCTTCTGTTAGAACGGCCGGTGTAACAATTACACAGTGTGTTTGAGATAAATTTAGAATTTTTGGATATATTTTTCATTTCAGAACCACGGTGTATTTAAGGTAAAGTGCAATGGCTAGCAGGTTTGAGAACTAATCATCGTGAACGTCTTGTAAAAAAATTGGAAATTGGAAGAAAGTTGCCTGTGTCATGATGATTTGTGCCGGCTGTTAAAAAGAATAATTACATCTTAACTGCGGCTGTGCTCTTTAAATACTTTGAAGGCTATTAAATGTGAGATGGAGAATTGCGACAGAGATGTGGAAGAAAGGATCATAAGTATTCTGACTGTGTTTTCACAACGAAATTCGTCGAAAATACTGCAAGACCGAGGCAAAACAATGCGGACCTTGTAAAGAGAGGATGAGAGAGTGAAAGAGAGTGAGAGAGTGAGAGAGTGAGAGAGTGAGAGAGAGACGGAGAGGGGGAGAGAGTGAGAGAGAGTGTGAGAGAGAGAGAGAGTGAGAGAGAGAGACGGAGAGGAAGAGAGAGTGTGTGTGAGAAAGAGAGAGTCGAGGAGTGAGAGAGAGTGAGAGAGAGAAAGAGAGTGAAAGAGAGAGAGAGTGAGAGAGAGTGAGAGAGAGAGTGAGAGAGAGAGACGGAGAGTGAGAGAGAAAGAGAGAGAGAAGGAGAGTGAGAGAGAGTGTGAGAGGGTGAAAGAGAGAGAGAGAGAGAGAGAGAGACGGGGAGTGAGAGAGAGAGAGAGAGGGAGAAGGAGAGAGAGAGATGGTGAGAGAGAGAGTGAGAGAGAGTGTGAGAGAGAGAGTGAGGGAGAGAGAGTGAGAGAGAGAAATAGAGAGTGAGAGAGAGACGGAGAGTGTGAGAGAGAGTGACGGTGAGGGAGAGAGAGTGTGAGAGAGAGAGTGAGAGAGAGGCGGAGAGTGAAAGAGAGAGAGAGTTAGAGAAAGACGGAGAGGGAGAGAGAGAGTGACGGAGAGGGAGAGAGAGTGTGAGAGAGAGAGAGTGAAAGAGAGAGAGAGTGAGAGAGAGACGGAGAGGGAGAGAGAGTGTGAGAGAGAGAGAGTGAGAGTGAGAGAGAGAGTGTGAGAGAGAGAGTGAGAGAGACGGAGAGTGAGAGAGAGAGAGGGAGAAGGAGAGAGAGAGTGAGAGAGAGTGAGAGAGAGTGTGTGAGAGAGAGAGAGAAGGAGAGTGAGAGAGAGTGAGAGAGAGAGAGTGAGGGAGAGAGAGTGAGAGAGAGAAAGAGAGAGAGAGGGAGAAGGAGAGTGAGAGAGAGTGTGAGAGAGAGAGTGAGGGAGAGAGAGAGTGAGAGAGAGAAAGAGAGAGAGAGAGACGGAGAGTGAGAGAGAGAGAGGGAGAAGGAGAGTGAGAGAGAGTGAGAGAAAGAGAGTGAGGGAGAGAGAGTGAGAGAGAGAAAGAGAGAGAGAGGGAGAAGGAGAGTGAGAGAGAGAGTGTGAGAGAGAGAGTGAGGGAGAGAGAGAAAGAGAGAGAGAGAGACGGAGAGTGAGAGAGAGAGAGATGGGCGTTGGAATAACGACTATCACAGAAGCGCTAAACGAAGATCTTCGCTAATCTTTAAACAATAGTCGGAAAAGGGGCAACTTTTTACAACCTCCGATTACTGATAGTGTTTTCATAACGAAATTCGTCAAAAATGCTGCAAGACCGAGGCAAAGCAATGCGGACCATGGCGAGAGAGAGAGAGAGAGGGAGAGAGAGGGAGAGAGAGAGAGAGAGAGAAGGAAGGAGATGAGTCGTTAAAATGTCGACTATCAAAATTGCGCTGAACGAAAATCTTCGCTAATCTTTATACAATAGTCGGAACGAGCCAACTTCTTACAACATCCTATTACTGACTGTGTTTTCGCAACGAAATTTGTCGAAAATGCTGCAAGACCAAGGCAAGGCAATGCGGAATTTGGAGAGAGAGAGAAAGAGGAGAGAGAGAAGAGAGAGAGAGAGAGAGAGAGAGAGAGATATGAAGCGTTAAAATGTCTACTATCAAAAAAGCGCTGAACGAAAATCTTAATACAATAGTCGGAAAGAACCAACGTCTTACCACCAAGGCCCAAGAGAACCGCATTACGAAAGCCAGGTATAAATATTTTCGTTCTTTGATGTAAACGCATATTTATCTATCTACGATGATTGTATTTAAAATCAAATGTATTAATTTCTGTTGCGAGAACGGTGAAACATCGGCGAGCGTACCACGACTTTCGCTGACAAGAACAGCTAAATAGAAAAAGATGCAATCCGTAAGAAAAACATAAATTATGATAAAGAAACGGTCCGAAACGTAATAATATTTTATTTAAACAAATCTGTTTTTATTTTTATTTTTGTTTCATTTTACTTCAGTGTAAGTTCTCAGAAATAAAGGGACCCCTTCCCAGGGGTAACAATTGACCTCTATATGAGATAGATACATAATCGAGTGTTTTAATTAAAGTACTTCCCGACATTTAGTTAGTAAAGAAGTTAAAAATATTCATTTTCCTTTCCCCAATTGACTAGTTAAGTTTTTTTTATAGTACATCTTTGTTGTGATGCTTCGTTTTTATCGGATTAAAGGACAATAATTCATCTAGTCTGGTGGAGTATTCAGCTTAGTGCTTTTACTTGAGGAAACATCACTTGAAGTAGGTGCACCATGCCTTGTATAAGTCAGTGTCGTATAGCAATACTGAGGGGGATCTTATTTGAGTTTGGAATATTATAGTATTTTGAATATTTGGTTAGGGTTTATTGGTAGAGGGAAGTATCTTCATGCCAGGTTGTCCTGACAAACCCTTGTACAGATAGACCTTATACACCGGAGATCACATTCTCGCCAGTAGGCATTCACATTCTCTCCAGTAGGCATTCAAATTCTCTCTCTTTTTACTGTTTGGTGTGCGTATGTTCAGTTTCATTGCGTTAGCATGAAAGTAGAGATGTGTGCATGAGAGGTTGTGCGTGTAGGGTTAGGGTTAGAGTTAGGGTTATGGGTTATGGGTTAGGGGTAGGGTTAGGGTTATGGGTTAGGGTTATGTGTCCATGAGAGATTGTGCGTGTAGGGTTAGGGTTATGTGTCCATGAGAGATTGTGCGTGTAGGGTTAGGGTTATGTGTCCATGAGAGATTGTGCGTGTAGGGTTAGGGTTAGGGTTATGTGTCCATGAGAGATTGTGCGTGTAGGGTTAGGGTTAGGGTTATGTGTCCATGAGAGATTGTGCGTGTAGGGTTAGGGTTAGGGTTATGTGTCCATGAGAGATTGTGCGTGTAGGGTTATGGGTTAGGGTTAGGGTTATGTGTCCATGAGAGATTGTGCGTGTAGGGTTAGGGTTAGGGTTATGCGTCCATGAGAGATTGTGCGTGTAGGGTTAGGGTTAGGGTTATGTGTCCATGAGAGATTGTGCGTGTAGGGTTAGAGTTAGGGTTAGGGTTAGGGTTAGGGTTAGGGTTAGGGTTATGTGTCCATGAGAGATTGTGCGTGTAGGGTTAGAGTTAGGGTTAGGGTTAGGGTTAGGGTTATGTGTCCATGAGAGATTGTGCGTGTAGGGGTTAGGGTTAGGGTTAGGGTTAGGGTTATGGGTTAGGGTTAGGGTTATGTGTCCATGAGAGATTGTGCGTGTAGGGGTTAGGGTTAGGGTTATGGGTTAGGGTTATGTGTCCATGAGAGATTGTGAGTGTAGGGTTAGGGTTAGGTTATGGGTTAGGGTTAGGGCTATGTGTCCATGAGAGATTGTGAGTGTAGGGTTAGGGTTAGGGTTAGGTTATGGGTTAGGGTTAGGGTTATGTGCCTATGAGAGATTGTGCGTGTATGTATGCTTGTTTCTTGTAGTTGCTTTACGCGTAAGTTTGCGAGTAGAGATATGTGTGTGTTTGAGAACTCAAATGTATGATATTCTTGAAGTGAGAAGGCCATATAAGTATCGTTTCAAAACCATTTTAACATTTTTTTTGATGGGTAGCAAGATTTGGAATTAAGTGACTTTGGTGAAATAGGCCACCCTGCATTTTACATATTTATCGAATCTAGCGGGAGAGTGGTATACAACTTAAAAGCTGCATAATGATTCCATTTTCCATGCGGAGCTTTGGTTGTTTTGTTATTATCTAGGTGTGACTGTGTCCAAACATTGTACTTGCTACTTTATGTTTGTTTTACATTTGTAACCTTATGATATGAGTTGGTTGATATGTGACATCCGTGATGAGTATGTGTGTGTGTGTACCAAATGATACTGATTTTTAACAGGACCATTATTTTTTTTAATGTATACAAGAGTAAAGTAACTTCATCTTAATATACATGTGTTTAGGGGAACAACTTTCAAAAACAACAACAATCAACACTAAGAATATTATTACTATAGTTCAGCATTTTAGCTCGAATCTCAAGCGTCAGCATCACAAACATACAATCAGCTACTGGCAAGTAACAACAAGATTTGGAATTAAGTGACTTGGGTGAAATAGGCCACCCTGCATTTTACATATTTATCGAATCTAGCGGGAGAGTGGTATACAACTTAAAAGCTGCATAATGATTCCATTTTCCATGCGGAGCTTTGGTTGTTTTGTTATTATCTAGGTGTGACTGTGTCCAAACATTGTATTGGCTACTTGATGTTTCAATCAACACTAAGAATATTATTGATATAGTTCAGCATTCTAGCTCGAATCTCAAGCATCAGCATCACAAACATACAATCAGCTACCAGCAAGTAACAACAAGAACGACGACCAGCGAACAGCAAAAACTACTATTAATTCTGATAAAATCACACATTGCTGCTTACAAAAATTAGATATCTCTGCTTACAAATATCAAACACATTAGGGAATCATAGACAAGCACAAGACCTCATACTGACACACCACAACTCAATCATGTGACCGCTACAAGACATACGTCATCTGATTGCAGAGCAGAAAGAATGATACAGTTTCAATGACTATATCATAAACACAATGCCTGATACAAGCCATAATGGAAGCATAAAACTCTGGGAAAACATTTAATGGGGAGAAAATAAGGATAATAATTCAGGGGCCATTTTACCCCGGAGTATCCTATATCATCATTCCTTCTCCTCGAATGGTTTTTAGCCTTGGTAAGCATCGATTCATTAGTATGTATAAAACACAGGTAGAAGCTTAGACAGTGTATGCAGATCTTGTTTCGGGGTTCATACCTCTTCTGATGTTTTTGTTTCGTTCCGTTAATGTTTTTTTTTCGTATTCGGACTTCGCACGCATGCGCACACCACGCACGCAGACGAGTACAGTCATGACGATTCGTTCGCTGATCGGATGCAAACTGATGATGTTAAAAATATGATCATATTTTTTGAAATAAGTAAATACACTTTTCATATTTTACTTCCTGCATTCTTGTGCAATGTTGGTTTGTCATGGAAAAAGAAACAACGAACTCCAAACATCTTATGATTTGTTGCTGGCGGTGCGGTTTCAATTTCGGAAAGCAATTTTCATTCAATATTTACTCCGGAACAAAATTAACAGCCGCGGATGTATTTGTCCAAACCAATTGGACATTTCATTCGGCACGAGATTAAATTCCGGATTCAATCATCCCCCCTCCCTCTTTCTTTTATTCTCTTCATCTCTCACTTTTTTCTCTTCGTGACAATCTCCTTCTCTCTTCCAATTCTTTGTATATTTTTTTCTAGTTTTTGTTTCATTCTGTAATTCTTTCTCGGCTCTCTTCTTCTCTCTCCCCTCTCTCTCTTTTTGCGCATGCGCTTTGTTGTTTTTGTCTCTATTTTTATCCTCTTCTAACATCACCTCCTCCTCCTCTCTCTCTTTCGTTCGATATCTCCATCACTTCTAACATCAGTACCTCCTCCTCCCCCTTAACATCATCCTCTCCTCCTCCCCCTCTCTCTCTCTTTCTCTCTTTTATATATCTCCATCACTTCTAACATCATCCCCTCCTCCTCCCCCTTACTCTCTTTCTCTCTTTTATATATATCTCTATCACTTCTAACATCATCCCCTCCTCCTCCCCGTTACTCTCTTTCTCTCTTTATATATCTCCATCACTTCTAACATCATCCCCTCCTCCTCCCCGTTACTCTCTTTCTCTCTTTATATATATCTCCATCACTTCTAACATTATCTCCTCCTCCCCCCCGTCCATCTCTCTCTCTTTCTCTCTTTATATATCTCCATCACTTCTAACATCATCCCCTCCTCCTCCCCCTCTCTCTCTCTTTCTCTCTTTATATATCTCCATCACTTCTAACATCAGCCCCTCCTTCTCCTCCCCCTCTCTCTCTCTTTCTCTCTTTCTATATATCCATCATTTCTAACATCATCCCCTCCTCCTCCTCTCTCTCTCTTTCTCTCTTTTATATATCTCCATCACTTCTAACATCAGCTCCTCCTCCTCCTTCTCCTCTCTCTCTATTTATATATCCCCATCAGTTCTAACATCAGACCCCCTCCTCCTTTCTCTCTTTATATATCTCCACCACTTCTAACATCAGCTCCTTCTCCTCCTCTCTCTCTTTCTTTCTCTCTTTATATATCTCCATCACTTCTAATATCAACTCCTCCTCTTTCTCCTTCCCTTCTCTCTCTTTATATATCTTTATCACTATCTCACACTCTCTCTTTTGTACTCGCATTCTTTGTTAATTGAACTCATCTTCTCTTTGCCTCTCCTTTCTTTCTCTCTCTTTGTCGCTCACTCTATCCCGATCTCCCCTTCTTTCCATTTACCCATACTGTTTCTCTTTCTCTCTCATCAGTTCTCTCACACTGTATTACTCTCTTTCTTTATCTCTTTCAATCGCTATTTCACACGTTTTCTCTTTTACCCCCCCCCCCCACCTCTGTCCATTGAACTCGCCCTGCTCCCCGAATCTTCCTTCTTCTCTCCCTCCCTCTGCTATACTCTCTACTTTGATTTCTCTTACCCTTTTAATTTCTCCTTACTCTATCTCTTTCTCTCTGTCAATAGCTATGTGTATTCCACTCTTTCTTTTTCTCTGTCGCCCTCTCTTTTCACTCCTTTCTTTATTATCTTCTCTCTCTCTTTCTCTGTATTTCAACCTTTTCTTTCTTTCTTTCTTGATTATATTATGTTTCTCTCTCTATCTCATATCTATCTAGGTCCGTATCACCCTCTCTCTTTCTCTTTCTAGCTCTTGTTTTAGCTATCACTTTCTCTCCCCCCACTCTCTCTCTATTTCTTTCTCTTTAGTTCTTTTGTTTTCAACATGTCCATCTCTCTTTCTCTCTCTCTCTCTCTCTCTCTCTCTCTCTCTCTCTCTCTGTCGTCTGCCATTTTACTATATTTTTCTCAATCTCTTTTTCTCAACCCTTCTTTCTCTAACTTTTCTAATTTATTGTATTCATACGTAACTGTTTGATCTATCTATTTTGGTAAAATCTTTATTCTATATTGTTCCAAGTTTTCTGTAAATAATTATATATATATATATATATATATATATATATATATATATATACATATATATATTTCTCAAATGTTCAAATATATCTCTTAACGACGCTTTCAATGCTGTAGTAACACTCATATTATTCTTATATATATATATATATATATATATATGTATATATATATATATATATATATATATATATATATATATATATATATAAGAAACTAAACTAAACAAAAACTTAACAATTTAAGAATTAAAACCTAAAATAAAAATACAAGGAACCACGTGTTAAAATAAATCCACCCATTATATTGACACAACAAAGAAAACAGGATATAGGCCAGTCTATAGAAAACAGAACAATAGAACAGGATATAGGAAGTAACACTAACAATAACTTTGTTCGCAGGAAGCCCAACGATTGGCTGAGAGAACAACAAAGAATCTGATTGGTTAACTAGCTAGCCGTGTATATAAAAAAACCCGGCAAAAATAACTCCATGCATTTTAGCCTGAAGATCCCCCCCTCTGGGAATGAAACGCGGGAGCCTCTGTGTAGCTTAATTGCTATAAATATAGTTTACTATATATATATATATATATATATATATATATATATATATATATATATATATATATATATATATATATATAAAATTTTCAAATATATCTCTTAAGGACGCTTTCAATGCTGTAGTAACACTCATATTATTCTAATCTCTCTCTCTCTCTCATATATATATATATATATATATATATATATATATATATATATATATATATATATATGACGTTGAGATACTTTGCCTGAATTTTGAATTCTAATAAAATTTGATTCGCACCTTATTTTATTATTTCATTTTATAATATGCTATTAATGCTCTATCCAGAATATTGAGCTTCAGTCTTTATCCGGATGTTTCACTTATTAAAAAATATTAGTTGCCTCTAATATCTTTTGTTGGATTAACTTCATATATATATATATATATATATATATATATATATATATATATATATATATATATATATATATATATGGTAAAATGAAAAAAGAAAACCAAAAACTGGATGTTTTTTATGTGTACATCAACGTTTCGTCTTTATTTATAAGACTTCATCAGGATGATGATATAGGGAAAAGATATTATGCAAGCACAGATACATGTAGGGTAGACATGTTGGGAAGAAAAATAAAATAAAATGAAAATTAATATGTCTACCCTACATGTATCTGTGCTTGCATAATATCTTTTCCCTATATCATCATCCTGATGAAGTCTTATAAATAAAGACGAAACGTTGATGTACACATAAAAAACATCCAGTTTTTGGTTTTCCTTTTTCATTTTACCATCACGTCGGATTACCTTCATCCTTCTCTTCCCATATATATATATATATATATATATATATATATATATAATAAAAGAAAATGCCACATTAGAAGGCATTTTAAAATGAAATACAATTTTGTTCAAGAGAACGAGAGATATAGGCAGATTAACTTCATATATATATATATATATATATATATATATATATATATATATATATATATATATATATACACGTATATATATATATGAAATACACTTTTGTTCAAGAGAACGAGAGCTATAGGCAGAGGTAAATCACTAAACGGTGACGCAAAAATCAATCTATGTAATCGTTAATGAAATTCACAATCTTTTCTGCAAACCTTTTTAAATAATATTTGTCCTTTTTTATCGTTCCCTTATTTTAAAAACGTCAAAAAGTGAAAACGTTTTTTAAAAATAATTTTAAATAAATAATATTTTTGATAAAAGATGTTGACTCATCTATTCTAAAAGTGACCAGAAAAATGGTATCTCACAAATGACCCCGAATTTGATTTTTTTATACAAAACTGGATGACTCATGGCCTATTTGTATATTAGTGCATACATTTAGTGCCCTTAACCGGTAAATTGATATTTTACAAAAAAAGAAGACGAATACACTGTATTACTCTTTAAAAAACTGCTGCTGAAGCAAAGTATATTTGTGTCATCCAAATTAAACCCTTGTTGCCATGGTGACTGATTAGACATACGACTGGAAGTCATTTTAAAGATCCAGCCTTTCTCAGAGTTGAATACAGAACACTGTCATTCTTCACCTACCCATGTTTCCCCCTACCCTTATTTCTCTTTTCACTTTCATCGGTTGAGACGTTATTTGATATAAATATGGATATTAGCGCGAACACTGGCGAAACATAATTTTTCCGTCATTTTTTGACGGTGAGCGTATATTTGTTTGCAATATTTTGTACGAAATTAAAAATTTTAACAAAGCAGAAAACAATTTTCTCAGATTCTTAGAATACCGTCCGCGGAAGTGCTTCCCTGCAAACTACAACATGGTCTTCTTCAAATCCAATGTCAAAGAATTCTTGATATAAACCGCCTCAAGAGTAATCAGACTTAGTCGATTCTATTGAGTGCTCTTATAGTACTCTTATAGTACTCTTATAGTGCTCTTATAGTGTTCTTATAATACTCTTATAATGTTCTTATAGTGCTCTTATAGTGTTCTTATAGTGTTTTTATAGTACTCTTATAGTGCTCTTATAATACTCTTATAGTACTCTTATAGTGTTCTGATAGTGCTCTTATAGTGTTCTTATAGTGCTCTTATAGTACTCTTTTAGTGTTCTTATAGTACTCTTATAGTGTTTTTATATAACTCTTATATTACTCTTATAGTACTCTTATAGTGCTCTTATAGTACTCTTATATTACTCTTATAGTACTCTTATAGTGTTCTTATAATAATATTATATTACTCTTATAGTGCTCTTATATTGCTCTTATAGTGCTCTAATAGTGCTCTTATAGTGCGCTTATAGTACTCATATAGTGCTCTCATATTATTCTCATAGTACTCTTATATTACTCTTATAGTACTCTTATAGTGCTCTTATAGTGCTCTTATAGTACTTTTGTAGTGCTCTTATAGTGTTCTTATAGTGTTCTTTATTTTTCAGCTGAAAATCATTCCATCTCATTTACCCTGATTCACGAGTGGCTTTTCGCCTTTATAATGGTCATCAGTTCAGAGAGGATTATTTTTAGCCTTGTTGGCGGTGTATACTCTCTGAGTGCTTTGGGTTTTAATTTAAGTCGAAGGCTTCGTTTTTGCTTTGTAAAAAATAATGAAAAAAGAGAGAACGCATCTTTCATGTCTAATTAGGTTACGAATAAGTAAAAATTAAAAAAAATGAAATTAAATAAAAGGAAAAAGAAAAAAGAAGAATAAAAAGGAATTGACTTCTTAAGGTGAATAAGGAGATGTAGGTACATCAAAGAAGAACATGAATAAAAGCCGACATTTGTTGTTGTTTTGTTTTCAAGATGGCCGTCAGTCGAAAGCCTCGTTTTGGATTTCGCTCTCAACTAGCACCCAAAAAAGGAAGTGAAGAAACACTGAATTGAACTAAAGGCGAAGAAAAAACGCACGATGCAATACAAATAAAAATAAAAATAATATCAAAAATTCTTCAGAAACGGCTATTTAACATACGCGTTTATCGATTAAAATACCAATTCAAACTCTGATCAACGAAAATTCCGTCTACTATCCTAAACTTAAATGTTATCCTCACAATATATTGGCCTATATAACCTCTGACCTTATTCGGGTGCATCTTGTCGAACTTGCGAATCTCTATGTCGAACTTGTGAATCTCTATGTCGAACTTGTGAATCTCTATGTCGAACTCGCGAATCTCTATGTCGAACTTGTGAATCTCTATGTTGAACTCGCGAATCTCTATGTCGAACTCGCGAATCTCTATGTCGAACTTGTGAATCTCTATGTCGAACTTGCGAATCTCTATGTCGAACTCGCTAATCTCTATGTCGAACTTGTGAATCTATATGTCGAATTTGTGAATCTCTATGTCGAACTTGCGAATCTCTATGTCGAACTCGCGAATCTCTATGTCGAACTCGCGAATCTCTATGTCGAACTCGCGAATCTCTATGTCGAACTTGCGAATCTCTATGTCGAACTCGCGAATCTCTATGTCGATATTTGGTAATCTTTACGAAATTTCGATCAGCAATTTTTATTTCAT
>OY744547.1:66410215-66447715 GCA_963556195.1 Sepiola atlantica
TAATTATGCAATCTTTTGAATTTTTATCACTTAGGAAGCGAAACAATTGATATAGTAGAATAGTACTGAAAGCACCACACGCTACAATCACCAATAAATGCAATTACATAGAAATACATTATATATATATATATATATATATATATATATATATATATATATATATATATATATATATATATATATATATATATACTTCTTTGTAGAATGGTAGGAAAAATCCCAGCAGAGTGCTCGATTAATTAAGAATTAAAGTTACAAATTAAGAGCATAATATTTATTTATTCTGGTACAGAAAAATTAGTACAACATACGTACCGTCGGTTTCAAGCACGGAAGGTCTTACCCATCCGGCTCTCTTCAGCTTCTGTTGTCATCTGTTTTGGAAATGTGAGGTCACATGACACTCTTGTTGGGACGCGTTATTTGCTCAGTGTGTTGTGTGTGTTTGTTTAAATTTGAATTTAGTGTAATAAGACCGTTGAGATTTAAAACACGAGGGAATTCAAGATTAAAGGGAATAAAAAAGGGGGGTAAAAAATAAAAAATATATATGAAAAAATATATATATATAAATAAATATATTATGAATTATGAATTTGTATCATTAGCCGTTATATTTTTGAAGGTATGCGTTCTAAAAAACCGTTAGTGTGTAAAAATCTTTTTCCCAGATTGGAGTGATTTTAATGAAGAAATTCGGATCTAAGGGAGGTAACTTAGTTAGAAATATGAAATATTTGAGTTTGTTAAAATGGGTTTGTAGATTAATCTAGTGGCTGATAAATAAATTAAATATTTTTGCATTTTTGTATTTTGGTGAAAGTCGAAGTTTTTGCTCTTGGAATTTATGTGGATATAGTTTGTTTAAATGGATTTGTAGAGTAATCTAGTGACTGATAAATAAATTAAATATTTTTGTATTTTTGTGAAGGTCGGAGTTTTTGCTCTTGAAGTTTAAGTGGATATAGGTTGATGAGGTATTTGTTCGTTTTTATTGTGTTTATATTAGTAGAGGGGGGGGGGGTAGTTAGACATTATGTGAATCGGTCAGACCAGTTTATAAGCAATGCTTGTCTCTTGTGGACACCCCCTGAATATTTCATCGCGGACATTTAAACAGGCTGTATTCGGATCGATGATGGCCTTTGAAATGTGGTATTTTTCAGCGTCACATAGAGGACATCTGTTTATGGCTGGAGAGAAGGATGGTTTTCTCTCAATTATTTTCCATTTGATGGTGAAGGGTGTATTTTCTTCTTTAAGCTGCCATATTCGGGTCGCGAGTGCCGTATTAGCCTTGTTTTTGTATCTGAAGGAGTTTCTGTGTGCGTATAGCCGTTGTTTGAAGTTTCCCTTCGTCATCCCAATATATTTTTCTGCATTACTGGTATTCTGGTCTGTGACGGTTGCTTCATATATGATTGAATTGATTTTGCAATTTCCCTCCAGGGGGCAGTTGTTTTTGTCTTGGCATGAGCAGCCTGCGTTTGTAATTGTTTTGGGTTCTGCAGAGATAATTTTTCTTATTGAAGGGGCAGTGGAATAGCTGACCTTAACAGAATTTCTGTTAAAAAGTTTGTGTAATTCATTTGTGGGTGGGAAGTGTTTGTCGAGTAACTTGAGGAAAAGTTGGCCTACCTTTGTTTTGGTATTGGTCGAATAGGGTGGGGAAAACCAGATCACCGATCTCCTTCTATTGCGGGTCCCCCGTGGTTGGTCTCGGTTGGGGGTGTATGAGATTTCTTCTCTGAACCCGCTGTCGCGGAGTGCTTTGTTGTAATATGGTGCTGCTTGGTTGAAAATTTCGGGACTGGATGAGAGGTTTGAAATTCTTTGGCTAATATTATTGATTAAATTTTTAAAGATGGTGGGGGGGGGTGGCATATATATATATATATATATATATATATATATATATATATATATATATATATATATATAATTATTTCCACAATCAGACCAAGCCGCAGCCCACAACCTATGATAGAAACGAATCGGAAGTTTTAGACTCGAGTTTCGGTTTGTTTATTTTATGGGTTGTGGGCTGCGGCGTTGTCTGATTCTTGAAATAATCATATATATTATCTCACATTATCATATATAATATATGTATATATATATATATATATATATATATATATATTATTAATGAATTTATAAATTAAGTTTTGCGTGCAATGAAGACATGAACGGGTGTTTCTGACTTAACCAGGTAGGGATCTATCCGTCGATGTTAATATTCGTAGTCTAACACTTTACCCCTACGCTAGAATTACCTGCCACATTTTGGGCTCGACTTTTTATCGCCTATGATATTACGCTCACTTTTTAAATTATTTTTGGCGATACTCGACCGGTGTTTACCGGTGTTTCATGCTTATACTTTCTATTTGATTCGTCAAATCATCTTCAGGCGTTTTTGTGTCTTAACAATATGTCTTTGTTGTTGAGTTTATTTTTATTATTTAAACTGCTAGTAATTTACAACTTACAAAAGAGCGTCTATAATATTGAGATGTTACATGAGAGCGTGATTACTTCTTAAGAGCGTGCAAGATTTAAAAGTTTAATTGCTTAACCGCTAAGTATTTGATTACGTTCTATGCGCGTTCAAGATTCAAACGTATAATTACTTAATGGGTAAGAATTTCGTAACGTTAATTACTATGCTAGACACTTTAAAATGGTGTGACTAGTTTCGTAATTCACTTTATTGATTCTGGGATGTGTAGTTTTTATGTAAATGGGTTTCAAGAATTTTTAATCTTTTGATGTTGGTATCATGGTGTATTATTATCAGTATTGGACGGTGACGGTGTTTAAGTGGATATTGACACGGACTGAAGACCTAAGTGTTCCAAGTTCGAATCCAGTCGGTTCCACAGTACCACTTTCACTTCGAGATGTTGGCAACCTTCTTGTGGTCCTTCCCGAAAGATTTCTAATTAGAGAAACATCGGGGAAACTAATGCCAACACCAGAATCATCTGATTCACACGAAAGAAAAAGATTATCAGTATTGTTAACTAGGATGTGTCTATATTGAGAAGGGTGGCAGTTATGTTTTTTATGTGTTGGCAAATAGGGGTAGTGTCGGAGAGATGTAAGGTGAGTCTTCGGGAAAGTGTTGTGGTAGTTAAACCGATGTAAGAATTAGTTTTATTATTATTGTCGGAGATACATTATCCCATCAACGCATTGAAACTGATATATTACATTTGTTTTTCCTAATGTATTTTTCGTCTGAGAAGTGTTATTTTTATCTACATGGTTCGATGTGTTCATTTTTTATATAATAAATAATGAATCTTATTTTATTATTATAGTTGATAGGGGATATCTAGCGATGTATTATATTTGTAATAGCCTTTTCATTCAATTTAAAGTTTGGATGCATTTGGTTACATTAGAATAGATTTATGTAGTGGGAATTATTTAGCTGATTATTATTAGTATTGTCTAAGTTTCTAATCATTAATTTTATTTGTTCATCTACAATATAATTAGGAAATTGTTTATTAATTAAGACTTGCTGACTCTTTTAAAAACATTAAGCAAATCCTAATTAATAAACAGGATTAAGGAATACTTTTTGGTTGAAAAGATTAGTATAGGCTTTTCTCGTATCGCACTGACAGTGCTATGAGATTTTTACGCTAAACTATACTTTAGCCGAACGATGACTCTGCTGGTGCGAAACGCACTCTCTGCACGGCCTTAGTTACAGCATTGATTAGTTCATTAGCAGGTCGAGTGATGTCGTGCAGTTGACGATGATGTTTTATTTTTTTAAATTTTTATTTAATGTAATATTCTGGTGAGAGTCACACAATCATAATTGTATACAAATAACGCGACTTTCGTTTACAAAATACGGCGGCGCTTCCTACGCTCGTTTTTTTTTTTTCCTTTCAGATTTCTCTTTTCTCGCGGTAATCCATTAGTCCGTCCACGGAAGTTAAACTTATCTGCGTTTCACAGAGATATTAATTAGTTCAGTATTAATGATGACGTTACAAATTACAGGCCGCGCCATGGCGCAGCTGAGAAGCACGACTAGAGGCCTACTGACACATGTTAGGCTTTTTTTCTTACTATTGAGTGACTACATAGCAACACCAAAGGCTACTCGAAGATAAGGGTTGATGAGATAAGAATCGTTGGCAACCGAAAGATGGGGAGCATTATGGAAGTACAGACAGTGATCATTTGCATAATTGAGTTGACCTACTTATGGTATGTTTTATGAAAAGAATATGTTGCCTTTTAATTTGAAAATGACAAAGTTGAAACGAGCAGGGAAGCAGTCCCGCGGTAACTTTTAGGGATTTTAAAAATATTTTAAATCATATATATATATATATATATATATATATATATATATATATATATACATATATATATGTATATATACACACACATACATATACATATATATATGTATATATACACACACATATATATATACATATATATGTATATATACACACACACATATCTATGTATATATATATGTATATATATATATTTATATATATACATATATATATATATGTATATATATGTATATATACATATATATATATATGTATATATATATATATGTATATATACATATATATATATATATGTATATATACACATATATATATGTGTATATTTATATATATATATACATACACACACATATATATATATATGTATATTTATATATAAGTAAGCAAAATTCAATTGCATTAAAAAAACAAGATTTGCTTTATTTTTCTTACAAAGCATTTTTCAAAATACACATCTTTCAGTGTAAATTATTTTACGAGTAGTTTCGCTTAAAGTTTCTACTCTCTTGAATAAAGATCAAAGCGAATAAATCCCCTCTGTTTTCAACAGGTTTGTCGTAACTCGGCCCTTTTTCGAAGTACGAAAGAACTTTTTAACATATTTCCCCCCCCCAAACAAGGCAGGCCGCCACTATAGACATAAGGGGTTACTGAGAATTAGGGTGTAGGTTTTGGGTGTCATCCTAAGTTGGAAGCAATGTAGCGAGGTGTCTTTTCACATTAGTTTTAAAGCTCTGCATGTCGGTACAGTCGGGAAAACAGGGAGCAGAGAGGGAGTTCCAGAGTTCGGCAGCACGAGGAAAGAAGCTATTGGAGTAGAAGGCTCTCTGGCATCTGGGGACCTCCATAGTGAATGGATGGGATTTAGCTGATTGTCGAGTTGGTCTAGTGTATTTACGTCGAGGGGGCACCAGAGTTGCCAGTGCATCGGAGCACTAATTTCCTGGCGGTGTTTCCTTGGTCTCGAAGGATTACTGGCGCGCAGAAGAACAAGCAGCTAACCAGGTAAGATTATAAACGTTTATCTTTGACACAGATCGATATAAGTAAAGAATCCATCTTGGTCTTAACGATCGATATTTTATGATGATATAGATCTTTTTTTCTGAAATCGATTAATTAGACAGTTTGTTCCGAAATAATAAAAAAAAGTTCTACAACAACTACAAACGCACAATGTTCTAAAACTCTAAGCTATTCTGACTTTCTTTTGGTAGATAATCAAGGGAGGCGCGAGAGCGCTCTATCCCTTAATATACCTCAAGAATGGCCTATGCTGGAAATCTCATTTCTTTGATCAATCATAACTCAAAATCCAATAAACCAAATTAGTTAAAACTTTGCACACAATTTTTATTTGATAGATTCTATAAGTGTGTAGAATTTCAGCATCATTAGTCAAGGCAACTCAGAGATCCAGAAAGTTCAGTCATGAAATCATGTTATCTGTGTGTACGTACGTACGTACGTATGTGTCACCCTGTATCTCATCAACTATTTGATGGATTCAGCTGATTTTTGGGCAGAGATAGAGGTTCTAGGGTCTAGTTGATGGCATTTTAATTTCAGTTTACCATATACCTTAGTTTTCCAGAAAATTCCAAAAAACCTTATGAGAAGGCATTGTATTAGGGCATAGCCTTTACAAAAGTAGTGACATTCCATGAAAAATGCCAGTATACTGAAATAATATGCTCTTAATAAGGTTAAGATGAAAATTCATATACACTAAATGTACAAAAGCAAGGAAATTTCCAAATTTTTACACTTTTATTGCCATTAAGGGTATGACTACATATCAACCAAGCCATTTCATTATCACATCACTACAGTATAAATCCTTATGCATGAGTGGATGAAGTGTGTGAGGTGCTCTGAAGAAAAATTCCTACCAGTAAAATACATAGCCCTGTTGTGCTCGCATACCCTTAATGACAATAAAAGTGTAAAAATTTGGGAATTTCCTTGCTTTTGTACATGGAATAAAATATTAGAGAATAAATTGTGTCACAACTTTTGCTGCTGAATTTCTTTTTTTTACTTTGACGTTTCTTCACCACACACAAAAGACATATTGTCGCTGAGACGTAAGCGGCTACTGTGTTTAGGGGCCAGGTTTATAGGGAGAGTTGGGCACATTATTTTACATTTCTGCATGTTGGTACAGTCGGGGGAGACAGGAAACAAGTAGGGAGTTCCAAAGGCAAGCGTTTCGAAAAAAAGAAACTATTAAAATAGAAAGGTTACCTCCATCCGGGAGCATCTACAGTTAAAGGGTGGAAGATGTGACAGGGACTTGAGCTTGATAGACAGTGCGGGAGCTATTAGTTTTGAGGCTCTTTTTTGCACCCCGTCTTAAAGGGAGTATTGATTTACTCCTCTCCAGGAGTTAGGCACAAGGCCAGTTTTTATCTTACTCCCACAAGTAAGATGTGACCCAAGTTCGGGTCGGGAAAGTGGGGTTTAAAAATTGCCTGGGCAGCCCCGTCGGCATTCCCCGGTAGGGGCGCCTCAGGCAGTAAGCAATAAACTTACTCCTCCCCAAAGAGGGGAGGCGAAGCCTGGGAGGGTGGACCTCCTAGAACTGCACGGGACAGACCCATAGACCGGCGTAAATCAAGCCCCGAAGGCCAAGACAATACCAGTCTATGGGGTGCAATATCCATCGGAACAGATACTACACTTTGATCTTAGCCAAAATGGCGCAGACTAGTGATTGCTGCACCAGCTCAGATGTGGCAACACCTTTGACGTAGTTTTTTTTGCAGACGTACACAAGCAATCACTATATTAATAATAAAAAAAAACAAATAGTCATTTACCGGTTTCATCTTGTGAGATTTGATCGTCGCAGTCACGATACTAAGCGTTTTCGGAAACCCTTGAGTTCTATCACCTTTTAAAGCCGTTTCTATTATTTATTCGACCTTATTCTATTTCCCAACCTTTAAGCTCTATTTTTGGTTAGGATCAAAGTGTAGTATCTGTTCTGGTGTTGCACTTGTTCTTTTCTGTCCTCAGACAGTGAAGAGGCCCTTCTGTTGCATTCTGCTTACCTTAGCGGGTGTGTACCCGGGTTTCATCTTGTTGTTCAGTGTATCTCGGTCTTCTGAACGATAACGCGAGGACGCTGAGTGGTTTTACAAGTTCATTTAAACATAAAGAAGAGACAGAGATGGGTTGGTTTGTACGAGAGAGAGAAATAGGGGAGAGAAGGACTAGAGAAAGATATCGTCAGACTATTTGGGGCTACTGCACCCCTTTCCTCTGCACCCCCGACCTACTGGCAACGGGTCGGCCGACGTTTCACGTCTGTCTCCCTTGAAATCCAGGAACAAGAGACAGAAAAAGAAAAACTGTTAACGGACGTGACGTCACTTCCGATTTCCGCTGTTACTTTTACAACCATTTCAAGACGTCCCCCCACTCTTTGTGACCCCTAACCCTAACCCTAACCCTCACCTCCTACTCTTTGTGCTCCCTAACCTTAACCTCCCACTCTGTGCCCCCCTATCTAACACTTTAGACTGAGACAATTTTTTATTTTGGTTCCAATCCAGAGTTTCCCTTTTTTGGGAGCTTGATTTTCCCCACATTAAAATCGACCGAGGCTTTATATGTCGTAAAAAAATGAACTAAACTTATCATATTTGAAATAAACTGAAGCAGCGAATCCATCTTAGAAAGATAATCTATATATCATGATTAAGGCATCTATTTTTTGAAGGGAGGGGGGAGCTCGGTTAATTAGCTTGTTTGTTTTGAAATCGATAAATTGGAGTGAATGGTTTTGTGCGCAGCGACAAACTTGAAGATTCTTGATGAATGCGCGGGAAACTACGATCGTTGCGAAAGGAGGAGACGCCCACTCAAGCGCGATTTGTCATTTGGTTGCAGGAGAGAGAGAGAGAGTGAGAGAGAGAGAGAGAAAGAAAGAGAGAGAGACAGAGGCAGAGAGAGTGAGAAATAGAGATAGATTGAGAGAGAGGGGGAGAAAGAGAGAGATAGAGAGAGTGAAAGAGAGAGAGAGAGAGAGAAAAAGAGATAGATAAAGGGAGAAAGAGAGAAAGAGATAGAGACCGACAGAGAAAGAGATAGATAGAGAGAGAGGGAGAAAGAGAGAGAGAGAGAGGGAGATAGAGAGAGAGAGAGAGAAGGAGAAAGCGAGAGATATAGTGAGCGAGAGAAAGAGAGATAGAGAGAGTGAGAAAAGAGAGAGACAGAGAGAGATAGAGAGAGAGAGGGAGATAGAGAGAGCGAGGGGGGACAGAGAGAGAGAGAGAGAGAGCGAGCGAAAAAAGACAGAGAGAGGGAAAGAGAGAGAAAGAGAAAGAGAGAGAGTAAGGGAGAGAGAATGAGAGAGAAAAAGAAAGAGAGAGAAAAAGAGAGAAAAAGAGAAAGAGAGAGAGAAAGAGAGAGAGAGAGAAAGAAAAAGAGAGAGAGAGAGAGAGAGAGAGAGAAAGAGAGAGAAAGAGAAAGAGAAAGAGAGAGAGTAAGGGAGAGAGAATGAGAGAGAAAAAGAAAGAGAGAGAAAAAGAGAGAAAAAGAGAAAGAGAGAGAGAGAAAGAGAGAGAGAGAGAAAGAGAGAGAGAGAAAGAAAGAGGGAGAGAGAGAGAGAAGGTGAGGTAGATGAAGAATTGAGGGTCAGAGCGGGGGGGGGGGGGTATGCCATGCTGCCAATTGATGTAGAAACCGCCTCGTGTGTACATTGTCTTCATCGATTTGGGCAAGCAGCACGACTCGTGTGATCGGAGCTAATTTAACACAAAACCATCTCCTTGGCAAGAAAACAGCAACAATTTTCGGTGGACGCCAGCCGCCATATTGTAACTTGATACGTTGCCTTATTAAAACGGTTAGCTGCCGTTTCAGCCGACATCTACCGACACACAAACCTTCATTCAAATTATCCATTCAAATTAACGATAGCAATAGGAACACGTGTATGTATGTCGGGGGGACGGGGTTCCTTGATAAGATTAACGAATGAGTGGAGTTGAGACGGGACATTCGTGTCGTGACGTCTCATGTCAAATCGTGGCGCGTCATCTGATGACAGTCGAACGCAGACGAGGCGGAATTCAATTTGTTTACGTATTTTTATAGTTTGATCTCCGTCACTTATTAAAGTTTCAAATTACATCTCAGGTAGAAACAAACAGACCAGCCATAAGTAAACACTTAATAGTGTTTCACGTATCTTCTCCTTAATCCTGTTTCGGAATTTTTTAGATAAGGGTTAATAATTTGTATAATTTGGATTATTCGGAATACTGTTTTCATCTTCAGTGTTATCCTAAACACGTTTCGGCCGCTGTAACTTCCGGCCTTTTTCAGGTGGGACTTTTCGAACTCGGAAATATTTTCTGTCCACTACAAAATGAATGCCTAACCAAAAGTATTGTATACCAAGCCACAATATTTGCCAAGGAAATACCGAATAGCAAGAAGTACTACGTGTGTATGACCTCCCTAGATTTTAAAACTAGATATTATGACCACAAAAGCACATTTAAAAAACAGAGAACGTCGAATTAAAACAGCACTAGCAAACCATTATTGGGAGCTCAAAGAAAATGGACGCTCACCAATAATTCAATGGGGAAAATACGACAGGCCAGTACATGTAGACGACCCGTGTAGATTATGTCTGAATTAAAACATTGAAATCCTAAATTTTGAAGACCACCGAAATCTATTAAACTGTAGAAGTGAGATAGCAAACAGCTGCTTACACTGAAATAAATTTACCTTAGGCTAACGATAAATAAATAAATAAATAAATAAAGTAAAAAAACTAAACTAAACAAAAACCTAACAATTTAAAAATTAAAACCTAAAATAGAAATACAAGGTACCACGTGTTAAAATAAATTAACCCATTATATTGACACAACAAAGGAAACAGTATATAGGCCAATCTATAGAAAACAGAACAATAGAACAGGATATAAGAGGTAACACTAACCACACTTTTGTTCGTGGGAGGCCCAACGATTCACTGAGAGAACAACAAATAATTTGATTGGTTAACTAGCTAGCCGTGTATATGTGTGTATAAAAACACCCGACAAAAATCATGTTAGCCTGAAGATTTCCCCCCTCGGGGATAAAACGCGGGAACCTCTGTGTAGCTTAATTTCCATAGATATATTTTCATTGCTTACTATCTAGCTCTACTCACGTATCAAGCACTGTTGAAGTAAATACTGAAAATTGATACATAAAAAATTATATCTCCTTATAAAATTTTATGTGGATACATGAAATAGTAATATGCATATATATATATATATATATATATATATATATATATAATGTATGTATATATATATAATATACAAATAATGTATGTATATATATATATATATATATATATATATATATATATATATATATATATATATATATATATATATATGTTACATGTATTATATTAGTTTCCGTAGATATTAATCTGTTGAAACTGCATAAAAAGTGCTCAATAATAGGAAGAGCTATTCTTTAGTTTATTTATACAAATATTATTGGTTACATATGTGCATACATGTTTCGGGTCTTCTCTTTATAGAGGAATTGCAATTTCCGGTTTTCAATTCTTCGTTTTGTACTGAAGAGGTTAACTCTCTTTGAAAAGTACAACCGAAACATGTATGCACATATGTCACCAATAATGGGGAGGTAGGCAATAATTAATTTCTATAAAAGCCCCTTTAAAAAAAATAATTAAAAGCATTTTTTAAAAATTTGAATCAAGCGACGCCTGGGTGGCGTCACTGAACTAAATTAAACCACGCTAAGCATTTTAAAATGGATTTACTAGTCTCATATGTAATATTATTAATTTTATGTTTTTCATTTTTATGTATATGGCTTCAAGTATTTTGATTTTTTTGAAATTTCCGTCAGAATGTATTTTGTTAGTGGTGTTTATTAAAGTTTGTCTTAATTCAGATAGGAGGGCAGTTATGTATCTGTAGGTGTTTGTAGATTGAACTAGATTTCACGAGATGCATGGTGAGACGGCGGGATAGGGTAGTTGTTGTAAAACAAATGTAGCTATTGTTATTTGAGGAGTTACATTCTCCTAAAAGGGATTTTTAACTAATAGACTACATTAGTTCTTTATTGTGTTTTGGGGATGGCAGAGGGTTTTTTTTTGATTACAAGATTTTAGGTTGTAAATGTTATTTTAGTAAATAATTAGTTTAATTATATAATTGTTAGGGATATATATCTATGTATGATATTCTTTATAGCTTTCTCCGGTAGTCTGAAATTTGGTTGCAATTGGTTACAGTAATATGTAATTATATAGTAAGAATTGTTATGTAAATTATTATTATTATTATTATTATTATTATTATTATTATTATTATTATTATTATTATTATTATTATTATTATTATTATTTGTATTAGTGTTTTTAATTAATTATTACCTAACTCCCCATTTTCCTTCTCCATAATTATTCAACTGCACCAAATAAATTAGCCATTACTTTTAACAAAATTAAAATAATATATATATACAGGGTGGGCAAAAATAAGGGTCCTATTTTTAAAAATTCATAACTTTTTTATTTATTGATTTAAAAAAAAATTTTTTCTTAGAATAAGTAAAGGACCCCTTCCGAAGCAAGCATGAGCCGTATTAGCCCTAAGGAACGTACCCTCATTTAGAAAACATTATTTTTGCTTAAAAAACTCAAAACAGTGTAAAAAACAATACTTTAGTTTTTGTAAGTGTTAAGAAGTGTTTTTCAGCTAAAATTTGTTTTGTTTATTTCAAAAAATCTCGGAAGGGTCAGTCTACACACACATAAAGTTTGGTGAGTTTAACTTTTATTTTGTGGAAGTTATTCAAATTTAAAGATAGGACCCTTATTTTGGCCCACCCTGTATATATATATATATATATATATATATATATATATATATATATATATATATATTAGTATGTTGTTAGAAGGCTGTGGGCAATGCAAATTCCGGGTAAGATGTAAGTGGAAAGGAACAAAAACAATAAATCGAATACGAAATATGACTCACTATTTATTTTTCTCAAAATCTTACATAACAACAAGAGTGTTGTTAGCTGTTTGTGTGATGCCCGGATGATTAAAAAACATCATTATTTAATATTTCGGGAAAAGAAACTTCCTTTTGTCAAAAATAATCAATGCCAGAAGAAATCCCCGACTAAGCAGAGAATCTGCTTTCGGAAAAATAAATAGTGAGTCATATTTCGTATTCGATTCATTGTTTTTGTTCCTTTTCTTACCCGGAATTTGCATTGCCCACAGTCTTTCCAAAACATACAACTACTATACCCAGCAATGCTTCAAGCAAACTACCATTCTCTACTATATATATATATATATATATATATATATATATATATATATATATATATATATATATGCAAAGCTCAATAGGCAAGCGCTTAATGCCGGGATCGAACTCCAACTGTTTTTACCCATTGGTGTATCGCAGGCAGTCCAGAAGTGAGTTCTTTATGCTCATACAAACACTATTAGTAACAGTGAGTGCACAATTATTTTTACGGAGCGCTTAGCATTATCGCTAATAGTTGCTCCCAAATTCACTTACCACAATGCTCAACCCACGAAGTGGTAGGGTATATAAAACACGCTTTGTCGTTTATCTGTGGTATTATGGGGGCGTAGTGCGTCTTTTTTTTCTGTGAGCACTATGACGAAAGCATGTTTTTCTGATTTGGCAATGGCAGTTGGTGTTCATGCCGGGTGGGCGGGTGGCTTATTTGTATTTGCTAACCCTTAGATTTATTCATGAGCTGACACATGCCTTCTTCATCAATAAAACAAAAACAAATGTACAGATGCTCCCTTTCAGTTGGAATTTCACCAACAATAACGATTACGTAATTTATGAGGTAAATGCGAAGTCCACAACAACAACACACGTACAGATGTATATTTAATATATATATATATATATATATATATATATATATATATATAT
This sequence comes from Sepiola atlantica, assembly GCA_963556195.1. Classification (NCBI taxonomy): domain Eukaryota; kingdom Metazoa; phylum Mollusca; class Cephalopoda; order Sepiida; family Sepiolidae; genus Sepiola; species Sepiola atlantica. The sequence goes on from OY744547.1 coordinate 66,423,561, forward strand.
ATATATATATATATATATATATATATAGTATGTTTTAAAACGGTTGAGGGCAATGCAAAGTGCCGGGTAGGTTGTAAGCTGGAAGGAACAAAAATAATAAATCGAAATGGGACTTACTATTTATTTTTTCTTAAAATCTTACATAACAGCAAGTGTGGTGTTGGCTGTGTGTGTGTTGTCCGGATGATTATTAAAAATCATTTAATTAATATTTCGGGAAAAAGAAACAAACAAAATAATAAACATCAAAGGAAAACTCCGTCTGTGTAGAAAATCTAGCAATATATATATCTAGTCTTCTATCTGTGCCCGCTTCTAGGTACATATAGATCTTAATTTCCCTTAATTACGTGACAGTTTCCGGTGGCCGAGTGGATATGGCGACTGCTTTCGGATTCTAGGCTGACTCTGTGAACCGTCTGAAATTGTTACTTTCCTGCACTGATGAGAGCAATACGCTTGAAACGCTAGCGTCTGTAGGTATTAATAATGTAATATTTACTTAAATATATATATATATATATATATATATATATATATATATATATATATATATATATGATTAAAAATGGAAATAATATCCAAACGTAATGGTGAATGAAAAAACAGAAAAAACAACAGTAGTATTTATCTATTCATCAACGTTTCGTCTTTATTTAAAGACTTCCTCGGGATGATTGATTTAAAAAAATAACACACTTAAAAATATTTGAAACAGTTTGGTCTGTTTGTGACATAAAATAGGCAGTACTACGATATATATATATATATATATATATATATAGTTACCAACCAGCTACTCCCGTCCAGATTCCCGAGTTCGACAAGGTACGGCTGAAGGTTAGATCGGCCGAAACGTTGTGATAAAAATACCCAAGATCAGAACAGTAGTTCGAATATACCAAATTCTACAAAGAAAAATATAATATGAATAAAAACCATAACTAGGAAAGGATCATGAAAAGAAAATAAGAATAGAATAATAATAACAATGAGTAGAGAAAGAGTAGTACTATGTTGAAACAGAAGAAATAAAAAGAAAAAAGAGGAAGAGGGGAAAAAGAATGAGAAGAAGCTTGAAAAGAAGAAGAGGAAATATAAGAAGATAATGAAACAGAAAATACGAATAATAATAATGATGATGATGATGATGATGATGATGATAATGATGATGATGATGATGATGATGATGATGGTGATGATAATAATGATGATGATGATGATAATAATAATAATAATAATAATAATAATAATAATAATAATAATAATAATAAATTAACCTGGCATTGTTCCATGTTTTTGTTATTGTATCTGTCGAAAGGAGGCAAATGATGGATCATTTGTTGAAAATTCTTCCCGCTCGACCTGTAAACACTTTTCCGAACCAATTGCCACAGAATCCACACATTTTCATACGAACACACCTCCTACAAAACGGAAGACGCCATCTTTATTTCCATTTTATTTCCATTTTTTCAAAGATCAACGAAACCTAATAATTGGCAAACAACTACAAAACAACAAAATAATGCCATAATTTACAATATATATATATATATATATATATATATATATATATATGATTTCTGAGAACTTCGACTAAAGTAAAATGAAATATATATGTAATGACTAACGAGAACAGACGTAACTTGGGAAAGCTTTATTCAGCACACAATGTCGGTACAGTATTAGTGTTACTATTTATAGTGGTTGGTAGAAGCAGGAGAGTTCTCCAAAGGGGAGATAACTCAGAGTAAGGAAAGTTACTCGTAATTATTCATTACAATATATATATATATATATATATATATATATATATATATATATATATATATATATATATATATCTTTTGGAAAATTTTGCATTCTAGTTGATTATTATATACTTAAAATTTATATTTATATATATATATATATATATATATATATATATATATACAATAATATTTTAATAAATAAATATTAAATATTTAAATACCTAGAGACATATATATATATATATATATATATATATATATATATATATATATATATATATCTTTTGGAAAATTTTGCATTCTAGTTGATTATTATATACTTAAAATTTATATTTATATATATATATATATATATATATATATATATATATATATACAATAATATTTTAATAAATAAATATTAAATATTTAAATACCTAGAGACATCGATGTTTCATGCTAACGCAATCTTCAGTCTAGGAAATAATTCCCGACGGTCGGTGGGCGTGAACCCCGAACACAAATCGCCACTGATTCGTAGTCGGTGCTCTTAACCAAAGGGCCATCGTCAATTAGTTAGTAAATATAGAGTAACTTTAACTGTAAATAGCGACACGTGGCCGTCATCTACCAGGCAGCTAGAGTGATCTTACGAAACGGTGTTCGGATCGCGCATATAGCTATTAGTACTGCTTGTTATTAAAGCTACTAGAAAGTGCCCTACCCTTGTGGGGAGGGGGGCTGATAAACAATAATATTTTAATAAATAAATATTAAATATTTAAATACCTAGAGACATAGTCTATTATTATTTACTTAAAATTAATATATATATATATATATATATATATATATATATATATATATATATATATATATATTAATTTTAAGTAAATAATAATAGACTATTTTTGCTTACAGAGCTTTTTTATATTGAAATAATCATAGTTTGAGTAGTCGACAATTGTTTCAGAACTTCTTCGGCTCCTCCTCAGGGATATACTGATGAGCCAAGATTAGATCCGCAAATACACAATTATAAAAACACAAAAACAAAAGAGAAAAACAGACAAATTACATTTTAAAATTTTCAGACGAGAAACCCCTTTACGTAAGATGACATCTTGGCACCTACCTATTGACGCTCAGGAAAGTCGGTCAGCTCAAACTATAGGCAAGACTCGCTCCCGTTCCTGCCTATAGTTTGAGCTGACCGACTTTCCTAAGCGTCGATCGGTATGTGTCAAGATGTCATCTTACGTAAAGGGGTTTCTCGTCTGAATATTTTAAATGTAATTTGTTTGTTTGCTTTTTGTCTTTTGTTTTTTTATGATTGTGTATTGGCGGATCTGATCTTCGTCCTGAGGAGGAGCCGAATAGGTTCTGAAACAATTGTCGGATACTCAAACTATGTTTTTTTTTAATATAAAAAGCTCTAATATATATTGAGCACTTTTGAAAAGTATTGATTTTGTTAATATTTGAACTTAATTAATTAATATATATATATATATATATATATATATATATATATATATATATATATATATATATATATATGAAGGTTTATAACTAAAAGATAACATTTAGAGAAATAGAAAAGCCGTGCTTAAGCAATGCAATTGAAAGAGAAGAAGAAGAAATATTTTTATTTACTAAATGCTCCTTGTTCTGAACAACTTAAGATATTGATCTGTTTCCATTTACAGGTCTAACTATTTTTCAATGACTCACCTTACATATATATATATATATATATATATATATATATATATATATATATATATATATATATATATGAAACTAAAAGTATAATGTTAGAGGATAGAACCTATAGTGAAATGTTTTAAGCTCAATATACGAGATAGAGTAATTATAAAGATAAATGAAAGAAGAGAGATGAATATGTACGAATGACAAATCTATTTCAACTTATACTTCATACTTTTCCAAATTTTGAATTTTGGCTTTTCCACTGCCAACTTATCCATCTATGTAATTCCTCTGATGATAAGATTTTAATCTTTGAAAATCCTTGGCTTAAGGAAAGAAAAATAAAAATATTTTTACCGAGTACACCTTGCATTGAACAATCTAAGTTGAAATAAGTTTGTCATTCGTACATGTTTATCTCTCTTCTTTCATTTATCTTTATCTATCTATATATATATATATATATATATATATATATAGCACTAGATAAAGTGAAAGAATAAGATAAGGTGCGAATCAAATTTTATTAGAATTCAAAGTTCTAGCAAAGTACTTTAAGGTTCTTAAATCATGAGTTTTCAAAGAAAATCTTCTCCTCAGAGGACTATATATATATATATATATATATATATATATATATATATATATATATATATATATATATATATATATATATAATTATGGAAATAATAATCTAAAGTATTGAAAAAATGTATAAAGAAAAAAAACAAAGTTGTTTATATGTTCATCCACGTTTCGTCTTTATTATAAGACTTTCTCAAGATGCCAATCAGTACGTTATTCGAGAGTAAAATCTTATTTTCTTTCTTTTTGCTTTTACAACTTTGTAATACCGTTATCTTTTGTTTCGTGATCGTAAGACGGGTTTAAAGTTAAACCTGCCATGCCTGTGGGTTAGGGTTAGAGTTAGGGTGGATTCGGGTTAGGGTGGGGTGCGCATGGACCAGTGGGGAGAGGTTACTGCTTTATTTGCATTTTATTCTTTCAATGCTGGTCTGTATCGATCCGCCAAATATTTTGAAAGTTATCGATCTTGATCGACCCAAAAAACAAACGACTAATCAGCGATCCGTGCGCCGGCGAAGGTTCAAACGTTCGCCCGTTTCAATACCAGTCTGAATCGAAGAAGGAAATTCCGTTATAAATGTCAGGAAATTTCGAGTTTAGAAATGTCCGAGCAAAAAGCGTCTCGGACACCTGTGGAAGATTCTTTCTTTCGCCGCTCGGTATAAACTTTCCGCAGACAGCAGGCCGTGACTCGGTGAGTTGTATACAGCTCGCCTTTGTTTTACCGCTAGAAAGGCCAACGATTTGTTCTGGAGATGGACTATATCCACATCTCATCATTTGTACGTCTATGTACAAGAGGAAGAGGCGGGCGGGCGTTGGCGCAATAGATACTGACACAAACTCTCTACTTGACGTGCTGTGTTCGAGTTGTGTAAGATTTGAAGTACCACTTTCAATATAGATGTTGGCAATATGAACGTTTTCCTTGCTTTGAGTACAGAGTCGTGCAGGTCAAAAAAATTGTAACACGATGATTGATATATTTTTGTTTATTTTTTCTTTGATATGCTCTATTTGCTTTGGTTCACGACATATCAACTCTTTCCTGTTTAGTTTATTTCGAATGCTTAATTATACATGTTGTAATGTACAATACTCCTGAATCGCCAGGAATCGAACTCGCGATTTAGATACAAGAAATTGAACAATCCAGTAAGACTATCCGAATAAAACATCGATAAGTTAAAATATGTAAATAACAATATCTAGGTTATTTGAGACATGGTTTGGTTAGGATTAGGGTTTGGTTGTTTTAGTGTTAGGGTTTGGTTGTTTTAGGGTTAGGGTTTGGTTGTATTAGGGTTAGGGTTTGGTTGTGTTAGGGTTTGGTTGTTTTAGGGTTAGGGTTTGGTTGTTTTAGGGTTAGGGTTTGGTTGTGTTAGGGTTTGGTTGTTTTAGGGTAAGGGTTAGCGTTATGGTTAGGGTTTGGTTATTTTAGGGTTAGAGTTAAGATTTGGTTGTTTTGTTTTATGGCATATCAACCCCTTTCCGGGTTTCATTAATATCGAATCGAATCATTTTGGTAAAAGTAACATCGTGAAATATTTATTCATGGTGTTGGGTTTGGTTGTTTTGTTTTACGGCATATCAACGCTTCTCAAGTGACTTAATGCCGAATACAATCATTTTAGTCAAAATCTGACTGTACTTGCCCCTCCAACACAACGTGAATACCCCCACTAAACCAACTAGAAGCAAACTCACTCCCCTTCACTGTAGTGGTCGCACGATGCCAGAATATTTTATACTCTAATAGTTTCTTTCATCGAACGGCTTGCGTTTGGAATTCGCTCCCTACTCCTTGTTTCCCCAAATGCACCAACATGCAGAAATTTAAATGTTTTGTGAACAAATACCTCGCTGCATAACTCCCCACTTTGGATGGCCCTTATGAATCTGGCCCCTAATCCACAGAAGCCCCTTACGTTTCAGTGGCAGTGTGCCTTGTTTAGGATAAGTAGAAGTAAAAAAAAGCAAACAGAAAAACAACTTAAATTCTCACAATCTTCAAATATTAATTCATAGGGTTTTTTTTTTTTGGTTTTTGTTTTACGGCATATCAACCCTTTCTCGGTTATTTAATGCCGAATCAGGTCATTTTTGGTAAAAGTGTTTATGTTTCAAGTTATTTATATCTTTAAATATTTATTCATGTTGTTTGGTTTAATTGTTTTGTTTTACGGCATATCAACCCTTTTCCGGTTATTTAATGCCGAATCCAGTCATTTTTCGTAAAAGTGTTTATGTTTCAAGTTCTTTATATCTTTAAATATTTATTCATCATGTTTGGTTTAGTTGTTTTGTTTAGTTTTTTTTTGTTTTACGGCATATCAACCCTTTCCCATTTATTTAATGCCGAATCTAGTTGTATTACATTATAATTTAAGCTTTTAATATCTAACACTATTTTTTCTTAGTTTTGTTTGAATGTTTTTTTAAGGGCATATCGTAGATATTCGAGTTTTTGAATGTCTGATCCTGTAATTTTGTTCAAATTATTATATGCTTCAAATTTCCTATATTTTCAAATATTTATTCATCGTGTTCATTAGACTGTTTTGTTTTATATATCAATCTGTTTAGTAGGCATATATTTTGTAAATAGTTTTACAAAAGAGATATTATTTAACCCTTAGATGAGAAAAAATTCGTAACACGTTGATTCATATAAATCACATCGTTTTTTTAATGTTTTTAGTTATTTAATGCCGAATGTTTAATTATAATTGTTTCAATTTGCAATAGCTCTGCATCGCCAGGAATCGAACTCGCGATCTCGATACAAGAAATAGAATTGCTACAATGAGACTATCAGAGTAAAGCCTCGATATTTTAAAATATATAAATGACAATACTTAGGTTATTTGAGACATGGTTTCGCTTGGGCGTTTTCATTTACGGCATATCAACCATTTTAGGATGTTTTAATGCTGAATCCAGTTATATTACAAAATCATGCTTCCAGCTCTTGGTATCTTCGAATATTTATTCATTGAGTTTAGCTTGGATGTGTTTTTACGGCATATCAGCCTTTGGGGGATTATTTAATGCTGAATCAAGTTGTTTTAGAAGGTATGATTCAAGATCTTAGTGTCAAATATTTATTCATAGGGTTTAATTTGAAAGTCTTTTCACAGGATGTCTACACTTTTCGGGCTATTTAATGTAGAATGCAGTAATGTTTTCTATAAAATACTTATTTTAAATAAAATGGGAAAAGTTCATTGAAAGCATCTTTATAGAATTTAAATTTAAAAATAGGCAAAAGCTTTAGAATAAGATGCAAATATTTTTTTAGCAAAATTCATTCTTTTTTTCTTGACTTTTGTCTACAATTTTCGAATAACATAACCCTAACCCTTACTCGGAGACTGAAAGTGTTATATAATAAATGTAAAGGTGTTATATTTTTTATAATTTGTAAGGTCCTTTTTTCTCTTTGATGTTATAGAAGTGGCCGTCCTGTATAATTAGTACGATTCTGCTATATTCGTTCATCTCACCACAATGTCAACCCCAAAGTTTTATGAATACATAAACAACTACTTTCTGTTTTTTTTTCATTTCCCATTAAGTGGGATTACTTTCGTTTCTCCTTTCTCATATATATATATATATATATATATATATATATATATATATATATATATATATATATATATATATATATATATATATATATATATAAGATAGATGGACGAAGAGTGATAAACATGCACGAATGTCCAAATTTATTTCAAACTTCGATTGTTCAATGCAAGGTATATTCTGTAATAAAATTATGTTTATTATTCTTTCCTTAAGCCAAGGCTTTTCAAATAATAAATACACTCAATTGACCTAAATCAACCTAAATTCTCAACCACTGCCAATTTCTACTGGCATTGGACTTAGCAAATGCCAAAAATAACTTTATCTCTAGTACCCCCCTTCACCCCCTTTCTCCCTTTTCCATCAGCAGTCATGGCTTTTTCATCTAACCCTCATACCATGTGCCCCACCTTCCTCTTTCCTTCCCACCTCCTAATTTGACCCTGATTTTTACTTAGGGCTTCTTTTCTCAGAACTACTTCAGTTTTCCATTGCTAATATCATTCACTTATAACTCATTTCTTGGCCGAGGAAGCATTGTTTTTTAAATGGCCAGATTTCTTCATTTTAATTCCGTTCAAGTGCGCTCCATCTACGACTTGAACTCAATTTTCACCATTGGATTTACTTCAGTTTGAACATATCTCTGTGATGCCTCCACGAAACTTTTTCTTCTCCATCGAAACTTCCTTCCATTGGACACCTTATCGGCGGACAATTACCACCTGGACAAACCCAATATCTTTTTACACGAACTTTTTTCACCCATCATTTTCTTAATATTGTTTTCAAATGTTTAATTTTTGCTTTCATACTGCCAACTTATCTATCTGTATAATTCCTCTGATGATAAGATCTCCATCTTTGAAAACCCTTGGCTTAAGGAAAGAATAATAAACTTAATTTTATTACAGAATATACCTTGCATTGAACAATCGAAGTTTGATATAAATTTGGACATTCGTGCATGTTTATCACTCTTCGTCTATCTATCTTTATAATTGCTCTATCTTGTATATTGAGCTTTTACCATTTCACTGTAGGTTCTTTCTACTAAAAGTTTACTTTTAGTTTCATATTTATTATATATATATATATATATATATATATATATATATATATATATATATATATATATATAATGTATAGTTGTTGTTTCCTAGATGTTAATCCAATAAAACTCCAGTGTTTATAAAATAGTGCATAACAGGTATAGCTGTATTGTAGTACATAATTCTTTACGTATAAACACGTTATTGGCTACAGATGTGCATACATATTAAAGCTGCGATTTCGTCAGAGATCATGCTTCAAGGCTGTGTACAAATCGCTTGGTACACGGCTTGAGGAAGCTGCATTCCGAACAAAATCACAGCTTAAACATGTATTCACATATGTATTCAATAATGTTTGTATAAATAAAAGTGTTCATGCAATGTATATATATATATATATATATATATATATATATATATATATATATATATATTATAAATATATATACATATACATGTTCATATATGTACATATCTACATATACATGTGTATCTGTTATATATATCTATATATATATGTATGTGTGTTTGTTCATATATCTATGTGTCTTTGAATGTATCAATGATTCAATTATATATATAATTAATTTTCTGAATATATAAAATATATATCATACAATATGCATATATCTGTGTGCGTGAGTGTATGTGCATTCGCAATTATATGTATGAATATGTATATGCGCTCTATGTATAAATATACGTATATATGTGTTATTTTTATTGTTGTTATTGTTGTTATTCTAGTTGTTATGAGGAGTGCTTTTCTTGCCAACTTATTAACGTAGTTCGAACCTCGTCGGTAAATAAGCGAAATCGACCCGACATCGGCATCTTCTTTGCGCAAATGATAACGTTGCTCTTTGAGGTTTGAGTTGCAAGCGCGAAGGCCAAAGTTGGTATTAGATTTGGTCACTTTTGCTTTTTCGTTTTCTTCCGATTCGAGTGAATCGAGGAAATAATGTCGCTTCGCTTCCGGCAAAAAAATTAAAACTGTCCTCCGCAGTTTCTGACGGTAGACAGGTGTCAGATTCTGTCAATACACCCTCTATCATTCTCTATCAGTATCTATCTATCTATCTATCTATCTATCTATCTATCTATCTATCTATCTATCTATCTATCTATCTATCTATCTATCTATCTATCTATCTATCTCACCATCTATCTATCTATCTATCTATCTATCTATCTATTTATCTATATATCTATCTATCTATCTCACCCTTTATCTATCTATCTATCTATCTATCTATCTATCTTGTGATGTGTATAACTAGCTATCTCACCCTTTCTCTATCTATCTATCTATCTATCTATCTATCTCACCCTTTCTCTATCTATCTATCTATCTATCTATCTATCTATCTATCTATCTCTCTATCTATCTATCTATCTATCTCACCCTTTCTCTATCTATCTATCTATCTATCTATCTATCTTGTGATGTGTATAACTAGCTATCTCACCCTTTCTCTATCTATCTATCTATCTATCTATCTATCTATCTATCTATCTATCTATCTATCTATCTATCTCTCTATCTATCTATCTATCTATCTCACCCTTTATCTATCTATCTATCTATCTATCTATCTATCTTGTGATGTGTATAACTAGCTATCTCATCCTTTCTCTATCTATCTATCTATCTATCTATCTATCTATCTATCTATCTATCTATCTATCTATCTATCTCACCCTTTCTCTATCTATCTATCTATCTATCTATCTATCTATCTATCTATCTATCTATCTATCTATCTATCTATCTCACCCTTTCTCTATCTATATATCTATCTTTCTAACTATCTATCTATCTATCTCACCCTTTCTCTATCTATCTCTCTATCTATCTATCTATCTATCTATCAATCTATCTATCTATCAATCTATCTATCTCACCAATTCTCTATCTATCTATCTATCTATCTATCTATCTATCTATCTATCTCACCCTTTCTCTATCTATCTATCTTTCTATCTATCTATCTATCTATCTCACCCTTTCTCTATCTATCTATCTATCTATCTATCGATCTATCTATCTATCTATCTATCTATCTATCTATCTATCTATCTATCTATCTATCTATCTATCTATCTATCTATCTATCAATCTATCTATCTATCAATCTATCTATCTATCTATCTATCTATCTATCTATCTATCTCACCCTTTCTCTATCTATCTATCTCTCTATTTATCTATCGATCTATCTATCTCACCCTTTCTCTATCTATCTATCTATCTATCTATCTATCTATCTATCTATCTATCTATCTATCTATCTATCTATCTATCTCACCCTTTCTCTATCTATCTATCTCACCCTTTCTCTATCTATCTATCTATCTATCTATCTATCTATCTCTCTATCTATCTATCTATCGATCTATCTATCTCACCCTTTCTCTATCTATCTCTCTATCTATCTATCGATCTATCTATCTCCCACTTTCTCTATCTATCTATCTATCTATCTATCTATCTATCTATCTATCTATCTATCTATATATCTATCTATCTATCTATCTATCTATCTATCTCACCTTTTCTCTATCTATCTATCTATCTATCTATCTATCTATCTATCTCACCCTTTCTCTATCTATCTATCTATCTATCTATCTATCTATCTATCTATCTATCTATCTATCTATCTATCTATCTATCGATGGATCTATTTCACCCCTTCTCTATCTATCTATCTATCTATCTATCTATCTCATCCTTTCTCTATCTATCTATCTATCTATCTATCTATCAATCTATCTATCTCACCCTTTCTCTATCTATCTATCTATCTATCTATTTATCTATCTATCTATCTATCTATCTCTATCTATCTATCTATCTATCTATCTATTTATCTATCTGTCTATCTATCTATCTATCTATCTATCTATCTATCTATCTATCTATCTATCTATCTATCTATAGAAAGAAAACCACTGTATAGTGTAGGTGTTTTCAAGACACTTTAATCCAAGAACTTTTTACTCTTTGTGAATTTTTTCTGATGATTTTGTAATGTTGCAGTGACGATATTGACATAAAATGTTGTTTGGCACAAGACAAATGAAACGGACCGTTACAAATATATCTTACGGAAATGTTGTTTTTGGAAATGTGAAAAATTAAAAATACTAAAATAAAACCATGGTTATTGGAATATAATATGAACAACCTAGAAAATATACTAAAAGAAGAAAGATCTCGTTTTGGTCTGAAGAGGTTGACTCTCTGTGAAGAGTACAACCGAAACATGTATGCACATATGTAACCAACAATGTTTGTATGAATAAAAATTTATACAAAAGAACAGCTCTACTTGTTATTGAGCACTTTTTATAAACACGGATTTACATCTACAGAAACTAATATAATAGATGTACCATATATATATATATATATATATATATATATATATATATATATATATATATTTAGATTTTTCACTCAGAAGATAGTTTATTCAGTGAAGACCGGGATTAGGCCAATAAAAATAAGCTCGATGATACGCGATTACAAGGTTCACACACCCCCCCCCACATATATATATATATATATATATATATATATATTTATATATATATATATATATATATATATATAAAGTCAGGTTCATTTTATATTCCAATAACAATGTTTTAATTTTCATTTTTTTAATTGTTTCACATTTCTCAAAAACATAACATTTCTGTGAGATGTATATTTTACGGTTCGTTTCATTTGCTGTGGGCCCCAAAACATTTTTTATCAACGTTCGTAGCTTGCTCGCAATATATAGCTACGAACGTTGCTAAAAACGTTAAAAAACGCGAGAATCTCGTGCTATTCAATCTAACAAGACCTGCTGCATAAATATGTATCAACTTGAATAGAGTATAAATGGACAAGAGAAAACATCGCTTCTAATGTAAGGGAAATTTGTCTAGAATATTAACATTCATTACTAAAATACTGTAGGTATTAAAATAAGCTCAATGATTGAACCTTTAAATGGAGCAGAGCTTTTGTGGAGTATGTTGAGACAAATAAATTTATGACATTATTTATTTCAGTTTCCAGAATTTAAAATACAACAATGATTTGGCGTACGATCGTTTCTAGGACGATAAGGATTCTTTTTCTTTTCTTTTTTTTTTTTGATCTCAATATGTTTCTTCTTAAACGCCTTTTACAAAATATCACAAGATGTATATATATATATATATATATATATATATATATGCATATATATATATATATATGCATATATATATATATATATGCATATATATATATATATATATATATATATATATATATATATGGTTTTAAATATGATGAACGGAGTCATAGCGAGTCGAGGAACTATCACAAAAAAGAGAGGAAATATTAAATAATATATTTAATCGTCGATTAAAAACTTTTAAAAAGAATAAGAAGATCGACATAAAATTAACATAACAAAATTAAATCCGATTAAATATATTATTTAATATTTCCTCTCTTTTTTTTCTTGTGATAGTGCCTCGACTCGCTATGACTCCGTATATCATATTTAAAACCATTATAACATTCTGTACCACAACAAATTTGTTCATATATATACATATATATATATATATATATATAAATATATACATTTATATATATATATATATATATATATATATATATATATATTTACTATTTATTTTATACGTACATAAAAATAATCCATGGACAGATGTTTCTGGCTCACAGCCGTCGTCAGCATGGCTTACTTAGACATAACAACAGAAGCTGAAGAGAGCCGGATGGCTGAGTCCTTCCGTGCTTGAAACCAACGGTACGAATGTTGTACTAATTTTTCTGTACCAAAATAAATAAATATTACGCTCTTAATTTAAAATTTTTAACTTTAATTCTTAATTAATCGAGCACTCTGCTGGGATTATTACTGCTATATTACACATAAGTTATATATATATATATATATATATATATATATATATATATATTTAGGCAGCGAGTCATTATCTAAGCAAGCGTTATTGAACATCACGGAACTTTCACGTTTGTATATTTTCTTCGTGAGGTTCTCAAACCGTCGAGCCATCTTTCTGGTTTCAGGTGGCAATCCGTATAGTACTTCTAGTATAGTTCTTAATTCGGCCATTTTCTCCTGAAAACGACTACGAAAGTCGAAAGCGCTCGAAAAAATGGCCGCATTAAGAACTATCGGAGAAGTACTATACGGATTGCCACCTGAAACCAGAAAGATGGCTCGACGGTTTGAGAACCTCACGAAGAAAATATACAAACGTGAAAGTTCCGTGATGTTCAACAACGCTTGCTTAGATATATATATATATATATATATATATATATATATATATATATATATATATATATATATATATATATATATATATATATATATAAACTCGCTTTGTCTATTCAAACATTCTATCTATCTATCCAATTCAGCCCGTCTAAACTTAAAGAATTTTCCAACCTTTTAAAGAACCTACTTTTTCTATTTCTCTTTTGCAATAAAACGCCCGAGACTTCAGCCTCGCTTTCGTGAGGATTACATCTGCTAAGACACAGCTTACCCGCCGACGGTCCTCAAAAAGAGCGAGAAACTGCAAGCGAAAAAAAAAAGATGGCGGGCGCAGCCAAGCTGGCGAGCAATGTGTCGTCTGCCTGCCCACAGGAAGAAAATAACATTTAAAAGAAATGCACTTATCTCGACATTTTGATGGGCGAGCGCTTTTCCTCTTCATCCATCCATGTCGGTTCGTCTCGTTTCTCTCGCTCAGCCTGATTTGGCGCTGTTTATTTAATCGGGACTATGTGACGTCATCTATAGTCGACACATTTTTTTTTCTCTCCCCAATCGACATATTGGACAACTCGAGTAACGAATGACGAAACGGTGAAAAGGTAACTTCTGTTTTGCCTAAAGTGATGGGGGTATTTAAACGCCATAAATAAAACACATAAAGAAATATTGTTTCATTAAAAAAAACAAAAAAAAAAACTAATGTCTTCGTCTTGTCAAAACAAAAAGAAAAGAAATAGCAGGCGTACAGGTAGGATACAGTCATTTAGAATCTAAATATATCAGCATCAGTTTCAATAAATAATTGTCCCCACCGGTCAAGGGTGAGCATATTTGAAGCAGCTTAGCAAACATTATAACGTTCATTGTTTTCGGTATCTCTATGTATTTCAAAATACCTGGTTAATATACCTGGTGAACCAAGTGCAAGAGAGATCCAAACAATTGCACTTAAAGGGAGAGTCAGAATCCTAGAACGATCTCTCGGTTGGAGTTTCTGAAATTGCGGGTGAATGCCTGGCATCCGGTAGGGTGCCATCCCCAGCAAAAATGACAAGAAAGAAAATTGAAGAAAAAAAGAGACAAAAACCACATGAATGTGATATATGTGGCTTTTTTTTTCTCCTAAGAAATCACATTTAGTTGAACATTTGCGAACACGCAGCTGTCAAACATGACATTGTTATATGGAACGAGAGAGAGAGAGAGAGAGAGAGAGAGAGAGAGAGAGAGAGAGGCAACTTTGGTTGAGGTCAGTGCCCCTAATGATGGGGGGGGGGGCTAAACAGAGCTGAAAGGGAGACCATAAACTATCAAGGTCTAATGTATGATATGAAAAGAAACTGGAACCGCAAAGAGATCTCCATCATCCCAGTTATCATAGGAGCACCTGGACTCATGAAGAAGAGCTTGAAAAAGTATTTGGCAAGTATACATGATGAACCAAACAACTGCACTCAAGGGAACAGCCAGAATCCTGAAAAGAGCTCTCGGTTAGAGTCTGTAAATAGCGGGTGATCGTATGGCATTTGGAAGAATGCCCCGTCCCCAGCAAATGAATGAAACGAACGAAAGAATGGAAAGTTTGAATTACCTACTAGACACTATCCCCGAGTGTCTTCGGTCTTTCTGTACAAGGGTGTGTCAGGACAACCTGATGGTACTTTACTCTACAAGTAAACCCTAACCAAATACTCAAAATAATATAGTATTCGAAGCCCAAATAAGATCCCATCGACACGGCTATACAATGGCTCATACAAGGAATAATGTACCTTCTCCAAGTAATGTTACCTCAAGTAACAGTACTTAACTGGATACTCCACCAGACTAGATGATCCGGTAAGACCAAGACACCAAAGAAAGATATACTGTGACGTAGTTAATTGCTCAATTGGCGAGAGGAAAATTAATGTTCTTCACTTTATTAAGTTAACGTTTGAGATATAAAGTGCACTTTTAATCAAACACACGACACGGCTATACACCGGCTCATACAAGGAATGGTGCATCTTCTTCAAGTAACAGCACTTAGCTGGATACTCCACCAGACAAGATGAATTTTTTTCCTGTAATCCGATCAGACGAAGAGACCAAAACAAAGATATACTATAGCATAGTTAACTGGTCAATTGGGGAGAAAAAAAATGAATGTTCTTAATTTCTTGACTAACTCAGTTTTTAGCAGTTGAATGAGAACTTTAATCGAATACTCAGATATCTATGTATCTCATATAGAGATCAAGTGTTAGAAGAAGTCCCTTGATTTCTGAGAACTTCGACTGAAGTAAAATGAAACGATAACAACCAACTCTTTTCGTTTTAAAGTGTTATTAGATAAATAGTTAATTGCTGGTTTTACTAATGAATCGCTATTTGAAAAGGTTAATGAGATAGATTTGTTTTCGGTTTAATGATGAAGAATATTATGAGATGATTTAAAATGATAAATAGAATGAACTAAGTTTCATTAAGTTGGTTTTATTTCATCTTTAAAGCCACCATCCGCCCATGCATGGAGTGCTGTTGCCCCATCTGGGCTGGTGCATCATCTACTAGTCTCTCCCTCTTAGGCAAGGTCCAAAAAAGAGTCGCCAACCTAATAGGTGCCTCACCGTCAACCAAGCTCCAGTCCCTGTCCCATCGCCGCAATGTTGCATCCTTGTGCTTGTTTTACAAATACTTCAATGGATTATGCTCCGATGAACTGGCTACTCTGGTACACCCTCTCCGTAAATTCACTAGACGAACTCGACAATCAGCTAAATCCCATCCATTCACTGTGAAGGTCCTCAGATGCCGGAGAGCTTTTTACTCCAATAGCTTATTTCCTCGTGCTGCTGGCCTCTAGAACTCCCTCCCTGCCCCCTGTTTCCCCGACGGTACTGGCATGCAGAAATTTAAAACTTATGTAAACAGACACCTCGCTGCGCAGCTCCCAATTTAGGTTGCACCTCCTTAAAAAAACCCTTCTCTCTTTTTTCCCAGTAGCCCCTTACGTCTACAGTGGCGGCCTGTCTTGTTTGGGGTGAACTATGCTAAAAGAAGCAGAAAGGGCAATGTATCTAATGTATTAACTCTAAGAAAGATTTGATGAGAGAGAAAGACCAAAAAGTTTCAGTCGATTTCTCCTCAAAAGCAGAGAATCCCAGGAAGATTTATACTGGCCATATTTATTTACCTCTATTTGTTCGGTTGTATTCTGGAATTCGAATGGTCAACAGTCGCAGGATGCCGACCAAGTCTTTCATATTGGCCATCAAAAGAACTCGGGTTTCTTTTATCTGTTTATCTATTCTTTAGATAAAAGGTAACGGTACATTGTACATTTATCTATTCTAGTAACGGCACAAGTAACGTTAAAAGTAACGGCAAAAGTAACGGTAAAAGTAACGGTAAAAGTAACGGTAAAAGTAACGGTAAAAGTAACGGTAAAAGTAACGTTAAAAGTAACGGTAAAAGTAACGGCAAAAGTAACGGTAAAAGTAACGGTAAAAGTAACGGCAAAAGTAACGGTAAAAGTAACGGTAAAAGTAAGGGCAAAAGTAACGGTAAAAGTAACGGTAAAAGTAACGGTAAAAGTAACGGTAAAAGTAACGTTAAAAGTAACGGTAAAAGTAACGGCAAAAGTAACGGTAAAAGTAACGGTAAAAGTAACGTTAAAAGTAACGGCAAAAGTAACGGTAAAAGTAACGGTAAAAGTAACGGCAAAAGTAACGGTAAAAGTAACGGTAAAAGTAACGGTAAAAGTAACGTTAAAAGTAACGGCAAAAGTAACGGTAAAAGTAACGGTAAAAGTAACGGCAAAAGTAACGGTAAAAGTAACGGTAAAAGTAACGGTAAAAGTAACGGCAAAAGTAACGGTAAAAGTAACGGTAAAAGTAACGGTAAAAGTAACGGTAAAAGTAACGTTAAAAGTAACGGTAAAAGTAACGGCAAAAGTAACGGTAAAAGTAACGATACAAGAAACGGTAAAAGTAACGGTACAAGTAACGGTACAAGTAACGGCAAAAGTAACGGTAAAAGTAACGGTACATTGTACGTATATGATGTTTGATAAAACGAACGTTTATCAGTATTTGTTTTAATGACTTATAACTCGGAAACCATGCGTTTCCAGAACTATATGGAAATATAAAAAATACTCCGGAACTTATGCCATTGATTTTCCAAACACTGCACATACTTTTAAGTATTACCTATATTTATCCTACCTGAAAGTCCAACATTCAAACTCCTCGGCCTAACATTCACAGGTAACATGAATTGGAACAAATACATTGAAGACATTGCCAAGGCCGCTGCAAAGATGGTGAGCTCTCTCTACCATGCTAGTAAACTGACAGTATCATATATCTCTACAAAGCCCCCACCCGCCCATGCATGGAGTATTGTTGTCACATCTGGGCTGGTGCACCATCCACTAGTCTCCCCCTCTTAGACAAGGTCCCAAAAAGAGTCGCCAACTTAATAGATCCAAGCTCCATGTCCTATCGCTGCAATATTGTATCCTTGTGTCTGTTTTACAAATATTTCAATGGATTGTGCTCCGATGAACTTGCTGCTTTAGTGCACTCTCGACGTAAATACACTAGACCAACCCGACAATCAGCTAAATCCCATCCATTAACTGTGGAGGTCTCCAGATGCTGGAGAGCCTTCTATTCAAATAGCTTCTTTCTTCGTGTTGCCGGTCCCTGGAACTATCTCACTGCTCCCTGTTTTCTCCTAACTGTACCGACATGCAGAAATTTAAAACTAATGTAAACAAGCATCTCGCTGCAAAGCTCCCAACTTAATCATAACTCTCAATAGCAACTTACGTCTACAGTGGCGGCCTGCCGTGTTTGGAGTGAACTATGATAAAGAAATATTTCTGGATAACACTTATATGCTCGTAGTATGACTTTCGTTTGCAGATTTGACGCCAATGGTCAGTTATTCTAAACACGACTCTACTTAATTCATCTTTCTACCTACCGCGGACTCCACGAAATTTGCCAATCAATTTGCAAATTCAATTATGACGCGTATTGCCTTCCATAGCAAATGTCCGACTGATCGTTCTCTTTGGAAGGGTTAATTTCTAAATCTGTACGTTCGCCTGTCGACTTTGTCTGGTAATCGGATGATTTGAGATTGAAATTCAACTAATTGTCGCAATGACAATAATAAGGTATAAATCGTTAGAATCACATCATTGTGACCAGATTCTACATCCGTTTATGTATTCTGCATATTCTTGAAAACTGGCTTTCTACATCGGCGTTGCCCGGGAGTCATTTTGTGAAAAGGGGCCAGTGATTGAGAGGGTGACGGAATTAATTACAAACCGGAAGTAATTTTTATGTCGCTTATTAATTAGAAATCTTGTAATTCTTGATGATAAAATGAAATAAAACTTCTTTTTTTTTAATTCGTACAATATAATTTTGCAAATGAAAGAAATAAAATGAGATTTATTAGTTGAATAACAAATAAAATTGATAAATTAAGTCCAAGTTGTAAGTAATTCTGAGTTGTAATTAATTCCGAGTTGTAATTAATTCCGTACCCGACTGAGATAGACTGGAAAGTCAATCATGTCGTATTCCCTTTGAGTCGGCACTACACATGGCTCAGGTTCTATCTGAGGGAATCCGGAGTGAACCGACGGCAACAAGTATCGCATGAGTTCTGACCAGTTGCTTTGTCAATAGCGCTGCGCCCACGTTCTGTATTTCAGATCCGCAAAACTGTGATATTGGCGTCGCTGGGCAAAACTTATTTCTTGGGGTTAGGGTTAGGGTTAGGGTTAGGGTCTAAGCGTCTTTTTGTTTCTGTCAGAGAAAGTGTTGTTTAGTTCTAGGCACAAAAAGATGAGTCTCCGAGCTAAAAAAAAATTGCTGGGTACCGAATCGGCAAGACATTTTTTATTTAAAAAATAATTTATTCTTAGCATGTAATTTTATCAGGCAAGTGCTGCTATATGATATTCGGTTTCTGCGAAGTCAGTAGCCTTTAGGCCACGTGTCTGTTGTACCCCTTCTCTAAACCCCAACTATGTGACAGTGACATTTTTCGTTCAATTTAAGATTTCAGGGCGTGACTTTGAACCTTCTTTGTTTTGTTTTGTTTTGTTTTCATATCTGCCTATTGTCTATATTGATTTTGACAATTGTTTTGGCTCCGATGAGGCGATCTCGCCGAAACGCGTTTGCAGTTGTCCACTGCACGAATGTTTATATAATAAATGTTTATAATGTTCTACCAAGTATTAGGCACTTTCAAAAATATTGATTATGTTCATTTAAGATATGAATCCTGACTTCATACATTATTTATATATATATATATATATATATATATATATCGAGCCATAGATCGTTCCTATCTATATTTCTGTTTTCTTTCTTTTTATATGTCTTCAGTAGGAGACAGCCGAACCCAGGATTCGAAATCCGCGTAACCTACATGTGAGGCGACAACTCAATTCAAACTCTAACCTTACACACTAACCCTAACCATAACCCCAACCCTTACCCTAACCCCTAACCCTAAACCTAAACCGTAGCCTAACCCTAACCCTAACCTTTAACTCTAACCTTAACCCCTTACCCTAAACCCTAACCCTAACCATAACCATAACACTAATCTTTAACTCTAACTTTTACCCCTTACCCTAAACCTTAACCCTAACCATAACCCTAACCCTAACACATGAAAGTCAGTAGACAAATCATGCAATGCGCAGGCCACGGCGAATGTTTCGGATATTTCCTACTTAAGATCCCCAAGGATTTCAAAATGAGTTTAAAAATAGAATATTGTAGTTTATGTCAGATGGAATTTTCCATTAGAAGTCAAGTAAGCCCTTGTGTCGTCATGGGAAGAAGTGCGTTGTACAAACGCTATAGAGTTCCTTCTTTTGGGAAGTTAGGCTTACACGGTCGATGCACTTGCTGTAATTTGCTGTCAACAGTGAATCAAATCCCGGCGCAAGTATTGGAGTTATTTGCTGTTCTTTTAATTACTTCCATTATTCCAGCCAAAAAGAGAAAGAAGAAAAAATATCAACATATCTGCAACTGATAGTATCACTACTCCGAGAGGCGTCACTAGTCAATGAGCCAACAACAACATGTTATAGAGACGAAAAGTTGTTTCTGTCATCAAAGAAGACGACTGACAATCGATGCGGATAGAAAAAAACTCTCATACCATGTAACAGTAGTAATAGTAATAGAAGTAGTAGTAATAATAGCAATAGCATTATAATTACAGTTATAGTCGTGTTACGATGTTTACCCACGTATGAAACACGTCATTTAAAAATTATGTCTAATAATTTCAGAGCCTATAAATGAATGCAAAAATACCGGGGGAGGAAATGTCCAATTATATTATTATTTGTTTGCGTTGCTGGACCCTTTTGTTCGCCAATCCAGTACTCTACAAGAAAATGCCTCGGATTTGACACGATCGTACGGATTTAATCGTCATTTTTCGCATCTTCTACAAATATCATAATTGTAAGAGACGGCCGGTCGGCTGGCGCGGGACACTTCCGACATGGCCGGGGATAATTTTCTAATTTATATGCAGGACTTTAGCGAAAATTGCGTCGAGCGACAAGATTCAGTCTAATCACTTTTTATGTCCCCTTCTCCTTTTCATTCTTCTTTTTCTTTTTGCTTGGTATATCTATCCTTCTACCTTTCGTCACATTCTTGCTTTTTCTAAAACCAACTGTGCCACACCCAAATCCCAACTGTGTAATCACTTGGACTCATGTCAAGCAGACACCATAGAATAATCAAGCCTGCAGTGGTATAGAATAATCCCATATATATATATATATATATATATATATATATATATATATATATATATATATATATACAGGGTGGGCCAAAATAAGGGTCCTATCTTTAAATTTGAATAACTTGAATTTGAATAACTTCCACAAAATAAAAGTTAAACTCACCAAACTTTATGTATGACCCTTCCGAGATTTTTTGAAATAAACAAAACAAATTTTAGCCGAAAAACACTTCTTAAAACTTACAAAAACTAAAGTATTGTTTTTTACCCTGTTTTGAGTTTTTTAAGCAAAAATAATGTTTTCTAAATGAGGGTACGTTCCTTAGGGCTAATACGGCTCATGCTTGCTTCGGAAGGGGTCCTTTACTTATTCTAAAAAAAAAAAAAAAATCAATAAATAAAAAAGTTATGAATTTTTTAAAATAGGACCCTTATTTTTGCCCACCCTGTATATATATGAATCTAGTACTATCTGTCATGTAGGACAGAAAAAAAGTTATATTTTTGGGGGGAATATTTTATAATGTTTTTTATTTATTTTATTTATTTAATTCAATCATTCTTAAAAAGCACATAGTAGTAAAGTGTGGGGTAGTTAGATTGGAGATGTGGATGGAATCCCCAAAAGTTCCCCTTCAGAAAAGATACATAGTGTGACAGATACACAAAAGTCCCCAAAAACGGGATTGCCATATTAATGTTGAATATTCTTCCGTGACCGAAACGGTCCGTAAACATGTATCGTAGTTTTTTGTTGAAATGATCAGTAAAATTAATAAAATCCTGGTCACTGGAGTATAACTTAATATTTTTATTTATTTATATATGCTCTGTTGTTATATATTAGCAATCATCGAGCTTTTCATTTGAAAATATTGGTCTATAAAATATTATATTTCAAAACATATTTTATCACATATATAACATTTTTAACTTAAATTTTTTACCTTTTTAATGGCGAATAATAATGCAATCTTCTGCATCTTTATCACTTAGAAAAGAAAAAAAAACAATTATATAGTAGTATATTAATAATAGATACAATTACCAATAAAAACAATTACATAAAAATATATTAAATATGATGATGATGATGATGATGATGATGTTGATAACAATAACAATAATAATAATAATAATAATAGTAATAGTAATAATAATAATAATAATAAAAAAAAATAAATAATAAAAAAAAATAATTAAAAAAAAAAATAATAATAAAAGAAATAATAATAATAATAATAATAATAATAATAATGATGTTGATGATGATGATGATGATGATGATGATGATGATGATGATGATGATGATGATGATGATGATGATGATGATGATGATGATGATGATGATGATGATGATGATGATAACAATAACAATAACAATAACAATAACAATAACAATAACAATAACAATAACTGTTACACCGGCCGTTCTTATGTTATATTATGACGGGCCCTGTATTTCAAACGGGTAGATTAACTAGTATCAAATAGTTAGTTTTGTTATTCGAAAAATAGGCTTTGTTTCTGGACTCAGAAATGAGTCATAGAAGTGTTTGATCTAGGAGCAGTCATAACAAATCTGGAAAAACCTGACGTGACCTTTGAGTCAGAGATCAGTCAGTCGTTTTGTCCCCAGATTGCGCGTGGGAACGAGAATCACGTGACCACAGAAAAACAACAACTTAGTTTTAGAAATGAGTCGGAACCTGGAAGCAAGAGTGTTCAGATCGGTTGCGAAAATGTAGCCGGGTAAACGGGCAGGGCCCCACTGTGGGGGGGGCCTAAAGATATCCCCAGAAGAAAAGAAAATAGCCCGAGTGTGAGATAGTTGAAGCCGGAATCCTCCTAACGACAACCGAACCGAGCAGTAAGAAAATGGTGTGTTGAGAAATAAATAAAATCGTGTGAAATATTCCCTCAAGAAAACCCGTGTCTCGTTTGTTCCTTTGTCGGAGACATGCTTCTTCCTTTGATCGAGACGATCCAGCGGAGACTAGACGTATCACAGGCCAGGGAAGAGAACGAAATCAAGGTAACCTTTGAGATTCATTTGAGATTTGTTTGAGAACTGTTTTAAAGACGTTAAGATACGTGTAATTCTAAGAGACGTTTAATGAAAAAAGGCTTGAGATGCCGTGAAAATATTCGTAATTGAAAAAGGCCTGAGATGCTGTAAGCGGCAGTGGTTTTGGAGAGGCCGTGATTGAAAGAGGGCTGAGATGCCGTGAAAAGATTCGTAATTGAAAAAAGGCCTGAGATGCCGTTAAAAGATTTGTAATTGAAAAAAGGCTGAGATGCCGTAAGTTGATGAGTAAAGCTTTAAGACTGTGGTCCGAATTTATAGA
>OY744547.1:66455215-66487715 GCA_963556195.1 Sepiola atlantica
AATTTGCTGAAATTTGGGCAATAGACATAATTATATAGTTTAAATTTCATTTGAATCTAAGGGAAAAAATTTAGTGTGTGTGTGTGAGGGGGTGCCCTTCCGGGGCCCTCATCGTTGAATTGATATATTTCTTATATTGCTTATGACCTTCACTGAGAGGTCAGTAGTCCACATACCAATTTTCAATCAATTAGATTTGTCTCCCAAGTACTTTCGGACTCATCTGGGTCCATCTTCAGGGGGAATGAGGCTAATCAGGTCTAGACTATGTGTAGTATTTATAGAAGGTGTTTGGCGGGAATTATGTACTAAGTACGAAACTATATTGGAGCTATAAACATTTTAGAATATTATTACTGATATTGAAGTTAATTCTATTAATTAGGTTTTTTTTTGTTTTTATATATATAGGGCTTCTAATATATGGAGTTTAACAATACTTGCCTGAAAAAGAAGATATATATATATATATATATATATATATATATATATATATATATATTATTTTTTGTACCCTCTCTTTTCACCCCCCCTTTTTTTTAAATACCTCGTATTTTTTAAAATCCCTTGATACAGCCTTTGTTAAGAGAGGGCGAAACCGGTCGGCTGGCATTTTTTTTGATTAACTTTTAATCATGAACGATAAAATTCGTCTTTCCTCCATGCTTGCGATAATAAAATTTTGTACTTCCCTCAAAATCATGAAATATATATATATATATATATATATATATATATATATACCTAATTTTATATGAATAGACATATTCGAATGCGTGAGTGTGCGTGTGTGTGTGTCGTTACTCAGTTGCATACCGGTTTGAGTGAACCTGTCGTCTTTGTCCTACTGGAATTAATGTTTCTCTCGTGGGATTTCGAGACTAATATTTTGGCTGGCTTCGCCTGGGACATACATTTTAGCTGTGGGCCGTCGGGACTAATATGATCGCTTACTTGGCATTGCCTACTATTTTGATTTGGTGCTACTGAGACTAATAAGTTGGTTGCGTGCCATTTCCTATATTTGGCAGTCGACTAATTGGTTCTGCATAAACCTTGCTTAACAAGAATCTTACAAGAACAAAAAACATCCATAATCCATTTTTCCATTTTTCCGTATTCTTATATTCTTTCGCTGTCGTCTTTCTGTCTTCTATATACTACACACACTCTGTGGATCTTTTTTTGTTTTTTGTTTGTTTCCGTGCACAATGTGTTTTGTCACAATGCACGACATCACAATGCTCCTATTTATCTACGTCCCACACAGTAGAATGTGACACAAGGTCGGAAAGTGGGAATGCACTCCAGAGGAGGAGTGCTAGGGGCTTTTAAAAAATTGCCTGGGCAGAGTGCCTCAGACATTAAGCACTAAACTCAATCATCCCCAAAGAGGGGAGGCAAAGCCTGGGAGCGCCACTTCCCAGAACTGCACAGGACAGACCCATTGACCGGCGTAAATCCAGACCCGAAGATCCAGACAATACCAGTATGGGGTGCAGTATCCATCGGAACAGATACTACACTTTGATCTTAGCCAAATGCTAATCGAATATACTAAGAATATTCTTTATGTCATAAAAACAAAGATGACTTACAAAAGTATAACGGCATATATAAAACAGCTAAAAGACCGATGAAAAATAAAATTTGAATAGTAACAGCACAGAGAGCCAAATACAAATTGACACCAAGCTGCGGCATGGCTCTTGTCTGATGACGTCCATGATTATGATCGTTATAGTTCTAAAAACGAAAATAGTGAACCGTCGTTATTTTAAGTGCTCCAATCAGGATAAGGGTCTTAATGGTTTGGACATCGGTCATCAGCAAACACGTCCGTCCCCTTCAAGTTATTCATCTACCTCCCACAGCCATAAGATGTGACACAAGGTCGAGAAAGTGGGATTTGATAAACCAGCGCCCGAGAAGGTGAGCACTCTGGCCATTAAAAATTGCCTGGGCAGCCCCGTCGGCATTCCCTGGTAGGAGCGCCTCAGACAGTAAGCAATAAACTTACTCCTCTCCAAAGAGGGGAGGCAAAGCCTGGGAGGGTGGATCTCTTAGAACTGTACAGGATAAACCCACATACCGGTGGAATCAAGCCCCGAAGGCCAAGACAATACCAGTCTATGGGGTGCAGTATCCATCGGAACAGATACTACACTTTGATCCCGCCCAAAAGGCCGGTCCTCTTACAAAATCCCAAAGAATAGAGAAAGAGAGTAAGAAAGAAATAGGAAATCGCCTCACCATCTTTCGGCTACTTAAACGGGGAAAGGGAAACCAACTCGTCAACCCCCTCCATTATATCATCGTGAAAGTTTTAAATACATTTATTTAAAACTAAATAAGTTACAAGATTATGAATTTTGTTTATCTAAATCAGGGGTGGGCAAACTTTTCAGAGCAAGAGCCACATTAAAAAAAAAAAAATACTGGGCCGCATAGTATATTTTCCAATTTAATTGATATCTGAAATAACCGAAATATATGGATTGCAAAGCGAAACTGCAGTCATTTTTCATTTACTAGCATTTTGAAGGGCCGCATGAATTACATTGCCGGGTCGCATGCGGCCCGCGGGCCGTAGTTTGCCCACCCCTGATCTGAATGAATACATGTGAAAGTTGAGCCCATTTCTCGCACTAACGGTAAAGTCGAAACGCGCTATTTCAAGTTAATTGCAAATTACACAATTGACGGATCAGCTTTTTCATTTATGAGTATATAATATCACGCGCAAAGTTAAACAATTTGCATATTGGTTTGAAAAAAGACATTTTAGTAATTAACTATTATTTGTTATTGTTTTTAATTTGATTGTTGTTCTGTCTCGCAACATTGTTTTATGTTTTAGGCAAATATTTAGCATTTGTATTCATAAGATCCATTTTTAAGGGAGACCAACGTCATCAGCAACAAGTTGTGATCTATTTCTAAATCGTACGTGAAAAGGCAAATTGAGTTCTTCTTTCTTTTCCTTTCTTTATAGTCACATCAAAAAAATAAATGAATTTTTATCGATACTACTAAAATGTTAATATCTATCTATCTATCTATCTATCTATCTGTCTATCTGTCTGTCTGTCTGTCTGTCTGTATATCTATTTATCCATCTATCTATCTACTTATCTCTCTCTCTATCTATCTATCTATCTATCTCACCCTTTTCTATCTATCTATCTATCTATCTATCTATCTATCTATATCTATCTGTCTGTCTGTCTGTCTGTCTGTCTGTCTGTCTATCTATCTATCTATCTATCTATCTATCTGTCTATCTATCTATCTATTTATCCATCTATCTATCTATATATCTATCTCTATCTATCTATCTATCTATCTATCTATCTATCTATCTATCTATCTATCTATCTATCTATCTCACCCTTCTCTATCTATCTATCTATCTATCTATCTATCTATCTATCTATCTGTCTGTCTGTCTGTCTGTCTATCAATCTATCTATCTATCTATCTATCTATCTATCTATCTGTCTGTCTGTCTGTCTGTCTGTATATCTATTTATCCATCTATCTATCTACTTATCTCTCTCTCTATCTATCTATCTATCTATCTCACCCTTATCTATCTATCTATCTATATATCTATCTATCTATCTATATCTATCTATCTGTCTGTCTGTCTGTCTGTCTATCTATCTATCTATCTATCTATCTATCTATCTCACCCTTCTCTATCTATCTATCTATCTATCTATCTATCTCACCCTTCTCTATCTATCTATCTATCTATCTATCTATCTATCTATCTATCTATCAATTTATCTATATATCTATCTATCTGTCTATCTCATCCTTATCTATCCCACCCTTCTCTATCTATCTATCTATCTATCTATCTATCTATCTATCTATCTATCTATCTGTCTATCTATCTAACCCTTCTCTATTTACCTATCTATTTATCTATCTATCTATCTATCTATCTATCTATATATCTATCTATATGAATAAATAAGAAATATTTTGTTTCGTGTTTACAACAAAGTTATGAATGAAATGTTAATTATTATAAATTAATATTTCAAGTTTGAAGTAATGAACTTTGCGAAGCGATAGCGTGCCGGTCAAGCCGACTAGTATCATATTGATTTTACTAATCGAAAAAGGTTATCGATAACTGTGTGCACTATGTTTTTTTTTCAATGGACTTTGAATTGTTTCTTTTGCAAACTAATATTTGTTTTCAGAATCGATATGGGTTATTATTGATTGCTCTCTTATCGAAGAACGTGGTGATTCTTGATTTTTATTTTAGTTCAAAATAAAGACAGCATTTAGCAACTGATTCCATTGTATTGTCTGTTTATTTTATTCTTGGAGAACAACATTTGTTTTACTTCTATAAAGTGAAGAATTCGTTCTGAGTTTTCAATTAAATATTTGTTCCTGATGAGTGTCTTTGGAATTTAAAACTTTTTGAAATTTATTTGCCATTTATTTGCCAACTTTTTGATAAAAAAAGTCTAAGAAGTTAGAGTTTGTGTTGAAAAATTTCTGCTAAACATGAAACATCTTTAATTACTTATTTAAGTATTTATTTGTTCATTTCGGTCATCGTTACATTTTTGGTAAGTTTTTCAACCGGAGGTTTTAGTAAGTTTGTCAACCGGCTGTTTTAGTAAGTTTTTCAACAGGCGGTTTTAGCAAGATTTTAAACCGGCGGTTTTAGTAAGTTTGTCAACAGGCGGTTTAAGCAAGTTTTTCAACAGGCGGTTTTAGCAAGTTTTCCCAACCGGCGGTTTTAGCAAGTTTTTCAACAGGCGTTTTTAGTAAGTTTGTCAACCGGCGTATTTAGTAAGTTTGTAAACAGGCAGTTTTAGTAAGTTTGTCAACCGGCTGTTTTAGCAAGTTTTTCAACCGGCGGTTTTAGTAAGTTTGTTAACCGCCTTTTTTAGTAAGTTTGTTAACCGCCTTTTTTAGTAAGTTTTTCTACAGGCGGTTTTAGCAAGATTTTCAACCGGCAGTTTTAGCAAGTTTTTCAACCGGCGGTTTAAGCAAGTTTTTCAACCGGCGGTTTTAGCAAGTTTTTCAACCGGCGGTTTTAGCAAGTTTTTCAAAAGGCGGTTTTAGTAAGTTTGTCAACCGGCGGTTTTAGTAAGTTTGTAAACCGGCTGTTTTAGTAAGTTTGTCAACCGGCTGTTTTAGTAAGTTTGTCAACCGGCTGTTTTCGTAAGTTTGTCAACCGGCTGTTTTAGTAAGTTTTTCAACCGGCTGTTTTAGTAAGTTTGTTAACCGCCTTTTTTAGTAAGTTTTTCAACAGACGGTTTTAGCAAGATTTTCAACCGGCGGTTTTAGCAAGTTTGTCAACAGGCGGTTTAAGCAAGTTTTGCAACCGGCGGTTTTAGCAAGTTTTCCCAACCGGCGGTTTTAGCAAGTTTTTCAACAGGCGTTTTTAGTAAGTTTGTCAACCGGCGGTTTTAGTAAGTTTGTAAACAGGCGGTTTTAGTAAGTTTGTCAACCGGCGGTTTTTGTAAGTTTGTCAACTGGCGGTTTTAGTAAGTTTGTTAACCGCCTTTTTTAGTAAATTTTTCAACAGGCGGTTTTAGCAAGATTTTCAACCGGCAGTTTTTGCAAGTTTGTCAACAGGCGGTTGAAGCAAGTTTTTCAACCGGCGGTTTTAGCAAATTTTCAACCGGCGGTTTTAGCAAGTTTTTCAAAAGGCGGTTTTAGTAAGTTTGTCAACCGGCCGTTTTAGTAAGTTTGTAAACCGGCGGTTTTAGTAAGTGTGTTAACCACCTTTTTTAGTAAGTTTTTCAACCGGCGGTTTTTGCAAGATTTTCAACCGGCGGTTTTAGCAAGTTTGTCAACAGGCGGTTTAAGCAAATTTGTCAACAGGCGGTTTTAGTAAGTTTGTAAACAGGCAGTTTTAGTAAGTTTGTAAACCGGCTGTTTTAGTAAGTTTGTCAACCGGCTGTTTTAGTAAGTTTGTCAACCGGCTGTTTTAGTAAGTTTGTCAACCGGCGGTTTTAGTAAGTTTTTCAACCGGCTGTTTTAGTAAGTTTGTTAACCGCCTTTTTTAGTAAGTTTTTCAACAGGCGGTTTTAGCAAGATTTTCAACCGGCAGTTTTAGCAAGTTTGTCAACAGGCGGTTTAAGCAAGTGTTTCAACCGGCGGTTTTAGCAAGTTTTTCAACCGGCGGTTTTAGCAAGTTTTTCAAAAGGCGGTTTTAGTAAGTTTGTCAACCGGCGGTTTTAGCAAGTTTGTAAACCGGCTGTTTTAGTAAGTTTGTCAACCGGCTGTTTTAGTAAGTTTGTCAACCGGCTGTTTTAGTAAGTTTGTCAACCGGCGGTTTTAGTAAGTTTGTTAACCGCCTTTTTTAGTAAGTTTTTCAACAGGCGGTTTTAGCAAGATTTTCAACAGGCGGTTTTAGCAAGTTTGTCAACAGGCGGTTTAAGCAAGTTTTGCAACCGGCGGTTTTAGCAAGTTTTCCAAACCGGCGGTTTTAGCAAGTTTTTCAACAGACGTTTTTAGTAAGTTTGTCAACCGGCGGTTTTAGTAAGTTTGTAAACAGGCAGTTTTAGTAAGTTTTTCAACAGGCGGTTTTAGTAAGTTTGTCTACCGGCGGTTTTAGTAAGTTTGTTAACCGCCTTTTTTAGTAATTTTTTCAACAGGCGGTTTTAGCAATATTTTCAACCGGCAGTTTTTTCAAGTTTGTCAACAGGCGGTTTTAGCAAGTTTTTCAACCGGCGGTTTTAACAAGTTTTTGAACCGGCGGTTTTAGCAAGTTTTTCAAAAGGCGGTTTTAGTAAGTTTGTCAACCGACCGTTTTAGTAAGTTTGTAAACCGGCGGTTTTAGTAAGTTTGTTAACCGCCTTTTTTAATAAGTTTTTCAACAGGCGGTTTTAGCAAGATTTTCAACCGGCAGTTTTAGCAAGTTTGTCAAAAGGCGGTTTAAGCAAGTTTTTCAACCGGCGGTTTTAGCAAGTTTTTCAACCGGCGGTTATAGCAAGTTTTTCAAAAGGCGGTTTTAGTTAGTTTGTCAACCGGCGGTTTTAGTAAGTTTGTAAACCGGCTGTTTTAGTAAGTTTGTCAACCGGCTGTTTTAGTAAGTTTGTCAACCGGCTGTTTTAGTAAGTTTGTCAACCGGCGGTTTTAGTAAGTTTTTCAACCGGCTGTTTTAGTAAGTTTGTTAACCGCCTTTTTTAGTAAGTTTTTCTACAGGCGGTTTTAGCAAGATTTTCAACCGGCAGTTTTAGCAAGTTTTTCAACCGGCGGTTTAAGCAAGTTTTTCAACCGGCGGTTTTAGCAAGTTTTTCAACCGGCGGTTTTAGCAAGTTTTTCAACAGGCGTTTTTAGTAAGTTTGTCAACCGGCGGTTTTAGTAAGTTTGTAAACAGGCAGTTTTAGTAAGTTTTTAAACAGGCGGTTTTAGTAAGTTTGTCAACCGGCGGTTTTAGTAAGTTTGTCAACCGGCGGTTTTAGTAAGTTTGTTAACCGGCTTTTTTTAGTAAATTTTTCAACAGGCGGTTTTAGCAAGATTTTCAACCGGCAGTTTTTGCAAGTTTGTCAACAGGCGGTTTAAGCAAGTTTTTCAACCGGCGGTTTTAGCAAATTTTCAACCGGCGGTTTTAGCAAGTTTTTCAAAAGGCGGTTTTAGTAAGTTTGTCAACCGGCCGTTTTAGTAAGTTTGTAAACCGGCGGTTTTAGTAAGTGTGTTAACCGCCTTTTTTAGTAAGTTTTTCAACGGGCGGTTTTAGCAAGATTTTCAACCGGCGGTTTTAGCAAGTTTGTCAACAGGCGGTTTAAGCAAATTTGTCAACCGGCGGTTTTAGTAAGTTTGTAAACAGGCAGTTTTAGTTAGTTTGTCAACCGGCTGTTTTAGCAAGTTTTTCAACCGGCGGTTTTAGTAAGTTTGTGAACCGGCGGTTTTAGTAAGTTTGTTAACCGCCTTTTTTAGTAAGTTTTTCTACAGGCGGTTTTAGCAAGATTTTCACCCGGCAGTTTTAGCAAGTTTGTCAACAGGCGGTTGAAGCAAGTTTTGCAACCGGCGGTTTGAGTAAGTTTTTCAACCGGCGGTTTTAGCAAGTTTTTCAAAAGGCGGTTTTAGTAAGTTTGTCAACCGGCGGTTTTAGTAAGTTTGTAAACCGGCTGTTTTAGTAAGTTTGTCAACCGGCTGTTTTAGTAAGTTTGTCAACCGGCTGTTTTAGTAAGTTTGTCAACCGGCGGTTTTAGTAAGTTTGGTAACCGCCTTTTTTAGTAAGTTTTTCAACTGGCGGTTTTAGCAAGATTTTCAACCGGCGGTTTTAGCAAGTTTGTCAACAGGCGGTTTAAGCAAGTTTTGCAACCGGCGGTTTTAGCAAGTTTTCCAAACCGGCGGTTTTAGCAAGTTTTTCAACAGGCGTTTTTAGTAAGTTTGTCAACCGGCGGTTTTAGTAAGTTTGTAAACAGGCAGTTTTAGTAAGTTTTTCAACAGGCGGTTTTAGTAAGTTTGTCTACCGGCGGTTTTAGTAAGTTTGTCAACCGGCGGTTTTAGTAAGTTTGTTAACCGCCTTTTTTAGTAATTTTTTCAACAGGCGGTTTTAGCAAGATTTTCAACCGGCAGTTTTTGCAAGTTTGTCAACAGGGTGTTTTAGCAAGTTTTTCAACCGGCGGTTTTAGCAAGTTTTTGAACCGGCGGTTTTAGCAAGTTTTTCAAAAGGCGGTTTTAGTAAGTTTGTCAACCGGCCGTTTTAGTAAGTTTGTAAACCGGCGGTTTTAGTAAGTTTGTTAACCGCCTTTTTTAGTAAGTTTTTCAACAGGCGGTTTTAGCAAGATTTTCAACCGGCAGTTTTAGCAAGTTTGTCAACAGGCGGTTTAAGCAAGTGTTTCAACCGGCGGTTTTAGCAAGTTTTTCAACCGGCGGTTTTAGCAAGTTTTTCAAAAGGCGGTTTTAGTAAGTTTGTCAACCGGCGGTTTTAGTAAGTTTGTAAACCGGCTGTTTTAGTAAGTTTGTCAACCGGCTGTTTTAGTAAGTTTGTCAACCGGCTGTTTTAGTAAGTTTGTCAACCGGCGGTTTTAGTAAGTTTGTTAACCGCTTTTTTTAGTAAGTTTTTCAACAGGCGGTTTTAGCAAGATTTTCAACCGGCGGTTTTAGCAAGTTTGTCAACAGGCGGTTTAAGCAAGTTTTGCAACCGGCGGTTTTAGCAAGTTTTCCAAACCGGCGGTTTTAGCAAGTTTTTCAACAGGCGTTTTTAGTAAGTTTGTCAACCGGCGGTTTTAGTAAGTTTGTAAACAGGCAGTTTTAGTAAGTTTTTCAACAGGCGGTTTTAGTAAGTTTGTCTACCGGCGGTTTTAGTAAGTTTGTTAACCGCCTTTTTTAGTAATTTTTTCAACAGGCGGTTTTAGCAAGATTTTCAACCGGCAGTTTTTGCAAGTTTGTCAACAGGCGGTTTTAGCAAGTTTTTCAACCGGCGGTTTTAGCAAGTTTTTGAACCGGCGGTTTTAGCAAGTTTTTCAAAAGGCGGTTTTAGTAAGTTTGTCAACCGACCGTTTTAGTAAGTTTGTAAACCGGCGGTTTTAGTAAGTTTGTTAACCGCCTTTTTTAGTAAGTTTTTCAACAGGCGGTTTTAGCAAGATTTTCAACCGGCAGTTTTAGCAAGTTTGTCAAAAGGCGGTTTAAGCAAGTTTTTCAACCGGCGGTTTTAGCAAGTTTTTCAACCGGCGGTTATAGCAAGTTTTTCAAAAGGCGGTTTTAGTTAGTTTGTCAACCGGCGGTTTTAGTAAGTTTGTAAACCGGCTGTTTTAGTAAGTTTGTCAACCGGCTGTTTTAGTAAGTTTGTCAACCGGCTGTTTTAGTAAGTTTGTCAACCGGCTGTTTTAGTAAGTTTGTCAACCGGCGGTTTTAGTAAGTTTGTTAACCGCCTTTTTTAGTAAGTTTTTCAACAGGCGGTTTTAGCAAGATTTTCAACCGGCGGTTTTAGCAAGTTTTCCCAACCGGCGGTTTTAGCTAGTTTTTCAATAGGCGTTTTTAGTAAGTTTGTCAACCGGCGGTTTTAGTAAGTTTGTCAACCGGCGGTTTTAGCAAGTTTTTCAACCGGCGGTTTTAGCAAGTTTTTCAACTGGCTGTTTTAGCAAGTTTTTCAACCGGCGGTTTTAGCAAGTTTTTCAACCGTACACACTTAGCCCACCGATCCACCCACTGCCGGAAACACCTCTGAAAGTCTTCTTTTGGAATAGTGTTCATCTCCGCCGTCACGTCCCGCACTATCTCTTTTTCCACACCCTTTGAACAGTATATATATATATATTATATATATATATATATATATATATATATATATATATATATATATATATATATATATATACAGCCTTTATAGAGATGATGGATTAGCGATAATAAGAGACTCTAACAAAGTCAAGGGAGAAAACTTCAAGAAAATTATACATATGGAAATGAAAAAACTAGGTCTAAAGGTAGAAGTAATGGCTAACATTAAAACAACGAACTTTCTAGACGTCACATTAAACTTAAGTAAAAACACATACGAACCATACCTAAAAGATAACGCCAACCCAATATACGTACACCCAAAGTCTAATCACCCCCCATCAATCATAAAACATATCCCGAATTCGATCGAAAGTAGGCTTATCAACAATTCTAGCAATGAAAGCGTTTAAAAAAAATTAATCAACCTTTACAATACAGCTCTAAAAAATAGTGGTTACCACAATACCGAAATTAAATATGAAAAACAGGACACCAATACTTACAACAAAATTAAACATAAAAACAAAAGAAAAAAAATATAATCTACTATACCCCTTCCTATAAACAGATGCTAAAAACTAAACTAGGCAAAAAATTCCTAAATCTGATTGAAAAACACTTCCCCGTAACAAACCCTCTACATAAAATATTCAATAAAAATAATCTAAAACTATCCTATAGCTGCTGTGAAAACCTAGAAATGATAATTAAGGCACATAACAACAAAATACTAAAAGACAACAACAGAGAAGAAAAAAATAAACAAAGTGGAAAATATAACAAAAATAACACCACGAAGAACAAAAATATAAACAATACTAATAGAAATAAACAAAACACTAATAATAACCACCCGAATAGAAACGAAAAAGTTAGCAATGAAGAGAAAAGATGTAACTGCATAAATCGTAAACTCTGTCCACTACAAAATAAATGCCTAACTAAAAGTGTTGTATACCAAGCAACGATATTTGCCAACGAAAGACCAAATAACAAGAAATATTACGTGGGTATGACATTCCTAGATTTTAAGACCAGATACTATGACCATAAAAGCACATTTAAAACAAAGAACGTCGAACGAAAACAGCACTAGCTAACCATTATTGGGAGCTCAAAGAAAATGAACACTCACCAATAATTGAATGGAAAATAGTAAGACAGGCCAGTACATGTAGAAACTTAGACGACCCGTGTAGATTATGCCTGAATGAAAAATACGAAATCCTAAATTTCAAAGATCCCCGAAACCTATTAAACTCTAGAAGTGAAATAGCAAACAGCTGTTTAAACAGAAATAAATTTACCTTAGGATGATATATAATAAATAAAATAAATAAATAAAAATAAATAAATAAATAAATAAATAAAAAAACTGAATTAGTTAAAATTTAAAACCTAAAATAGAAATACAAGAAACCACGTGTTAAAATAAATTCGCCCACTGTATTGACAAAACAAAGGAAACAGGATATTGGAAAATCCATTGTTAACAAAAATAGGAGCGTCACCAACAATGCCTTTGTTTGAGGGAAGCCCAACGATTGGCTGAGGGAACAACAAAGAATCTGATTGGTTAACTAGCAAGCCATGTATATAAAACACCTGACAAAAATAACTCCATGCATTTAGCCTGACGATTCCCCCCGGGGATGAAACACGGGAGCCTCTGTGTAGCTTGATTGCCATATATATTTTCATTGCTTACTACCTAGCTCTACTTACGTATCGAGCACTGTTGAAGTACATACTGAAAACTGACACATAAAAAAATGATATCTCCTTATAATATTTTATGTGAATACATGAAGTACTAATATTTAGCTCCTCAAACAGTTGAGCACTCTCACAAGAATTTATTTAACCACTAAAATATAATATGAAAACAATTAACTTAGAAAAATCACTTAAGAATATCCCAACACCAAGCAAGCATGGATACATTATTAAATTAATTTAAAAAACGGCCGAACTAATACGCCGAATGCGATGGCGAGCACACTTCTTCATTAACAATAAAGATAAACACGTAGATAAAAAAGAATCCTACAATATCTATGTAGTTATGTTCGCTTGTATCTAGTTTTTTGTAGTTTTTTTGTAATATTTTCTGTTAGTAGTTTGTTATACTCTTGTTTATCTATTTTGTAAA
Source organism: Sepiola atlantica (assembly GCA_963556195.1). NCBI lineage: Eukaryota > Metazoa > Mollusca > Cephalopoda > Sepiida > Sepiolidae > Sepiola > Sepiola atlantica. The sequence continues at coordinate 66,467,589 of OY744547.1, forward strand.
AATTTCTAGTTTTGTCCGCTTTTACGAATATTTTGTTAGAGTTGTTTATGTTTTTAAGAAGTTTTATATATATATATATATAGAGAGAGAGAGAGATATATATATATAGCTATATATATAGCTATATATATATAGCTATATATATATATATATATAGCTATATATATATAGCTATACATATATAGCTATATATATATATAGCTATATAGCTATATATATATAGCTATATATATAGCTATATATAGCTATATATAGCTATATATATAGCTATATATATAGCTATATATAGCTATATATATATATATAGCTATATATATAGCTATATACAGCTATATATATAGTTATATATATAGCTATATATATATTGCTATATATATAGCTATATATATAGCTATATATGTATATATATAGCTATATATATAGCTATATATGTATATATATAGCTATATATGTATATATATATAGCTATATATTTATATAGCTATATATATATTGCTATATATATAGCTATATATATAGCTCTCTCTATATAGCTATATATGTATATATATAGCTATATATGTATATATTTATATAGCTATATATATATAGCTATATATATATAGCTATATATATATATAGCTATATATATAGCTATATATTTATATATTGCTATATATATATAACTATATATATATTTATATATATAGCTATACATATATAGCTATATATATTTATAGCTATATATATATAGCTATATATATATAGCTATATATATATGTAGCTATATATATATATATATATATATATAGCTATATATAGCTATATAGCTATATATATAGCTATATATATAGCTATACATATATAGCTATATATATATAGCTATATATATATATATATAGCTATATATAGAAACGTATATAATAAATGTGTAGCTAAATAATATTTGTCTAAATAAAACTAAAAAAAAACACATATATAGATATAGAAATACATAAGTATATCCGTGTGTGTCTGTTTGTTTAGAAGGTGCTGAATGTGTGTGTGTGTGTGTGTGTGTGTGTGTGTGTGTGTGTGATAATAAAGACAGTTATGAACAGACCGTGATTGATAGACGCGACGTCGAAAGCCGATGCGGAGCCGAATTGGCAATGGGACCGATAATCTGAATAATATATAATCTCGCAAAACGACCAAAAGCGAATTGAAAGTGCGACAAATATAGGAAACATAGGTAATTTCCAGCGCTACCCATCTCTCTCCGCGCACAACCCCGTGTCCGCCCAGCACCGGCACCACCACCCGCAGAGCCGTGTCCTCTCTATGTGGGATGAGTGGGTAGATGAGGCGGCAAATTGAATTGCAGAAAAGCATTTTACCCACAACCCCTCTCTCCCCATCATCGCCACGCCAAGATTGGGCGGTCGCGTCGGATTTAGCACCGGGGCGATTTTGGGCCGGTAAAAATCAGGTTTCGCTTTTCTGGGCGCAAAAGTTGACAGGAACTGCGTCCGTGAATAATACATGATGGAAAACGCACACGTACGAAAAGTTTCGACGTGACTAAAACAAAGATACGGACATTAAGTGAGAAACTAAATACATAAACGACGCTAATGTGTTTATTGGACGGTAAGTAAGTAAGCAAGTAAGTAAGTAAGTAAATAAGTAAATAAGTAAATAAGTAAGTAAATAAGTAAGTAAGTAAGTAAATAAGTATGCAAGTAAGTAAGTAAGTAAATAAGTAAGTAAGTAAATAAGCAAGTAAGTAAGTAAGTAAATAAGTAAGTAAGTAAGCAAGTAAGTAAGTAAGTAAATAAGTAAATAAGTAAGTAAGTAAGTAAGTAAGTAAATAAGCAAGTAAGTAAGTAAATAAGTAAGTAAGTAAGTAAGCAAGTAAGTAAGTAAGTAAATAAGTAAGTAAGTAAATAAGCAAGTAAGTAAGTAAGTAAGTAAATAAGTAAGTAAGTAAGCAAGTAAGTAAGTAAATAAGTAAATAAGTAAGTAAGTAAGTAAGTAAGTAAGTAAATAAGCAAGTAAGTAAGTAAATAAGTAAGTAAGTAAGTAAGCAAGTAAGTAAGTAAGTAAATAAGTAAATAAGTAAGTAAGTAAGTAAGTAAGTAAGTAAGTAAATAAGTAAGTAAGTAAGTAAATAAGTAAGTAAGTAAGTAAGTAAGTAAATAAGTAAGTAAGTAAGTAAGTAAGCAGGTAAGTAAGTAAATAAGTAAGTAAGTTGGAAACAGTGTACAATAGTATCATCTATATCTATATATATACTTACTACTATATAACGTTGTTGTTGTTTTGGTTAATAATTATACTGAATAATTATATATATATAGATATATATATATATATATATATATATATATATATATATATATATATATATATATATAGATATTTATTTTTATTGGTGATTGCAGCGTTCGTTGTTTTTTGCTTACTATTATTTCGATTGTCTCACTTTCCTAAATGAATAAGAAGCAGAAAATTGCATTATTAGTCGCCCCTAACTTTATAAGACGTATCTTTCGTTAAAATATATATTTTTATTTATTTTATACGTACATAAAAGTAATCCATGGACACGTGTTTCTGGCTCACAGCCGTCATCATATCGAAGGTTCGATCTTTGTTAAAGTTATATATATATATATATATATATAAAATAAGATAAAGTAACATGGAATCACATAATAACCGGTGCAATAATTTATTTCAACCTTATAGCATTGTCAAGCATCTAAGTGGGGTAACTACATTTTTGAAAAATGTAGTTACCTCACTTGGATGCTTGACAATACCAGAAGGTCGAAATAAATTATTGCACCGGTGATTATGTGATTCCATGTTACTTTATCTTATTTTATTCTTGATCTGTTTATTACATTAAGCTCTCATACCCGGATATATATATATATATATATATATATATATATATATATATATATATATATATATATATATAATGTATTTCTATGTAATTATTTTTATTGGTGATTTCAGCATTCGTTGCTGTTTTGCTTACTATTATTTTGATTGTCTAACCTTCCTAAGTGATTAAGATGCAGAAAATTGCATTATTAGTCGCCATTAACTTCATAGGACGTATTTTTCGTTAATATATATATTTTTATTTATTTTATACGTACATAAAATTAATCCATGGACACGTGTTTCTGGTTCACAGCCGTCATCAGCATGGCTAAGTTAGACAAGGATCAAACATTCGATATTGATGCAATCATCAATAAAAATAATTACATAAAAATACATTAAATATTTAGGTGATAAAAATCGTACATATTTCTAGACAAGCGTCTTGGTTCAGAGGCAAGACGCTGGACTATGGACATCAATATCGATAGTTCGATCCTTGTCTAAGTTAGCCATGCTGATGATGGCTGTAAGCCAGAAACACGTGATTACTTTTATGTACGTATAAAATTAATAAAAATATATCTATATCTATAGATATAATTCTACTTATGTCTATTTATTTGTTTATGAGTTCACAGAGTCCTTCTATGATTTTGAAGAGAGATCCCACAGCCATATACGCGCTACATTCGCCTTGGATAAGTATATTTCATTTTGATCACAAGACTTACAACATTGTGTGTTAGCTTTGGAATCTGTAAGATATTGAATGCGGGTACGTTAGTTTATGTTGAATAACGTCTATTTTTCATTTTTTAATTTTCTTATTTCTGTTTTCATTAGCATAGGGACGGGGCATTCTTCCAAATGTCAGACTATCACCTGCTATTTAGAGGCTCCAACCGAGTGCTCTTTTAAGGATTTTGGCCGTTCCCTTTAAGTGCAATTATTTGGATTTCTTTCGCACTTGGTTTTCCGGGAATACTTTCCAGATACTTTATGAAATGTTTATTCATGAGGCCTTTAGCTTCTATTATAACTGGGATAATGTTGATGTTTTTGAGGTTCCAGTTTCTCTTCACATCATACATTAAGCCTTGGTATTTTGTCACCTTCTCCTTCTCTGCTCTGTTTAAGCCACTGTCATTTTGAACACTCACCTCAATCAGGGTTGCCTCTCTTTCTGCCTTATTGAATATGACTATGTCCGGTTTCACTGCTGCCTTTTCCAGGTAAGTAGATGTAGGAACCACATTGTATTGAGATGTGTTTAAGTAGAGAGATGTCAGGCGAGGTTTATGTTTAAGACGAATGTGGCAACAAAAATATAGGAAATACAAACTGTATAATGAATTACTGACCGGATAGCAAGAATACGTATGAATACGTATAATTTTACTAATTATATGAATATTTTGAAAGTGTTTTTAAAAAATATTATAGAAGGGCTTTGAATGGATAAGTCTGTTGTCCAGTACAACGAAAGCTGCCAACAGCACATACAGGGTGAGCCAAAAGTAGGTGGACAGTAAAAAACATTTATTTAGAGATCACTTATACGTACAAGTACATGTAATAAAACAATTATATTAATGAAAATTAAATGTTATTTATCAACGCAAGTGTTCAAACTGTTTTCTTTCTTGATTTACACAGCTTTGAAGTCTGCCTCGTACGCTTCGACAAAAAAATGTTTTTACTGTCCACCTACTTTTGGCTCACCCTGTATATACAAATACGGTGAAATCAATGAGTTAAACGATGGATGAAAAGGAAATAATTAGGTCGAAGCAACAACAGATGGTCAATAAAATATTAATTCATGGGGTTTGCAGTAAATATCACACCCTTCCACACCGTGGTAGTGTCAGAGCTATCCAGCTATCAGGGCTCTGGTGGATTCGGTATCAGGATCCGTCGTCTTTGGTCGTCTCTGCCTCTGCATGTAGCAAACAAAGACGTTTCAGGTGAAGAACCACAACTCAATGGAGTCAAGTGGCAACGTTGCTTCTGCACCATTCCTTTGTGCGTTCTGGGCCAAACCTTCCCCGACTTTGCATGCAACCGCCGAGCATAGCTGTTTTCGGTGTCGATTAATGAATAGCGGCGACCAACAAGAAGGACTTCATGCAGACCATATAACCCTGAGGCACGATCTTTGTGAGTTTTACACAGAAGTTCGACTAGCTTAACAAACTAACAAACTGCAGGATCAATCGGTGACAAAATATGATTGTTGGTGATTGATGATGAGGCCAAACGCTCGGTTGATGATGGCCTTGATTATTTGAGCGACAGTGAATATCAACAGGTTTCAAGATGACCACTTCAAAAAGGCAACCATATTTTTTGAGCAGCATCTTCGAAGAAGCCACAGTCAAAAACGACCGCTATTGCATGTGTGATGATGAAATCAGAGGTTTAGGGTTAGGGTGATGATGAGATCAGGGGTTTAGGGTTAGGGTGATGATGAGATCAGGGGTTTAGGGTTAGGGTTAGGGTGATGATGAGATCAGGGGTTTAGGGTTAGGGTTAGGATTAGGGTTAGGGTGATGATGAGATCAGGGGTTTAGGGTTAGGGTGATGATGAGATCAGGGGTTTAGGGTTAGGGTTAGGGTGATGATGAGATCAGGGGTTTAGGGTTAGGGTTAGGATTAGGGTTAGGGTGATGATGAGATCAGGGGTTTAGGGTTAGGGTGATGATGAGATCAGGGGTTTAGGGTTAGGGTTAGGGTGATGATGAGATCAGGGGTTTAGGGTTAGGGTTAGGATTAGGGTTAGGGTGATGATGAGATCAGGGGTTTACGGTTAGGGTGATGATGAGATCAGGGGTTTAGGGTTAGGGTTAGGGTGATGATGAGATCAGGGGTTTAGGGTTAGGGTTAGGATTAGGGTTAGGGTGATGATGAGATCAGGGGTTTACGGTTAGGGTTAGGATTAGGGTTAGGGTGATGATGAGATCAGGGGGTTAGGGTTAGGGTGATGATGAGATCAGGGGTTTAGGGTTAGGGTTAGATTGATGATGAGATCAGGGGTTTAGGGTTAGGGTTAGGATTAGGGTTAGGGTGATGATGAGATCAGGGGTTTAGGGTTAGGGTGATGATGAGATCAGGGGTTTAGGGTTAGGGTGATGATGAGATCAGGGGGTTAGGGTTAGGGTTAGGGTGATAATGAGATCAGGGGTTTAGGGTTAGGGTTAGGATTAGGGTTAGGGTGATGATGAGATCAGGGGTTTAGGGTTAGGGTTAGGATTAGGGTTAGGGTGATGATGAGATCAGGGGTTTAGGGTTAGGGTGATGATGAGATCAGGGGTTTAGGGTTAGGGTTAGGGTGATGATGAGATCAGGGGTTTAGGGTTAGGGTTAGGATTAGGGTTAGGGTGATGATGAGATCAGGGGTTTAGGGTTAGGGTGATGATGAGATCAGGGGTTTAGGGTTAGGGTTAGGGTGATGATGAGATCAGGGGTTTAGGGTTAGGGTTAGGATTAGGGTTAGGGTGATGATGAGATCAGGGGTTTAGGGTTAGGGTGATGATGAGATCAGGGGTTTAGGGTTAGGATTAGGGTTAGGATGATGATGAGATCAGGGGTTTAGGGTTAGGGTTAGGGTGATGATGAGATCAGGGGTTTAGGATAAGGGTTAGGATGATGATGAGATCATGGGTTTAGGTTTAGGGTTAGGGTGATGATGAGATCAGGGGTGAGTTTAATGAGGAGAGTCTATCCTCTATTATGTGGCATAAATGACGAACGATTGAAAAACTCATAGCGAAACGGCTATGATGTGTGTATGTTGCGACTAGGACACATAAGAGGTACTAGCTCCATTAGGAAAATAAAAAGAAGTAGATGATGATGATAATGAGTATGGATTGTTTTTGCCTTGTTTTTCTTTGTCTCTCTTCGTTTTATATATGAGCACTGAAGATAGCCATACCGGGAAATAACACGGAATAATAATTCAGGACGAATGTGGCAACCAAACTATAGGAAATAAAAACTGGATAATTAATTACATCATCAAAGAAGGAGCACGGGATGATAATTCAGGTAGCGACAAGGACAAAAGCTGAAGAGATAGAAAAGTGAACACATGGGGAAGCGTCTCTCGTTTCTCGTTTCCCATCGACGTGGTGGTATGTGACCCCCCCCCCCGTCCCAAAGAATAATAACTGTTCATCTACTACGGGAGATAATTGTATTCAATTCGAGCATAGCTGAATCTTGAGATTAATTTCAGCTTCTCTAGCAGCCGCACCCACCCGTCGCCATTATACAATCAACATAAACAGCTTATGTTAACCGGGAGCTAAAAATCCAGTTATGGGCACCGAATCGATAAAGATAACACCCTAACACATCTATAAAAAAAGAGATACCCACTTTTACTTTATTTTTTGTATTTATAACTGTAACATATATATATATATATATATATATATATATATATATATATATAGTGCGTGGGTGATAAGTGAAAGAATAGAGTAATTTTGGTAGGAACTTTTGAGTAAAAGAGTACAATGCAATACTGAGTAAGAATACAGTTAAGAAGAATATATATATATTAATTATAGAGACATGTACATAATACGCGACACTGGCATGTCAATGTTATCGACCAACAGCTGTTAGAAACTGAGATCTCATCGGACGGAAAGAAAGTATGATCCTTCCGTCAGATTATATTTGGAAACAGGAACTTTGGAAAAACCCGAAAAAGAACAATCTTAAATTTTTAATTTCGTTTCTTTTTATTCTTTCTCCACTTCATTCTTTCGAAGTAAAATAACACACACTACTTCATATATATATATATATATATATATATATATATATATATATATATATATATATATATATATCTTAAGAGAGAATAGTAGTTTGCTTGGAACATTTTTGGAAAATTGTAATAAATGAATTGTCTTCTAAAAGGATAAGGTAGATCTGTGAGTACTGTATCATGGAAACAGAATATAAACTACACTACACTTCCCCTCCTCCGAAAAGGAGTAATAAGTTTCTGGGATTATGGTCTCATGACACCAGAACATATATTATATTACCCCCTCCCCCATAAGAGAATGTAATACCTGAAAGGATTACCCCCCCCCATTAAAATGGATGAGGTAATTCTTGGGAGGAGGGTCTTAAGACAAAGAGAACCAATACTACACTAGCCACCCCATTAAAAGATGGTAAAATAAGAGATAAAATCTTTTTTTCTATTAATTGAAAAATTCCTGGCAATAAAAAAAAAACATAATTTTTATGGCTATTCGGCCCTTTAGCTAAGATCAAAGTGTAGTATCTGTTCTCACTATCTGTTTTCACCATCCTAACGACCTCAAACTTTTTACTATTAACGAAAGTATTGCGTATATATAAGCAAATATGACAATGCAAAAGTACAAATGTATATTACAGAATATTAATTTATTAGAAGCTTTTTATATAATGAATATGCAAATTAAGAAGACTTGAAATTGTTTGTGGGCATTTGAAGTCTATATTATATAATGAATATGCAAATTAAGAAGACTTGAAATTGTTTGTGGGCATTTGAAGTCTATATTATATAATGAATATGCTAGCCATCAACCAGAATATCGTGGTCCAGCTTTAATGATGTGTTTGTGTACTTATTTTTACTAGCATGTTTACTTGCTTATCCACATTTCTATAACCAATTATAACAAAAAGAACCAATATTATATATATAATTATTAATGACAATATATGTATTAGCATATACGATCAGTACCCTTTTACTTTGCAGTCTCCTTAAAAGATTCAGCTCAATGATTGTCAATTAGTGACAACATACCAAATATAAGTCAGTTCATATTATATTCCAATAACCATGTTTTTATTATTTTTATTTATATTTGCTTTTATTTGTTCTTATTTGTTTTTTGTTTGTTTTCACCCAAAAATGAACCACTATATAGTGTAGGTTTTTTTCAAGACACTTTAATCCCAGAACAATTTTTCTGATGATTTTGTAATGTTGCAGAGACGATATTGACATAAAAATGTTGTTTGGCACAAGACAAATGAAACGGACCGTAAAAATATATATCTCACAGAAATGCTATGTTTTTTGGAAATGTTAAAAATAAAAATAAAAATAATAAAAACATGGTTATTGGAATATAATATGAACCTGACTTATATATATATATATATATATATATATATATATATATATATATATATATATATATATAGGATCAAAATAAACCAAAGTGAAAACTTTTAGTAGATGGAACCTATTGTGAAAAGGATAAGCTCAATATACGAGATAGAGCAATAGTAGAGATAGAAGAAAAAAGATTGATAAATATGCGACGATTGTCCAAATTTATTTCAAATTTCAATTGTTCAATGCAAGGTTGTCAGTAATAAACTAGTGTTTATTTTCCTTTCCTTAAGCCAAGGCTTTTCAAAGATCGAAATCTTATCATCAGAGGAGAAATACAGATGGATAAGTTGGCTTTCGAAAAAACCAAAGTTCAAATATTTGAAAAATATGAGAATTATTTTTAAAAATTATTAAAATAATTTTTGTCAAAAAATGTACTGAATGAAAAGAAAATTTCGTGAAAAAAAATTTCGTGAAAAAGAAATACAATTGTCCGGGTGGTAAGTTTCCGTTGAAAAGGTTCGGTGAAATTGTAGAAAGTGAATAAAAACACTTTGCATGGGAGCAGGTTGGAAAAGGTGCTCAAAAGTAGATGGACTTAAAAAAGGCTTTGAAGAGGAAAACAGGCCATTTTTTGATTTTCTTCCGGGCCTAGAAAAAACGGTAGGATCTCATACAAGGATTAACTCAGAATGAGAAAAACCAAAGTTGATGAAAGTTTCAGATTTGGGGTCAGGATGGGGGGGGGGGTTAGGAGGTGCGGGGTAGTTTTAAAAGTCGCTTTGTGAATTTGGGGGAAAAATAAAAGTAGGACGGGTTGGCATGGGGATGTAGATAAAGTGACAGGTGGGTTAAGGGTGCGGGCTAGCGGTAGGGTGTAGGTTTTGGGGGTGGGGTTAATCTTAAGTGGTGAATAGGTATAGAAAAAAGTTGATTCTAAAAATAGAAGTAAAATGTGAGCTTCCAAATATATCAGGCGGCTAAGGGCAGGTTAAATTGCAGTTATCAGATATGGTTTCAGTGTGTTTAAGGAATAAAGTAGTGAGAGCATTGAATAATATAAGATTAAATTTAAATTTAAAAAGCTAGGGAATAGTTAATAAAGAATTTATTTATTTATTTTTAATTTAAAACCAAATTAAGGGTTAGATGAATAATTTGGAGGGACATTAAATGGCCAAAGAGATAAGGGGGGGGGGAAATAATGGGGGGGGGGAAATAATGGGGAGGGGGGAGATAAATTAATGGGAAAAGTGTTAGTGAAATTTAAAGGTCAAGTCTGTTCTACTCACGTATATTGAAATTTAGGAGAGGGGAACAATGAAAGGGATAAGGAAACAATTTGTTTCGATTTCTAGTAATAGGGGTGGAGTTGGGTTGGTTCAATCAAAAATTTGAGTGCAGTGTCAATTTTATAATCTGTGGTTTAAATGGTGAGTGAGTCGTAACAGGGTAACAATAACAGTTACAGTTTAAATTTAATTAGATATATAAGGGAAACTTGCAAGGGGTTTCCAAGTAGTATGAACATATGATTTGGGGGGGGGGTGAAATTGGTCAAAGATAAGATAAGTTGAACAAAGAGAGAAAGGGCCGATAGAAAGTGGCTCGCGAGTATTTAGAGGGATTAGGATTATTCAAGAATAGGCCAAAATAAGTAGTAATGTAACTAGCTCGAATCAATCAAAATAGTTAAAAAGATTACACAAAGGGGGTTATGGAGGCTATTAAGGAGGTAGAGCAGAAGTGCTAGTAACAGTTTATATAATATAAGTGTTATGGGCTAGGGTTAGATTGAAAAATTAAGCAGACCTTCGTTTTGAAGTTAGTGAGTTAGAGAGCTGATGAGGATTATAGGGGGGTATTAATGGACCCAATTGGAGGGGAATTCAAATGTCGTAGTTAAAATGATAACAAAAAGAAGTTACAGGGGAATATGTTGCAAATAGGAAGAGTCTAAATATAAGGACGATATAGTGGAAGTGTAGGGGATAATAAGGGGGGGGAAAGAGAGGCTAAGAATGAGTTTGTAGGTGGGATTACGGATAGGAGAAACAATGAGATAAATATAAGGGGTTAGGAGTGGAGCTGAAGCAAAAGGGTAAAAAGGAGCTATATTGCAGGAGAGGTATATAAGTCTAGATATTAGGTATGTTAATGATCGGTGGAAAGTTGGAGGAGTAATGTTAGTTCAATCTACTGATAGTTTTCCGGGTAAATGTGGTTATTAGGTGTAATGGTGATGAAAAATTTATTGGGAGGGTTAATTAGTGAGAATAGGGGTGTTAAGAATGGAGGTTACAAGGTTCCCCTGGGATATAGTTTAGAGATTTGTCAGATGTTAAAGAATGGGGGGAGTTATTGGTTGGGAGGAGGAGTGTCAGAGGGAGTGATGAAATTAATGTATTTAAATTTTCGTTTGTGTCTGCAATTTGAAATAAGTTCATTTTTGGAGTTAATGACATTTAAGTTCTTGTGTGCTGTAGCTATCATATAAGTTTCCAAGGTACATAGTTGGCAGAATGCAGAACCAGGAGTATATGAGTTTGACTTTTTTAATATAGACCAACTTAGGGAGTAGGGGGTATTTTTGATGTGAAAGTTTTTTATTAGGTTGGAAAGAGAGGTGCTAGTGGTACCATTACTATTGTGTTTAAAAGAGTAGATATGGTTAGAGATTCGAGTCTTTATGGGGAAAGCACTGGCACCAATATAGGTATGAATTTTATGGGGGGTTATTGTTGTATTATTTGAGTTGTTTATATTATTAGGGGTGCTTACGGTTTGTATGCTCGGATTCAAGTCAACGTTTAAGTTAGGGTTATTAGTTGGGGACGGTAGGGTGTCTTGGGGAATGAGATCGGATCCATTATTAGTTGGTGGTAGTTGTTGGTCAGTGTGGAGAGTATTATTTAGTGGAGGGGGTTGTTGATGGGGATTGTTGAGGGGAAAAGTGGGAGATTGTGTGTTGGCATTATTTTGCATATTGGTATTAATCTGTGTAGTGGTGTATTGTTTAACAGTACAGGAATATATGACGTTACTTTGTATGCAATCACCGTTTAATGGGCATTCTCTGGATTTTTGGCAGTTACAGTTATTAGTGGGGTGTATGGTGGGTGCTGTTTGTTGGGCAGATTTAATTTTTTTGTTGTTAGATGTGATGATGGTTTGTGCTATATTTCCACAATGCCCAATATAGCACAAACCATCATCACATCTAACAACAAAAAAATTAAATCTGCCCAACAAACAGCACCCACCATACACCCCACTAATAACTGTAACTGCCAAAAATCCAGAGAATGCCCATTAAACGGTGATTGCATACAAAGTAACGTCATATATTCCTGTACTGTTAAACAATACACCACTACACAGATTAATACCAATATGCAAAATAATGCCAACACACAATCTCCCACTTTTCCCCTCAACAATCCCCATCAACAACCCCCTCCACTAAATAATACTCTCCACACTGACCAACAACTACCACCAACTAATAATGGATCCGATCTCATTCCCCAAGACACCCTACCGTCCCCAACTAATAACCCTAACTTAAACGTTGACTTGAATCCGAGCATACAAACCGTAAGCACCCCTAATAATATAAACAACTCAAATAATACAACAATAACCCCCCATAAAATTCATACCTATATTGGTGCCAGTGCTTTCCCCATAAAGACTCGAATCTCTAACCATATCTACTCTTTTAAACACAATAGTAATGGTACCACTAGCACCTCTCTTTCCAACCTAATAAAAAACTTTCACATCAAAAATACCCCCTACTCCCTAAGTTGGTCTATATTAAAAAAGTCAAACTCATATACTCCTGGTTCTGCATTCTGCCAACTATGTACCTTGGAAACTTATATGATAGCTACAGCACACAAGAACTTAAATGTCATTAACTCCAAAAATGAACTTATTTCAAATTGCAGACACAAACGAAAATTTAAATACATTAATTTCATCACTCCCTCTGACACTCCTCCTCCCAACCAATAACTCCCCCCATTCTTTAACATCTGACAAATCTCTAAACTATATCCCAGGGGAACCTTGTAACCTCCATTCTTAACACCCCTATTCTCACTAATTAACCCTCCCAATAAATTTTTCATCACCATTACACCTAATAACCACATTTACCCGGAAAACTATCAGTAGATTGAACTAACATTACTCCTCCAACTTTCCACCGATCATTAACATACCTAATATCTAGACTTATATACCTCTCCTGCAATATAGCTCCTTTTTACCCTTTTGCTTCAGCTCCACTCCTAACCCCTTATATTTATCTCATTGTTTCTCCTATCCGTAATCCCACCTACAAACTCATTCTTAGCCTCTCTTTCCCCCCCTTATTATCCCCTACACTTCCACTATATCGTCCTTATATTTAGACTCTTCCTATTTGCAACATATTCCCCTGTAACTTCTTTTTGTTATCATTTTAACTACGACATTTGAATTCCCCTCCAATTGGGTCCATTAATACCCCCCTATAATCCTCATCAGCTCTCTAACTCACTAACTTCAAAACGAAGGTCTGCTTAATTTTTCAATCTAACCCTAGCCCATAACACTTATATTATATAAACTGTTACTAGCACTTCTGCTCTACCTCCTTAATAGCCTCCATAACCCCCTTTGTGTAATCTTTTTAACTATTTTGATTGATTCGAGCTAGTTACATTACTACTTATTTTGGCCTATTCTTGAATAATCCTAATCCCTCTAAATACTCGCGAGCCACTTTCTATCGGCCCTTTCTCTCTTTGTTCAACTTATCTTATCTTTGACCAATTTCACCCCCCCCCCAAATCATATGTTCATACTACTTGGAAACCCCTTGCAAGTTTCCCTTATATATCTAATTAAATTTAAACTGTAACTGTTATTGTTACCCTGTTACGACTCACTCACCATTTAAACCACAGATTATAAAATTGACACTGCACTCAAATTTTTGATTGAACCAACCCAACTCCACCCCTATTACTAGAAATCGAAACAAATTGTTTCCTTATCCCTTTCATTGTTCCCCTCTCCTAAATTTCAATATACGTGAGTAGAACAGACTTGACCTTTAAATTTCACTAACACTTTTCCCATTAATTTATCTCCCCCCTCCCCATTATTTCCCCCCCCCATTATTTCCCCCCCCCCTTATCTCTTTGGCCATTTAATGTCCCTCCAAATTATTCATCTAACCCTTAATTTGGTTTTAAATTAAAAATAAATAAATAAATTCTTTATTAACTATTCCCTAGCTTTTTAAATTTAAATTTAATCTTATATTATTCAATGCTCTCACTACTTTATTCCTTAAACACACTGAAACCATATCTGATAACTGCAATTTAACCTGCCCTTAGCCGCCTGATATATTTGGAAGCTCACATTTTACTTCTATTTTTAGAATCAACTTTTTTCTATACCTATTCACCACTTAAGATTAACCCCACCCCCAAAACCTACACCCTACCGCTAGCCCGCACCCTTAACCCACCTGTCACTTTATCTACATCCCCATGCCAACCCGTCCTACTTTTATTTTTCCCCCAAATTCACAAAGCGACTTTTAAAACTACCCCGCACCTCCTAACCCCCCCCCCATCCTGACCCCAAATCTGAAACTTTCATCAACTTTGGTTTTTCTCATTCTGAGTTAATCCTTGTATGAGATCCTACCGTTTTTTCTAGGCCCGGAAGAAAATCAAAAAATGGCCTGTTTTCCTCTTCAAAGCCTTTTTTAAGTACATCTGGACTTATCTACTTTTGAGCACCTTTTCCAACCTGCTCCCATGCAAAGTGTTTTTATTCACTTTCTACAATTTCACCGAACCTTTTCAACGGAAACTTACCACCCGGACAATTGTATTTCTTTTTCACGAAATTTTTTTTCACGAAATTTTCTTTTCATTCAGTACATTTTTTGACAAAAATTATTTTAATAATTTTTAAAAATAATTCTCATATTTTTCAAATATTTGAACTTTGGTTTTTTCGAAAGCCAACTTATCCATCTGTATTTCTCCTCTGATGATAAGATTTCGATCTTTGAAAAGCCTTGGCTTAAGGAAAGGAAAATAAACACTAGTTTATTACTGACAACCTTGCATTGAACAATTGAAATTTGAAATAAATTTGGACAATCGTCGCATATTTATCAATCTTTTTTCTTCTATCTCTATATATATATATATATATATATATATATATATATATATATATATATTGTAAGCAAAAGGAATGGCTTTTAGGACTTAATGTGATCAACTTATGACTCTCCTCCCCATATTTTTTTTTTCTCCTAAACTTGTCACTAGTGTTCATTACAAATTATTTTTAGGTTTTAGTCGTATTCAATCATTTCCACGTTTTACTCTGATGAGTGTGGATGAAAACCGGTTCAGTACATTAATTAATTTCTTTTTAATCGTTTTCTCTCGTTTTTTTTAATATTTGTTTAATCTCATTCGACCCTCCAAAAAATGTCCCAAACGTCCGTATTCCTCGCCGTTATCAAATTTTGTAACACGAAAAATTTATTTAAATATTTTAGGACGCGGTACCCCTCTAGTTTCATTAAGAAATTGAACCAGTTGGTGAGATTGAGAGCAAAAATTCGTTCAACTCGATCTAAAACTACTTTTTTAAATTTATGTTTAACGAATCGAGTTTGCCCTTCATATATTAGTTTTCGCATTACTAAGGCGAAATTAGTTCGTAGCCACAAAATTGAGGGGATATTTTTACGGGATGAAATTTATAAGTTGTCCTCTTCCATTGGCGAAATTTTAAGACATTTTCGTTCGCTATGGAAATTTTGTAAAAACAACTTATCTTTCTTTGATTACATCCGTTTCTCCCGGTATATTTCTTCACTTGATCAACGTGGCTTTGCTTTGTCTAATGCCAACCACCATAAAAAACTTCGGTTTCTTATTTTGAAGAGATTTGGTCGTTCTACGACTAACTTAAAAAATATCCTTAATCTTTCAACATACCAATTGACGGACACTGAGCAATTTGTATTGTCTCATGGCTTGGAATTCTGTATTCCACCCATATCCATCAAACGTGAGGACATCTTTTCGGAATTTGAAGTTTTATTTTCACAAATTTCAAAATTGTCCTCGTCTTCAGTCGACCAGCCCTTAGCGTTGAAGGCAAGACTTAATGATCTTGCCTACGCTTATGCAGGTACTCCCATTGACCGCTCTAATTTCAATTGGCAAAATGAACATTTTCTTGCCATTAAATCTCTGCGGTCAAATCAGTCACTTATCATTACTAAACCAGATAAGGGTTCGGGAGTTGTGATTCTGGATTATGCCGATTATGTGGCAAAAATGATGGTGATCTTGGATGACGTCGATAAATTTAAAAGACTCGGACCTGTTAATACGCATGACAAGACCCTTTCCATTGAAACTAATTTTCAAAAAAGATTGCTTAAATTGGTTAAGAAAGGTGTTCTTCCTGGGAAAATATACGATATAATCCGACCAATAGGGTCTATAATACCTCGTCTTTACGGCCTACCAAAAACGCATAAGGAAAATATACCCGTAAGACCGATTCTTTCTATGGTCGGGTCGGTTCAGCATCAGTTAGCTAAATGGTTGGCTGAATTGCTTCAACCTGTGCTTGAAGTATATACGGCCAACTGTATTAAAGATTCGTTCACTTTTGCTGAATATATACGTAATTGCCTTTTTTCTGCTGAGAATAAGTTTATGTGTTCTTTTGACATCAGCAGTTTATTTACATGTGTTCCCTTACAAGAAACCATCGATATTTGTGCTGATGTTTTATATCGCGGTTTCTCAGTTGGTCCTATTATCTCTGAGGAGGTCTTCATAAAGCGGATGCGGTTTGCTACCATGTCTGTCGAATTCAGTTTTGATAATGTCATGTATCAGCAAATCGACGGCATTTCTATGGGGTCACCCCTTGGTCCTGCGTTGGCCAATATCTTTGTAGGTTTTCACGAGCATAATCTTTTGGCCCGTATGAATAAACCACTTACTTATTTTCGATACGTAGATGATACATTTTGCGTGTTTAACAATGAGTCAGATTCCATATTATTCCTTAATGCACTCAATCAATTACACCCAGCCTTAAAGTTCACTTGTGAGAAGGAACACAACTCCACCCTTCCTTTTCTGGATGTATTAGTGCATAAATCTGATTCATTGTTCTTAACATCTGTTTTCCGCAAACCTACATTTACTGGTTTATATTGTCACTGGGACTCTTTTTGTCCCATACAAAGAAAAATAAATCTTATTAAATGTTTGGTTCATAGTGCTTTAAAGATATGCTCTGAATCCCTGATTGATTCGGAGATTGAATTTATCAAAGAGGTGCTCGTTGAAAATGGGTACCCTCTCGATATTGTTAATTCTAATATCGTTACTAAGATCGCTCATTTTAACAAGCCTAAACTTTTTGGTCCTCCAAAATGCCCGGCGTACCTCAGATTACCTTGGTTGGGTAATATTAGCATAAAATTTGCCAATCAAATTTCTGTAGCTGTGCGTCGGTGTTACCAGGCATCTAATCCTAGAATTGTTTTTTCTGCTCGACCTTTGCTCAAATCTATTCATAAGGATGTTCTCCCACCCCAACATATTAGTAATATTATTTATCTATTTAAATGTCGGTGCGATGCCGTATACGTGGGAAGAACAGTGCAAAGGTTTGAATCCAGAATCAAACAACACATCCCCCCTGCCATACGCCAGGGCCGACTAAATAATTTAAATAATTTAGTTAATACATCCGGGTCTGCTATTGCTGCCCATCTCATAAATAGCGCCGAATGTGCGTCGACGTACACTAGTGACTGGTTTTCTATCATAAGTAGATCGCATTCTCTATTCCACCTCAAAGTCCTGGAAGCCATATATATCAAGTCAATCAAACCTTCCCTTTGTAAGCAAAAGGAATGGCTTTTAGGACTTAATGTGATCAACTTATGACTCTCCTCCCCATATATATATATTTTTTTTTTCTCCTAAACTTGTCACTAGTGTTCATTACAAATTATTTTTAGGTTTTAGTCGTATTCAATCATTTCCACGTTTTACTCTGATGAGTGTGGACGAAAACCGGTTCAGTACATTAATTAATTTCTTTTTAATCGTTTTCTCTCGTTTTTTTAAATATTTGTTTAATCTCATTCGACCCTCCAAAAAATGTCCCAAACGTCCGTATTCCTCGCCGTTATCAAATTTTGTACCACGAAAAATTTATTTAAATATATATATATATATATATATATATATATATATATATATATATATATATATATATATATACATGCTTTTGAAAATTCCAGTTTTCTCAACAGTTTCATTTTTCTTCATTTTTATCATTTCGTATCAATATTTGACAAAGAGCGGGTATCTGTCCGAAATATCAGAATAAAATATAATATTTACGAAAACAGCAACATCGTTTTTATGCTTCATACATCACTAATCATTTTAAAACACTCTATGCATATACTATATACAACTAGGTTTTGTCATTATATTTATTTTTATATTTGTCTAAAGAGATATGTGTGTAAATGTTATCATTTCAGTTTTGCAAATAAACTGAAAATTAATAAAGACATTTCTCAGTTTATTTATCGCTAAGCTTCATAAAATTGGCGCCAATTTCATATCGTCCACGATGGGTTTCCTGGCGAAATATTCAAAATCGCTGTCGCCATTTTGAAATTAGCCACTGATCGGCGTGAATTGTTATTGTTGCATTCAACAGATACTAATCAAACAGGTACAAGATTAGTCATAGTTGACCAATACCTCCGCCCAAAGTTGACCAATACCTCCATTGATTCATTCTGCAAGAATAGGTAAAAAAAAACAAAAAAATTATTCTTCTCTTAGAGGAATTTCTTTCTAGGATATCGGAATAGAGGCCGTATCGTTTTTTGTTTATTCATACATAGCATCTTAAAATCTTTTATTTTTTTAAACTTATATTTTATAAAGAACGATTATCCCTGATCCACTGTCAAGGTTGCTGCAAAGAAAGTAGGCTCTTTCTACCGGGCTAGTATTGTGAAGTATAGTTGTCACATCTGGGCTGGTGCACCATCCACCAGTCTCTTCTTCTTAAACAGGTTCCAAAAAAAAAAAAGAGCTACTAAGTTCCAACCCTTATCACATCGCCGCAATGTCGCATCCCGTTGTTTGTTTTACAAGTACTTTAACAATTGAATGTGCTCCGATGAACTTGCTGTAATTTTTTCACCTCTCAAAGAAAAATACCTCCGACAAACCCATCAAGCAGTAATATCACACCCCTACATTGTAGACGTCCCCGCGTGCCGGAAAGGTTTCTACTTTAATGGAGTCTTTCTTCAAACTGCTTGCCTTTGGAATTCTCTTCCTGCTCCTTGTTACCCCGACTGCACCGACATGTAGAAATTTATATGTAATGTGAACAAGCATCTTGTTACACAACTCCCCACTTAGGATGCCCCTAAGATATGACCCCTTACTTTATGTTTTATAGTCAGCGGAATTGAAACCGTTAATTTCTACGTAAAGGTCACAGAAAACGACATCTTACGTTCTAAAGCTTATGTCCGTCTCGTCAACGTTTGTTTCCCTGAGTTTTCCCCCTATATACTTTGACTATCATGGTTACCCGGCGTTGCCCGGATCATACAAAAACAACAAAATAGAATAGTTAAAAAGTATATGTAACATGTTTCTTTTAGAACTTCCCTCTCTCTCTTTAGCTCTTTATATCCCCTCTCTATCTATCTCTTTTCTCCCCTCCTCTCCATTTTCTACCTTTGTCTCCCCCTCTCGCTTGTCCCCCCTTTCTGTCCCCTAGCGCCTTCTCTCATCATTTCTCTTCCTCCCCTTTCCCCCTCCTCTTGTTTCCCCCTCTTCCTCTCTCTGTCTCTCTCTATAACCACTATCTCGCTCTTTCTGGCAACTAAAAACACAATTAACGAATTACTGCATAATAACATTAAAAACAGTTTACAAATTACTACAAAATAACATTAAAAATCGTTAACGAATTATTACAAAATAACATTAAACACAGTGTACGAATTA
>OY744547.1:66492715-66495215 GCA_963556195.1 Sepiola atlantica
AGCGAGACTTGAAAACTGCGGTTTCAGAAACGCGAAGAGCCGGAGCGCTTGGTGATCGGAGTATCGAAGTACCAGAAGAATGGAAGTTTACCGATGTTTATGGCACCGATGAAGCTTTATTGACTATGGCACCCAAGCCCGTCTTGCTGTTAGGCTTTCGTGTCCACTGACTAAAAATGTGGCTGATAAGCAAGTTGGTTCTGTAAAGGAATCCCCTGACTTGTACTTCATCAAACAGACAATTGGAAGTGCTTGTGGAACAATTGCTTCAGTTCACGCTCGGATAGACAATGCAGAGCAAATTGCTTTCTAATCGGATATATATACGAACGAGTTTTAAGCGGAAACCAAGTCTGTGACTTCAGCAAGAAAAAGACTTTCGTGAGACAAAAGTTTGTCGAAAGATTTTTTTTATGTGTGTGCGTAGCCGGCGTAAATCATCAGGCGATGGGAAATAAAGAAAACCAAAGTTTTTCCATATACGTTCTGTTCTTTGTCATTCTTGTTGGATCTTACCAGGTACCCCAAAAGAACGGGTAATGCAACACCTACACACGTAAGTCAGTATGATGAGGTCCACCCTTTCTGTAATATTAGTAAATATTGGAAAGTGGTTGAATCAACATAGAGTGAGAGATGCGTAGGAAATTGGTGACTTGTTCAGTTAATTATAAATTACGAATAATTAGAACAATTAAAACATTTTTATTAACGCACATTTAGTATAATAACATATTTTTCGAAGTCAGTGAGAAAATATTATTCATCTCATTTTATTTTATCTGTAAATCAGGAAGTGGAAGAAATCTGTTTATGAGCCGATGTTAAATTTTGAAAATGATTTTTGTAATTCGTCGCGATTACTATTATCTGGTCTAATGCGTTTTAAGTATTCCGAACAGCCATTGAGACCATTTCTTAGACAATGTACACGTTCTGCTCGGCTGCTCTCCGGGAAATGAATACCAACGAAGCATGAGACAATGGTCTGGGAGCCATCTGAAAACTAGACACGTCACGACGCCGGTGGGAAAACATGGAACAACTGTTCTTGTTCGCAGACAAGCAAGGCTGCCAGACGCTTCAGGCGGACTCACATGTCGATGGAAATATTGACCGACATATGGACACAGACCCACGGGAAGAAAAAACAACCCAAAAAACTAGACAGTAGACATATATAAAAATACGTACTCACTAAGGCACACAACTGCTTACAGGCATATATAGGTAAAGATGAGTGAAAAGAACGGATATATATGCAATGGTTACAGGTGGGTAAGATAGCTAGTTTGATATTCGTAGTGCAGATGAATTGAACACGTTTAATTTTGAGGAGTTATTTTTGTGATTTCAAGAGGTCGGGTCATAACATGGATAAATGCGAAAGTTGGTCCAACTTATCACACGTACGATAAAGTCAAAACACCCTATTTCAAATAAATTTCACTTCACACACTAGATGCACTATCTTTTTTTATATGCTGCTTATGTATATACAATATCAGTCGCAAAGTTGACCTAATTTGCATATTAGTTTTGAAAAGGGGCATTTCATTACTGATCTATTATTTTTAATGGTGTTCAATTTAATGATCTATTATTTTTAATGGTGTTCAATTTAATGATCTATTATTTTTAATGGTGTTCAATTTAATGATCTATTATTTTTAATGGTGTTCAATTTACTGATCTATTATTTTTAATGGTGTTCAATTTAATGATCTATTATTTTTAATGGTGTTCAATTTACTGATCTATTATTTTTAATGGTGTTCAATTTAATGATCTATTATTTTTAATAGTGTTCAATTTACTGATCTATTATTTTTAATGGTGTTCAATTCAATGATCTATTATTTTTAATGGTGTTCAATTTAATGATCTATTATTTTTAATGGTGTTCAATTTACTGATCTATTATTTTTAATGGTGTTCAATTTAATGATCTATTATTTTTAATGGTGTTCAATTTAATGATCTATTATTTTTAATGGTGTTCAATTTAATGATCTGTTATTTTTAATGGTGTTCAATTTAATGATCTGTTATTTTTAATGGTGTTCAATTTAATGATCTGTTATTTTTAATGGTGTTCAATTTAATGATCTATTATTTTTAATGGTGTTCAATTTAATGATCTATTATTTTTAATGGTGTTCAATTTAATGATCTATTATTTTTAATGGTGTTCAATTTAATGATCTATTATTTTTAATGGTTCAATGATCTATTATTTTTAATGGTGTTCAATTTAATGATCTATTATTTTTAATGGTATTCAATTTAATGATCTATTATTTTTAATGGTGTTCAATTTAATGATCTATTATTTTTAATGGTGTTCAATTTAATGGTCTATTATTTTTAATGGTGTTCAATTTAATGATCTATTATTTTTAACGGTGTTCAATTTAATGATCTATTATTTTTAATGGTGTTCAATTTAATGATCTATTATTTTTAATGGTGTTCAATTTAATGGTCTATTATTTTTAAT
>OY744547.1:66497715-66500215 GCA_963556195.1 Sepiola atlantica
TTCCTCTTCTGCTTCTTCTACTTCTTCTTTTTCTCTTTCTTCTTCTTCTTTTTCTTTTTCTTCTTTTTTCTTTCTTCTTCTTCTTCTTCTTTTTCTTCTTTTTCTTCTTCTTCTTCTTCTTCTTTTTTTTCTTTCTTTTTCTTCTTCTTCTTCTTCTTCTTCTTCTTCTTTTTCTTCTTCTTCTTCTTCTTCTTCTTCTTCTTCTTCTCCTTCTTCTTCTTCTTCTTCTTTTTCTTCTTCTTCTTCTTTTTTCTTTCTTTTTCTTCTTCTTGCTTATCGGTTTTTTCTCAGCTTTCTTTTTTTGATTCTCGTTGTAACTTCTCTTCTACTAATCCACGGTCCTCCCCCTCCTCCTCATCCCTCCTCCTCCTCCTTCTCCTCCTCCTCCTCCTCCTCCTCCTCCTCCTACTACTACTACAACTTCTTTTTCTTTTTATTTTACTTTTTCCTATTCTTTTTTCTCTTCACTAGTTTCTTCTCCTCTTCTTCCCCTTCTTCTTTTGTTATCTTTTTCATTCTTCTACTACTATTCCCTTGTTACCCCCCCACCCACACATTCTTCTTCTACTTGTCTTTCTCCTTATCTGCTTTCTTGTTGTTATTTTGCTCGTTGTTCTTCTCTTTCTCTTTCTTCTCCTTTTTCTACTTCTTCTTTAAAAATACCCGACGGAACAAAGGACAAACTACCCACGCTGTCCTTTAATATATCGTCGTTTCGGTTCTATCACATGGAACCGCGTCCGATTTTCTTTGAGACGCCAATCTGACTTACTTATAATTATGGCTCTTGGAATTCTCAGATATTGGCAATTTGCAAATCATAGAACTTTCTACACGGCCTTATTTGCGAAAAAGCTAGAGGCAGCAGAGGTCACAGTTATGGTGACCCTACAACGAGATGGAACGAGACTTAACGAGAATACATCAAAGGGGCCCATTTCTACAGGTCATGACGTTTACACGATAGAAGCAGCCTCACGTACGAGTTATATCGAAGGAAAGGGATGTTCTATGTATATTACCTCCAGGACAGACAAACACAATGCCATAGCAAGTAATAATTATAATAATAATCTATTAATAATGCGGATCATGTATCTGTGGTCTGAAACCGAACTATACTATTTAAGATCGTACTATTGTGCTTAGTATGAAATAGTATAGGAGGGGGAGGTGTAGTATAGCGTGAAATTATATAGGAAGGGTTGTATATTTTAATGTGAAATAGTATAGGAAGGGAATGTGTAGTATAGTGTGAAATAGTATAAGAGGAGTTATTGCAGTCTAGTGTGAAATTATATACAAGTGTGTAGTGCAGTATAGTGTGAAATAGTATTGGGGGTGTTGTGTAGTATTGTGTAAACTAGTATAGAAGGAGTTAGTGCAGTATAGGTTGAAATAGTATAGGAGAGGTAGTGCAGTATAGTGTAGAATAGTATAGAAGGAGTTAGTGCAGTATAGTGTGAAATAGTATAGGAAGGGGTAGTGCAGTATAGTGTGAAATAGTATAGGAAGGCGTAGTGCAGTATAGTGTGAAATAGTATAGGAGGAGTTAGTGCAGTATAGTGTAGAATAATATAGAAGGGGTGGTGCAGTATAGTGTGAAATAGTATAGGAAGGGGTAGTGCAGTATAGTGCGAAATAGTATAGAAGGAGTTAGTGCAGTATAGTGTGAAATAGTATAGAAGAGGTAGTGCAGTATAGTGTAGAATAGTATAGAAGAGGTAGTGCAGTATAGTGTGAAATAGTATAGGAAGGGGTAGTGCAGTATAGTGGGGAATAGTATAGGAAGGGGTAGTGCAGTATACTGTAAAATAGTATAGGAGGGGGTAGTGCAGTATAGTGTGAAATAGTATAAATAGGTGTTGTGTAGTATAGTATGAAATAATATAAGGGGGTTAGTGTGGTATAGTATCAAATAGTATAAGGGGGTTAATGTAGTATAGTGTTAAATAGTATAGAAGGGGGTTATGTATTATAGTGTGAAGGAAGGAAGGAGGTTGTGTAGTTTAGTGAAATATGGTATGGGAGGGTGTAGTTTAGTATAGCGTGAAATAATATGGTGATATACGCCAACAGATTGGAAAATTCCATCTATTATATAAATCGTAATATCTATTTGAGTCCAGTGTCGTATCTGTTCGTTTGTTATGACACCATTCTTACGTTACGGACAGTGTGGTATTACAAGATTGACTATTTTAAAAACTGCTCTCGTTGAGATATGATTCAAAACGCAAGATGTTTCCCCATTGCACCACGTGCTCCAGGCCGGAGGTTAAAGAATCAGAAGGATCTTGATCATTGATGCTCTTCAAAGTGTTGCCAGAGGTGGTTGTGTGATCGGCATGACGGGCGACGAATGATCGTAGAATGTGTTTAAGGAGATTATTGATGAAGATCAGAAAGAGGGTTTTGCCTAGAATGGATCCATGAGGCACGACTGTATTGATACGATGTGCTTCAGACTTCTGCTTATCAACGACTACGTTTATGAATC
>OY744547.1:66515215-66530215 GCA_963556195.1 Sepiola atlantica
TGATATATAAAATCTCTATTTGATATTGAGAACTTCTTATAAACCCAGTTGAAATTCTTTGGATTACTATCCTGTGGATGTTTTACTTGTATTATATATATATATATATATATATATATATATATATATATATATATATATATATATATATATATATATATATGCATGTGTGTTCGTGTGAAAGGGAGTAAAATAGATAATACTCAAATAAAATGCCGTCGAATTACAACTGAAACGCTAGATTTCAGACAGTTAGTTAACGTGACTATGAATATTCAAGTGAGGAAAAAAAAATCACCACATCGTCACCTTTGTCAGGGATCATTGCGGCTTGATAAAAATAAAACTTCGTCAGTTCTACGCATGCGTTAGGTTAGATTGCGAACGGAGTCACAAAAATGGCCGACCTGTAAATATAACGCCAACTTCCCGAAATGAACGAAACCGCACAAAACACACACCAAAAAGATGTCGACGAATGAAAGACCTTTGGTTGGAAGAGTCTTGGATAATTGATGGAATAAAATGACAGACACGTTCGTTTGATGGAAGTGTCAAAACTTGCAACGTGCAAAGACATATCAAATAGTCATAGATTCACGCCTATAAATATATATATTTATACATACATATATAACTATATATATATGTATATTACTTTTCTGTTTATATATCTATATAGTCATAGATTCACGCCTATAAATATATTTATATATATATATATATAAATATATTTATATATATATATATATATATATATATATAAATAAATAAATAAATATATATATATATATATATATATATATATATATATATATATATATATATATATATATATATATATATATATATATATATATATATATATATCTGGTTGAACAGGACTGCCAACTACTGTTTATTCCTTTTGTGGTCCAATCTTTCTATTTGTCGAACAATAGATCTTGTACTATTAACCAAGGAGTGTAGGAATTCTCCATATTTGACGCAAACGTTTTCGACCATCATAGGTCGTCTTCAGGCGGATGATTGATCAATGCAAAATAAAATTGGTGAATTTTTTTAAGAAGACGTTTCTATGTGATTAAAACATTAAAAACATTCAACAGCATTTCAACACGCCTTCGCATCCCTCATAACGGGCATGGTTGATGTTGGCACTCCTGTTCAACCATATATGTATACAAGAAGAATTGTTGCCTAATTATACAATATATATATATATATATATATATATATATATAATTTTTCTGTTTATATATCTATATGCATATATACGTATACATAAAGTTAATCGATCAATATTTATCTTTCTCTAGTTCTTTCTCTCTCCCTTATATATTATTATCTAATGCAGATAAAATAAACGAAGCTCAGGAAATTAATACCACTAATACATTAGTGCAATTAGATGCAATTGTTTAGACATAAATGCATGTCGTTAGAAAATAACTGCAAGCAGTATAACTTTATATTATAATGTATTACTGAAAAAGTTACAACTCAAATAATAGGAATAACAATTTCTCCAACAATAAAAATAACAGACATAATAATAATGAGACAAATACTACTGACAGGGTCAGCGTTTCAAACTTACTACATACATTGTAATCATGTCAAATCTTTTTTAAGCCAAGGATTTCTAAACATAAGTACTCACTCAATAATCTAGATCTAGTCATATATGGGCTCTTATAAATAAAACTATCCCATAAAACATTAAATGGCTACTAATAAATAGTTCGAGCTTATAGACCTTTAGAGGAATTTTATAGATTTGATGAATTATCATTTATACTCAAATATACTTGTAACCTATTAAACAAAAAAGATGATGTATTTTCTAATTGTCTGCATTAAATTGGTTAAAATATAACAATTATATGGTCTCATAATCCCATACTTACATTTTCCTTTATACTAAGCTCAACTGACTCACACTAAGGAATACATAATAATTTAATCTCCGTAATATAACCACATAATTAAATATAGATATTTGTTTATCGCCCACACCTAATCAGTTTTAATTATATTAGTTTCATTGTAATCGATGCTATTGGATAATAATTTGGATTTTAAGATAGCGACATCGAATTAGGAACCGATGCATATGTTTAATTCACATAAGGTCACTACACAAATTGGTCCTACATAGGAAAACTATCCATAATTACTATAATAAGATATGGGCTTAAGAATAACCTGTGAAATCAGGATTTATCTTGTTCATGGTAAACTTTTCTTAATATTCGATCTCATTTAATAATATTCAAACTCCTCGGCCTAGCTTTCACAGATAACATGAATTGGAACAAATACATTGAAGACAATGTCAAGACTTCTGCAAAGAAGGTGGGCTCCGTCTACCGTGCTAGAAAACTTCGCACATCTGACAATATCCTATATCACTACAAAGCAAACATCCGCCCATGCATGGAGTATTGTTGCCACATATGGGCTGGTGCATCATCCACTAGTCTCTCCCTCTTAGACAAGGTCCCAAAAAGAGTCGCCAATTTAATAGGTCCCTAACTATCCACCAAGCTCCAGCCTCTATCCTACCGCCGCAATGTTGCTTCCTTGTGCCTGTTTTACAAGTACTTCAATGGATTGTGCTCCGATGAACTTGCTGTTCTGGTGCCCCAACGACGTAAATTTACTAGACCAACCCGACAATCTGCCAAATCCCATCCATTTACTGTGGAAGTCCCGAGATGCCGTAGATCTTTCTACTCCAAAAGCTCCTTTCCTCGTGCTGCTGGACTCTGGAACTCCCTCCCTGCTCCCTGTTTTCCTGACGGTACTGACATGAAGAAATTTTGGTTGCCCCCCCCCCCAAAAAAAAAAACAAACTCTCACACTTGTTCTTACGTCTACAATGGCGGTCTACCTTGTTTGGAGTGAACTATGTTAAAAAAATATATATACAGGTCTCGCTCAAAACCTTTGGCCTCATATATTATAAAATAAATATGTCTCCTATCATATATTATATATTACGTCGCTAAACATAGCAGGTTTTGGATCTGTACGTTTCAGTAGTGAGAACCGATGTATTTATCTGCAACATTGAATAATTGATTCAATTGGAGTTATTTCCCCTTGTCTGTGGGATGCGATTTAGAAATAAGTTAATTGGTCTGACATTAGTTGCTTTGGTATTGGGTATTTACCTCTCTTGGTTTCAGGAGAGCGCCACTGTTATTGTTTCTGGCAATGTCTACAGACTTAGATGTTTAAATCTCCTGCCTTTATATATGATAAAATATATATGTGTCCTATGACATGTTGCATATTGAATCGCTAAGCATTTGTAAAGTTTTTTTGTGAGAAGAGATTTTATTATTTGCAGCATCCAATAATTGGTTCAATTCGAGTCATCCTCACCCCCTTGTATCAGTGACTCGATTTACCGATATCTAAATTAGTTTGTCTATGATCGGGTATTTACGTACATTGTTTGTTCATGACAGTGCCACTATTATTGTTTCTGGCAGTGTTTACAGAAACAAATGAACATTTTTCGAGATGGTCAGCTGATTTGAGATTCTTCATCATAAAACGGAAACACAGTTACGACGGACGAGACAGTCACACACACACATTCAGTATCTACTTAGTATAAGTTTTCATTCTTCTATCAGTAAAAATTAAAGATAGGTTCTTCTAACATGTGTGTGAGGGTTTGGATGATAAACAATCTGACTTTAGTACTTAAAAAACATAATATATGCTCGAACGTATGACTAACTGACAGTCAGCGTTTCAAACTAACATAATTCTAAAACCACATACATTGGAGTAACGCCAGCGTTTATTAAGCAAATGGATCTTTAAACATAAGTACCCCAAGATTTTTTTCTCTGTAACATGAAATAATAAGTTCAATTCGAATTATAACTCCTTGTCTACTGGTCTAGATTTGCAGATAAATAACTCGGACATTATTTAGTAACGGCCAGAAAAAATATTTCAAATACGTGACGGGGTTGGGACCCTAATCCCCTTCAAAGTAGGCCCCTTATGCTTGCCCAAACTTAGCCCACCGATCCATCCACTGCAGGAAACACCTCTGTGTGCATCTCCGCCGTCGTGTTCCGCATTATCTCTTTTTTCGCATCCTCTCAACAACAACTACACTCCGAGCAGTTTGGGGCCTGATGAACCGTTGCTCAAAACAACAAGATACTATGAGCAGGCTGATTTCGAGTCAATCAGAGATCACATCAGTGACGCCCTATAGAGGGAAACCTTCTCACTACCTGCAAACCAGTGTGCAAACGAATTAACTGAATGGGTCAAAGCAGGCATTGAAGCCTATGTCCCCATGCGAAAATTCTTTAGCAAGCCCCACTCTCCTCAATGGTTCACTTCAGAATGTGCAGCTGCCATTTCTGAGAGGCAACAAGCATTCCGTAAATTCGGCCGCCATAAGTCAGCTACTAATAGACATACATTTATAGAGTCAAGAAATAATTGCAAGACCGTGATAGGCGAAGCAAAGAGAAGGTATAATTAGTTAACAAAAAGACGCATCCAGTCTCAGAAACTAGGTACTCGCGATTTCTGGAAAATCTACAATAGTGTAGTGAATAATGGTCAATCAACGATTCCCCCACTATCAAACCACAATGATGTCGTCTGCACGGCCACTGATAAGGCTGAACTACTTGCCCAGCGTTTCGCTTCTAACTCTACTTTAGACTCAGATAGCCACCCCCTCCCCGAATTCCCTTTGCGGACCGAAGTCACACTTGATAACCTGGTTATCACCCCATCCCAGGTCAGAGACATCATAAAAACATTGACACCTCTAAAGCTTGTGGGCCTGATCTTATACCTGTAATAGTAATAAAGAAATGTTCTGCTGAACTGGCCCCTGTCCTCTCCAAACTCTTCAATAAATGCCTAGCTGAATATTGCTTCCCCGATTGCTGGAAAATTGCCTCTGTGGTACCTGTCTACAAGAGTTCTGGGAATAGAACCGACCCTCAGAACTACCGCCCAGTCAGTCTACTGCCGATCTTTGCCAAAATCTTTGAATCCTTAATCAATCTAGCGTTAGTACGGCACTTAGTTAATGCTAAACTTCTATCTGACCGCCAGTATGGATTTAGACAAGCACGATCTACTGCAGACATCCTAACGGTCATCTCTGAACCTATGTATCATACACTCGACAAGGCAGGTGAAGCTAGGGCAGTAGCGCTTGATATATCCAAGGCCTTTGACAAGTTTTGGCATAAAGGGCTTCTCCTGAAAATACGCTCATACGGTATTACTGGGCAACTATTTAATATAATTAGATCCTTCCTAAACAAAAGAAAAATCCAGGTTGTCCTCGATGGCTGTCTATCTAAGCAACATGACATAAATGCAGGTGCACCCCAGGGATCTATCCTTGGACCTTTGTTGTTCCTGATCTATATAAACGATCTCCCTGATGATATAGAGTCGGAGATTGGTTTATTTGCTGACAACCCCACGCTTTACTCTCGCTATGTTGGTAAAACAGGCGCGATCATATCCGAGGCAATGGCTGAATCTTTAGAAAATGACCTCCAGGCTGTAGTGGATTGGGGTCATAAATGGTTGGTAACTTTTAATGCCGCAAAGACAAAGCTACTTTCCTTCAACAACTACAAGAAGCCTCTCCAACCACCGATTGCCATGGCAAATAACACCCTACCTGAGAGTTCATCATTCAAACTCCTCGGCCTAACCTTCACATGTAACATGAATTGAGACAAATACATTGAAGACATTGCCAAGGCTGCCGCAAAAAAGGTTGGCTCCCTCTACCATGCTAGTAAGCACCTCACACCTGATATTATCCTGTATCTATACAAAGCCACCATCCGCCCATGCATGGAGTATTGTTGCCACATCTGGGCTGGTGCATCATCTACTAGTCTCTCCCTCCTTGACAAGGTCCAAAAAAGAGTCGCCAACCTAATAGGTCCCTCACTGTCAACCAAGCTCCAGCCCCTGTCCCATCGCCGCAATGTAGCATCCTTATGTTTGTTTTACAAGTACTTCAATGGATTATGCTCTGATGAATTGGCTACTCTGGTGCCCCCTCGACGTAAATTCACTAGAATAACTCGACAATCAACTAAATCTCATTCATTCACTGTGGAGGTCCCCGGATGCCGGAGAGCCTTCTACTCAAATAGCTTCTTTTCTTCGTGCTGCTGGCCTCTGGAACTCTCTCATTTCCCCCTGTTTCCTCGATAGTACTGACATGCAGAAATTTAAAACTAATGTAAACAGACATCTCGCTGCGCGGATCATGATTTAGGCTGACCCCCCTCCCCAACCTTCTCCCCTTTTCTTTTTTCTCAGTAGCCCCTTACGTCTACAGTGGCGGCCTGCCTTGTTTGGGGTGAACCATGTAAAAATATATATATATATATATATATATATATATATATATATATATATATATATATATGTATATATATATATATATATATTTGTATATATATATATATATATATATATATATATTAGTTCCTAGACTGAAGATTGCGTTAGCATGAAACATCGATGTCTCTAGGTATTTAAATATTTAATATTTATTAAAATATTATTGTTTATCAGCCCCCCTCCCCACAAGGCATGGGCACTTTAGTAGCTTTAATAACAAGCAGTACTAATAGCTATATGCGCGATCCGAACACCGTTTCGTAAGATCACTCTAGCTGCCTGGTAAATGGCGACCACGTGTCGCTATTTACAGTTAAAGTTACTCTATATTTTACTAACTAATTGACGATGGCCATTTGGTTAAGATCACCGACTACGAATCAGTGGCGAGTTGTGTTCAGGGTTCGCGCCCACCGACCGTCGGGAATTAGTTCCTAGACTGAAGATTGCGTTAGCATGAAACATCGATGTCTCTAGGTATTTGAATATTTAATATTTATTAAAATATTATTGTATATATATATATATATATATATATATATATATATATTGTATATATATATATATATATATATTGTATATATATATATATATATATATATATATATATTTGTATTAAACTCTGTTATCCAATTTTCATAACCAGCAATAAAAAAGTGGGAGATAAGAAAATATGATTTCCGAATGTTGATTTAGGTTTTTGTCATTTTTATTTAAATTTCATGAAATGAAGGTTTTTTTGCCGTATTTATGACTTTTTCTTATCTTAGTTTGTGCAAAAGAACTGATTTTTATTAACATTTTCGAAAATACATGTACACATAAATTTTTGTTGAAGCTGACTTTTTGGAACATGATTACAAAATATTCATTATAACATGAATTGTGTTTTCTTCTGAGTTATATCATATATATACATAACTTATAAATAAATATGTATATATATATATATATACATATATATATATATACATATATATATATATATATATATATATATATATATATATATATATATATATATATGACGAAAATATACTCTACTCTATAAAGAGAAGGGATTTATATATGTACTCATGTGTTTTAGTTATTTTGAATCTATCAATTTTATCCGGCAGACTTCAGTTTCAATTCAGAATTGTACGTGAATATTATCATATGTGCAAGTTTGCTAATACAGTTTGCTTTTTTCAATTCCCAAAGATAATGGCTAAACTTCTACCGTTTCCATTTCAAGAAGAAGACGTGTTTGGACAAAGAATTTGCTTCTCCAAACTTAACCAATATATCGTTATCCTATCTCGGCGTTTGTTTATAAGACCAAAAAAAAAACAAAAAAAAAACAAAAAAAAAACATAAACTGTGAAAAAAGTAAATGTATATGCGAAAAATACGGAAGGCAATATCGGAAATAATTTCCATCTTTAAACAAAAGAGAAAATTAAATTTATTCATATTTTCTCCCGCCAATTCGCGGGGTTTTTCAAAATTCTGTTTATCATTAATCAAAACTGTATTCGACTGTTTTTTTTTATCTTGTCGTTTTAATTTTCTTATAAGTGTCCTCGAAACTCGATAAGGGGCTCCGTCCGTCGTTCAGTATGTCAGCCACCCATTAAATAGGATTTTCATCGCTCAACAAGCAAACGAAATGAACTCGTTTTATTTACATACGTGTGTCTGTACACACCACAGACACGCATGAAAATTAGATGGCAAAATAATAAGTCTCTTTTCTTTCTATATAAGTGTACAACTTTCGTCAAAAATTACGGAAAAAACATTTTGTCAATGTTCGTACATTTAAAAAAAATCTACACAGAAAAATAAATATAATTTTAGTTGCACAGAAGACAAATCTTGTTATATTCTTTAATTAAAATACGAGTTATTCCCCTTGTTTATTTTTCCGTCATAATTGAATACTGTTTCCATATGACCATGGCGGCAATACATAATTACAAGCAATTCTAGCGAAGTGCCTAATTATAGTGGCAAAATCTTTGTACAACAATAAAAAAAAATGAAAATTGGCTAGTCAGAATCAAATATGATATTTAGCTTCGATGCTAGTGAAGCCGAACTTTTAAAATGTCACAAGATAATTTAAGTTTAATCAAAATAATTCGGAAATGGGATATCGTGGTGGCGAAGTGGATGCTGACGTGGACTGGCAGCTCAGGGTACGGTGTCCAAGTCGTGTGCGTTACATAGCACCACTTTTATCTTGGATGCGGGTAGGCATCGGATTTTGAAGAAAAAACTCTACGTCGGGTAGCATTTTTCTTCTCCAATGGCAGCAGACACTTCACACAGTTTGATCGTACACCGTAAAAAAAAATCACTGATAATGACGCATGAAAACCCTTAATAAGGATATAAAAGTAAAGAGACTTATGGTTTAATTTTCATTTTACTTCAGTGGAAGTTCTCTGAAATCAAGGCCCCTTGTAGCTGACACTTGATCGCTATATGATATACATAGATATTCGAGTGTTCTATTAAGACTCTTCTTATTTTTCTCAAAAGTTGAGTTAGTAAAGAAGTTCAGAACATTTATTATCTTCTCTCTAATTGAGCAGGGAAGAAATGGGGTTAAAATTTAAGAGTGAGAAAGTGAAAGAAAAAGACTGAGAGGGGGTGAAGAGAGAAAGAGATGGTGAGAGAGAGAGAGAGAGAGAGGAGGGGGGAGAAGAGAGAAAGAGATGGTAAGAGAGTGAGAGAGAGGAGGGGGGGGAGAAGAGAGAAATAGATTGAGTACGAAATAATGGCGAGGAAGAGAGCAACAGAGATCGAGAAAGAGCGAAAGAGAAAGAGAGAAAGAGAAATAGAGCGAAAAAGAGAAAGTGAAAGAAAAAAGACTGAGAGGGGTGAAGAGAGAAAGAGATGGTAAGAGAGAGAGAGAGAGAGAGAGAGAGAGAGAGAAGAGAGAAAGAGATGGTAAGAGAGAGAGAGAGAAGAGAGAGAGAGAGAGAAGAGAGAAAGAGATGGTAAGAGAGAGAGAGAGAGAGGGGGAGAAGGAGAAGAGAGAAATAGATTGAGTACGAAATAATGGCGAGGAAGAGAGCAACAGAGATCGAGAAAGAGCGAAAGAGAAAGAGAGAAAGAGAAATAGAGCGAAAAAGAGAAAGTGAAAGAAAAAAGACTGAGAGGGGTGAAGAGAGAAAGAGATGGTAAGAGAGAGAGAGAGAGAGAAGAGAGAAAGAGATGGTAAGAGAGAGAGAGAGAGAGAGAAGAGAGAAAGAGATGGTAAGAGAGAGAGAGAGAGAGAAAGAGATGGTAAGAGAGAGAGAGAGAGGAGAGGGGGGAGAAGAGAGAAATAGATTGAGTACGAAATAATGTTGAGGAAGAGAGCAACAGAGATCGAGAAAGAGCGAAAGAGAAAGAGAGAAAGAGAAATAGAGCGAAAAAGAGAGAGTGAGAGAAAGCGAGAAAGAGAGAGAGATATAGAAAGCGTGAGAAAGAGAGAAATAAAGAGAGAGAGAGAAACAGAAAGAGAAAGAGAGAGATAGAAAGAGAAAGAGAGAGAGAGATTGAAATCGAGGGAGAAAGAAAGAGAGAGAGAGAAAGAGAGAGCGAGAGAGAAAGAAAGAAAGAAAGAGAGAGATAGAAAGAGAAAGAGAGAGAAAGAGAAAGAAAGAGACAGAAAGAAAGAGAAAGAAAGAGAGAGAGAGAGAAAGAGAGAGAAAAAGAGAGAGAGAGAAAGAGAAAGAAAGAGCGAGGAAAAGAGAAAGAAAGAGAGAGAGAGAGAAAGAAGAGAGAAAGAGAAAGAGAGAGAAAGAGAGAGAGAGGAAGAGAGAGAGAGAGAAAGGAATAGAGAGAGAGAGATAAAGAAAGAGAGAGAGAGAAAGAAAGAGAGAGATAAAGAAAGAGAGAGAGAGAGAAAGAAAGAGAGAGAGAGAGAGAAGGAGAAAGAGAGAGAAAGATAGAGAGAGAAAGAGAGAGAGAGAGAGAAAGAAGAGAGAAAGAGAAAGAGAGAAAGAGAGAGAGAGAGAGAGAGAGAACAAATGACAGCGACTGGAAAAACGAGAAGAAAATGAAAGACGATGATTGAATCTGAAATTTAATTTTGTGTCGGTAAAAAAATCTCCATTTTCTTTGTTCAAACATCTTCGCGGCTGTTCATTTCGTTCCGGAGTAAATATTGAATGAAAATTGCTTTCCGAAATTGAAACCGCACCGCCAGCAACGAATCACAAATTCCCCGTAATTTGAAAGCCACCGAATCAACAAAAACGCAACAAAAGATGGACGACAAAAAAAAAAAAAATGAAAAGTTATTCGTTCGAAAATATGATTTTATATCTTGTATATTATATTATATTACATGTGATTAGTAAAGGAATCCACGTACGTACGCGCATGCGTGGGGGCCTTGTGTCTTTATGCATGGGGCGGCATGAAGATCTCCCACATTCGGAATAGTTATATAAATAGAAGGAAACGACCTTAAAAGAAAACGGATTATACGTCTAGAAAGTACATAACATTTGTTTGTTTGTTTTTCATCCGAATGAGTCACCACTTAATAAGGCTAAAATGCATTCGAGGATAAGGGTTAATACGATTGTCAGATGGATAATAAACGGTACCTCAAGGCTGAGAGGGGGGCACCTAAATAGCCTGGTCAGCAGTTGCATTTCCCAGTATTTACTTTCTTTCCCACCGCAGGATGATGTTACACAAGGTGGGAAGGCGAGTATTTATTTACTCCTCTCCAGGAGTTAGGCACAAGGCCAGTTTTTATCTTACTTCCACAGGTAAAATGTGACCCAATGTCGGGTCGGGAAAGTGGGATTTGAAAAGCCAGCGCCCGAGAAGGTGAGCACTCTGGCCATTAAAAATTGCCTGGGCAGCACCGTCGGCATTCTCCGGTAGGAGCGCCTCAGACAGTAAGCAATAAACTTACTCCTCTCCAAAGAGGGGAGGCAAAGCCTGGGAAGGTGGACCTCCCAGAACTGCATAAGACAGACCCATTGACCGGCGTAAATCAAGACCCGAAGGCCAAGACAACACCAGTATGGAGTGCAGTATCTATCAGTACAGATACTACACTTAGCCAAAAGGTGGGAAGGCGAGTAGAGCAGTCCTGCGCCCCGAAAGAAGGGCCACGTAAAAATTGCCTCGGCATTCCGCGGTAATAGCGCCTCGGGCAACTGGATTTACTTTCCGTAACTTCGTAACTCTCGCTTCTCTTATTTTGGCCTTTAGTCCTCGCATTCCATGAGCGATGTTTCTGACAAAGGGTGAACAATTGCTGTTTTCTGGGTCAGTATCTATTCATATAACCCTTATCATTGGCTAGTTTTTGACCTTAAAGTAGGATATTTTTTTTAGTTCCTTAAATTAAGTGGCTTCATGCATTGTCTGGAGCGATTTCTATAAAAAATGAACAATATTCTGAGAGGATTGGAAGCGATAGGAGGAATGGGCACAATTTTATTACTTAAGAGAACGACTCGGTACTTATTTGTTGACGTTGGACTTGTAGAGTAGACGATTATGTTGTAGTCAGCAGGAAAGCAGTCTTGTGGTATTGCGTTCCACTGATGGGAAGTTCTTGGAAGGAAACTCTGTTATAGGAAATTTCGCTTGTTTTTGTGTAAACAGGGCAAGTAGAATACTTTTTTTTTTATCTAATGGCCTTTAAAACTGCATCTAACACAATTGCCAGTTGTTCTTGGGAATAAATTGATGGAGCCCTTCTCCGAAGTTAAGGCGACATTGATCCTGGTCAGTACCATATGGGTGACTATTTAGGAATACCAGACCTTTATGTGGGAGAGCGACGACACCTTCCTGCTAAAACACTGTAAATATTACCTCGTCGAAATCATCTCCCCTGGCATGGATATACATGCGACTATGCACAGATTCTGAATTTAATATTCTGCAGGAGCTGCTTTGTTTTTCGAAAGAAGCCGGCTCAAATTACTCAGGGCGAATACCGCTTCACGCAGGCAGGCAGGCAGCCAGCCAGGCAGACAGGTTCATCACTGGAGGTTTTCGATGGCTTTCCGTGTCATCTCAGTTCGAATGGTGTAAAGCAAATATCCGATATTTTTCTTTAACTATTTAAGAGTTCAAGTAGGAAATTAAAAAGGGTTTTCGGTTATAAATTATCTAGGAGTGCACTTGTTCGTGTGCTCGTGTGCAGGTCAGTTTCTACCCATACGTGTGCGGCATCTATGGAAGTTTTGTGCTGATTCTAATAAAAAAAAATGTTGCATCTAAAACATGCTTTTGGAGGCGTTTGCCCCATTATTTACTTTTAAATTCTTAAGATGCTTATAAAAAATAGGAACTCTCCCAATTCATACCCTATTCGCGTGTGCGATTATCTCATACTTAATAAATAATGTTGCATATAAGAGTTATGGTTGAGGTTAAGGTTAGGATTAGGGTTAGGTTTAGGGTTGGGGTTAGGGTTAGAATGGGGTTAAGGTTAGGGTTAGAGTTAGGGTTGGTGTTAGGGGTGGGGTAAGGGTTAGAGTTATGGTTAGGGTTGGGGGTTATGGTTGGGGTTGCGATTAGGGTTAGGGGTGGGGTTAGGGTTAGGGTAAGGGTTGGGGTTGGGGTTAGGGTTGGTGTTAGAGTTAGGGTTAGGGTTAGGGTTAGGGTTAGGGTTAGGGTTAAGGTTAAGGTTAAGGTTAGGGTTGGGGTTAGGTTTAAGGTTAGGGTTGGGGTTAGAGTTAGAGTTAGGGTTAGGGTTGGGGTTAGGGTTGGTGTTAGGGTTAGAGTTATGGTTTAGGTTTGAGTTAGGGTTGGGGTTGGGGTTGCGGTTGCGGTTGGGGTTGGGGTTGGGGTTAGGGTTAGTGTCCGTTAGCTTTCGAAAACAGATGGTCTGTTTGTGTTCTTTGAACTTGTATTTTCGTCGGACTAAGAATGGTCCCCGTCAGTTGACGTTTTTGTGCCTGCCTCTTCAAGCAAGATGAGTCTCCAGCTCAAAATTAAGAAATCGTCTTAATTTGAAAGTCTGTTGTTCAAACGGATATCATTGTAACCCCCTTCCCCCCAAAAAAATAAAACCTTTGTAACTTGTTTTCAACTAGAATTGTGGTTTTATTTGGAGGGAGATTTCTTCTTTTATAGTACTTACTTAGACGACACTGACACTGCGACCGGTGTCGGAATCGAACCACGATTTCAGACAAGTACAACGAGCAGACGATCGCGGCTTGAGGAGTGAACGCACAAAGACACACGTTCATAAAACCGTTTTTGTTGTAAATGTCTTACACGTGAGAGACTATAGATTGAAGTTGATTCGAGCACCTACCATGAAAATAACGATAGAGCAGAGAAAGACTAGCAACGTCTCTTCGGTGCGAACGAGGCTGTAGGCTGGGAAAGAGTTCATCACCCACTAAATTTCGAAGTCAGTTTTGTCCTCCGTCAAGGCAGGAATTCTTGCTTAAAACTTTTATCCTTTATCAGGTAATTACGAACGATTAAACAAAATGATATAATGTGTAGAATTCGGTATATTCGGACTACTGTTGAATGTTTTATCACAACGTTTCGGCCGATGTAACCTCCGACCTTCTTCAGGTGTACCTTGTCGAACTCGGGAATCTTTCTCTCGAACTCGGGAATCTGGACGGAATTTCGACAAGGTACACCTGAAGAAGGTCGGAGGTTACATCGGCCGAAACGTGATAAAAAAACATTGAAGATGAGAACAGTTGTCCGAATATACAAAATTCTACAAATTATCAACCCTCGTCTAAAAAATTCCGAAACAAAATGATATAACGTTCGTCATTTAATCCCGGACAACGCCAGGTCGCCAGGCTAGTACATTTATACATACAACTCCCTCCGACCGACTTCTGAACAATTATAAATATAAAAGAAAATGGCCGAAAAGTAATTCTTGCTACTTGCTTTGCGATTTAAAAATAGAGTTACTTCCCTTTCTTTTGTCTATCCGTCCAGCGTTTTTATTTTCTTGTTTCAATTTTACTGTGAGTTTTATCTGATACAATCGAGTCGCCATTTTCCGTTTTGAAATTTTTTTTACAGACGTACGCTGACGTCACGATGTCCCGGCTAGTTTTTTTTTTCTCTTTTTACGTTGCCTATTTTTAGCCGCTTGAAACATGTTTAGATGCGTCCCTGCGTTTATATGACATCCTTGGTCTGTCGGATGGTTTAAAATATCATTTACGTCCGTCTGTCACGCTTCGATTCGAAATAGAATTTTCATTGATGGCCGCGCTAAACGTATGTACGAAGTCGTGCAAGCGAAATGAAACGTGAAACAAATCGGACGCATCTTTTTAAAAGTGTGTCAAGGCATCCGTGTAAGAGATTATCGTGTCGCTCGGTCTGTCACACTTATGTTTGCAGCAGCATTTCCGTCGGTCTGTCACGCTTAAAATTGAAATAACAGTTTTAATGCTCTCCACGAAAAGGAAACATACACTAGAAATAATTTTGAAAATAAGTCATACGCTATCGATTACAACTATGCAATATCTACTGTCACATACTTAGAAAACAGAGCTGTCAGACCGGACAAGATTAAGAGAGTAGAAACCCTAGCTGAAGTCAGTGTCCCGA
>OY744547.1:66535215-66545215 GCA_963556195.1 Sepiola atlantica
CTGTACAACGTGACTTAACTGTACAACGTGACTCAACTGTACAACGTTACTCAACTCTACAACGTGACTTAACTGTACAACGTGACTCACCTCATCACCACAGCCACAGGTCAAGGTTGAGCTGACATCGACGCGCATATTGATCTCACATGTCTTGCCTTCTGCCGACTCAGTTCCCCGCTCTGGTCAAGATCTGAGATAAGGCGCAGCGCTAAAGTAAGGGTCACCAATGCATTGGTGTGGACGATCCTTCTTTATTGTAGCGAGTCCTGCTCAATAAATGTGATAGATTTTAAGCGGCTGGAACCTTTTGATCACCACTGCCTGAGTCGAATCCATCATGTCAGATGGCAGAACTTCCTCTAAAAAAACACTTATGTTTCCGCTAGAAAATTAACTCCCTCCGACAACTCATCCCCACGAAGCGTGTATGCTGGATAGGGTCATGCCCACCGCCTTCAAGTGGGAGAGTTCATCTACGAAGCAATTATCACCACAGGGTTTGAAAAAGGAGTTTGGTGGACAACCAACACTCTGGCTGATAGTGGTTAATGCTAACCTGGAACCGAAAGAGATTTCATTGTTATATTGTTTAAAACTAAACGTAATATTTATTTTCGATTTTTCTTAAAGAGAAAAAGTCTACTTAGCGACGGCTTCCGGTTTAAAATCGGAAATTGACAAGTGGTGGTCCTGAAAAAATACTTACCCATTATTTTTTTGGTCAGATTATTTTGTTTTTGGAGGGGGCCAATTAATACATTTTTTCACTATTTTGTTTTATTACTAACACATAATCCTAACCCTACACCTACCCCTAACCCTAATCCCTAACACTTAAGCCTAACCCCTAACCCCTAACACTTAACCCTGCCCCTACCCCTACCCCTTAACCCTAACCCTTACCCCTAACACTAAACCCTAATCATAACCCCTAACACTTAACCCTAACCCTACCCCTACCTCTACCCCTACCCCTAACCCTCACCCTTACCCCTAACACTTAACTCTAACCCTAACCCTAATCCTACTACTACCCCTTCCTCTACCCTAACCCTAACTCCTAACACTTGCCCCTGACCCTACCCCTACGCCTAACCCTACCCCTAACCTTAACCCTAACCCTAACCCCTAACGCTTAATCCTAACCCTACCCCCTACCCCTAACCCTAACCGTACCCCTACTCCTACCCCTAACCCCAACCCTAACACTTAACTCTAACCTTAACCCTAAACTTAACCCATAACGCTTAATCCTAACCCTAACCCTAACACTTAACCTTAACCCTAACCCAATTGAAATGAATTGGTCACACCTTAAGGACCCAGCCTCTCCTGCTTTTTAAGCTCCATGACTGACCTTCACTTCAGATCAATCAATCGTTGACTTCAAATCGTCAAGTTTATCGTGACACAAAAAATCGAATGTTATATCGATAGGATGACAGTTATAATGAGAATTTTTCATGTAGTAACAAGTCAAGGCCAAAAGGCCACTCGAGGATAAAGGTTAATGAGTTTGTAAGGTTAACAGTGAGACAACAACTTGAGGATTGGTAACGATGCTTTAAACTCATCTATCTATCTATCTATCTATCTATCTATCTATCTATCAATCTATCTATCTATCTATCTCACCCTTCTCTATCTATCTATCTATCTATCTATATATCTATCTATCTATCTCACCCTTCTTTATCTATCTATCTATCTATCTATCTATCTATCTATCTATCTATCTATCTATCTATCTATCTATATATATATCTATCTATCTCACCCTTCTCTATCTATCTATCTATCTATCTATCTATCTATCTATCTATCTATCTATCTATCTATCTCACCCTTCTCTATCTATCTATCTATATATATATATATATATATATATATATATATATATATCTCACCCTTCTTTATCTATCTATCTATCTATCTATCTATCTATCTATCTCACCCTTCTCTATCTATTTATCTATCTATCTATCTATCAATCTATCTATCTATCTATCTCACTCTTATCTATCTATCTATCTATCTATCTATCTATCTATCTATCTCACCCTTATCTATCTATCTATCTATCTATCTATCTATCTATCTATCTATCTATCTATCTATCTATCTATCTATCTATCCATAACTTATGACATTTTGTGAAATTTGTAACTTTATTAGGAATTTGTTGTTGAGTCGCGATTTTTGTTCAGAACATACACACATTTTATTTTCAAAGTAGTCTAGTGTCTAAAATATAAAGTGGTTCATTGTATGACTTAAAATAATCTCCACCTTGAAACAACTGTAAACAATTAGAATGTTTTTGTTTATGCTATTTACTTAGTATGTACTTTAAAAATTTACTTCAATCGTTAATATATATATATATATATATATATATATATATATATATATATATATA
Organism: Sepiola atlantica; assembly: GCA_963556195.1. Taxonomy (NCBI): domain Eukaryota; kingdom Metazoa; phylum Mollusca; class Cephalopoda; order Sepiida; family Sepiolidae; genus Sepiola; species Sepiola atlantica. The sequence continues at coordinate 66,537,638 of OY744547.1, forward strand.
TATATATATATATATATAAATAAAATGGAGCTTGACAATCTCGTCGTTTAAGGCCTTACACTCATATTTTTTTTAAATAAATAATTTATCCATAATATTTCGCATTGAGAGGAAAAACAATTAAGGCCCTTAATATTATAAATACATCGGATTAAATTTTCATGTCAGACTTGCAAAATGTGATTGCATGTCACGACTCTACATCTTTGCAAAATTGTTAGAATTGACTTTTCAACTTGGTTTTAATTTGCATTCAAATGCATAGAAGCCGTAAATGGAATTATTAATACATTTTCTCGATCGGATATACTGGGAAACTACATTAAAATGTTAAGATCAGCCCTTATAATTTTTATTATTTATATATAGTAAAAATTACAACTGCTGATATATATATATATATATATATATATATATATATATATATATATGATTATTTTTATTTACACAGACATGTACAAAATTTGCGACACTGGCATGTCGATGTTATCGATCAACAGTTTTTATAAACTGAGATCTATTATAACTGTTGATCGATAACATCGACATGCCAGTGTCGCAGATTTTGTGCATGTCTGTGTAAATTAAAATATTCATATATAAAAGCTCTATTTGATATTGAGCAAATTTTATAAACCCGGTTGAAATTCTTTGGATTCCTACCATGTGGATGTTTTTACCTGGATTATTACCATTATTATATATATATATATATATATATATATATATATATATATATATATATATATATATATATATATATATATATATATATATGTATATATATATATATATATATTCATATATATATATATAAAATAAAAACATGGTTATTGGAATATAAAATGAACTTGACACATATATACATATATATATATATATATATATATATATATATATATATATATATATACATATATATATGTATATCTATGTATATATATATATATATATATATATATATATATATATGTATATATAAAATATAATAACACGAAATCACATAATTGTCGATGCAATAATTTATTTTAACCGTGCTGTTTTTTCAAGCATCACTCAGAAAATTACATTTTTGAGACTGATAGAAAATTGAATTTCCCTACAACAATTAAACACAACCAGAGGAGTGGTGGTAGCAACCAATTGAAAAAACCGCACGGTTGAAATAAATTATTGTATCGACAACTATGTGATTTCGTGTTATTATATTTTATGTTATTCTTGCTCTGTTTACTACATTGAGCTCTCATACCCAGATTTCCTCCTGGAATTAATCCATTATAACACAAATATATATGTATATATATATATATATATATATATATATATATATATATATATATATATATATATATATATATATGCATATATATATATGTATATATATATGTATGTATATATATGTATATATATATATATATATATATGTATATATATATGTATATATATATATGTATATATGTATATATATGTATATATATAATCAGGTTCATTTTATATTCCAATAACCATGTTTCTATTTTATGATTTTCATTTTTTCACATTTCCAAACAACATAACATATCTGTGAGATATATTTTTACGGTCCGTTTCATTTGTCATGAGCCAACAACATTTTTATGTCAATATCGTCTCCGCAACACTAGAAAAAATCACAAAGAGTAAGAAGTTCTTGGATTAAAGTGTCTTGAAGTATACCTACACTATACAGTGGTTCATTTTTTGGTGAAACTCACATGTAAAGAAACTCACTAATACGTCATTTTGATTTCTTTAGTATATATATGTATATATAACTATTTCATGTATCCACATAAAAGTTTATTATACACACTCACGTTCGATTATACACAGTTTCCACAGTCATGTTCAAAGTTTATTACAGACATTTGTCTCAAGTTTTATTATACCCACTCACATTCAGGTTTTATTATACCCACTCACATTCAAGTTTTATTATACCCACTCACATTCAGGTTTTATTATACCCACTCACATTCAAGTTTTATTATACCCACTCACATTCAGGTTTTATTATACGCACTCACATTCAGGTTTTATTATACCCACTCACATTCAGGTTTTATTATACCCACTCACATTCAGGTTTTATTATACCCACTCACATTCAGGTTTTATTATACCCACTCACATTCAGGTTTTATTATACCCACTCACATTCAGGTTTTATTATACCCACTCACATTCAGGTTTTATTATACCCACTCACATTCAAGTTTTATTATACCCACTCACATTCAGGTTTTATTATACCCACTCACATTCAGGTTTTATCATACCCACTCACATTCAGGTTTTATTATACCCACTCACATTCAGCTTTTATTATACCCACTCACATTCAGGTTTTATTATACCCACTCACATTCAGGTTTTATTATACCCACTCACATTCAGGTTTTATTATACCCACTCACATTCAAGTTTTATTATACCCACTCACATTCAGGTTTTATTATACGCACTCACATTCAGGTTTTATTATACCCACTCACATTCAGGTTTTATTATACCCACTCACATTCAGGTTTTATTATACTCACTCACATTCAGGTTTTATTATACCCACTCACATTCAGGTTTTATTATACCCACTCACATTCAGGTTTTATTATACCCACTCACATTCAAGTTTTATTATACCCACTCACATTCAGGTTTTATTATACGCACTCACATTCAGGTTTTATTATACCCACTCACATTCAGGTTTTATTATACCCACTCACATTCAGGTTTTATTATACTCACTCACATTCAGGTTTTATTATACCCACTCACATTCAGGTTTTATTATACCCACTCACATTCAGGTTTTATTATACCCACTCACATTCAGGTTTTATTATACTCACTCACATTCAGGTTTTATTATACTCACTCACATTCAGGTTTTATTATACCCACTCACATTCAGGTTTTATTATACCCACTCACATTCAGGTTTTATTATACCCACTCACATTCAGGTTTTATTATACTCACTCACATTCAGGTTTTATTATACCCACTCACATTCAGGTTTTATTATACCCACTCACATTCAGGTTTTATTATACTCACTCACATTCAGGTTTTATTATACCCACTCACATTCAGGTTTTATTATACCCACTCACATTCAGGTTTTATTATACTCACTCACATTCAGGTTTTATTATACTCACTCACATTCAGGTTTTATTATACCCACTCACATTCAGGTTTTATTATACCCACTCACATTCAGGTTTTATTATACCCACTCACATTCAGGTTTTATTATACCCACTCACATTCAGGTTTTATTATACCCACTCACATTCAGGTTTTATTATACTCACTCACATTCAGGTTTTATTATACCCACTCACATTCAGGTTTTATTATACCCACTCACATTCAGGTTTTATTATACTCACTCACATTCAGGTTTTATTATACTCACTCACATTCAGGTTTTATTATACCCACTCACATTCAGGTTTTATTATACCCACTCACATTCAGGTTTTATTATACCCACTCACATTCAGGTTTTATTATACCCACTCACATTCAGGTTTTATTATACCCACTCACATTCAGGTTTTATTATACTCACTCACATTCAGGTTTTATTATACCCACTCACATTCAGGTTTTATTATACCCACTCACATTCAGGTTTTATTATACTCACTCACATTCAGGTTTTATTATACTCACTCACATTCAGGTTTTATTATACCCACTCACATTCAGGTTTTATTATACCCACTCACATTCAGGTTTTATTATACCCACTCACATTCAGGTTTTATTATACCCACTCACATTCAGGTTTTATCATACCCACTCACATTCAGGTTTTATTATACCCACTCACATTCAGGTTTTATTATACACATTAATGTTCGCGTTTTATTGTAAACAGTTACGCCCATGTTTGATTATTAGAGAGAAGTTTGAATTACCTACTAGACACGATCCTTGAGTGTCTCCAGTCTATCTGTCAGAGGGCTTGTCAAGATAACCTGACATGGGAATACTTTACCCTACAAGTAAACAATGGTTTATTATACACACTCGCGTTAATATTAGAGTATATACACATCAAAGTTTGATTATACACACCCACGTTCAAGTTTGATCATAAATATCTACTGCAAGTTTCATTATACACCCCTACGTCGAATATTATTATCATAGACACTAACGTTCTATTTTAATTATATACATCCACGTCCATGTTTAGTTATACGTTAACGTTCAAGTTAGATCATACATATCAACGTGCGCTTGATTATACACAATTACAGTCAAGATTAATTATACACCTCCCCATTCAATTCTGATTATACACACTCATGTTCAAGTTTGTTTATAAACACATACGTTTAAATTTTATTGTTAACACCTACATTTAAAATTGATTATACACAGACGTTCCAGTTTTCTTATACACACTCCCGTTCGAGTTTCATTGTACACACTCCGGTTCAAGATTGGTTATACACACCCAGGTGCGTTGGGTCATACACACTAACATTCAAGTTTTGTTATAAATATCTACTGCCAATTTGATTATACACACCCACGTTCATGTTTGATTATACACACTAATGTTTCAGTTTTATCATACACTCCCACTTCCAAGCTTTATTATACACGTACGTTCATGTTTGATTATACACACTAATGTTTCAGTTTAATCATACACTTCAACTGCCAAGCTTTATTATACACGTACGATCATGTTTGATTATACACACTAATGTTTCAGTTTAATCATACACTTCAACTTCAAAGCTTTATTATACACGTACGTTCATGTTTGATTATACACACTAATGTTTCAGTTTTATCATACACTCCCACTTCCAAGCTTTATTATACACGTACGTTCATGTTAGATTATACACACTAATGTTTCAGTTTTATCATACACTCCCACTTCCAAGCTTTATTATACACGTACGTTCATGTTAGATTATACACACTAATGTTTCAGTTTTATCATACACTCCCACTTCCAAGCTTTATTATACACGTACGTTCATGTATGATTATACACACTAATGTTTCAGTTTTATCATACACTGCCACTTCCAAGCTTTATTATACACGTACGTTCATGTTAGATTATACACACTAATGTTTCAGTTTTATCTTACACTCCCACTTCTAAGCTTTATTATACACGTACGTTCATGTATGATTATACACACTAATGTTTCAGTTTTATCATACACTCCCACTTCTAAGCTTTATTATACACGTACGTTCATGTATGATTATACACACTAATGTTTCAGTTTTATCATACACTCCCACTTCTAAGCTTTATTATACACGTCCGTTCATGTTAGATTATACACACTAATGTTTCAGTTTAATCATACACTTCAACTTCCAAGCTTTATTATACACGTACGTTCATGTTAGATTATACACACTAATGTTTCAGTTTAATCATACACTTCAACTGCCAAGCTTTATTATACACGTACGTTCATGTTAGATTATACACACTAATGTTTCAGTTTAATCATACACTTCAACTGCCAAGCTTTATTATACACGTACGTTCATGTTAGATTATACACACTAATGTTTCAGTTTAATCATACACTTCAACTGCCAAGCTTTATTATACACGTACGTTCATGTATGATTATACACACTAATGTTTCAGTTTTATCATACACTTCAACTTCAAAGCTTTATTATACACGTACGATCATGTTTGATTATACACACTAATGTTTCAGTTTTATCATACACTTCAACTTCCAAGCTTTATTATACACGTCCGTTCATGTTAGATTATACACACTAATGTTTCAGTTTAATCATACACTTCAACTGCCAAGCTTTATTATACACGTACGTTCATGTTTGATTATACACACTAATGTTTCAGTTTAATCATACACTTCAACTGCCAAGCTTTATTATACACGTACGATCATGTTTGATTATACACACTAATGTTTCAGTTTAATCATACACTTCAACTTCAAAGCTTTATTATACACGTACGTTCATGTTTGATTATACACACTAATGTTTCAGTTTAATCATACACTTCAACTTCAAAGCTTTATTATACACGTACGTTCATGTTTGATTATACACACTAATGTTTCAGTTTAATCATACACTTCAACTGCCAAGCTTTATTATACACGTACGTTCATGTATGATTATACACACTAATGTTTCAGTTTTATCATACACTTCAACTTCAAAGCTTTATTATACACGTACGATCATGTTTGATTATACACACTAATGTTTCAGTTTTATCATACACTTCAACTTCAAAGCTTTATTATACACGTACGATCATGTTTGATTATACACACTAATGTTTCAGTTTTATCATACACTTCAACTTCAAAGCTTTATTATACACGTACGATCATGTTTGATTATACACACTAATGTTTCAGTTTTATCATACACTTCAACTTCCAAGCTTTATTATACACGTCCGTTCATGTTAGATTATACACACTAATGTTTCAGTTTAATCATACACTTCAACTGCCAAGCTTTATTATACACGTACGTTCATGTTTGATTATACACACTAATGTTTCAGTTTAATCATACACTTCAACTGCCAAGCTTTATTATACACGTACGATCATGTTTGATTATACACACTAATGTTTCAGTTTAATCATACACTTCAACTTCAAAGCTTTATTATACACGTACGATCATGTTTGATTATACACACTAATGTTTCAGTTTTATCATACACTTCAACTTCAAAGCTTTATTATACACGTACGTTCATGTTTGATTATACACACTAATGTTTCAGTTTTATCATACACTCCCACTTCCAAGCTTTATTATACACGTACGTTCATGTATGATTATACACACTAATGTTTCAGTTTTATCATACACTCCCACTTCTAAGCTTTATTATACACGTACGTTCATGTATGATTATACACACTAATGTTTCAGTTTTATCATACACTCCCACTTCTAAGCTTTATTATACACGTACGTTCATGTATGATTATACACACTAATGTTTCAGTTTAATCATACACTCCCACTTCTAAGCTTTATTATACACGTACGTTCATGTATGATTATACACACTAATGTTTCAGTTTAATCATACACTCCCACTTCTAAGCTTTATTATACACGTACGTTCATGTATGATTATACACACTAATGTTTCAGTTTTATCATACACTCCTACTTCTAAGCTTTATTATACACGTACGTTCATGTATGATTATACACACTAATGTTTCAGTTTAATCATACACTCCCACTTCTAAGCTTTATTATACACGTACGTTCATGTATGATTATACACACTAATGTTTCAGTTTTATCATACACTCCCACTTCTAAGCTTTATTATACACGTACGTTCATGTATGATTATACACACTAATGTTTCAGTTTTATCATACACTCCCACTTCTAAGCTTTATTATACACGTACGTTCATGTATGATTATACACACTAATGTTTCAGTTTTATCATACACTCCCACTTCTAAGCTTTATTATACACGTACGTTCATGTATGATTATACACACTAATGTTTCAGT
>OY744547.1:66560215-66570215 GCA_963556195.1 Sepiola atlantica
ATGTCTGTGTAAATAAAATTATCATATATAAAGCTCTATTCTGATATTGAGCACTTTTTATAAACCCGGTTAAAATTCTCTGGATTACCACCCTGTGGATATTTTTCACCTGGATTATTACCATTATTATATATATATATATATATATATATATATATATATATATATATATATATATATATATATATACAGGGTGATTCATAAGTCACTTCCCTTAGCTATTTAAAATGATTACCATATGAAGCACAAACATACGATGAACTTTTGATAATTGTTATCTTACTCTCTAATTACTGCTATTTGTTAGGCAATGAAAACGTGATGTGAACAGAAAGCCTCCTTCGCACAACACCATAATCAATCAAATATGCTACAAAAAGTCGTAAATTCCTTGCAAAAAAAAATGGAGCTATGCATGCAGAACGAAAGTGGACATTTTGAAAATCTGCTGTAATCTTAAACTCCCATAAATGAATTTGTTGAATAAACTTTCTGTTTTGTATTACCGTATTTTTTAACTTTAGAATTTAAAAAATAAATAGCTAAGTGACTTATGAATCACCCTGTATATATATATATATATATATATATATATATATATATATATATATATATATATATATATATATATATATATATATATATAAGAGATCGAACGCAAAACGCGATAAATCCAATTCGTTTAAATTGAGGATTTAAACAATAAAAACACGAATATAATAAATGTAGACTTCGAATGAAAGCTGATTTTAATTGAAATAAAAAAAGAAATTATTTCAGTATCATATTATGTAACACATAGTTTTGGGGTGTCGTCGAGTGTTGAAATGCAACTTTTTGTAAGGACAGTTTCGTAATTTTGAAAATGGCGTTTATCGCGTTTTGCATTCGAACTCTTCATATATATATATATATATATATTCCATGTAGCCATATAACATTTTATTAGGAGAGATTATTTTTTATGTATCAATTTTCAGTATTTACTTCAACAGTGCTCGATACGTAAGTAGAGCTAGGTAGTAAGCTATGAAAATACATTTATGGCAATTAAGCTACACAGAGGCTCCCGCGTTTCATCCCCGGGAGGATCTTCACGCTAAAAAGGCATTTTAGTCTGAAGATTACCCCCGGGGAAGAAACTCCGGAGCCTTTCTGTAGCTTAATTGTCATAAATATATTTTCATAGCTTACTATATATATATATATATATATATATATATATATATATATATATATATATATATATATGAGAAAGAGAGAGAAAGGGGAGAGAGAGGGGGAGAGAGAGAGGGGGGAGAGAGAGAAGAGGGTGGGGGACTTAGTTGGAAAGAATGATGCGTGGAGGCAAAGATCAGGCCAGAACATTGGACACTTCTATAGAAAACTGATGATATTAAAATTGAATGTCGAGGAAGTCGATGGAAGCACGGAGTAGGGGGTATCATTTAGCGTTCGCTGAAGTATAAAATGTGAAATTCTTCAGCCGTAATGATTTGTTTACGATAGTTCACGTGAGAATCGTTGTCGTCGTTGGAGACAGAAATATCTTGCACCAACGGATTTATGCAATTTTATTACAGCGAATAAAGTCATTGTCTTCAATTCACTTAACACAGAGCCATATGCGTGGGCGTGTATTCCTGTTAAGCCATAATCGTTGTAATTTTCTTACGATTTTGGAATGTTCATAGACACATAATTCCGATATAGTATACATCTATATACAATTATGTACGTGTATATGTTTATATAGTTGCATCTACAGGATTCTGTTCCGATGGATACTGCACCCCATAAACTGGTATTGTCTTGGTCTTCGGGGCTTGATTTACGCCTGTCTATGGGTCTGCCCTGTGCAGTTCTAGGAGGTCCACCCTCCCAGGCTTCGCCTCCCCTCTTTGGGGGGGAGTAAGTTTATTGCTTACTGCCTGAAGCGCCCCTACGGGGGAATGCCAACGGGGCTGTCCAGGCAATTTTTAAATCCCACTTTCCCGACCCGACCTTGGGTCACATCGCGAGAGTTACACGTGACTTCACATTTTCGAAACAGATGACAATATAAGCTGAAGAGAGCCGGATGGCTAAGTCCTTCTGTGCTTGAAACCGACGGTACTAACGTTGTACTAATTTTTCTGCATCTGAAAAAAATATATATATATATTTCCTTTCTTGCATTGTGATAGCCTTCTAATACTCCTCTATATACGTATTACACACAATGCTTCAAGCAAAGTACCTCTCCTCATATATATATATATATATATATATATATATATATATATATATATATATATATATATATACGATGTATTTCTATGTACTTATTTTTATAGGTGATTGCAGCGTTAGATGTTATAAGCTTACTTATTATTTCAATTGTTTCACTTCCTAAGTTATTAGGATGCATATTTCTACACAGAGCGTCTTGGTACAGGGTTCGATGTCTGTGTAAGTTAGCCATGCTGATGACGACTGTGATCGAGAAACACGTGTCCCTGGATTACTTTTATGTGCGTATTAAATAAAATTATATATATATATAAATAAAATGGAATAAAGAATAAGCAAATCAACAACTAGCAAAAATAAACTCAAAAACACATATTGAATAGTTCTACTAAAATATTTCAATTGTTAAAATACAATCATCATCAGTTGGTAGCAGAACTTTAATTAAAATGCTACCAACTGATGATGATTGTATTTTAACAATTGAAATATTTAGGTAGAACTATTCAATATGTATTTTTGAGTTTATTTTTGCTAGTTGTTGATTTCCTTATCCTTTATTCCATTTTTATTTTCACATATTGTCTGAAACATAGTTTCTTTTATTCCTCATATATATATATATACATATATATATATATATATATATATATATATATATATATATATATATATATATATATGATTATTTTTATTTACACAGACATGTACAAAATCTGCAACACTGGCATGTGGATGTTATCGATCAACACTAATTATAAACCGAGATCTCATCAGGAAGATTTAGAATCCGATCTTAACCCCAGATCATATTTGGAGAGAATGAAATGGAGAGAAAAGAAGAAGAAGAAGAAGAAAAGATTTCAGAATTTAGGGAGTCACGTGGTTTAGGACCGTTACAAATCAAAAAAGTTAAAATCTAAAATCTAAAACAAAACAAAACAAAACAAAGCAAAGCAAAATAGAACAAATAAAATAAAATAAAATAAAATAAAATAAAATAAAATAAAATTAAAATAAAGTGAAAAGAGAGACATAATAACAAGGCTAGGGTAAAGATAGAAAGATAGATAGGTAGATAGATAGAAAAAAATGAAAACGTCTGTTGATTCAGACAGAGAGTGGAGAGGGGAGAGGGAAGATAACATGAGAGTGAAAGTGTCAAGAAATCGACAGTTACTTCGGCTTGGGCGAACAACGTATTTTCAAATCAGCTGTAATATATATAATTCAATTTTAATTCAAGTTCTGCTACCAACTGATGATGATTGTATTTTAACAATCGAAATATTTTGGTAGAACTATTCAATATGTGTTTTTGAGTTTATTTTTGCTAGTTGTTGATTTGCTTATCCTTTATTCCATTTATATATATATATATATACATATATATATATATATATATATATATATATATATATATCTATATATATATATATATATATATATATATGAAAGTGTATGGACTGAGTTTCTAGTATTTTACGATTGCAATTGATGCGTCTGGAAATGTTCGGAATTGGTTGGGGGATTAATAGGATTGCCCGTGGATAATGTAGAATTGTATGGGAACAAAAGCAATTTCACTCAGGTAAAAAAGAGAGAGAAATTGTCAGAATGTGGCAATCAGCCGGAACAAGTAAGAAGGAATCAGAGCGAGACAAAAAAAAGTATAGAAAAGCAAAGCGGGAAATATACAAGAAACGGAATTTGTATTTGGAGGGAAATCGAATGAAAGAAAAATAGCCCAAGTCTATTAGAGTACACTGACAGGCAAAGATAAAGATGTTTTGTATTGTCTTATATCATATACCTATATTATGAAATAATATATGTATGTATGTATATATATATATATATATATATATATATATATATATATATATATATATATGTATATATGTATATATTTATATACATACATGCATACATACATACATATCACCAACTGCCATTAGCTTAAAGGCATAGCTCATTAGGTAAAACTAATTCGAGCTCCGGCACTTGACAAAGATTACATTGAGATATTACTTACATTCAGTCAGTGTCGTATGATAGCGCAGGGGTAGGAGCGCCAATTGTCAGCTCGACGGTTGAGTTTCAATCCTGGCTGAAGAGCTCTGATACAGCGAAGCAGTCTGTATATTGATACTCACACACACACACACACACACACACACACACACACACACACACACACACACACACATATATATACACATATATATACATAATACTTAGAAGGAAATACTATATGACACAAGTTGGAGCAAATAACTATATAATGGTGGAACAAGTTAAATAGTTTCACACTTTCTGAAGAAGGAAAGAGTTCCTGAAATATTATATCATACGGAGTTTCCACCAGACCATCTTGATTCAGGTATTACATAACATGTTAACATTGTGTAGATAGACAGATATATGTGTGTTTGTGAAACAATAATTAAATATATATATATATATATACATATATATATATATATATATATATATATATATATATATATATATATATATGTATATATATGTATGTATACATTGTATTAAGGGTGCAACTATTTAATTTGTTCCACCATTATATGTCTTATTTGCTCCAACTTATGTATATCCGTCACACCTCAGCATCGTATTGCCTTCTAAGTATCAGATTTCTATATAGAATTAAACCATGCTTCAAGCAAACTACATAAACCTCTTATATATATATATATATATATATATATATATATATATATATATATATATATATATATATATATATATATATATATATATTTATATATAAAGATAAATGAAGGAAGAAAGATAAAGATGTACGGATTACAAATCTATTTCATCTTCGATTGTTCAATGCAAGGTGTACTCGGTAAAAACATGTTTATTTTTCTTTCTTTAATCCAGGCTTTTCAAAGATTAAAATCTATATATATATTTAAAATTTACCTATGTACACACGTGTTTCATGTCAAAAATGCAATCATCAGTATGGGAGGAAACAACATGCCGAGCCTACAGTATTTCCGTCTGGAACTATTACATCACGCCACTTCCAATCCTCTATTCCATAATAAAGTCAATCAGTAATTATTGTTTATAAAGCTAATGCCAACCCGAAACGATATCGTCTGTAGGTATAAAAAAGGCTTTAATATTTAAAAGATAATTGCAGTTAATGCCCTTCTAAGATTTAACAGTTTGAATAGTAGAGCCCTTTTGGGAGTTACAAGATTGTTGTCACCAGCGATTATGCAAAGTTCCGCTCGAGTGTCGAACACTTTCGACAACAGGACGCTTGCCTCCGCCTCTTGGGTAAGTGTACGTTAATTTCTATTACCGTCTGTGGCGATTTCTCGCAGCAGCGTAGGCATAGACGTTAGCCTCGTGATTCTAGTCTGAATCTACAAACTGCGTTCGATCCCATGCGATCGCTTGCAACCGCCACTCCTGCACTGACGAGAGTACACAACTAGACACGATATCGTCTTTATTACAAACGCTTGTATATTAACAAATATTTACAGTATATATAAGCGGCATTGTTTTTTCATTTAAGCTAATATTGTTTAAAATAAAAATAAAATATTGTTTAAAAAAAAAAAAAAAGATATAAAAATAAAAGAATTGAAAAAATTAAAAATGTATAAAAATTGTAAAACTTAAAAAGTTATAATCAAATACCTTTTTAATTTTTTCAATTTTTTTAATGATCATTTTTGTTTTAAAATAATTTAATAAAATTGAAAAAATTAAAAAAGGTATAACAATGGAAAACAACTTAAAAAGGTATAATTAAATACCTTTTTAATTTTTTCAATTATTTTAATGATCATTTTTTGATAATTTTAAAAAATTGTAAAAAAAAAAAAAAGTATAAAAATTGAAAAACTTAGAAAGGTATAATTAAATACCTTTTTAATTTGTAAAATTATTTTAATGATAATTTTTTTAAATAATTTAAAAAAATAAAAAATAAAAAAGGTATAAACATGGATAAACTTAAAAAGTTATAATTAAATACTTTTTTTAATTTTTTTCAATTTGTTAATGATCATTTTTGTTTAAAAAATAATTTAAAAAAATATATGTTCCATATGTATCACGAACGTTTTCGATTCTTCGTCGAATCATCTTCAGGTGACAAAAGTAGATGAACAAGAACGCTGGAGAAAAGAAGAGAATTTCAAAAGATAATCGAGCAACGCGCACGTTTGTTTGGCGTCTAACTTCACGTGCGCGTTTCTCAGTTATCTCTTGAAATTGTTTTATTTTCTCCAGAGTTTTTATCCATTATCATTAGAATAATTGAAAAAGTTGTAATCGATTAATTTATTTGAATCGTTTCCCGTCGACGTCGACTTTTGAAAATGGGTCGACCGAAAGGCACCTCGAGTTATAATTTAAGTCGTATAGTTATTCTGACGTAATTTTTTTTCTTCATAATTTTAGATTTTAGTCTCATTGGATTATTCACTTAAACATAGCAAAGAATATGAAAACAGTTTCTTCCTGTGTTTCGGAATTTTTGAGATGAGGTTTGATAATTTGTAGAATTAGGTATATTCGGACTACTGTTCTCATCCTGGGTGTTTTTATCACAACGTTAAAATTCAGTTCTAAGTGACAGTCATCTGAAGGTTGAAGGTTCAATCCTCAGTGCGGGCGATACGAAGAATTGCAAATTACTGAAGACTTCTTCCCAGTCATGGCAATTGGAACGAGAGCATGCTACCCCCGTGGATTTAATAAAGGGTTCCGTTCGAAATTCGGTCTAGATTCCAGAGTTCGACAGAAAGATTCCCGAGCTGGACAAGGTACACATGAAGAAGGTCGGAGGTTACATCGGCCGAAATGTTGTAATAAAAACACACAAAAAGAGAACACTAGTCCGAATATACCAAATTCTACAGATTTTTAATTCTCTTTTTTCACTATTCCCTGTTTAATTTTGACATTGTCCGATTGATTTATCATCACTCCGACATTACTTTTCAAAACAATAATTACATTCTGTACAACTAAACATCTTTTCATATATATATATATATATATATATATATATATATATATATATGGGAAGAGAAGGATGAAAGTAATCCGACGTGATGGGGAAAATGAAAAAGGAAAACCAAAAATGGATGTTTTTATGTGTACATCAACGTTTCGTCTTTATTTATAAGACTTCATCAGGATGATAAAATAGAGAAAAAATGTCATGCAAGTACAGATACATGTAGGGTAGACATATTGGGAGGAAAGATAGAATGAAATAGTGGTCAAACACCTCCCTCCTCCCCCCTCTTCCTCACCTCCCTCTCTGCCATCCACTTTACCCCTGCTCATCCCCCACCTCTTTCTCTTACCACCAACCACAGTAGTCCTGGCTCACCCCATCCTTCCATTTTTTCCCCACTCATTCTTTTCAACATTCATTTCTATTTCTCCAACAAATACGGACGTCCACCCAGCAGTCCCCACTATTTTATCATCCTGATGAAGTCTTATAAATAAAGACGAAACGTTGATGTACACATAAAAACATCCATTTTTTGGTTTTCCTTTTTCATTTTCCCATATATATATATATATATATATATATATATATATATATATATATATATATATATATATATATATATATATGGAATTAAAATGGAATAAGAGGAAGACCTAAAAAAGCTCAATGTTTCGCTCAAATGTTATATAGGCTTTGTCTGGACAAGCGGATTTATGAGCATAAAATAGCGATTAAAACCAACAACACGCTTAACGCCTTATATGCTCACACTATCGAGTATGGGCATTGTTTTGACTTTGAGAAATCTACTTTAATCAAGATAATACATAATAAATCAACACGTCGACTAATTGAATCTGCACTCATAGCCCTTTCCACAAATACAATTAAACAGAGAATGGGTTTCTACTTTATCTCCCCTAACCTATCAAAAGCAATTATTAATGAAAATACGATATATCTAGACACCGGTTGATTCCCTGAGTTTTAAATTAGTCTTCCTTTGGACCCCCCTTTCTACTCTTTATTCTTTTCTTTTATTTCCCGTTACTAATTTTTTTTGTTGCTATGTATTTATCTTTGACTCTATACATATTTACACATCTTCCCTCTCTACATGAACCCTACCACTATATATATTTCTCATAATTTATAGACTTTCTTGTCTTTTGTCATTTTTTGCATTTTTTCGTTCGCTCTTGACAAAGCCCATATAACATTTGGGCGAAACGTTGAGTTTTTTTACGTCTTCCGCTTATTCCATTTTAATTTCATACTGTCGGATTATTTTATCCTTTCATCTATTCATATATATATAGTAATCCAGGTAAATGAAATATCCACAGGATAAAAATCCAAAGAATTTCAACCGGGCTTATAAAGAGTGCTCAATATCAAATGAGCTTTAATATACAATTGTTTTTATTTATACAGACGGTTACATAATCTGCAACACTGGCATGTCGATGTTATCGATCAACAGCTGTTCGGAACTGAGATCTCATCAGGAAGAAATATAATCTGATCCTTACCTCAAATCAAATATGATTTCAGCGAAGGATCCGATTTTCTTTCTTTAGATAAACTGATAGACAGACAGAGCGCCAATACAACCAGACTAGTACACTAAAGAAACAATCCGTGTCTGCCTCTCTGTTCTACGCCACCAAATCAGATAAATCAGATGTGTTGAAGGCCCCACCAACGCAAGACATGACTTGGCCGGTAG
Organism: Sepiola atlantica; assembly: GCA_963556195.1. Lineage (NCBI taxonomy): Eukaryota > Metazoa > Mollusca > Cephalopoda > Sepiida > Sepiolidae > Sepiola > Sepiola atlantica. The sequence goes on from OY744547.1 coordinate 66,569,194, forward strand.
ACAAACAAACCAACGCAGCGGAAAGGCCGACAGACGAAAAAGCAATTTATTCACGTCTTCAATTTCCAATAATAATTAGACGTAGATGTTATTTGATTTTTTGTTATTATTGGTTTGTACATGGACAGGCAGCATCGGTTCCATAATTGTCAATTTTCGTGGGTGCCCTCAGGATCGGTACATCAATCTTTGAAAAAGTTACCGATTGCTGGCCCTTCGTGCCTCATTTATATTTAAATTTCTTGTTTTCGTGCTATCCCCGCTTCTTCTTAGATTATCTGCTGATAGAAAACATGGATGCAGGCATCCGTCAAAGGTGCAGCTTTGAAGCCAAGTTTATTTTTAGATCATAGTTGGCAGATGCGTCCTCGTAGTTTAGGGAGAGGCGTTGTTTGGCGGCCCCGTTCTACGTTTAGTTTTGAATAGTATTTTCATCGACAAAAAAGAACAGGCGAATTTAAGACTGATCTCGCTTTGACCTACCTAAATCACCGCATTTTGTAGGAGCTAAACAGTAGAAGCACCATTAATTCTCCTTTGTCAGTAACATTGCCAATGGAACGTAAGGACACAACGATAACATAAGAAGAAGCGAGAGTTACAAGATTGCCGAAGTAAACCGTAACCCTTACCCTAAATCCTCAACTCTAACCATAATCCGACACTCTAAACCAACCCCTAATCCTAACCCTAACCCTAACCTTAAACTCTAATCTAAACCTTAAACCTAACACTAACCTCTAACTCTAACCCTAACCCTAAACCCTCAACTCTTACCTAAACCAAACCCTAATCCTAACCCTAAAGTCTACACTCTAATCTAAACCCTAAACCTTACCCCTAACTCTAACCCTAACCCTTAATCCTCAACTCTAACGCTACACCCTAACCCCTAAACGTAACACTGCATTCCTAACCCTAACCTCCTAACCCTAACTCATAAATCTAACCATAAACCCTAAACCCTCAACTCTAGCCATAAACCCTAAACCTAACTTTAACCTCCTTACGCTAACCCTAAA
>OY744547.1:66575215-66602715 GCA_963556195.1 Sepiola atlantica
AGAATTGGAATAATCTAAACGAATTGGAATAATCTAGAAAGTTGGAATAATCTAAACGAATTGGAATAATCTAAAAGAATTGGAATAATCTAAACGAATTGGAATAATCTAAACGAATTGGAATAATCTAAAAGAATTGGAATAATCTAAAAGAATTGGAATAATCTAAACAAATTGGAATAATCTAAAAGAATTGGAATAATCTAAACAAATTGGAATAATCTAAAAGAATTGGAATAATCTAAACAAATTGGAATAATCTAAAAGAATTGGAATAATCTAAAAAAATTGGAATAATGTAAAAGAATTGAAATAATCTAAAAAAATTGTAATAATCTAAAAGAATTGGAATAATCTAAACAAATTGGAATAATCTAAAAGAATTGGAATAATCTAAACAAATTGGAATAATGTAAAAGAATTGGAATAATCTAAACAAATTGGAATGATCTAAAAGAATTGGAATATTCTAAACAAATTGGAATAATCTAAAAGAATTGGAATAATCTAAACAAATTGGAATAATGTAAAAGAATTCAAATAATCTAAAAAAATTGGAATAATCTAAAAGAATTGGAATAATCTAAACAAATTGGAATAATCTAAAAGAATTGGAATAATCTAAACAAATTGGAATAATGTAAAAGAATTGAAATAATCCAAAAAAATTGGAATAATCTAAACGAATTGGAATAATCTAAAAGAATTGGAATAATCTAAACGAATTGGACTAATCTAAAAGAATTGGAATAATCTAAAAGAATTGGAATAATCTAAACAAATTGGAATAATGTAAAAGAATTGAAATAATCTAAAAAAATTGGAATAATCTAAACAAATTGAAATAATCTAAAAAAATTGGAATAATCTAAAAGAATTGGAATAATCTAAAAGAATTGGAATAGTCTAAAAGAATTGGAATAATCTAAAAGAATTGGAATAATCTAAGTGAATTGGAATAATATAAGTGAATTGGAATAATCTAAACGAATTGGAATAATCTAAAAGAATTGGAATAATCTAAAAGAATTGGAATAATGTAAACGAAAGGAATCGAAATGAAATAATAAAAAAATGAAAAAAAATATGGAAACTGCATTCACCATTTCGATTCTCAGAATTCTAAGATGATTTCAACATTCTAAAGCGACCAAAGTTCAAGGAATCTTTGTTGTTGTTGTTGTTGTTGTTGTTGTTGTTGTTGGCATTTTTGTAGGTCATAGTCGTCGGCATATTCTTTGAGTCTCTTGGAGAATGCACGTGTGTTTACGCGTGTTCCATACCGACCATTGTAATGGAAGCTTTTCGCTTGCGTCACGAAATATGGATGCGGCTTTTCCGCTTCTTTCTGCTTGGCGAGGTTCGAAAAGAGAGGAATCTGTCAGTCAACAGATTCAGCGATCAGAAAGAACCATTCACTTACCCTGACCCTAACCCTAACCATTCGCTAAAATGTTCCTTTGTTTTCTTTTACGTTATTCGTTTCACCGATTGCTAGGAACAGTTCCGAATAAAAACATGGCGAAAAGACATGAGCAATTGGAATCAATAGAAATATTGATACCATACAACGCAGGGCACTGATGAAAACCGATAAAACATTCATAGGAAATGCTCGAGTGCGGAAACCAACCCACGTGACCAGGTGACTCCGAGCCAGCAGGGGTAAGTTTAATTGGAGATGGAAAAATAAAACTATAGAACGAACATTGCACGAATTGAAACGAACTGAAACTGCCAGAGATCCTATAATCTGACATCCTCCAAGACAATGATGACACAGGCTTCAGTTGGTACCACATAAAATGGTCGCGAAAGGGTCCTGAAGTATGAAAAACACCCGAGGGGTGGGGGAGCTTAAAGCAGATTCGCACTAAAAAGGTAAAGAGAGTACTAAAATGAATTTATCCCTTTTCTTTAATTTTCTTTCCTTCTCTCTTTTTTCTTTAGTTTCTTTTTCTCTTTTTCTCTCTTTTTTTAGTTTCTTTTTCTCTCTCTTTTTTTCTTTCTTTAATTTCTTTTTTCTTTTTCTCTCTTTTTTCTTTAGTTTCTTCTTCTCTCTTTTTTGGTTTCTTTTTCTCTCTCCTTTTTCTTTCTTTAATTTCTTTTTTTTTCTCCCTTTTTTCTTTATTCTTTTTTCTTTCTTCTTTTTTCTTTCTTGCTTCAGTTTCTTTTTTTCTTTTTTCTTTTTTTTTCTTTTTTTAGTTTGTTTTTTTCTTTCTTTTTTTCTTTCTTTCTTTTTTCTTTCTTTATTTCTTTAGTTTCTTTTTTCTTTCTTTTTTCTTTCTTTCTTTTTTCTTTCTTTTTTTCTTTCTTTTTTTCTTTTTTCTTTAGTTTTCTTTCTTTATTTCTAACTTTAGTTTCTTTCTTTCCTTTTTTCTTTTTTTTTCTTTCTTTCTTTTTTCTTTCTTTTTTCTTTCTTTTTTCTTTTATTCTTACTTTAGTTTCTTTCTTTCTTTTTTTCTTTAGTTTCTTTCTTCTTTTTCTTTAGTTTCTTTTTTATTTATTTTTCCTTTCTTTCTTTTTTCTTTAGTTTTTTCTTTCTTATTTCCTTTAGTTTTTTTCTTTTTTTTCTTACTTTAGTTTCTTTCTTTCTTTTTTTCTTTAGTTTCTTTTTTCTTTTTTTCTTTTTTTTTTCTTTAGTTTTTTCTTCCTTTTTTTCTTTCTTTAGTTTCTTTCTTCTTTTATTTTTTAGTTTCTTTTTTCTTTCTTTTTTTCTTTCTTTTCTTCTTTCTTTTTTATTTCTTTTCTTCTTTTCCTCTATTCCACTATTTTTGATTTCTTTCCCTTTTATATCGGTTCCTGTAACTTCTTTATCTATTATCGATTTATCTATTTAAAAAATTTCAATCATTAAATTACACATCAATCAATTTAAATGATCTATCTATCTATCTATCTATCTATCTATCTATCTATCTATCTCTCTCTCTATATATATATGTACATATGTATATATATATATGCACATATATATTAAATAGTAGAATATGGCTATAAACAATACATATTGCATTTTAGTTTTTTTTCTTTCTTGGAGGGGATATGACCCGGTTTCGGTGACACTCCGCTACATGGTAAAGTTTACAAAAGAGAAAACATGTGATCATATTACTCTTCCTGTTGCCTAGAATATATATTACAAGTCAAATTTGAGAGAAAACCGACGGTCATTATCGGCGAACAGTAAATTGAAAACGGCTGTTCTGATAACGCAAATAATTGGTGTGGCTTCTCGCCTATCTCCTTCGGATCAGTCGAAATATGCAGCTGATCGAGAAGTTGACGGGTTCAGTTGTGGACTGGGCTATAAAATAGCTTGTTTCATTTAATCAAGTAAAGACTCAGCTCGTGTCTTTCAATCGTAGGCGTGTCCCTTTTCTTCCTGAGATTCTCATGGATGTCTCTGCTATTCATCAGAAATCGACTCAGAAACTTCTTGGTCTTTCTTTCTCATCAAATCTTTCTTGGAGTGTATACATTAGATCCATTGCTCTGTTCTCCTGACTCAAGAAATGTCACCATTTCTGTAAACGTTACTCATATTACACGTTACCCACATTACATCTTATCATTCTCATATCATTTCTATCCATGCAAAGCATGTCCTCAACCCACACTGGCCAGGTTTCACTTCCATACATCAGTACACTGCGTACACATGCCTAATAGACTTGTTTCCTTTGGTCGACAGTGGTAACGCTCTGTTAGTTAGTAATGGCAGAAGTTCTTCAAAGCTTCTCGGTTACTGTTAAGGAAACACATTCGCTCTCAACATACTCCCAAACTGAAAGTCCACCGGTGTAAAGTCGGGGAAGCGAGGGGTCAAGTTCTATAGATTCCTCTCCATATCACATTGTCTTCTCCGAATGTTTCGTCAAAAATTGCCCATCTTTCAATGGTGGGTTGGTATACCGTCTTACATGAAGATAATTACTTTATGATTTATTACGGACTTGCAGGGGTACTCCGCGTTGCCCGGGGCTTACCCCATCCCTCAGTTTCCACTCCCTTTCTGCAGGCAAAAGTGTAACCATCTCTTTCTTCCCCGGTGGACCCCGGTTCCTTTACACAACCCCCTCTCCCCGCACCCCTTAATCCCTCTCCCTTGTCACCCGGAGCAAAAGTGTTACATATTTCTATCATTAAAAGTACTATCTCTGTCTTGCCCGGTCGAACCCCCGCTCATTCGACGTATATTTAAGTCATCGTTACAAAAAAAAATTCTTTGGAGATTGAACTGTCGACCTCCCGGTCTTGGTCTTTTCTCGGTATCCGCAGCGCAAAGCGGACAGCGTATAAGATCATTTAAAAATAGGTAAATTGAACGCCGTTTGAATCCGGGCTTCGTTTTTGCAAACCGCACATGCGCACAACGTACAGATGACGGGAAAACGAAGAAATTTCGTACCCCCCAAAAAGTTTCGTGTCTGTACGGCACGAAGAAATCAGTATTTCTTTCCAAGTTTTCGGTATTATGCGTCCAAAAGCTGGGCGATTCAGAAAACGTTAAGTTCACGGATTTATGTCGAGTAGCTCTAGAGCCTTATACAGACATACAAACATACAAACACACAGACAACTGCGCTTGATATAATAGATTTAAAACAACGCTTCCCTCGTTTGATAGAGCAACTAATATTCCATATATAAACAGGGAAGATGGATTCATACTTTTTCTCCAGTGTATTATTGAATTCGCACACGGAATTAGAACGGCATACCCGGCCGGTGGCGTTGCACCACTATTTTTTTTCTGCTGATTCATTAGCGCTGATTAAAATCAAGATTCAAAATGTAATTTTCTTTCTTTTTTATCAATCGACTTCTGAACTGGACGGATGAAATCGAAATAATGGCCTTCAGGTTTCAATTATCGAATAATTATTCACCTCCTATTTAATGTCTGTACTTAATTTTTTAAAAATTAACTTTTATAAATTTCGTCTCGAGGCGAAGCACTCTCGTTCTTAATTACTTTGGAGTAAACCCTTGAAACGTCGTATAATTGATGGGCCAACAATTTTCATCGATTAAAAAAATAACATACATTCAAGGACACTTTTGTAATTGACACTTTTGTAATTGACACTTTTGTAATTGACAAACACGCTGGAAACAGACGGCGTCAAAGAGTTACAGCTGATTCCATCACGTTACGCATGCGAAGCATACTCGTTACCGGGCGGGTTTTTAAGAAGTTTTAATATTTGAAAGTGTGACTGCTGGATGTTTCCGAACGTAGAAATATATATATATATATATATATATATATATATATATATATATATATATATATATATATATATATATATAAATATTCATATATATATATATATATATATATATATATATATATATATATATATATATACACATATTGTTCTATCTATTTATCTATCTATCTATCTATCTATCTATCTATCTATCTATCTATCTATCTATGAATGTAAGTTCGTAATCCGAGTTAGGAGCAATGTGATATAGGTACCGGAAGGTGGAACAGATAAACCAACATAAATAAGAAGAGTAAATATGAATGGAATCTCAAATCAATTTATTAATATTTCACGGTTTTAATACCAGAACAGTAAATATAAAAAAAAAGTTTGCTGTCAAGCAATTTAAAAGGTCCGGAAAAGGTAAACTTTAATTTTAGAGAGTGGAACCTTCCATTTTCAAAAGATGTGTCCATCTCGCCTCTTCGACCACTCGGTCATATTTTTTGATCTTTTGTTTTTAATATATATATATATATATATATATATATATATATATATATATATATATATATATATATATATATGTATATAATTATGTTTTTCATACTATATATATATATATATATATATATATATATATATATATATAAGTAATAAGTAAGAAATCTAAAGTAGAACTTTTAGTAGAAAGAACCTATAGTGAAATGGTAAAAGCTCAATATACGAGATAGAGCAATTATAAAGTTTAATGGACGAAGAGAGATAAACATGCACGAATGTCCAAGTTTATTTCAAACTTCAAATGTTCAAAGCAAGGTATATTCTGCAATAAAATTATGTTTATTGTTCTTTCCTTAAGCCAAAACTTTTCAAAGATCGAGATCTTATCATCAGAGGAATTATACAGATAGATAAGTTGGCAATAGAAGAGCCAAAGTTCAACATTTGAAAAAATAAGAAAAATATTTAGAAAAAGATGGGTGAGAAAAAAAGTTCGAGTAAAAAGAAATTGAGTTCATCCGGATGGTAAATTGTCCACCGATAAGGTGTCCAATGGAAGAGGGTTTCAATGGAGAAGAAAAAGTTTCGTAGAGGCATCATGGGTAGGCGTTCAAAAAATAAGTAAATCCAATGGTGAAAATTGAGTTCAAAGTCAAAGATAGAGCGTACTTAAATGGAATTAAAATGAAGATATCTGGCCATTTAGAAAAAGCTTCCAAGGCCAAAGAGAATTCCAAGTGAAACGTAGCGATGGAGAATTGAAGTGGTTCTGAAAAAAGCCCTAAGTTAATATCAAGGTCAAATTAGGAGGTAGGAAAGAAAGATTAAGTTGGAGCTAATGGTGGGAGGGTTAGATGAACAGAGCATGACAGGGAGTGAGGTGGTAGTGGGAGGGAGTTCTGATGATAAAGTTATTTTTGGCCTATGCTATGTACTGTCAATGGGGATTAGGTCGATTTAGGTCAATTGAGAGTAAAATTATTATTTGGAAAGGAATAAAAAAATGGGGTCGTAATTTAAAGACGGATTTTGGGAGAAAGGCAATGATAATTTAGAAATTGAAGTAAAAAGTTGTGTCCGGTGGGAGAGATGAGGGTTTTCTAGAGAATGGGACTCAGTAATTTAAATTATGAAAAAGTGCTAAGCCGGGCAGAGAGATAGTGTACATATTTAAAAGTTTTAAAATGCTACAGAATGTAAAAGGTATTCCCAGTTGGTTAAGAGAATGATTAAATAAACCAGCCCAAAAGTAAAGTTGGAAAAATTAAATAAAAAATCAGATAAAAAACTAAAAAACTAAAAATGTGAGACAAGCTCAATGTAAAGTTTCGAACTTTTTTCTCACCCATCTTTTTCTAAATATTTTTTCTTATTTTTTCAAATGTTGAACTTTGACTCTTCTATTGCCAACTTATCTATCTGTATAATTCCTCTGGTGATAAGATCTCGATCTTTGAAAAGCCTTGGCTTAAGGAAAGAACAATAAACATAATTTTATTACAGAATATACCTTGCTTTGAACATTTGAAGTTTGAAATAAATTTGGACATTCGTGCATGTTTATCACTCTTCGTCCATCTAACTTTATATATATATATATATATATATATATATATATATATATATATATATATATATATATATACATATATATACAGGGTGGGCCAAAATAAGGGTCCTATCTTTAAATTTGAATAACTTGAATTTGAATAACTTCCACAAAATAAAAGTTAAACTCACCAAACTTTATGTGTGTGTAGACTGACCCTTCCGAGATTTTTTGAAATAAACAAAACAAATTTTAGCCGAAAAACACTTCTTAAAACTTACAAAAACTAAAGTATTGTTTTTTACACTGTTTTGAGTTTTTTAAGCAAAAATAATGTTTTCTAAATGAGGGTACGTTCCTTAGGGCTAATACGGCTCATGCTTGCTTCGGAAGGGGTCCTTTACTTATTCTAAAAAAAAAAAAAAAAAATCAATAAATAAAAAAGTTATGAATTTTTAAAAATAGGACCCTTATTTTTGCCCACCCTGTATATATATATATATATATATATATATATATAGTTTACCTACGTCCGACGTCGTTTCGAGCCTACGGCTCCTATCATTAAGAAAACCCCTTTAATTTTTTATACATAAGGGACAATTGATATTCCTACACGTTAGAATAAGTTTATTTTACCCGTCCTGGGACGGGTATTTGTCTAGTCTCTTGATATTTTGTGATTGTTAAAAATAAAATAATATTGTGATTGTTAAAAATAAAATAATATTGTGATTGTTAAAAATAAAATAATATTGTGATTGTTAAAAATAAAATAATATTGTGATTGTTAAAAATAAAATAATATTGTGATTGTTAAAAATAAAATAATATTGTGATTGCTAAAAATAAAATAATATTGTGATTGTTAAAAATAAAATAATATTGTGATTGTTAAAAATAAAATAATATTGTGATTGTTAAAAATAAAATGATATTGTGATTGTTAAAACTTAAATAATATTGTGATTGTTAAAAATAAAATGATATTGTGATTGTTAAAAATAAAATAATATTGTGATTGCTAAAAATAAAATGGCTACAGAAAGAAGTCAAACAATACAAAGAATAATTATTACTTCCCAAATTCTAAGAATTCAGACAAAACAGATCGATTCAAATTTCTGTTCGAAAGAGAATTAGCGCTTTGATGTCAACCATTCTACCGTCTTTGATTTTCTGCCAACTGTTTTGGCGACACCAATTTTGGCACCATATTTTTGAAATCTCCAAACGCCAATGATTATTCCGAGATAAGACTCTCTAAATCTTTGAAAATCTTATTAAAAACATTGAAAACCCCACCGAATGACATGACAGACACACGACCGATTCGAATGACCTGACTAAAAAACAAATGACAGCTTACAACTAACTTTCCAATTCAATTAATTTTTTGGCAAAAAATAATTTGTGAGCGACAATATACAACAATCACCTCTCAACAAATGAGGTGAAATGTACAGCCATTAAAAATTCGGCAAATTGCCATCGAATGGTAATTGCACAAAAAAGAATTTACGTATTATTATTATTATTATTATTATTATTATTATTATTATTATTATTATTATTATTATTATTATTAATAATAATAATGATGATGATGATGATATTATTAATTGTACTCACTAGGAGTTCTCACGCAGGTCATCATCAGTGATTGCTGACCGACACCAACCAGTGGTATTCCCTGGAGTCTGAGTGACAACAAGTCTCCCCAGATTTCCAGTATTCTCCACCCCTTTTCGATAGCCACCGCAAATAACCTTGCAGTATCGCAACAGCCGTTTACCATTGATTTCTCGCTGGGAAGGGCCATTAGTGTTCTCTGGGATTTGGGTGCCAATAAGCCTCCCCAAGGTCCCACCACTCTCTGTACTTCCAGTAGAGGTCTGGTTTGTGCCCCCCCCCCCTCGGTCTTCTCATCCTCCTTGACCACATGCAAATATTTTATGTAGTGTCAGCTTAGGCTGGCACCAGTATATATATATGGACCAGCACATCTTACTAGTGATACTGGCCAGGTGTTCATTTCTTTTCTGAGATTTTTACTATATAATTTTGTTTCTAAGAGTTTTCGTGTTCTTCTACAGTATTCTTTTCCGATTTTCTCTTTCATTTCTGTTGGTTTATATTTATGGGTATAATGCTCACGAAGTGCTCTCATCGTGGTTGGACAGCCCCATGCCCTCTTATGTTTTCCACTATTCATTTTAGCAGTGCACATTTTTTCTATTCCAAATTTAATTTGAATGCTCCTAATCCTAACCCTAACCCTTACACTTACCCTAACCCTACCCCTAACCCTTACCCTTACACTTACCCTAACCCTACCCCTAACCCTTACCCTAACACTTACCCTAACCCTACCCCTAACCCTTACCCTAACCCTAACCCTAACCATACCCCTAACCCTAACCCTAACCCTACCCCTAACCCTAACCCTAACCCTACCCCTACCCCTACCCCTAACCCTTACCCTAACCCTAACCCTTACCCTAACCCTACACCTAACCCTAACCCTAACCCTACGCCTAACCCTACGCCTAACCCTACCCCTACCCCTAACACTAACCCTAACCCTTACCCTAACTCTAACCCTAACCCTACCCCTTACCCTAACATCAACCCTAACCCTTACCCTAACCCTGACTGAAGATTCGTCATATTCATCAGCTTATTCAGTTCCTATTTGTCTTCGGCAAATAGCTTTAATCGTCCATATACGTAAGGTATTCTTTGTTCGGTAAACCTGTATCCGGCATCACATTTCCTGAGTATGTTGTTGAGTGGCATCATGGCTATGATGAACAGTAGTGGTGATAGAGAGTCTCCTTCGAATATATCTCTTTGTATTTGTATCTCAGTCAATTGTTGCAATCCAGCTGTCAGTACAAATCTTCCATGTGCCCATTGCTTTCTTAACAAGATTGGTAAATTTGTCGGATATTTTGGTACATATCTTCTATAATTCCGAAGCGCCATGTGCCAAAGGAGCTTCATGTTCAAGTTAGAACAATAATATCCAATAGATTTGGAACCAATAAGTGTTTATTTTATGGTAATAGAAATATTTTACGCAGCAGTTTTAGTATTAATATTCTTCTTTTTTTATATATATAAATCGCTCCAGACAAGACATGAAGCCACTTTTTTCTTCTTTTGCAAGATGAATCGCTTCAGACAAGGCATGAAGCCACTTATTTCTTCTTTTTCAATATCAATCGCTTCAGACAAGGCATGAAGCCACTTGTTGTAAGGAGCTAAAACAAATACTACTTCAAAGTAAAAACTAGCCAACAATAAGTGTTACAGCAATTATTCCCCCTTTGTCAGAACATTGCTCATGAAATGTGGGGACTAAATAAATAGATGAAGCGAAATAGGAGGATGCCGAAAGTAAACCCAAAGTACACTTTCTACACACTTAAAACCGTTATGACATATCTGACATTCAAAGAATACTTTATCTATAATTTAGTTCAATTTTGTCAAATAGTTTCAGAGCTTATACATTATTAGCAACAGATACAAACAAATGTCCTTTCGCGTAATAACAACGCGCATTTTCGCTTTTGGTTTTAATACTATGTTAGTGAAGTTTGCTTATACAGTATTAATGCAGAGTATTAGGCTTTCCCTCACCGCCTAACGTAAGGGAGTGGAGCATTCATAAATACGTTTGTTCCGTTCCACAGTCAAAACCCAAGAGGCTTGATTACTCTTCTCTTTTCAACGTCACTTCCAAACTACGACTTTCGCTGATTTCTAAGTCAGGTCAATTATTTAACATCTTGATTTAATCAAAGCCAAGTGTTACACATATATTCAAAGCTAGTGCCGCAATCAGTGCTGTAACAACATTCAAAGTGGTTGTGTTTAAAACTGAATTCTTCACGTAGGGTTAGATTAAGTAGGAAACTGGAATTTTCATTAGAGATTAAGTTAGAGGGTACAGGAAGTTACGATTCGAGTAACACGTAAAAGAAATCATCGAAAGAATTGTTCAACCCCAAGTGCTTTTGTGCTGTTATTTTTAATAACCTTTAAAACCGCTGTTATTGAAAAACAGCGTATGGCTACAAGTAAAAAGAATGAGACACGAAAAGAAGGCAACAATGTCTTCTATTGCTACATCTTATTTACAAAAGTATTTACGCGGACTGTGCTCCGATGAACTTACTTCACTTGTGACTCGTCAAGTAAACCCCTTCGAGTCACCCGACTAACTGCAACATTTTAACCTTTCACTGTAGAGGCCCATGAAAGAAAAAGTAGAAAATCTACCGGCATCTAAATGCCGGAAGATTTTCTACTCTTTCTCCGGGCCGCAGCCTTTGGAATTCCCTGATTTCTCCCTGTTTTCTCGACCGTACTGACATACAGGAATTTAAATGTAATGTGAACAAATATCTTTCTCCCCCAACTCTTAACTTAGGTTTCACCCAACCATATAAATCTGGCCTTTATCAGAGTAGCCTTTAAGACTTTAGTGGCAGTATGTCTTGTTTAGCGGGGAAAAAAGTAAATAAAAAAACGGTTTATGGTAAGAAACGCGATAGATCGACTGACAGAAAAGTGTCTCTCATCCGAGGTTAGGGTTAGGGTTCGGGTTAAAGGTTAAGGTTAAGGTTAAGGTTAGGGGTTAGGGTTAAGTAAGGGTTAGTGTCTCTCATCCGCGGTTAGGGTTAGGGTTTCTCATCCGGGGAAGGGTTAGGGTTAGTGTTAGGATCAGTGTTTCTTATCCGGGGTTAGGGTTAGTGTTAGGATCAGTGTTTCTTATCCGGGGTTAGGGTTAGTGTTAGGATCAGTGTTTCTTATCCGGGGTTAGGGTTAGTGTTAGGATCAGTGTTTCTTATCCGGGGTTAGGGTTAGTGTTAGGATCAGTGTTTCTTATCCGGGGTTAGGGTTAGTGTTAGGATCAGTGTTTCTTATCCGGGGTTAGGGTTAGTGTTAGGATCAGTGTTTCTTATCCGGGGTTAGGGTTAGTGTTAGGATCAGTGTTTCTTATCCGGGGTTAGGGTTAGTGTTAGGATCAGTGTTTCTTATCCGGAGTTAGGGTTAGTGTTAGGATCAGTGTTTCTTATCCGGGGTTAGGGTTAGTGTTAAGGTCAATGTTTCTTATCCGGGGTTAGGGTTAGTGTTAGGATCAGTGTTTCTTATCCGGGGTTAGGGTTAGTGTTAGGATCAGTGTTTCTTATCCGGGGTTAGGGTTAGTGTTAGGATCAGTGTTTCTTATCCGAGGTTAGGGTTAGTGTTAGGATCAGTGTTTCTTATCTGGGGTTAGGGTTAGTGTTAGGATCAGTGTTTCTTATCCGGGGTTAGAGTTACTGTCTCTCATCCCGGGTTAGGGTTAAGGTTAGGGTAAGGATAAATGTCTCTCATCCAGGGTAAGGGTTAAAGTTAGGGTTAGGGTTGGGGTTAGTGTCTCTCATCCCAGGTTAGGGTTAAGGTTAGGGTTAAGGTTAGGGTTAGGGTTAGTGTTTTTCATTCCGGGTTAGTGTTAAGGTTAGGGTTAGGGTTAGGGTTAGTGTCTCTCATCCGGGGTTAGCGTTGGGTTAGTGTTAAGGTTAGGGTCAGTGTCTCTCATCCGGTGTACGAGAGCGCAACTAAACACATTAAACACTTGAATTATTATGAAAACTTCGAACACAATATTGTACTTTTGAAACGATATAAAAGGAACTCAAGCATAAGCATCTTCTAATATGGCAGCCATCTTTAAATATGGCAGCCATATTTAAATATGGCAGCCATTGTTCTGAGATTGGGTCGGGTCGTATTTGTCGCTGTGGGGAAACAAAATCTCTTTAATATTTTGACAGAGGAAATTAAGAAAACCGAATTTATGTTATCGACGAAGTGATTCTGCAAACAATACTCTCTGATCGTGACACGGTCACCCTTCCGCCTTTTTATTATTTTTCTTGTTTTTTTTGCTCGAGAAAATATCTCTTTTGAGGCCGGTGGGCAGTGCGTTGTTTTTGGAAATGTTAGTTTTCTGCTTTTTACCTATTTTATTCTTTTATTTATTTTCTTTATTTTTAGCACAAATGTTGATTTTTTTTTCCCAGTGTCTTTCGACTTTATCGTTCACTGCACTCATTCGCTATCAATTAGTTTTCTCGTACGGATCGAATACGGTTCGATTTTATTGATTTTCCAGAAGTCATTCTTTTTCAATTTGTGAATTTGAAATCTTTTTTCGCTTTGTTCATTTTTATAGCGATTTTCTTTTTTTTACAATCATTTGTTTGTGTTTATTATCTGCTACCTACTGGCACACGAACCAACCAGAATAGTACCCGACTCTAGGTCAGCAGCAAACGGTGCTCGGTCAGATTTAGTTCCTGATATTAAACTTCATCCGTAATATAACTTCCGGCGAGTTTAAGTTTTCTCAAATTTATTAATTCATTTATTAAACTCTTAGGTAAAAGTACAGAATAGTTAACAAAGCCCCCCCCCGCCCCGTCCCATGTAAAGAATGGCTTTCTAAATAATGACGTTATTATTTCAGCACGGTCCGTAAACTGCAGAATATTAATTAGGAAGACATTCTGAAGATGAAGATGGGTGCTTTGTTAACTATTCTGTACTTTCTTACCTCACAATTTAATAAATAAATTAGTAAATAAAAATTAGTACAAAACTTGGCCAACCAGAAGAGTAAGCGACCCAAAACAGAAAGTCTTTAATATCAGGAACTAAATCTGACCGAACACCGTTTGCTGCTGACTTTGAGGATATGCAAAGTTGGCCGAGTTTGGTGTCTTATCAGTTTAATATTTACATTTCCGGCAAACAAGAAGAGTAGCCTACTACATCCGTTATATAACTTCCGGTGAGAGTTTCAGTTTCCCAAATTTATTAATTTATTTATAAAATTTTTAGGTGAAAGTACAGAATAGTTAACAAAGCTCCCAACTCACCATGTAAAAAATTGCTTTCTAAATAATAACGTTATCATTTCAGTATGGGCGGTAAACTACAGAAGATTATTTAGAAAGCCATTCTTAACATATGGTGCGGGGCTTTGTTAACTATTCTGTACTTTGACCTAACAATTTAATAAATAAATTAATAAATTAAAATCAGTACAAAACTTGGCAAATCAGAAAAGTAAGCGACCCAAAACATAAAGTATTTAATATCAGGAACTAAATATAAAGGAACACCATTTGTTGCTAAATCTGACGCGCCTGAAGAAGATTGGAGGTTACATCAACCGAAACGTTGTGAGGAAAACATCAAAGATGAGAGAAGTAGTCTGGAAGATCCGAATTATACAAATTATCAATCCTCAGCTAAAATATCCCGAAAAAAAGACGGACTTACTTAAGAAGAAAGTGATGACATCTACTGTATAACAGATCCGTTTTTCGCCTCTCACCCATCCTCATCTCAAATAGTAATTTGGCATCAAAGCGGATTAGAAAGTAGTAAAAGAAATTTGTTTTTGAAATATTCTAAATTGTTGTTCTTGAGGCGATAAATTTTCGTATACTGACCGGCTTCTCGGATATCTAATTTAGCGGCATTAAATCAAGAACCATTTATGTATTTTATTTTATTTATTTTGTAGAGATACTTAGTGAAGAATTGTCGTTATCTGCAAAACGAAAAATGGTTCAGACATATTTGATAGGTTTCGTGGGTAGAGATTAAGAATTTCTTAATACCATTCGAGGATTTTGGAATTTAGAATGGGCACAACACCGTTCAAGTTGGTCTTAATTAAATACACATCACATAACATATAAAGTTATCTTGTCGGATTGTAAAAGTCAGAACCAAATGGCATTTAAACTGACAGATGAAACTTTGCTTCTGACTCGCCAATTCTGATTTGTTATTGTTGTACCATGTTATTGGTAATATAATAATGTACTTAGCAACAATTTATTAAAAACAATATTTTTTTTAGATAAAAACCTAAAAAGTAAAAAAAAAAAACAGCCAAAGGATAATTCATTTTAAGGTGAAGAATATAATGGGAGTTGTCTACCTTATGCTTAAAACTGTGCAAACAGATAGAAATTAAAACTAAAATGAGTTTACTTCCTATTGAAAACACATCTCCATAGATTTCCAGTACACGCCATTTATTTCCACCACGACTGCAACTATGTTTGTGTTCTCGCACCAGCTGTTTATCATCGTTGAATCGTTTATAACAGCCGCTGTCTTATTTAGAATTTGAGTGACAATAAGCCCCTCAGTATCCAAGTAATCTCCGCGCCCTTCTAATTAAACTGTGGATACCCCCCCCCTTTTCCTGGATTTTTCAGCCTACGATACGTGTTCCAAATCTTCTTTGTGGGAAAAGGGAAGGCATTTCGGATCATAGGAATTTTCTCACCTATCTACTCTGGAAGTTTCAGTTTCCTTGGTTTCATCTTATTATTCGTATTCAATACTGACAAGGAGTTTTCACACATGTGAATAGTCATTGCTCAATGACAGTAACGGTCGTATAGCCTGCATTATCAGTAGTAGTAGTAGTAGTAATTACAACATTAGTAGTATTAGTGGTTTTAGTAATTTATTAGTAGTATTAGTTGTTTATTGGTAGTATTATTAGTAATGTTATTAGTAGTAGTGTTAGCATTAAAAGTATTAGTATTATTATCAGTAGTAGTAGTAGTTTATTAGTAGTAGTATTAACAATATCATTATTAGTATTATTTTTAGTGGTACTATTATTATTATTAGTAATAGTAGAAGTACTTATAGTATTAGTAGTATTATTAGTTTATTAGTACTGTTAGTAGTAGTAGTGTTAGCATTAAAGGTATTAGTATTATTAAAAGTAGTATTATTATTATTTTATTGCTAGTAGTATTAGTAATATTATTATTAGTAGTAGTAGTACTTATAATATTAGTAGTATTAGATGTACGAGTAGTAGTATTAGTAATATTATTATTAGTAGTATTAGCATTAAAGGTATTAGTATTAATTTACTTAATAGTATTAGCAGTATTAGTAGTGGTAGTAGTAGTACTAGTATTATTAGTAGTAGTAAGATTATCATTATTAGTAGTTGTATTAGTAATTATAGTATTAGTAGTTTAACTTGTTTATTGGTAGTATTATTAGTAATGTTATTATTAGTAATGTTATTATTAGTAGTGTTAGCATTAAAGGTATTAGTATTATCATAAGCAGTAGTAGTATTAGTAGTTTATTGGTAGTAGTATAAGTAACATTATTAGTAGTATTAGTATTAAAGGTATTTGTATTAATTTACTTAATAGTAATAGTAGTATTAGTAGTGGTAGTAGTAGTAGTAGTAATATTATTATTAGTAATAATATTATTAGTAGCATTAGCATTATTATCAGTAGTAGTAGTAGTAATTATAGTATTAGTTGTTTATTGGTAGTATTATTAGTAATGTTAGTAGCAGTGTTAGCATTAAGGTATTAGTATTATTATAAGCAGTAGTAATATTAGTAATATTATTATTAGTAGTATTAGTATTAAAGGTATTTGTATTAATTTACTTAATAGTATTAGTAGTATTAATAGTGGTAGTAGTAGTATTAGTAATATTATTAGTATTATTATTATTAGTATTATTATTATTAGTAGTAGTAGTAGTAGTAGTAGCAATTATAGTATTAGTAGTATTATTAGTAATATTATTATTATTATTATTATTATTAGTAGTAGTAGTATTTATAGTATTAGTAGTATTAGATGTACTGGTAGTAGTGTGATATTATTAGTAGTTGTGTTAGCATTAAATGTATTAGTATGATGATACTTGGTAGTAGTAGTAGTAGTAGTAGTAGTAGTAGTAGTATGTGGCATTCTTTACTCTTTCCAAATGGATATTTTTATATTAAGGGAGCCACACACATTTGGAAACGGTATTAATCTCTCCTTTAGTGATATGAAGAGATCGAAGGGCGCCTCCTCTTGGGACTGGATCTGATTTTAATTTCACTCGCTTTCCACCCATTTAGGTGTGAAAATAAATATTGCATTCCAGCTCCAAGCAAATACCTTCAGTCGATCATCGGCCCATATACACTATCAATCTCCATTTTATGTTATCTCACCGGCGAGGGGCGCGCAGTTTTCGACGACCCGGACTACACTGTATCCCTACCGTGAGTAATGATGGGCATAATGGCGAAGATTAGTGCCTCAGAAAGGCGCCAGTCTTCGGGAAATAGGCTTCTTCACACCCAAACGGCGAGCTCGAAGCCAAGCGAAGCGCAATGGTCGTTAACCGGTTACTATCACTGTGTGCTCCGGCTAAAGGTTGGTTTATGATTACGCGTTGGCAAATAGTGCGTCGGGGCTGAGTTTGGGATTTCACAGCTGAAAGGTGTTTTATGACAAATTCCGTTGGGAGGGCGGACGTGTTAGAGGACCGGGGTTGATGACACGAAGGTTTGGCCTTTCGCCAGCGTAGGTATGTCATAAGTTTTAAATCGAGGCAATATCTAAACTTTTCCTATAGTTTTCAGAGCGGGCGCCATATGTTAGAAACGGGGATACGAGAGTTGACTCGCATAACATTAATAATCAATAGGCGACTTTTATTTATAGCCTTGTACCGTACTTGATTAAGTGTATTTCTAAACGACCTTTGTATACTATTAATATTATCCTGAGTTTGAATATCCATGGCCCGTTTGTCTTATAAGTGCACTTTGATTGGTCTAAGTGATAATCCTGCGGGCCGTGTTCGAATTCTATAAGATCTATTGTGCGACGTTTTTGCGGAATATCAGTGTTTTCAAGTTTATTTAACAACGAAACAGAACATCAACGTATGATTCAGTGTAGACGATTAATTAAACCCAAGTTGTTGTTTCAAACATGGCTGAGAGTCTTATGGGTTTATTCTTTTCCAACCGTCATTAATCCCCAACTGAACACACTAGATCTGGTATGATTTGATCACTGCTCAGCTGATTCTATTTTACGCGACGGTTCTATTACTTCTACGTTAACACCCCCTGGATTCATTTACGCACTACCACATTTGAGAAAAAAACATTACACCATGATTGGTGTCAAACGGCGACTCGAAATATTGACTTTTTGTTTAGAATATTTGGTACTTCCGTGTAACTTCGCGTCGTCAGCGTTCGGGCATGCTACATACACACCCGAGAGATTACGAGCGATTAGCCAATCAGCTGTCAGCTATCAGACGAGAAATTTCTAACCCGTATAAAAATTAAAGCCAGAAGCAATTCATCAAAACCAGTGCATGTTTATTTCCTGTTACCCCCCTCCCCCCCCCAAAAAAAAATGAATTACTAAGAGATGTGTAGTAGTGTCGAGTCTCCCGAAGGAGTCATTTTTTTTCTGTCAGGAAAGAAAGCTGTTGGCAAGAAGAAAAAAATGCCAGAAATGTTATTACATGTGTCGGTTGATAGAAAGAAAAGGAATAACGGACAAGTATTGATGGAGGTGTACAAACACTAAATGTAGAGATTGGAATTACGTAAGAAGTGGCACTTTTTTTTGTTTGTTACTTATTTGCTATCTTTCTTGAAAAAAAACTGAAAAAAAATACGACGCAGCAACGTATCGAAGTTATCGTCTACCACCATTCGCCTCGTCATCTCTCGGGTGTTTACGTAGCATGCCCGAACGCTGGCGACGCGAAGTTCACGGAAACTGGTTCATGTTCGATAGAAGTACTGAATATTTGCGGTGTCATCAATCGTGACGAGGGGCAAATGTCATCTCTGCTTATTTTAGATAACCGTGTTTGAGTTATCAAAACCAAAAACATTATCAAAAGCTCATTTTAAATATGCCAATGTTCTCGAAAGATTGATATTTCCACCGATCGCCGTGGAGTGATTGACTCTGCCACACGCGACTTCCTCGGCAGGCCAAGACGATACCGGTCTATAGGGTGTAGTATCCTTCAACTATATATCTTAATAACACAAAATACATGCTAAAATATTCATCGGTTTTGGGATTGCATTATGTTTTAAAAAACTTTAGTCTATTAATGACGCGCAACACCGGAGACAATTGCGAATTGTCTTGGGTTTACGAGCGCCTCTCTATCGCCATTATTCGTGGAAACGCCTTGAGTCTGCTCTCGGCCTGCCAAGCCAGCCAGACATTCGAAGAAAACTATTGACTGTGATGAGATTATATATAAGGAATCGGAATTTATTGATATTGAACTAAACAATGTTCAAGTGACGAATTAGGGATTTATTAATTATTTATTGAATTATTAATCTAATAGATTACTTTTTCACCGAATGGATAAGTGTAATGTATTTGTTTCTTTTTTTTTTTTAAATTTGTGATTGAATAAAACATTTCTTAATTAAAAAGTGTTAGTCTCGGTACGACGTCTATAGTTGGTTTAATCCGTCATGTGGCGTAGGGACGGTTGTTTTTGTTGAGGTATATTGATAAGGTTGGAAATCCATAGGCGGCTTCAGTTGAACACTGAGGGATATAAAATTTAAGAGTTTAAGATTTTAGTTATCGAATCGGATCATCATTATCTTATTATTCAAGGTTTTTATCATAAAAGCATTTAACATAATCCCATTTTTATGTCGATAATGGTTTGTTTCTTGAGAAGACATAGAAGAAACGTGATTGATAAAAGATAAGAAATGTCTATTAATTGCAGGCATAAAACTATACAAGCTCTAAAATATCTATCACTACTGTTGTCATATTGGGTGGTATTCTCAAAACGTTTTGGCCGATGTAACCGACTTTCTATTTGTTTTTTTCGGCCGTCTACGTAAACATCCGGAAACTACCGAAGCTAAGTCGATTTAAGCTAGGATCCTACTCACGACAAGTACCCTAAACTGTTCTGTTGGGAGAATTCATTTTAACCGCTCTGGAACGAATAATTTTCTAGTTAGAAAAAAGGAAGAATACAAAAGAAAAGATAGAGAGACGTTTTGAGATATATATATATATATATATATATATATATATATATATAATTTATATATATATATATATATATATATATAATTTTTAAAAAAAAATTTTAAATTTTTTATTTTACTTATATTTTTTCATTTATCAATTTTCCAACGAATGTTAAGTCTGCAATATCTTGGATTTAGTTAGTTTGTCTGGGAATTTAAACTGCATTTTACATTTTTTTTTTTTAATGACTCAAAGCTTCTTTAGACTATATATATATATATATATATATATATATATATATATATATATATATATATAGATAGATAGATAGATAGATAGATGAGTAGAGAGATAGAGGGAGGAATATATATATATACATATATATATATATATATATATATATATATATATATATATATATATATAATTACTATTTCACGTATCCACATAAAATTTTATAAGGAGATATAATTTATTATATCAATTTTCAGTATTTACTTCAACAGTGCTCGATACGAAAGTAGAGCTAGGTAGTAAGCTATGAAAATATTGTTATGGCAATTAAGCTACACAGAGGCTTCCGCGTTTCATCACCGGGAGTAATCTTCAGGCTAAAATACATTTTAGCCTGAAGAGATAGAGAGAGATGAAGAGATGGAGAGAGAGAGAGAGAGAGAGAGAGAGAGAGAGAGATGGAGAGATAGCGTTTGTGATAGCGAGAAAAGTGAAGGGATGCATATGTAGCCATATTGGATTTGAGTACGTGAAAATAATATCCAATAAATTATCTTCCAAAAGGTTCGATTAAGCAAACACGTAGAAAATTCTGGTACAATTGTATTATTTGTTTTTTTTTCGGATTACTGTTCTCATCTTGGATGTTATTCCCATAACGTTTCTGCCGATGTAACCTTCGACCGTCTTCAGGTGTATCTTGACAACGGCTCTTATTAGTGAATGGTGGAACCAATGTTTTTGTTCTTTTTTCCAACAAACCAATGTCGTTTGAATTCAAAATCTGTGATTCTTTATCAAACGGAAAGAGAATTGAATCGTTTCCGTTTTCGTATTTATTCGTGTCTGTACCGATTTGATACAATGTTTTCTTTCATTTTTTAGATGCCCATTGATAATTTGTATTATTTGGATTGTTCGGACTACCGTTCTCATTTTGGATGTTATTCTCACAACGTTTCGGCCGATGCAACCTCCCAGATGAGAAAAGTAGTCAAAGTATTCCCTGGGGTCTGAGTGACAACAAGTCTCCCCATATTTCCAGTATTCTCCACCTCTTTTCGATGGCAACCTCAAATAAATTTGCAGTCTCACAACAGCTGTTTAGCATTGATTTCTCGCTGGTAATGACCATTGGTCTTCTCTGGGATTTGGGTGGTAATAAGCCTCCCCAAGGTCCCAGCAGTTATCATCATCATCATCATCATCATCATCATCATCATCATCATCATCATCATCATCATCATCATCATCGTCGTCGTCATCATCATCATCATCATCATCGTCGTCGTCATCATCGTCATCATCATCGTCATCGTCGTCGTCGTCGTCGTCGTCGTCGTCGTCGTCGTCGTCGTCGTCGTCGTCGTCGTCGTCGTCGTCGTCAGCATCATCATTATCACCATCATCATCATATATATATTAATACGATAGCGTGTGTGATCGTGTGTCACGCTTCCGGCAAAAGCTCTGCGCATGCGTGCCGCACCTAGATTTTGAAAAACATTCAACTCGCCTAATTTTAGAAACATTTTCAAGTATTTCCCTTTAGCGCAACGGTTAGCGACGTAGTATTTTTGACTTCGACCCGACTGGTTTATAGTTCGATCCCAACTAACCTCTAAGATTTTTTTTCTACATTTCGAGGGGAAGGGGAAGAGAGGTAGGGAGGGGGACGACCGGGAAGACACATATTAATACATATATTGTATATAAATAAGTTTTGTAAATTGTTTCATGTACTGTTCATTTAAAAAATAAATAAATATACAAGTCAAAATCTTATCATATTTTATTCAAACATGTATAGGTTAGGAACAAGATAATTAGTATTAAAAACATCATTTCGTGTAATTTACACGGGTCCCGCTAGTAAATATTAATCTAAAAAAATGTTCAACTGAATTAATACAAAAATGGAAACGACAATCCTCATCTAAAAAAATTCTGAAACAAAAAAATAAATGAAAAGTAATACGACTATAGATTCAGAAAATACGATCAGTCTGTCCAAAAAATCGGAACGGTTAACTCGAAATGAAACAATGTCTTGTTAATCAAATTGAACGAAACGAAACGATCGCTATAAATAATTGAATGGCGAAGCAAACAGAACTGAATTTGTTTTCATTATGCATGATTGACTAACGCTAATACAACTTTTTAATTATTTTCTCTTGTTTATTCGAGAGAAAAGGGAGTTTCATCGATAAAAACAACACAAACGAATAAGTAACAAAAAATCGTCATTTTTGCGTATCATATACAGTTAAAACAAAATCATGGCATGGAAAGGCCAGATACATACACAGTTTCAGATATATATATATATATATATATATATATATATATATATATATATATGAATATAAATATATATATGAATATAAATCTATATATATGTATATATATGTATATATTATGTATGTATATATGTATATATTATGTATGCATATATATGTATATATATGTATATATATACATATGTATATATAAATATATGTAAATATGTATACATATGTATACATACATATACATATGTATATATATACATAATTACATTATATATATACATATGTATATATATACATATGTATATATATACATATGTATATATATACATAAGTACATTATATATATATATATATATATATATATATATATATATATACA
The DNA here is from genome assembly GCA_963556195.1 of Sepiola atlantica. NCBI lineage: Eukaryota > Metazoa > Mollusca > Cephalopoda > Sepiida > Sepiolidae > Sepiola > Sepiola atlantica. The sequence goes on from OY744547.1 coordinate 66,598,295, forward strand.
TATGTATATATGTGTGAAAAATGACAAACGAAAAACAGGTTAAAGTGCAGGAGAAAAACAAAAACAAGAGATTTTACCGATTTCGTTTTTCTGAAGACGTTCGCCAACACGAACAAAACCGGTCAAATCTCTTGTTTATGTTTTTCTCTTGCACTTTAACCCGTTTTCCGTTTGTCATTTTTCACACATTTAACCTACCACGGCATTTCATGAATTATTGTGTACCTTACCCCATATGTATATATACATATATACATACATGCATATATATATATATATATATATACATATATATATATATATATATATATATATATATATATATATAGAGAGAGAGAGAGAGAGAGATAGATAGTTTAAAAATGATATTTAAAAGATATAAATAATATCTAATATCTTTAATTAGTGAACTATTCAGATAAATACAAAGCTCCATATATTGGATAAAGCATTAATAATAATGATTGAATGAAAGAATTAAATGAGAAATTCATCAAACTCTATTACATATCAAAGTTCAAGCAAAAAGTACTGTAAAGTCCTTAAACCATGGATTTTCAAAGAAACTCTTCTCCTCAGAGGACTATTACCTCAATGACATCAATGCGATTATAAAATGGCTTTAAAAATATATAAAAAAAAAATATAAAACATAAAGTATAACGGCAAAAAAAACACACTTTTTATGTTAACATACCCGATCAAGGGAGGGCCTGTGGACGAGTGGTTATAGCACTTGTCTTTGGGCTGGACGATCCGGGTTCGATCCCACTCACGGCATGCGAATTTCCAGGTCTGAAAACTCCCTCTGCAGTAAATGGGTACCTGACTAAAACTCATGGAAGGTTCAAGGCAGTGGAAGGAGAGGGATAGGCTCCGTCTTCCATATGCTGTGCCCTAGACACGGTGATTCTTAACAAATCACCGCCGCTACGGCCATGGGCAGTGTGCGATGTCGGCAACGACACTCGTGCGCGTCCAGGCTATGCGACCTTTCCCTTTACCTTTTATCCCATCAAGGTACAGGTTGATTTGATGTTAAATCTTTACAATGTATCCAAGTCAAAACGTTTTTAGAGAAAGTTTTTTAAAAGAAAGTTTCTAAAGCAACAATTAAGGCAGTGCACATTAGTTCCAAATCAAAAAATATAAAACATTTGTGTGCTATGTATTCAATGGATCACAGTTTAGAAAAGTCCAGCGTGAAATCACTGTGTAAGTCAAATTAAAAGGATCAAAACAGTCAGATCATAGAAAATGCAGAAAAAACTCACTCAGTATTCGATATTAGAATGACAAATTAAAGGTTTTTAGAAAGTGACAATTATATTATCGGAATATAGCAAACGATATCTTCCTGATCTGTTGTGTATCGGGAAAATAGATAAGAGGTCCTGTCTGATTAAAATCGGTTATAAATCTCTCTCTCTCTCTCTCTCTCTATATATATATATATATATATATATGTATATATATACACATATGTATATAAATATATATATATATATATATATATATATATATACATATGTATATATATATATATATATATATATATATATATATATATATATATATATATATATATATAAAGTCAGGTTCATATTATATTCCAAAGACGATGTTTTTATTTTATTATTTTTATTTTTTCAAATTTCCGAAAAACTATGAGATATATTGTTTACAGTCCGTTTCATTTGTCTTGCGCCAAACAACATTTCTATGTCAATATCATCTCTACAACATTAAAAAATCATTTTGTAATGTTGCAGAGACGATATTGACATGAAAATGTTTTTTGGAAATGTAAAAAAATAAAAATAGAAATAATAAAATAAAAACATGGTTATTGGAATATAATATGAACTTGACTTATATTTGCTCTGTGTCACTAATTGACAATGATCGAGCTAAATCTTATAAGGAAACTGCAAAGTAAAAGGGTGCTGATAGTATATGCTAATACATATATTGCCATTAATAATATATATATATAAATATATATGTATATATATACATATATATATATATGTGTGTGTGTGTGTGAAAGGATCGTGCAAAATCTGTTGTTATGTTGTATTCTTGGAACGCAAATTGATCATGCAATTTCATTTATATAAATCTATAGTATAAATATATATATGCATATATATATATATTTACATGTATATGGGTGTAATCATATATATTTACATGTATATGGTGTAATCATTTGATGTACAATCATATTCACACAATGGGGTGAAAATGGATAAAAAAAATAGCAAATGAACAAATAATTGTGTAACTTACTATTTTGTACTGAGTGTTATGGACGTTTATAGAAGCAAGATAAATTAAATTTTTGGTTTTGTTAAAATATTCTGTAAGTAATTTTCGGAAGCCTTTCACTTCTTCAAGCATTCAAAGAAGTTTGAAGAAAGTTCTTGAAAATGGTAAACTTAAATTAATGTTTTGTGATCTCGCAACCAGGAGGGGGAGTTTTGCTCGCATGGAGAAATAATAAACAATCATTTAACAAATCGGAAAGTTTTCTTATTTCATTGTTCATTGCAAAATATTTAAATAATTATTTTTAAATAATGATATTTAATTTTAAATAATAAATGCATATAAATTTTATTAACATTAAAAACAAATTGGCTCTTCTTTTGTAAACATAAATGTCATTTGCACAAAAATGTTTTTAAATAAATAAAACGAATACCTCTATTTATATTTTATAATTTTACATTTTAACAATTAACATCTTTGTAAAACAAAAACATATTGTTTGTCTTCTTACCGCAAAAAAATTATTTTCAGCTAAATATTTTTTAATTCAGTGAAGAGAACGTTGGGAAATTTGCATTTATTTATTGTGAATATTAAAATCGTTTTCAGTAAATAGTCTTTTTCTTCTTTCGCAAAAATAATTATCATTATCGAATATGGTTATTTATTTGTTTATCTAAAATTGTAAGAATGTAATGCTTTTTTTTTGAATAAATATTTTCTGTCTTGTTATCGTAAAAATAATTGTCATCTAAATATTTTTCAAATCAAAAAATTAATAAATATTCTTCAAATCAATAACAAATATTGTTCAAATCAATAATGAATATTCTTCAAATCAATAATAAATATTCTTCAAATCAATAAAAAATATTTTTACAAATCAATAATAAATATTCTTCAAATCAATAACAAATATTGTTCAAATCAATACTAAATATTCTTCATATCAATAACAAATATTTTTCAAATCAATAATAAATATTCTTCAAATCAATAACAAATATTTTTCAAATCAATAATGAATATTTTTCAAATCAATAATGAATATTTTTCAAATCAATAATGAATATTTTTCAAATCAATAACAAATATTTTTCAAATCTATAATGAATATTTTTCAAATCAATACTAAATATTCTTCAAATCAATAATAAATATTTTTAAAATCAATAATAAATATTTTTCAATTCAATAATAAATATTTTTCAAATCAATAACACGAATGTCTCTGTTTAAAATGTATTTATTAAAAATTGTATCATTTTATTCAACTGACGACAGAATTAGACTTTAGAACCATTCATTTTAAAATAGATAAAGTCGAGATTATTTAACTTAGCGACATCAGATTCATCGCGAATCACCATTTTCTTGACGATCCCATTGTTTTAAATGTGTGTGAAAGGTGATAACGTACGTACGAACACAAAATTCCTTAGTGTACTATTTTATAGATTAGCAACTTTGAAGTAAACAGACGACTAATCTCGCCTCGTTTTCGATCGGACGCCATGTTTTTTTTTGGTTCTAGGTGAATATTATTTTGTTACTGATACGTGTCTTCTTCATGTGACCAAATAGATTCATCGCTGGTTCACGTGTCGTTCTCGTTTCCTTGCAAATTACGACATAGCTGTTTTGCCACTCGTCCGTCAAAATCGATACTCAATCTATTAGTCTTGCATTATCTTCGCCAATCGATCGAATTCGCTTCTCGCTTAGCCGCAATGGTCGCATGTTGGGGTCGATGGTAAAAGAATCCAAGAATCTGTTTGCAACATCTGTTTTAAATCGAAATGGCGGAAAAGGTAATGGACTGAATGAAGTTTCACCAGATCTTTTTACATTATTAGATGCATCCGATCTGTCTGTCTGTCTGTCTGTTTGTCTGTCTGTCAAGCTTCTGTTTTGAATAGCATTTGTGTCTGTCTTTCATTCTTATGTTTTAAATAGCATGTGTTTGCCTGTCTGTCCACTCCGGCTCTTTGTAAAGCTTCACTCTGAAATAACAAATTCTTCTCTGTACGTCCAATCCGTCTATCTATAAAGCTTACATTTGAAATATATGTTTGTATGTCCGTCCAATCCGTTTGTCTGTCAAGCCTACATTTGATATATATATATATATATATATATATATATAT
>OY744547.1:66605215-66625215 GCA_963556195.1 Sepiola atlantica
GTCTGCGAAGACCATTTGTTACGAAATCCTCGCCAGATCGGAGGCTCAGAGCATACGGTTCAAAATGATTAGTCTCCGTTTAACCCTAACACTAACCATAACCCTACACTAACCCTACCCTAACCCGATTGTTCTAAAAAGACAATGTCAAAAAGCCCCCAACAAACATACACAAAAATATTTGTTAGTTTTAAAAGACACAAAAAAACCTACTTTTTAACCAGTTCACTGAATACGAATAGAAATGAAAAAATAATGTATCGCGTTAGATTCAGCAGGTGTTTGGAGAAGATGCGATGGGGGTAACAGAAATTAAGGAGTGGTTCAACCGATTCAAAAATGGCCGTACATACGCGGAGAGTGACCAGCGTTTCTTGCAGGCCCCAAACTGCTCGGAGTGCAGTTGTTGAGAGGGTGCGAATAAAGAGATAATGTGGAATGCGACGGCGGAGATGAACACCATTCCAAAAGATTCCCAGAGGTGTTTCCGGAAGTGGATTAATCCATGGGCTCAGTTTGTGCAAGCATAAGGGGCCTACTTTAAAAAGGGATTAGGGTCCGAAAACCGTCACGTATTTGAAATATTTGTACTAGCCTAAGGTCGGATACCTTTTAGGCAAGTCTCGTATGTTTGCTTAAATATTAATCGTTCGTCTTACGAAATATGGAAATTTAAAATCGAATGAAAACTAAATTTTGGTCACAGACACGTTATTGTAATATTCATTTTCACAATTTGATCACTTGAATACACTTGTTTTAACCAATCACACTATCTATTCTTCCGTACATACGGGTCTTTGTTGCGGCCATTTTGTATATAATCTTCTTATGACAATGATATTAATTCTTTTCATTCGCATCCACCAGGTGTCGCTGTTCCTCACACGAAGGGTGGTGGTGGTGGGGCCAGGATGAGGAAGCGAACTCATTTCTTAACGTACCTCAAATGTTATTACTGTAAACACCTGCATGAATTAATGGGATTTTAATAGCATTGAACGCCGGTAAAACAGGGAGTAGGGGGGAGTGCAACAGGAATTATAGAATATCCATTTATCTTCCAAAAGAGCTCGGAATTCGCAGAGCACAAAGGAAGTATAAAGGAATTTGTATTTAAGAATCCACGCACAGAAAACGAAGGAAGTTTCTTTTATGTATGCATTAGTGTCCACGTGGCTTCTATAATGACGATGTGTTTAACTTTTTCAAATCCGCCATATAACTTATATATATATATATATATATATATATATATATATATAGAAAGAGAGAGAGAGACAGAGAGAAGATGAGAGAATAATCTTCGTTAGAAAATAATATATATATGTATATGTATATATATATATATATATATATATGTATATATATATATATATATATATATATATATATATATATATATATATATATATATATATATAGCTTTTATATATGATTATTTTTATTTACGCAGACATGTACAAAATCTGCGACACTGGCATGTCGATGTTATCGATCAACAGCTGTTATAAACTGAGATCTCATCAGGCAGAGTTAAAATTCGATCTTAACCTTAGATCATATATGATCTAAGGTTAAGATCGGATTTTAACTCTGCCTGATAAGATCTCAGTTTATAACAGCTGTTGATCGATAACATCGACATGCCAGTGTCGCAAATTTCGTACATGTCTGTGTAAATAAAAATAATCATATACACAACCTTTATTTGATATTGAGCACTTTTTATAAACCCTGTTGTAATTTTTTGGATTACTATCCTGTGGATTATTATTATTATTATTATTATTATTATATATATATATATATATATATATATATATATATATATATATATATATATATATATATAGTGAGAAAGAGAGCGTGAGATAACTCTTAGTTAGAAAATAGAGTACTCTCGACTTATTTTAATGCTTAATGTAATTCGTAAGATTCTACTTACTTCATAGCTTTTCCCAATAACGTAATGAATAAGATATCTTACTGATAACAAAACGGTCAGGTTTCGATCACAACATGAAGAAATTACTTGTCTAGCTACACTGAACATGTATGTTACATTGAAAATGAATGTTGGTGTACCCCAGGGATCTATGTTTGAACCATTCTTGTTCCAGATTTTCAATAACGACCCTGCTGATGCAATTGTTTCAAAGATCGGTATATTTGCTGACGACACCACCCTCTATTCTCGACATGCCGGTAAAACGAACACACGTATTCAAGACAATGTTCGAATTCTTCGAAAATGACCCCTATCTTTGTAGTGGAATAGGGACATGAATGGATGGAAACATTCAATGCTACTAACATAAATCTAATTTATTGTAACAACTATAAGAAACCTTTTCCGTACTTATATCGATCCTGAACCAGTTTCCGTGAGGTTCGACTCGGAAGCGTTCGGCTCTCCGACGCAACCAGACGACAATTTTGATACGGTGCTGCGTCCTATGATAATAATATTTTACTTTTTTTTTTTTTTTTTTTGTTAGGGTTTAAGGTTAGGGTTTAGGGTTAGGGTTAAAAATATTTATTTGATAACTGTAATTTCGCTCTGTTTTGCTTGTTTTATTTGTTTTGTAGTTTAAAAAATTTCTTGCAACTATAACTACAAATTATAGGACGCAGCAACGTATCAAAATAAAAAAGAAAAAAATTATTTGCTAACAGTAACTTCGCTATGTTTTGCTTGTTTTTTTTTGTTGTTTCTTTTAGAAAATTTATTGAAAATATAACACACGATCACAGGACGCAGCACCGTATCAAAATTGTCGTCTGGTACCATTCGGCTCGTCAACACTCGGGCGTTTGTGTAGGACAGCCTAACGCTTCCGAGTCGAACCTCACGAAAACTGGTTCAGGATCGATATCAGTACGACATTTTCAACCACCGATTACCATGCCTAATAGCATACTTCCTCAGAATCCAACATTCAAACTACTAAGCCTAAGCCTAAGCCTAAGCCTAACCCTAACCATTACATGCACAGGAACAAATACATAAAAGACATTGCCAACACTGCTGCAAAGAAAGTGGGCTCCCTTTAACGTGCTAGAAAATTTCTCACACCTGACAGTATTCTATATCTCTACAAAGCCACAATCCGCTCATGCATGGAGTACTGTTGTCACATCTGGGCTGGTGCACTATCCACCAGTCTCTCCCTCTTAGACAAGGCCCCAAAAAGAGTCTCTAATATGATAGGTCCATCACTATCCACCAAGCTCCAGCCCCTGTCCCATCGCCGTAATGTAGCATTCTTGTGGGATCCATCTACCGTGCTAAAAATCTTGTCACGCCTGCCTGTATCTTATATCTCTACAAAGCCACCATCCATCAAATGCATGGAGTTTTTGTCACTCCAAACAGGTGCACGAACTTTTGTTTCGCTGTTATATACTTGAATTCCCCTTTTTTATTTGTAAATTTTCCAGCGATAAGTCGGCTTATACAAGTGCTAATGATGCGATATTTTGGATTTAGTTAGTATCCCTGGGTATTTAAACTGAATCTTCTTTCTTTGTTTAAAATGACTCAAAACCTCGTTAGACTATACACACACACACACACACACACACATATATATATATATATATATATATATATATATATATAGTAAGTTATAAAATATATTTATGGCAATTAAGCTACACAGAGACTTTCGCGTTTCATCCGCGGAGGGAATCGTCAAGCTAAAATGCATGGATTTAGTTTTTCCGCGTGTTTTTATATACACGTCCAGCTAGTTAACCAATAAGGTCCGGTTGACTTTACTTCCTATTTCCTATTCTGTTGTTCTGTTTTCTATAGGGTGGCGAATTCCTGTGTCTTTGTTGTGTCAATATCATGGGTGACCTTATTTTAACACGTGTTTGCTTGTATTTCTATTTTAGGTTTTAAGGTTTTAAGTTTTTATGTTTTAGTTTAGGTTAGATTTTAATTTATTTATGTATTTATTTATTTGTTATGTATTGTTAACTTAATGTACATGTTATTCTGTGCAGGCAGTTGTTTGCTATTTCACTTCTACAGTTTAATAGGTTTTGGGGGTCTTTAATATATATATATATATATATATATATATATATATATATATGACTAAGGAAGAATGAAGGTAATTCGACGTAATGGGAGATGAAACAGGAAAAACCAAAAAGGATGTTTTTTTATATATTCATCAACGTTTCGTCTTTATTTGTAAGACTTCCTCAGGATGATAATTTTAAGAAAAATGTCATGCAAGTACGTGAAAATATTGGGTTGACATGATGGGTTGACGAGAACAAGTAGTAGCCACTACTGGGTGCGCAGACCCGAGGTCCAGGCTTAGTGAAGTTATCCTCATAAATTTCATTCCATGCTACTGATTTCACTTAGTTCGGACCTCGGGCTTAAGAACCCAGTAGTGGCTACTACTTTTTCTCGTCAACCCATCATGTCCACCCAATATTTTCACGTACTTGCATGACATTTTTCTTAAATTTATCATCCTGAGGAAGTCTTACAAATAAAGACGAAACGTTGATGAATATATAAAAAAAACATCCTTTTTGGTTTTTCCTTTTATATTTCCCATATATATATATATATATATATATATATATATATATATATATATATATATATATATATATATATATATACAGGGTGTCCCAAAATAATGTATACACTCTTTGAATCGTTATAATTCGTTCAATTTACTGATTTTGACTTGCAAACAAGGTTGATAGAACAGTAGAAGAGTAAGAATACACATTCAAAAATACTGACACTAAAATTAACAAAACCATAGAAAATTAACTTTTAATAAACGTAAAGGCTACAATGTTTAAAGCAAGAAACCTGAAGCAATTGCAAACAAATGGGAGTAGCAATTGTAGTAGAATGTGCCCAAGGACGTTTGTAGGTAGAATTATTCACGCCTTCACTATATGGAAAGTGTATTGAGCAGAACGGGTTGGGGTTAGAGTGAGGGTTCATTTTATGAACATTCAGAAATTATCCTAAATAGCCTTTATCTTTGTTAAAAGTTAAGTTTCTATGTTCTTGTTAATTTTACTGTCAGTATTTTTACGTGTATATTCTTACTCTTCTGTTTGTGTATCAATCTTGCAAATGAAAATCAGTAATTTGAACGAGTTATAACAATTCAAAGGGTGTATACATTATTTTGGGACACCCTGTATATATATATTGAGGTTAGATAAGGCAGAATATGTTTATTCAATGCGTAGGTTGACGCAAAACTCATATACAAGAAAGATGCATCAATGCCATCTTCACCTGCGCATCCAAGCCTTCAGAATGAATTCCTGTTTACTAATAGAACAACGAATTCAAAAATGAGCTATCCACAACATTATCTTCTATCACCTGATGATAACCGGTGTTAGTCGAAAGCTCGGACACGCGTAGATCAACACCTCCTCGGTGCTGGGTGTCTTCTTTATTCTTCATGACAATAAATGAGAGTCAACCTTAGATCAGTGTAAAAGTTTTCTTGGAACTTTGTGCAGAAGGTAACACAAGACGCCTGCGTGATGAATCCTTAAAAGGAAATTGAAGCACGTTGAAAGGGCAAATCTAAGAAAATAAAAATAGAATAATCGATAGGTTCAAATGTAAAATTCAAAACGTGACTCCATGGGTCGGAGAGATTATAAAGACACTTTTGGAATCGATGGAGGATCGATATCCAATGTGAATCGAAGTTAATGAATCTCAGACGCCATGTGCGTTTCTTGTTGTCGGCTTTCTTTTAAAAAAATGGCGCTATTTTTTATACGAGCTGGAAAATTCGGATATTTACAAACCATATATATATATATATATATATATATATATATATATATATATATATATATATATATATGATTATTTTTATCTACACAGACATGTAGAAAATCTGCGACACTGGTATGTGGATGTTATCGATCAACGACTATTATAAACTGAGATCTCATCATCTTTCCAAATTTGATCTAAGGTTAAGATCAGATTCTAGCTTTGTCTGATGAGATCTCAGTTTATACTAGCTGTTGATCGATAACATCGACATGCCAGTGTCGCAGCTTTTGTACAGTTCCGTGTAAATAAAAATAATCATATATAAAAGCTCTATTGAGCAGTTTTTATAAACCCGGTTGAAATTCTTTGGATTACTACTCTGTGGATGTTTTACCTGGCTTATTATATATATATATATATATATATAACTGTTGATCGATGGCATTGACATGCCGGTGTCGCAGATTTTGTGCATGTCTGTGTAAATAAAATTATCATATATAAAGCTCTATTTTGATATTGAGCACTTTTTTATAAACCCGGTTAAAATTCTCTGGATTACCACCCTGTGGATATTTTTCACCTGGATTATTACCATTATTATATATATATATATATATATATATATATATATATATATATATATATATATATATATATATATATTTAAGAGAGAGAGAGAGACAGACAGAGAGAAGAAGAGAGAGAGCGGGGAGAAAGATCTGATTGAGAAAACATGGAATCAAACGCACATGGCGAACTGCAATTTCTCGCCTTGCGATCTATATAAAATAAGACAAGAAACTGTTGACATTCGTCACAAAATTAACATTTACAAAAGCTCTATTGCCTACATTGTGCACGCTCTTTATAAATATCGTAACTAATCTTATATACAAACTAAAGTGATTTTTCCCCTATTTTATTGTCCGATATAGCTTCATAAAGAAAAGCTACATATACAAATCTGCTTTATATGCGATTAATACCAATTATCGGTACGTGTTTAAAAATGTTAAAGTTCATTCTAATATACCGATTTTATAATTACCCTCCACCCCCACCCCACCCCCAGCCTTTTATCTTTGATTACTATATCCAGCTCGGGATTAGTAGTGACTAATCGACCACCGAGTACAACAGCGTACAAAATACTGTATGATTCTAATTATATCGACTTTTTCGTATTACATCGTGCGCTAGATGAATTTATATTAATTACGACCTCGACTTTCGATTAGGCGGCAGAGTAACGATTATTGAAAAAAATATCATCCCGATTACGATATGTTATACAGCATGCACCAATGTTTACGTGTGAAGCTTTATGGGCGGAACTCAAAAGAACCACCTGCAACAATTATTGTCGCTCTGGCAACAGACTGGCTCACGGTTACTGTTATGCAGAATTGGAGAATATGTTAAGTCGGATTTAAGGTAGACGTTCTGTTATACCGAAAATGAAAATGGTGTGTTCTTGTTTTAAAACATACATTAAATAACTATGTTCTTAAACCTATGAATGGAAACATTGAATACTGAAATGCAACTGTTTTTGGTCTGGAATAAGAAATGTCTGTACTAGACGAAATGCAGTATGTAGAATGAATGAACATCTAAAAAGGGAATGGGATTGTGTTAGAACAATCGACGCGAGAATCAATACGTGCATCGATTATTCGATCTCTCTCTCTCTCTCTCTCTCTCTATATATATATATATATATATATTAAGTAAATAATATTAAATTATTTTTACCTACGTTCTAAGCTTTTGCTCTCATCAGTGTAGGGAATGATAATCTCAGACGGTCGCAAGGTTCGAACCCCTGCTACAGAATCAACCTAGACTTCGTAAGCAAGCATCACAACCATACGGCCACGAGACATTACCACGTCAAAAAGCGAATTTCAGTTCTATTGATGCGAAGGGAGGCACATATAGAAAGACTGACTAGGGTATTCAACGAACGTTGTCGGATTATGTCAGTCTATTTTTAACTTCCTCGAATAGGGCTTATAACAATATTAGTGTTAAGTACATAATATTAAATTATTTTTACTTACATACGTCAGCGTTTCAGGATTTCGCTCTCAGGGAATAATAATCTTAGACTGTCGCAAGGTTCGAACCGCTGCTATATATATCAAAATAAACGTTACATTTGTATATTCATAAATAAAACGTATTAATGCGTATTTATAAGTGACGTTCATCCGTGACACACGTTACAAATGAGTGATTCGGTTTGCAGTGTATCTACTGCTGCGTTTGTAGTTTGCATATAGAGAAACAACTTGTAAGGATATGCACTAAAATAAAAAAAAATACAAAATAAATCCGTACAGAAATATATACTATTTGAATTAGAACAACGTAATAACTATTACGCAATCTCCAATAGGTTTAAACTTTCGAGAAAAGTCCGTTTGCTGCCCGAGCGATAACCTAGATGTTCTAACATCTCCGTTTCCATAGAAACTGGGTCAAGCGTAGTCGCCGTCCTGCGCGAGAAGATAACTGTCATAGAAATTGAGATGATCGTATTTACGCAAGAACAAAAAAAAGCTGGAGAAAAGAGATAATTAAAAATGAAGTTTTTTTTTCAAGCTTTTTTGTTCATTTGTTTTCGTCACCTGAAGATTCATCGAACGCGTTAGTGATATGGAACATTCATTATTTCATTTGATTTTGACACAAATTAAAAAAAAATCTGGAAATATTCTAGCAATCATTTCTAGCAATCATTTCATTGTTCTGTTTCCATTGTTTGAAAGGGCAACTGAATTTGGTTATTGGAGTCCCTTTCCAATAGTCCAGTCCCCACTTGTAAAAGTTGTGTGGCAAATTCACCAACAGCATTATCAGTAAATGAACCAGCATATTAAGGGTCAGACTCATTTTCTTAATGTGATGCCATAGATAGGATTTTTTCAGACATGCATTGATCTGATCAGCTCTCGTTCCACGAGGTATAATAGGAAGGGTTTGTCTGAAATCCCCAGCAAAGACCAATGTGACTCCTCCCCTGATTTTCGTGCTGTCTTTTAAATCCTATAACGTACAATCTAACGCTTCCATTGCTCTTTTATGGCTAATTGTGCTTCATCCCAAATTATTAGTTTACACATTTGTAAGAGTTTGGCCTTGGCTAATTTTTTTTTTTATGTTACACATTGGTTTTTCCTGTCGTGTGAGTTCTAGTGGCAGAGAAAACATAGCGTGAGCAGTTCTACCACCATCAAGAAGTGTTGCTGCAATCCCACTTGATGCCACTGCAAAGGGCAATATTCTTTAATTTAAAAACTATAATAAAGCAGATGAATTCTGTTATTGTTATACTATTTGCTTAAATAAAAGAATGCTGTCTAAATACACACATAATATATACGAGGCCTATCTAAAAGTATCCGACCTTAGACCAGAAAAAAAACTATTTCAAATACGTGACGGGGTTGGGACACTAATCTTCTTCAAAGTAGGCCCCTTGTGCTTTCACACATATAGCTAACCGATCCATCCACCGCCGGAAACACATCGGGAAGTCTTCATTTGGAACCGTGTTTTTCTCCATCGTCGAGATAGATTGAACAGGTGTGTGGAGAAGATGCGATTGGTGTAACAAAAATTAAGGAGTAGTTCAACCGATTCAAAAATGGCCGCACATCAGCTGAGAGTAACCAGCGTTCTGGCAGGCCCCAAACTGCTCGGAGTGCAGCTGTTTTTGAGAGGGTCCGAAAAAAAAAAGATAATGTGGAACGCGACGTGATTAGATTTTAATTTACGTAAAATTATTATGTCGTTAGAAGTTGTCACGTACACAGTTTATTTTAATTTTGCGTCAAATTAGATAAAAGAGTTGGTATGTCGTAAAACATACGGTCATATGGTTTCGGCATTTAATAAGATTTTATGTCGCTTTGTCTGGCGATAATTCAAGCAGGAAAGACGTGTTTAGTGCGTTATCCCCGATTGGGGTAAATGCGACAATGTGGGTTTGGTGTAGCGAGACGAGCTACTCGTCTATCTATATGTCTTTCTCTTCCTCGCTTTCTTTCTCTCTCTATTTCTCTCTCTTTCCCTCTTTCTCTCTCTCTCTCTTTCTATTTCCTTCTTTCTCTCTCTCTTTCTCTCTTTCTCTCTTTCTGACTATTTCTCTCTCTCTTTTTCTTTCTCTAGCTCTTTCTCTCTCCTTTTCCCTGTCTCTATTTCTCTCTCTCTTTCCTTCTCTCTCTATTTCTCTTTCTTTTCCTCTTTCTCTCTCTCTTTCTCTTCCCTTCTTTCTCTCTCTCTCTTTCTCTTTCCCTCTTTCTCTCCTTCTGACTATTTCTCTCTTTCTTTTTCTTTCTCTAGCTCTTTCTCTCTCTTTTTCCAGGTCTCTCTTTCTCTCTCTGTCTCTGTCTCACCTTCTCTTTCTTTCTCTTTTCTCTCTCTTTTTTTCTGTTCTTCTATTTTCAAATAAAATTTTCTTAAATCACCATCGGCGCCCGAGTGGTTTTTGTATCTACAGACAAGCAAGAAACCTTTATCGGTCCCCGACAACGACAGCACATGTGTATAAGGTTTTATACACGCATCGGTATTTGAACATATAACAGTACGATTTTCAAGTGGGTTGATATGCCGTGAAACAGACGAGCCAAACGAGCTATAAATGGCCAAAATAAATAAAAAATCCAAAGATCAGTTAACTACCTCAGCTGACATCAGCAAATAAATCTCCAGCGAGTTCGTTCTTGAACGATCATTTCGATCGTAAATCGCGACACTCGAATTGATAATTATCGCCCGCGCTTTTTTGTTTTTTTTTAACTTCAGTTGTAGTTTTGTTTAACAATTTCCATTTCAAATTCTTTTTTCTGTTTTTATTGTATCGTTACGTTTTTATCTTTTTAACTAATTAGCGTTGATTAAAGTGATTCCCCTAGCCTCATGGGGGAGAGTTTCCCCATGTGTGACTTGGGAATCTGTCGTATATCAATTGGAAAGATCTCTTTGTGCTCTTCGCCCTTCTTATCTACTGACGTGTGTACCGTCGTGCGTAGCCGCGTCTCTCTCTCTCTCTCGGATTGCACAAATCGATTGTCCGTCACTTTAACGTCCGAGCTTTCGTTTCGTTCCGTTATTTATTTATTCATTCATTCATTCATTAGGCCTCTTTGGGAATCTCTTATTTTAATCACAAATTCCGTTTCAACCATTTAATTTATATATATATATATATATATATATATATATATATATATATATATATATATATATATATATTATATTAGAATATTGAATTAAATAAAAGATATTCGAATTATCGTTTAATAATAATCTATCGTGATAATATAAAACTTAATATATTGAATAGAGCAATCAATTCTAGAGATGAAAGAAAGATATAATATTTATTATTGAAAATCCATGGATTAAGGATATGCGACTTCTTACTCTGAACTGATGTTTTAATAAATAGTGTATCTTTGCGATTTTTTCTTCTTCTCATCTTTCATCTCTAGAATACACACACACACACACACACACACACACACACACACATATATATATATATATATATATTATTCATATTTGAAACGTGAGCTGTTAATGGTTTTATTGTATGTGCAATACAAAGGAAATGTTTATGTTTGTTCGACTTTATTTGAAAAAACCAAACAAAAAAACGTCAACAACACAGTTAACACACACAAATTTGTATTGGAAACGTGTATGTGTGTATGTATGTTTATGTGTATGTATGTGTATGTATGTATGTGTATATGTATATGGATGTGTGTTTGTATATATTTGCGTATATTTAGTGTATATGTATATATGTGTATGCATGTATTGATATGTGTGTATGTGTGTGTGAGTATATATATTCATGTATCTATGTGTTTATATCTAGATATGTATATTTATATGCATGTATCTGGATATGTATGAGTGTATGCATGTATCTGGATGTGTATATATGTATATATGTGTATATATGTTTTGTGTATGCGTATGTATGTATGTATGTGTATATATATATTAAATGGTATCATTTAAAAATATGATATATATATATATATATTATTAGCGGGAGCGTTGAAATACCTGATATAGTACCATGCTACCCTACTCTGTGAGATAGACCCGTAGATGAAAACTCTGATATAGAGCCTGAGCTCTACATCATCGCTCAGTTATCTTGCTTCGGCTTGTCACTGAAACCAGACCTTGTTGAAGGGTAGCGTGCTTTAGGTGTCGTACGGACGCATAGCATGACCATCTATATGTACATATATCCCTACGTGAGCGACGGCGATGAAAATCTGTAAAATAACCCGGGCCTGCTGAACAATATGCGCGACCACAATCGGCTATTGAAATTTTTGTAGAGATGGCTTTCTTCTATAAAGTGGCAGTCATCATATATATAATTATAATTATACACGAGTCATGTTTCAAAAATATATATATATATATATAATATTAGAATATTGAATTAAATTAAAGATAATCGAATTATCGTTTAATAATAAATCTATCGTGATAATATAAAGCTCAATTTATTGAATAGAGAAATCAATTCTAGAGATGAAAGATGAGAATATAAAATTGCAAAGATATAATATTTATTATTGAAAATCCATGGATTAAGGATATTCGACTCCTTGCTTTGAACTTCTGATGTTTTAATAAACATTGTATCTTTGCGATTTTATATTCTCATCTTTCATCTCTAGAATATATATATATATATATATATATATATATATAGTGAATGCTTTTATTTGAACATGTACAAGGTCTGCTACACTGGCAAGTCGATGTTATCGATCTACAGCTATCGAGAGCTGAGGTCTCATCAGGCAGAAAGTTTCTCCTTGATCCGACCCGGTCGGTGAAGTCCAGGAAGAATAGAGTCAAGCAAAGAAGAAGAAGAGGAAGAAATAAAAGTCATGTGACCAATTTTAAAAAAGAATATATATGCCGTTAGAAAAGTTTAATTAACAGTAATTCATAATTTTATTTTTATCCAACGCTGAGCTGGGGTAGAAGGGGCCGAAGGAAAGGAAAAGAAAGGGAAAGAGAAGCGAAAGAAAGAGAGGTATGGAGGGTGTTAGGGTGGGTGTCTGTAGCCGTTTAAAAGTTGTCATGGTCTGATGTGTCTAGCTAGGATTCATGGCACGCGACCGATATTTGACAGGTGTTGTTCCGTGTTGAGGGGATGTTTCAACTTCTTTAATGCAGACGTCTACATTATCGCGGCAAAAAGCTTAAAGTGATATTTAGTTTAAATTATTACTGGTGATAAATAAATTTAATTTTGTGTAGTATTTGACAATTAATAAATAAAATATAATGGTGATTATTTCTAGTAAAAAACGTATATAGAATTATGACATTAGTATAAATAAATTTTACCGTTATATCTTGATCAATTTATAATTATTTTTAATTATTTTGATGGATAAATAAATGTATTTTAATTCTAAGTAATATTTAGTAGTTAATATATATATATATATATATATATATATATATATATATATATATATATATATATATATATATATATATATCGTATTGGTAATGCGTATTGGAAACGTGTGCTTTTAATGGTATTATTGTATGTGCAATACTTATATATATATATATATATATATATATTATAATATAAAATGAAGTAATAAAATAAGGTGTCAATCAAAGTTTATTGGAATTCAAAATCCAAGCAAAGTATCCTTAAGTCCATGAGTTTTCAAAGATAATTCTTCTCTTCAGAGAACCATTACCGCAGTTATACTACTACAGGTAATAAAATTACGCTTTGAAAATATATAAAATTATATACACAAATACATAAAAATACATAACATCAAACATATCAACCCAAAAACATACTTTTTGTTGAATCCATGCAATGCATCCAGGTCATACAAATTGAGAAACACAATCAGGAAAGACATTACTCCAAGTTATAAACAGCAGTCCATATACGTGAAATTGAAGAAGCTGACAAAGTTATCCAGTCTCGAAATGTGTCAATATCCAATGTTAATGATAAATAAATCAAATAATATAGAAAGTTCAATTAACATTCCAAAATCCCGATATGCGCAACCTTATTTTATTACTTCATTTTATATTATAATATTAATGCTCTATCCAGTATATTGAGCTTCAGTTTTTATCCGGATGTTTCACTAATTATAAGATATTTGTTGACGCTTATATCTTTTGTTGGATTGCTTCATATATATATATATATATATATATATATATATATATATATATATATATATATAACACTTTCAACATTACAGTTATCATTAAGTGGACAGTTACCTTTCACCTGACAATTATATTTTTCTCATTAAACGATGTATATAGTATTTCATTATTATGTGTGCTGATTATATTATTTATATACAAGGATATTTTTATATTCTTATGGGTATAATTTATATTGGTTGACTCATTCGTTAGCTTAGCCCAAAACCTTGTTGGATTATTTCATTCGTTTAATGTCCTTTGCGAGTTCAGACTGAAAGATAATTATTCTAACACACAGAAAAATATCCACGACATCGTTAACTGTATATTACACCCCCATATATATATATATATATATAATATATATATATATATATATATATATATATATATATATATATATAACTTTTATTAATTTGAAAAGAATAGTAAATGAAATATAATAAAATATATAAAAATATTGAAATATAGTAAATAAATTATAGTAAATTAATTAAAGATTATTGAAAATAATTAAATATAAAATAAAAGTAAATTTTAAAAAGTTTAATTCATAAAATTCAAGTAAACATAATACTACTAATAATAAATGTGATAAATATAGTTTTAAAAATAAAATGTAAAAATAAACATAAAATATAAAAATAAACATAAAATGTAAAAATAAACATAAAATATGAAAATAAACATAAACTATAAAAATAAACATAAAATATAAAAATAAACATAAACTATAAAAATAAACATAAAATATAAAAATAAACATAAAATATAAAATAAACATAAAATATAAAAATAAACACAACATATAAAAATAAACACAACATATAAAAATAAACATAAAATATAAAAATTAACATAAAATATAAAAATAAACATAAAATTTAAAAATAAACATAAAATATAAAATAAACATAAACTATAAAAATAAACACAACATATAAAAATAAACATAAAATATTAAAATAAACATAAACTATAAAAATAAAAATAAAATATAATAATCAACATAAACTATAAAAATAAACATAAAATGTAAAAATAAACATAAAATACAATAATCAACATAAAATATAAAAATAAACATAAACTATAAAAATAAACATAAAATGTAAAAATAAACATAAACTATGAAAATAAACATAAACTTTAAAAATAAACATAAAATATAAAAATAAACATAAAATATAAAAATAAACATACAATACAGTAATCAACATAAAATATAAAAATAAACATAAACTATAAAAATAAACATAAAATATAATAATAAACATAAACTATAAAAATAAACATAAAATATAAAAATAAACATAAAATATAAAATAAACATAAAATATAAAAATAAACATAAAATATAAAAATAAACATACAATACAATAATCAACATAAAATATAAAAATAAACATAAAATATAAAAATAAACATAAACTATAAAAATAAACATAAAATACAATAATAAACATAAACTATAAAAATAAACATAAAATATAAAAATAAACATAAAATATAAAATAAACATAAAATATAAAAATAAACACAACATATAAAAATAAACACAACATATAAAAATAAACATAAAATATAAAAATAAACATAAAATTTAAAAATAAACATAAAATATAAAAATAAACATACAATACAATAATCAACATAAAATATAAAAATAAACATAAACTATAAAAATAAACATAAAATATAATAATAAACATAAACTATAAAAATAAACATAAAATATAAAAATAAACATAAAATATAAAATAAACATAAAATATAAAAATAAACATAAAATATAAAAATAAACATACAATACAATAATCAACATAAAATATAAAAATAAACATTAAATACAAAAATAAACATAAACTATAAAAATAAACATAAAATACAATAATAAACATAAACTATAAAAATAAACATAAAATATAAAAATAAACATAAAATATAAAATAAACATAAAATATAAAAATAAACACAACATATAAAAATAAACATAAAATATAAAAATAAACATACAATACAATAATCAACATAAAATATAAAAATAAACATAAAATACAAAAATAAACATAAACTATAAAAATAAACATAAAATACAATAATAAACATAAACTATAAAAATAAACATAAAATATAAAAATAAACATAAAATATAAAATAAACATAAACTATAAAAATAAACACAACATATAAAAATAAACATAAAATATAAAAATAAACATAAACTATAAAAATAAAAATAAAATATAATAATCAACATAAAATATAAAAATAAACATAAAATATAAAAATAAACATAAAATGTAAAAATAAACATAAACTATAAAAATAAACATAAACTTTAAAAATAAACATAAAATATAAAAATAAAATAAACTATAAAAATAAACATACAATACAATAATCAACATAAAATATAAAAATAAACATAAACTATAAAAATAAACATAAAATATAAAAATAAACATAAACTATAAAAATAAAAATAAAAAATAATAATCAACATAAAATATAAAAATAAACATAAACTATAAAAATAAACATAAAATGTAAAAATAAACATAAACTATGAAAATAAACATACAATACAATAATCAACATAAAATATAAAAATAAACATAAACTATAAAAATAAACATAAAATATAATAATCAACATAAAATATAAAAATAAACATAAACTTTAAAAATAAACATAAAATATAAAAATAAACATAAAATATAAAAATAAACATACAATACAATAATCAACATAAAATATAAAAATAAACATAAACTATAAAAATAAACATAAAATATAATAATAAACATAAACTATAAAAATAAACATAAAATATAAAAATAAACATAAAATATAAAATAAACATAAAATATAAAAATAAACATAAAATATAAAAATAAACATACAATACAATAATCAACATAAAATATAAAAATAAACATAAACTATAAAAATAAACATAAAATACAATAATAAACATAAACTATAAAAATAAACATAAAATATAAAAATAAACATAAACTATAAAAATAAACATAAAATATAAAAATAAACACAACATATAAAAATAAACACAACATATAAAAATAAACATAAAATATAAAAATTAACATAAAATATAAAAATAAACATAAAATTTAAAAATAAACATAAAATATAAAATAAACATAAACTATAAAAATAAACACAACATATAAAAATAAACATAAAATATAAAAATAAACATAAACTATAAAAATAAAAATAAAATATAATAATCAACATAAAATATAAAAATAAACATAAAATATAAAAATAAACATAAAATGTAAAAATAAACATAAACTATAAAAATAAACATAAACTTTAAAAATAAACATAAAATATAAAAATAAAATAAACTATAAAAATAAACATACAATACAATAATCAACATAAAATATAAAAATAAACATAAACTATAAAAATAAACATAAAATATAAAAATAAACATAAACTATAAAAATAAAAATAAAATATAATAATCAACATAAAATATAAAAATAAACATAAACTATAAAAATAAACATAAAATGAAAAAAATATATTAACTAAATTTAATAATAAATTCCCTTTGTTTCTAAGAAAACATACTAGTAAAGAGACATACAGAAAATTAATGTAAACCCTTTGTTAATGGGATATGGTGGAGGAAATCTAATGAGAGTAAACATGCAATGCGTGGTTGGATTATTTGAGCGAAAACAGATAGGGTCCAAACTATACGGCTCACTTGGTCAATTTCCCGACTCGCCTTGGACAATTTCTGGAAAAAATAATGTCCTAAAAAATCTCATATAAATTGTTTTTAAAACCTTCTTTAGAAACTGTTTTCCTGAAAATTGCTTTCCCTTAAAAGGGGAATAAATTAAAAAAATTAACTCGATGATCACATGGGTCTTAGGTTGTTCTTCGCTCAGTTTTCTCTTATATCTGTACAGTCCAGTGTCTTTCTTTAAGCATGTATTAATTTTGTTTTATTCTTATATCCATTATTCATATATTTATCTCTGCTTGTATAGTGCAGAGTTTCACTTAGTCTTATTTATTACATTTAGAATATTTCTTTCTCTGTTAGCCGGTCTTAATTAACAGTGACTGCCTTCCGTGAATGCATCCCTTGTAATCCTCACTTAGACAAACTTTACTTTTGTTTTGTTCTTATGTCCATCATTTCTATATTTATGCTTGTGTAGTGAGATGGCGCAGCTTTTCCTTTAGTCTTTTTATAACATTAAGACTATTTATCTATCAGTTAATTAAGAGAGCCTGCCTCCTGTGAATGCATCCCTTGAAATCTCATTCCTTTACTTTAGACAAACTTTACTGGAATCATTATTGGTCCTTATAATGTTTTATTAATATTACATAAAGAGCACCAGTTCGAAGATGGGGAGTATGACGGCCTTCTCTTTAACTCCTTCTATTTGATGGTGAAAGGTGCCCCATCGTATTTTAAATTCCATATAAAGTCGCTAGTGCTGTGTTTTCTTTGTATCTATATTTAAAACTGCTTCTATGTGCGTATAACGTCTGCTTAAAAGTGCCCTACATAATACCTGTGTATGTTTTGTCTCTGTCGCTGGGTTGACTTGTAAGAGCCTGCCTCCTGTGAATGCATCCCTTGAAATCTTCGATTTATATAGTAGGGATTTCACTTTGCAGTTTTTTTGTAGGATGCAATTATCTCTGGACGTGAAAATAAAAAGCCCGCACTTTCTTTTGCCTTTGTTCTGATTTTAAATAGAAACACAATTAAAATAAGCTTCGATACATAAGGTTTATATAATCCTCGTAAGAGAACATAAAAGTGGTGCAAATCCGTTTGTTCAGAGAAATTTCACCCGTATGTTTCCAATGCGCATATATATATATATATATATATATATATATATATATATATATATATATATATATATATATATATATATATATATATATATATATATATAATTAACTTGTTATAAATATCCAGGGGGTATGAATCTGAAGGAAGTTGAAACCGGGTTTATAAGAGTGCTCAATGAAAATTCAGAGCAAAATATATATTTATTTTTATTTTATTCCATTAGTTGCGACAAAACAAGTTCTGTTTCATTGGCGATGAAACAGTACTTGTTTTGTCGCAACTAATGGAATAAAAAAAAAATATATATATATATATATATATACATTATATATACAGGGTGGGCAAAAATAAGGGTCCTATTTTTAAAAATTCATAACTTTTTTATTTATTGATTTAAAAAATTTTTTTTTTTAGAATAAGTAAAGGACCCCTTCCGAAGCAAGCATGAGCCGTATTTGCCCTAAGGAACGTACCCTCATTTAGAAAACATTATTTTTGCTTAAAAAACTCAAAACAGTGTAAAAAACAATACTTTAGTTTTTGTAAGTTTTAAGAAGTGTTTTTCGGCTGAAATTTGTTTTGTTTATTTCAAAAAATCTCGGAAGGGTAAGTCTACACACACATAAAGTTTGGTGAGTTTAACTTTTATTTTGTGGAAGTTATTCAAATTCAAGTTATTCCAATTTAAAGATAGGACCCTTATTTTGGCCCACCCTGTATATATATATATATATATATATATATATATACATTATATATATATATATATATATATATATATATATATATATATATATAAATTATTGCAAGCCTCGTTTAAGTAAAAAATAAAAGAAGAGAACTATTGGTGAGATAAAAGTGAGACATTCAGCTAAAGCTTCAGGACAATGCTCCGACTCTGTTGTTGAGTTCTATCGGATTTCTTGATATTAATACTCGCCGCTTTCAGTGTAAATATCACTTAATTCCTCCGTAATTCGATACACCCTCTTGTGGCTGAAGGGACTAAGTGAACTGTCAAGGATTCAAGGTGTCCCTGTGAACCGGGTTCGCGCCCTGTGGCCGTCTGGAATTGTT
>OY744547.1:66635215-66652715 GCA_963556195.1 Sepiola atlantica
TTTATTTTTCGTTCCTTTATCCAGGCTTTTCAAAGATTAAAATATTATCACTAGAGGAATTACATAGATGGATAAGTTGGAAGTGGAATAGCCAAAGTTCAAAATTTGAAAAATTTAAGAAACAATATAAAGTAATGGAAAGTAAGAGTGTGCGTGTAAAAAAAGTTATCAAAATATGGAGTCTGCGCAGTTGGTGGGTGTCCGTTGATAAGATGTCCGGTGAAGAAAGATTTAAAGATAGAAGAAGGGATTTTGTAGAGACAATTTTAAAAATATCCAATAGAAATATGTTTAGTCTAACCGTAGATGGGAAGCACTTATTAAAGTGTAATTTTGAGAATTAGGGCCATTTTAAAATGCTGGTCGTTTTTGCTGTATCACAGCTCTTCACTGTGGCTAGACAAGCAAATACTTCACCTGAGATCGAAATCTAAATCTTATGATAAACAGGCTGACATCTGTCTTTTTACGCCATAAACACACACACTAACACACACACACACACACACACACATATATATATATATATATATATATATATATATATATATATGTGTGTGTATATATATATATATATATGTATATATATGTACATGTATATATATATATATATATATTGTGTATATTTAGGCAGCATATTTTCATTTAGGCAAACATGTAGGTTTTTTTCAATAACTTTTTACCATTTGTAAATATTTCTTATATATGCTCTGTTGTTACTGATTGACAATCATCGAGCTGAATCTTTTACTGAAGTTAATACTGAAAATTGATACACAAAAAAATTATAACTCTTCATAAAATTTTATGTAGATACATGAAATAGTAATATATATATATATATATATATATATATATATATATATATATATATATATATATAAATATATATATATATATATATGTATATCGAGGCAGCATTTTTTCCTTAAGACACGTATTATTAAAAATAACCGACAATTTTGTCTGATTATTTTAGTATTGATTCCTTCAATTTTCCGGATTAAAATCTTAATCTCGGAAGAAAATCGGCTGATGAAACTGCCGTAATGTACATGTTGATCCAGAGTACTTTCTGACCCGTCTGGGTCCATCGTCAGTGGAATAATGACAAACAGGTAAAGACCTGGAGTGAGATTTATAATTAATTATGGCGGGAAAATTTAAATATGAAACTATATTTATTAAGTATTATAAGCATTTAAGTATATTAGTACTAGTGTTAAAATTAATCTTGTTAATAGCAGGTTTTTTGGTTTTAATGAGTAAAGCTGTGGAGTTTTTGTGTATTAGTATTATGTTCTAGGATTTTAGTATTGTCTACGAGAAGTTTTCGGATTTGCGAGTGGGGACAGGAATGTTCATTAGTAAGGTGTCTAGCTATAGCACTATTATTGGATATCGAATATATATATATATATATATATATAAATATATATATATAAATATATATATATATATATATAAATAAATAAATATATATATATAAGTGGATTAGTGACGATGATACAAATTGGATATAATGCAATATTTTTTAAATGATCAATTGTTCAAACAAGTGTAATATAAAAATATTTTTTATATGACCCTGCCTTTTAACAAATTATGATTTAATAAATATTGGATTTTATCCAATTTTTTATCATCACAACTTATCTACTGATATTATTGCTCTATTTTGTGTATCGAGATTTGACTCGTCAAGATAACACATCACTTAAAGCTTCTTCTTTTTTACGTCTCTTTCAAGCATCTGGTCATATAACAGTTTTCCACATTTTTATGCAGCCCTTTGCAATAGTATTGCACTCTGCAAGATCTTTCAAGCTACACCGGTTGTGCAATAGGGAACAAACCAGCCTTATCGTCCTCCTCTCAACATTCACAGATGGTTGGCTCAGTTTTGTAGCCCTATCTACTCATAGCAACTTTTGATCGCCCCATTCCCGTTCTCAGGCGGTTTAGTGTTTTCCACTTGAGCCAGGGTGCCTCTGAACCGGGAGGGAAGTTACTCAGAAGCAGAGGTTCCCATTTAGTTATGAAGGTGATCATCTTCTAGACGTCTGATCTACAGCTGTAGTCTAGTCTCTTCCTGAGGTGTTGTTAGGGGTTCAACATGGCTGTGGAAGCTTTTCCTTGACTTCAGTCGTTGGACCGTTTTATTTTCATATTTCAACCCCCATATATATATATATATATATATATATATATATATATATATATATATATATATATATATATATATATATATATATATATATATAATAAAAGTTTTTAAAAAGGTTGAAGGCAATGCGAAGATCCGGATTGCTGGAAGCTGTGAAGAACAAAAACAAAACAAAACCGAAATAAGTCGGATATAGATCGAAAGGTTTGTTTATTTTTCGATCTATATCCGACTTATTTCGGTTTTGTTTTGTTTTTGTTCTTCACAGCTTCCAGCAATCCGGATCTTCGCATTGCCTTCAACCTTTTTAAAACCTTTTATTATTACTCCCAGCAATGCTTACAGCAAACTACCAATTTCTCTCTCTATATATATATATATAAATATCTCTCTCTCTCTCTCTCTCTCTCTATCTCTCTCTCTCTCTCTCTCTCTCTCTCTCTCTATATATATATATATATATATATACATATATATATATATATATATATATATATATATATTTGTGTTATAATGGAATAATTCCAGGAAGAAATCCGGGTAAGAGAGCTCAATGTGGTAAACAGAGCAAGAATAACGTAAAATATAATAACACGAAATTACATGATTGTCGATGCAATAATTTAAAAATGTAATTGTCTAATTTGATGCTTGAATAAAACCGCAAGGTTGAAATAAATTATTGCATCGACAATCATGTAATTTCGTGTTATTATATTTTACGTTATATATATATATATATATATATATATATATATATATATATATATATATATATATATATATATACAGATGTTTTAGCTTATCCATATTTATACTTACGTATCTATTGTTGTTATTAACGGTTCAGTTTGGTTTACACTTCATACAATAGCATCATTTTATTGCACAATACCTTCTAATTGCGTTCTGTCTCGTTGGCCTTATTCAGATGTATTTAAATATAACTCGTTTCATATACAAATCTTGCAATAACTGCGTATGGTTTGCTTATTATACCTATCTCATGAATATTCGAGTGACGGTCTCTGCCGAGTCGGCAGATGATCGATCGTTATGATATATTATTTAAGAGATTCAGTTTGACGCGAAATGTCAAGATCGCTAGCTTTGCAGGGAGGCATATGAAACATGGACCATTTAGCGACCTGAAAAAAAAAAATTTCCCCCCTGAATAATCGATTGTACGACTGGTGTCTGGTTCTGACTTTTTTTTTCTGCTGGTGTATGCATTTTATTGTTCAGTCCTAGAAAACAATTAATAGAAAAATTACACAAACTTATGAATACATATAAGTGAAATAATAAGACCGTATTTAAAAAAAATGCAATTTGCGAGATCACATTAATTGCATTTAAAATAGAAAATGTCTCTCATAAAAAGTAGTCTCTGAGGCAAAAACAAGTATTATTATTTATCTCATCTTCAAGGAGAGGCAGACGGTCTCTACACACCGTCGCCATTGTGAAAATATTTAATTTTTCTGTTTAATAGTACGACGAGACGCAACTATTACAGTTGCTTATAGAAAGAGACAGAGAAAGAGAATACATCAATAAACGGTTAAGAGAGAGATAAGGGGCCGTAAATAAAAATTGTTACTAAAGAAGAAGAAAGAGAGGCAGAAATATCTACACACCGTCGCCAGTGTGAAATTATTAAAACGAATATGTAATGCTGTTTTTAATAGTACGACGAGACACAACAATAACAGTTGCTCCTTGAAAGATACAGAGAGAAACAGAATACATCAATAAACGGTTAAGAGAGAAAGAGAGAGTAAGGGGCGTAACTCAAAACAGTTACCAAAGAAGAAGAAAGAAAGAGACTCAGGCAATCTCTAGACACCGTCGCCATTGTGAAAATATTCAAACGAATATGTGGTTTTGTGTTTAATAGTACGACGAGACACAACTATTACAGTGGCTCCTAGAAAGAGACAGGGAAAGAGAATACATCAATAAACAGTTAAGAGATGGATGAGGGGCCGTAAATCAAAATCGTTACTAAAGAAGAAGAAAGAAGGCGAGGCAGACAATCTCTACACACCGTCGCCACTGTGAAAATATTAAAACGAATATGTGGTTTCGTTTTTAATAGATCGACGAGACACAACTACAGTTACTCATAGAAAGAGACGAAGAGAAACAAAACTGAATTACACACGGTTGAGAAGGAGGGGGCATAAATTAAAAAAAACTGTTACTAAAAAAGAAAGAAAGAGAGGCAGGCGATCTCTACATACTGTCGCCACTGGGAACATAAATACTAATATGTGGTGTTGTTTTTAATAGTACGAGACAACTATTACGGTGCTTATAAAAAGAGACAGAGAGAAACAGAATAAATCTATAAACGGTTAAGAGAAAGAGACGGGCGTAAACTAAAACTGTTATTAAAGTAAAAAACAAAAAAAAGAGGCGGACGATCTCTACACACCGTCGCCAGTGTGAAAATATTAAAACGAATATTGTGTGTTGTTTTTAATAGTACGACGAGACACAACTATTACAGTTGCTTATAGAAAGAGACAGAGAAAGAGAATACATCAATACACGGTTAAGAGAGAGATAAGGGGCCTAAATCAAAATTGTTACTAAAGAAGAAGAAAGAAAGAAAGAGAGACAGACGATCTCTACACACCGTCGCCACTGTGAAAATATTAAAACGAATATTGTGTGTTGTTTTTAATAGTATGGAGAGACACAATTATTACAGTTGCTTATAGAAAGAGATAGAGAAAGAGAATACATCAATACACGGTTAAGAGAGAGATAAGGAGCCGTAAATCAAAATTGTTACTAAAGAAGAAGAAAGAAAGAAAGAGAGACAGACAATCTCTACACACCGTCGCCAGTATGAAAATATTAAAACGAATATTGCGTGTTGTTTTTAATAGTATCGCGAGACACAATTATTACAGTGCTCCTACGAACGAGACGGAGAGAAACAGAACAAAGAAAGTGGAAGGCGGGGGTAAGGGGGGGTCAGTCTATTATTATTTACTCACTAGGAGTTATCACACTGGTCATCGTCAGTGATCGCCCACTGCCAACAACCTGTGGTATTCCCTGGAGTCTGAGTGACAACAAGTCTTCTCAGACTTCCAGTATGCTCCACCTCTTTTCGTTCATAACCGCTGATGACCTTGCGGTATCGCAACAGCCACCTACCACCGATTCCCCGCTGATAAGGGCCATTGGTCCCCTCTGGGGCCCGAGTGACAACTAGCCTCCTCAAGGTCTATTATTATTATTATTATTATTATTATTATTATTATTATTATTATTATTATTATTATTATTATTATTATTATTATTATTAAACTAATAATTCTAGATAAATCTATTGTTTTTTTTTTTTTTCATAATTTGATTTTTTTAAAAACTGCGTCAGCATCTTAAAGGCCTTCTTCCGTCAGATAAGGCTGACGAGCCATCCAATAGCTCCACCCCCGTGTCTCCGATCGCAATTTCCGGACAGGATGACACCTCTTTGACAGCTCTATTTCAGTGTGTCGTGTTTCAAAACCTACCATCGTCTAAACCCAATGATGTCTGGAGTTTGTCGACGGAGAAGCAAACAGAACGTCACGCCCTAAACATCACTCTAAATTTCCCGCCCTTACCCCGGACACCGGTAACTCAACTTTAAAAAAAAATTCCGCATTTTACTCAGTTCGATCTCTAAGTGCTCCAAATGTATTCGAAAAGATCAAAATATATTCTAGCGTCTATGTTCGTGTTACATGAAGTATATTGATACCAGATGAAATATCCGTTCGACGCCGGATTCGTGATAATAACTTGGAATATTTGTATATTTTAAAGAGCCTGGGAGTTCAAATCGTTTAAAAAATTAAACATATATTAACAATAAACGGCGTTGGTATAGACGTTAGGATCAGATTCCAGTCTGAATCTACGAACCGCGTTCGGTCCCATGCGACCGCCGGCAACCTGCACTGATGGGAATAGAACACCCGAAACGATATCGTCTGTAGGTACAAAACACTTTAATATATATATATATATATATATATATATATATATATATATATATATATATATATATATATATATATATGTGTGTGTGTGTGTGTGTGTTTATATATATATATAGTATATATATTAGTATTTCATGTATCCACATAAAATTTTATAAGGAGATAATTTTTAATGTATCAATTTTCAGTATTTACTCAGTGCTCGATACGTAAGTAGAGCTAGGTAGTAAGTTATAGAAAATATATTTCTGGCAATTAAACTACACAGAGGCTCCAGCGTTTCATCACCGGGGGAATCTTCAGGCTTTTTTTTTAGCCTGAAAATTCCCCCGGGGATGAAACGCGGTAGGCTCTGTGTAGTTTAATTGCCAGAAATATAATTTCATACCTTACTATATATATATATATATATATATATATATATATATATATATATATATATATATATATATATAAATATATATATATATATATATATATATATATATATATATATATATATATACTGTCCCATGCAATAATTGCCATCAGATATAGGTTGGTGAAACAAGATGAACGTATAGAAAGGTTTGATTAACATGAAAGGGATATAAAAATAACAATTGCCCAAATGCACTATTCTCTTATACATTAGAACATGATCATTCTTTTAACTTCAAACAGCTAAACATAATAAATGGATTTCGAATAAACTCCATCGCAGGTTTTTGTAATCAGCACTCATTATAAACTCTGACACAATTAAACAAGGGAAAGGCTTCTACAATTTATCTCTTTTTATCAGCAAACTAGTACGAACCGAACAAAACTTGAATTTAGATCCAGGCTTGCTATTTTACACCACATTCGCAACATAACTTTATACATAACATCGATATAAAAAACGCACATGTTTCCACGCCATAGGCGCATCATGTATGGTCAAATTTAAACTGATATATTTTTTTTTAAATCAATCAACTTCAGAAAGTCTTAATATAAAGACGAAACATTGATGAATATATAAAAAAATCGTTTTTTCCTTATTTCAAATTCCATAACATTATATATATATATATATATATATATATATATATATATATATATATATATATATATATATATATAAGAAATGAAAAATGAAAAAACCAAGAGATATTGTTTATATATTCATAAACGTTTCGTCTTTATTGTAAGACTTCCTCAGGATGATAATTTGAAGAAAAATGTCATGCAAGTACATCGACATTTTGGGTTGATATTATGGAGAGATAAAGAAAAGTAGTAGCCGTGGCTACTGTGAGCGCTGGAGGAGAGTCCAGGCTGTGAGAAGTCAGTGGTGACGAACTTTTACAAGGGGTCCATTTCTGGGGCTAACACTTGATTTCTATATGAGATACATAGAGTTCTCTTCTACGTATATAGGGTTAGGGTTAGGGTAAGGGTTAGGGTTAGGGTTAGGGTAAGGGTTAGGGTTAGTGTTTGTATAAAAATAGAGGATATTAATTTTCATTTTTTCAATTGACCAGTTAACTACGCTATCGTATATCTTTCTTATGGTCTCTTGATCTTGGCGGATTCCAGAATAAGAATTCATCCAGTCTGGTGGAGGATCCAAATTAATGCTGTTACTAGGGGTAACACCACTTGGAGAAGGGGCACCATACATCGTATAAGCAAGTTTGTAGCCATATGGAGGGGATCTTATTCGGTATTCGAATACTATGTTATTCTGAATATTTGGTCGGGGTTTACTTGTATGGAGGAAATATAATCATACCAGGTTGTCCTGACACACCCTTTTACAGAGAGACCTCATACACCCAAGGATTGTGCCCAGTAGCCATTCAAATTCTCTCCAGTATGCATTCAAATTTCCTTTCACAATATATATATATATATATATATATATATATATATATATATATATATACATACAATAATATTTTTATAAATAAATATTAAATATTTAAATACCTAGAGACATCGATGTTTCATGCTAACGCAATCTTCAGTCTAGGAACTAATTCTCAACGGTGGTAGGCGCGAACCCCGAACACAAATCGCCACTGATTCGTAGTCGGGGATCTTACCCATAGACCATAGCCAATTAGTTAGTAAATAGAGAGGAACTTTAACTGTAAATCGCGGAAATCGGCGGCTACTTACCAGGCCGTTAGAGTGATCTACGAAACGTCGTTCGGATCATGCATATAGCTATTTGTACTGCTTGTTATAAAAGCTACTCGAATGGGTGTGTGTGCGTGTGTGTGTGTGTGTGTGCGTGCATGCTAAGATAATACCTATTCCAGAACAGTATACGCAATAAATATCTCATTAGTTTTAAATTTTAATGTTTTCTTTCTTTGGGGGAAGAGTATGATTCGGTTTTGGTGGCACCCAACTAAATTGTATAATTAATGAAAAAAAAATCACAATGGCATTCGAATTCTCTCTCTATCCCTTTTTAAAATGTTCTTATCTTTTTTGTTTTTGCTGGGGATGTGGAATCCTACCGGATGTCAGACATTCACCCGCTATTTCAGACACTACAACCGAGAGATCGTTTAAAGATTCTAACCGCCACTGTAAGTGTATTGTATATCTCTTGCACTTGGTTCACCGGGGATATTCACCAGGGAGTTTTTGAAATTCTTTTTCAGGAGTCCGGTTACTTCTATAATAACTGGGTATTTCGTTATATTTTCCTTCTTAACTCTATTTAAGCCAGCATCATTAGAGTTACTGACTTCAACTAGGGTTGCTACTTTCTCCTTTTGCTCTTTATCACAATGTCATGTTAAACAGCTCCGTTTTCTGAATAAGTATTTTACTTTGATTTTCTTCGTCTAAATTTTGTTATTTGAAACTTTTGAATTTATCGTCAGTCAGTCTACAATGTATCGTCTTGCAGTCTTCGCCTCGGCAACTTCCGGGCGCTTCCGAGACCTGCCCGAACGTTGACAACGCGAAGTCATGAAAATGCGGGTCGTACCGTAAAATGTTACAGCACTGCAGCGATCAAGTTTATAATGGTGATGATTAATTGAGATGCAGTGCTGGACGTTGTTGTTGCTGTTGCTGCTGATGATGATTGATTGATTGACTCATTTAATAAACATAATCTTGAGCAGCAAGCGAACGTAATTTTGCTTTTTGAAATGATTTTTTTGTGTAAATAAATACAATCTTGAAAATATATTTGTAATTATTTCTTTAATATTTGTAGGTTTAATGTTTAAATCGATTGAACTAATATTCCGTTTCTTTCTATCTTTTTTGAATTATTCTTCCATTGCTGTTATTACGTACTTCTAATTATTGATAATACTATTAAATATTGAATGCAAATGACGAAGGAATTTGATGGAGGTGTCAAAATTCTACGTTATATATATATATATATATATATATATATATATATATATATATATATATATATATATATATAAAGTGGTGTACTAAAAGCGAACTTTTAGGAAAGGTAAAACCTATTGTGAAGAGTATACAGCTCAATATCCAGGATAGAGCAGGTAGATATGAAGAAGAATGGAAAGGAATTAGAGAAGCAAAAGCCAAATCAAAATTCAATTCAATTGCTCAGAGCAAGGTATATTCCGCAAAAAGGCAATTTATTCAAGTTAAATTTTCCTTAAGCCAGGCTTTTCAAAGATCAAAATCTTATCATCAGAGGAAGTCGCTGAGATAGATAAGTTGGCAAAGGCCAAGATTTAAAATTTGAAAAAATAAAATAAAGGTTGTAGGGAAAGAAACACAGGGCAAAACTCTTCCCGAATGCAAGCAAATGTCCGATTGCTAAAAAGTCCGGTGTCGAAAAGTCCAGCGGAGAGAATGAGATGTAGATAGGTAGGTCGTTAAGAGGCACGAGATGTTGTGAGAGAGGATTCAAAGTTAAATTCCAAGAAGCCACAACTTCAGGTGCGGCGAAAATAGAAAATCCAAAGGGTAAAAAGTCCAATAAGAGGTACGCTCGTGGATGCAGGTAGGCTCAGTAAAGAGTGAGGTGGAAAATATTCGCCATTAAAAATACTTCCTGGGCTGATATATCAAGGAAAGTGTTTTAAAATGGGGAAAAAAGGCAGCGAAAATATTTTAAAGCTAGCCCGTTGAGAAAGCCGACTTGAAATGAAGAAAGGCAGACACTCATATGCGACCAGTAGGCAGGGAGGGAACGAGTAAGGGGTGTGGAGGAGGAGAGAGGAACGGGCGCGAAGGAGGAGAGAGGGAACGGGTGTGGTGAATGAGTGCGCTTAAAACTAAGAGTGTGATTGCGGGGGGTGAGTCGCATAAAGTTGAAATTGGATGTTACGCGAATTAGGGTTCAACTAGAAAAGGGAAAGAATGGAATGGGGGTAAGTCAACGAGTGCTGGGAGGGAGAGTTAAAATACCAGAATGTGTCTATGAACAGAGTTCGGGGTTTAGTTGTTTAATCAGATGACCTTACTTATAAACATTGAGGCAAAATATTTTTGAAGGGTAGAGCTAGAAAAATGAAAAGTAAGAATAAAAATTAAAAATTGAAAAATTAAAAAAGTAAAAATAAAAATAGAATTAAAAATAGAAATAAGAAAATAAAAAATGAAAAAGAGATAATAAAATTAGTCTTAGGCTCGCAAGGAAAATTATGGATTGACCGATAAAAAAATAATAATAATAAAATGAGGGAAAAGTCGATAAAATTACGTGTCTGTAATTTGATTGGCCCAACAATGTTGCTAGTCTCTGTCTTTTCTATAAATACTATTATGGCATGTGTTCTTCAGAATTATGTGATCTATTCTCTGCTTCCTTTGTTCCAGCTCGTTTGACTCGTTGGTCTAGTGGTCTTCATCAATTCGTAGTTTTCATACCTCATTGTAATACAGCTTCCTATACCATGAGCTTATTTCCAAGAACAGCACGCTTGTGGAACTCTCTTCCTGCTGACTGTTTTCCTCCTATCCTTGGTCTTTTCAAGACTCAGGTCAGTAGGCAGCTCCTGTTTTTTTGCGATAATCATATTTCGTTCTTGTCAGCTCCTTACATAGAGTGTCTTCATACCTTGTCTGGAGCGATTTCCATTGTAAAAAATCCTAAACCTAATACTAAACTAACGTTAACTGACATCCACTCGGACTTAGGGTTAGTGGTAAAAATGCGTTATGTGAATTTAAACTCTAGAATTGGCCGGAAATGGAAGATCATTTTACGCTAAATTCATATACCGCTCTGTTTCTCTACTCGAAATTCTAAAATTACAAAAAAAGTAATCGCCTAAAAAATAGAATCTCTTTTTTTTTTTTTGGTGTGTATCTACAAATGTACCAACACACATCTTGGTCTCATTTCTTAAAATAACGAAAATTAGGTAGAACAATTTCGTTTCGGGTAATTTTGGTTTTTGCTTTGACTATTACTTAATAGTCAAAGCAAAAACCAAAATTACCCGAAACGAAATTGCATTAAATTTAAAGAAGAGTTTGTCTTCGGAGTGCGTCATGAGGCTTTTGTTGCAGACAACGGACGGCGTGGTTTCGTTTCGGGTAATTTTGGTTTTTGCTTTGACTATTACTTAATAGTCAAAGCAAAAACCAAAATGACCCGAAACGAAATTGCTCCAGCGCAGAAACATAATAAGGACCTTCTTCAGGAGTGTTTTTTATTTGACCACAAGCAAACACGATGAATTCCTTATTATTTTGATTTGCTGATTGTATTGAACAAAAAAATTATCATCGCGCAATTTTCGAGTTTCTAGTAAATCGAATACTAATTATTTGATAATTATATATTTTGGTTTGATATAAGCCACACTTTTGAGTAGAGACAGAGACAGGGAAGGTAGGCTGACGAAAGCGAGGTCCGCGGATGCAACAATTTTTGTGATCTGTCTGCGGCTAATATGATTTGGTTTCTTAAAACTTGTGATTATAATTCGTCGCTTCGATCGATATCAAATCTTACGTTTAAGACAATTCAAAACAAAAATAATGTACTTTTATAAAATAATCTGCACACAATTCAATGGTTAACTGACACGAACCCACTCTCACCATTTTGGTCTAAAGTATCCGGATGCTAGTCAGCCTGACGGAATATCTATCTATCTATCTATCTATCTATCTATCTATCTATCTATCTATCTATCTATCTATCTATCTATCTATCTATCTCTTTGCTTTTCACCTCTCTCGCTCGCTCGCTCTATCTATCTATCTATCTATCTATCTATCTATCTATCTATCTATCTCCTTGCTTTTAACCTCTCTCGCTATATCTATCTATCTATCTATCTATCTATCTATCTATCTATCTAAGTCTCTATCTATCTATCTATCTATCTATCTATCTATCTATCTATCTATCTATCTATCTATCTATCTATCTATTTGCTTTTCACCTCTCTCGCTCTATCTATCTATCTATCTATCTATCTATCTATCTATCTATCTATCTATCTATCTATCTATCTATCTATCTATCTATCTCTTGGCTTTTCATCTCTCTCGCTATATCTATCAATCTATCTATCTATCTATCTATCTATCTATCTATCTATCTATCTATCTAAGTCTGTTCATATCTATCTATCTATCTAAGTCTGTTCATATCTATTTATCTATCTATCTATCTATCTAGCTAGCTAGCTAGCTAGCTAGCTAGCTATCTACATGTCTTTATTCAAAGCTCTCGCTAGTTAGACCACTTTAATTAAGTTAGAAAACAGGCCGTCATTTGCAGCGTAACGCAACACTCTAGGCAGTCTATTGAGTGCTCTCGCCAATCTGCTTATATGGCCGCCGAATTTGCCATCAAGACGTTAATTTATTCTCACATTTCTAGACAATGCATGATGGTCACATCGATACGCACTTCGACTGCTGAGCTAAATATGACTCTCGTATTGGGGTTCGAACCGTGTAGACGGCAGGGATTGTCTCATCCCATACTGATGATTGCAGGTATGGCATGAAACGCATGTGTATATGGGTTAATTTGAAAAATATTACTTATAAATAATTATACATATGTATTATTATACGCAAGTAAACATTAATTAAACTTAATAAATAAGCCTTAAAAGCATGTTTAGATGCGATATTTATTAATAAAAATACAATCAGAACATAGTTTATTTTTCATTTTTACTTTGATCTTTTGACTAATAATTTCGCTAGATACCTAGCTTCTTCAGAGTATGAGATTGTGATGTTAGTAGCAGTCCGTAAGAATGGAAAATCGACGTGCTGCTCTTATTAACGGCTCATTCACTTTTTTAAAAAAATGAGGTGAAGCGCATTCACGTGGTTATGTGTATTAAAATAGCCGAGTTGATATTTTTTATGAACTTTCCTATTTACCATTTTTACGGACTGCAATCAGCATCTACGTAACTGTTACAATATCATACTCTGAGGAAGCAAGGTATACTAGCGAAATGATTAGCCAAAAGATATAAGTAAAAATGAAAAAAAAAAGCCGTAGTATAACTGCTAATTATTAAATTCTCTCAGAGTGCCCTAGTCCTTGTAAAAGGAGCTATAATAATATTTTTTAAGTAAATATTAATTATTATTACCTACATACATCGATGTTTCATGCTTACGCAATCTAGGGATATTAATTCATGTCGATTGGAAGGCTCGAACCTGATTTCCAAGTCGCCAAGGGATGAATGGTATATATATATATATATATATATATCTATATATATATATATATATAATTATTTCCACAATCAGACAACGTCGCAACCCACAACGTACGAAAGAAACGAACCGAAAGTCCTAGACTCGACCTTCGCCCCTCTTTGGGCTCATCAGTAGAACACATCCGAACTTAGGATTGGAAACACGAGTCACTTGCATTCCAAGCGAGTACTGTGCCACTGAGCTACAAGAATGTCTATTAATTTACACAGATTAAGCAAACTGCGGCGAATGTCGACTGTGAGAATATATATATATATATATATATATATATATATAAAAAACAATTAAAACTGCATGAAATTTTCGTTTTCTTTCATGAAGTTTGAACTTTATATTTTATTAAAAAATATTTATTTAGCAATTTAAAAAATCGGTTGGACGCTATGATCTTAATTATCGGGTCAATTTTGACATAATGCACACAAGGGCGCACAAGCTCCTACATCTTGTACTCTCTATCAGAGACGTTAACAAGCACATAGCACTGACGTTATTGCCAGCATACATTTAGACCTATATATATATATATATATATATAAATATTCATATATATGTATATATATACATATATATGTATATGTATTTATATACATATATATGTATATATATATATATATATATATATAGTAATCCAGGTAGAGTAAACATCCACAGGGTAGAAATCCAAAGGGAATCAAACCGGGTTTACAAAAGAGTGCTCAATAAAGATATAGAGCTGTATTGTGAATGCTTTTATTCGAACATGTACAAGGCCTTCTACACTGGCATGTCGATGTTATCGATCTACAGGTATCAAGAGCTGAGGTCTCATCAGGCAGAAAGTTTTTCCTTGATCCGACCCGGTCGGTGAAGTCCACGAAAGAAACTAAATATATATATATATATATATATATATATATATATATATATATATATATAATAATGGTAATAATCCAGGTGAAAAATATCCACAGGGTGGTAATCCAGAGAATTTTAACCGGGTTTATAAAAAGTGCTCAATATCAAAATAGAGCTTTATGTATGATAATTTTATTTACACAGACATGTACAAAATCTGCGACACTGGCATGTCGATGTTATCGATCAACAGTTACTATAAACTGAGATCTCATCAGGCAGAGTTAGAATCCGATCTTAACCTCAGATCAAATATGACCTGAGGTTAAGATCGGATTCTAACTCTGCCTGATGAGATCTCAGTTGATAGTAACTGTTGATCGATAACATCGACATGCCAGTGTCGCAGATTTTGTACATGTCTGTGTAAATAAAATTATCATACATATATATATATATATATATATATTTAGAGAGTTTACAAATATATTTTTTTCAAGAGAAGATTCATCACAACGAAAAAATTATTTTCTTTTATTATTTATTTATTTTTTTAAGTGGGATACATTATCTTTACAAAATAATTAAATACTAAAAATAAAATAATTTTTTCCCTGTGATGAATCCTTTCTTGTTAAAATATCTTCGTAAACTTTTCAAATATACATATAAATGCTCTGTACCCTATAATCGGGGCTCATCGAGCTTGGTTTTTTTTACCTTCTTCCGGACTTTACTGAATATAAACTATTCTCAGTGAAACATAATAATATATATATATATATATATGTATACTTAGGCAACAAGTCATTATCCAAGCAGGCGTTTTGTAACATCACGGATACGTATAAAATATTAACTCAAGTATTCCTAGTTTAAAAAATACCTACTCCTGGAGATGACTAAGAAAGTCGAAAGCGCTCGAAAAAAATGGCCGAATTAAGTACAATCGGTGAAATACTCTACGGATTGCCATCTGAAACCTCACGACGAAGATTTACAAAAAAGAAAGTTCCGTAACATTCAACAACGCTTGCTTAGATAATGACTTGCTGCCTAAGTATACACCCCCTCCCCCACCCCACACATATATATATATATATATATATATATATATATATATTATCATCATCATCGTCAGCGTTTTTTATTTCACTCCTGGTGGAAGAACCTCTTCCGTATTCCTGGCTAGTCGTGGCCAAGTAGGATCTAATTTACTATCGAAGTCTTCTCTCCATCGGGGTTTCGGCTTTCGTCTAGGTCTTTTCATTGCCCCGGGGCCCATTCTGTCGCTCTATATATCTTGAAAGGGGATCTACCCATCTATCTATTGTCTTTCGTATGGTGGTGATTATTTCTTTGACTTCATATACTAAACTTATTACAATATACCCAGCAATGACTTAATCTTCGCATATAGAATGTTATTTCAAACAAAAGTATGACACACTGGCGGAGAGATTGACCGACCAACGGACAGGTACTTTTATACGGATGAGTGGACGTGTCTAAATACAGCAGAGTCGAAAAATATAGATTTGTTTTACAGAAAAAGAAAGTCTTCTCTTAATCTGACAACCGTGTCTGACAATCTACGCATGCGCGTATGTTATTTACTTGTCAGCCATTTTGTCTGCTTTGTAAACGTCAGCACATTTTCTTTTACCAACGATGTTGTTTTGTTTTTTGAAGATGAAGTGTTTTAGTTTAATGCGAAATTCTCTATCGAAAATAATTGATCGATAAGCTAGCGACACTGTTGAAATCGGCTGCAGTAGTATACGATTCGTGAGTTTCGTTTTTATTGAAGCTTATTTTGTATTCCGACATTTTGGCGAGAAAGAGAGAGAGAGAGAGAGACAGAGAGATCAAGAGAGCCGTTCCAGTTTTTCAGTTTACCCGCCTCTTCCTTTTAAGGAAGGATTCGATTAGTTAATCTCCTTCACAGATGTAATACAAAAAAGCGAAATTAAGATAAAAACAAATACGAAACGAAAGTCGACAGATATTATAGATGAGGTTATATGAGGAGATAATTTCTTTTTAAGAGAGAATAAACTGTTGTGCAACGTCTTGTCTTGGTGGAAGAACGGTTAAGGCTTATTTGTTTTCAGTTTAATATATATATATATATATATATATATATATATATATATATATATATATATATATATATATAAGAGAGAAAATCCTAATTAAAATCATATTAGCATTGGTATACAATAAATATCGGAGTAATTGAAAGTTAAAGAAATACCAATAATCAGACGCCATGCCTTTATCAAATCTTCTTTACGATATGATGTCGTACCTTTTCTCAGACATACACACACATATATATATATATATATATATATATATATATATATATATATATACAGGGTGATTCTTAAGTCACTTCACTTAGCTATTTAAAATGATTACAGTATGAAGCACAAACATACTATGAACTTTTTATAATTGTTATCTTACTCTCTAATTACTGCTATTTGTTATTTTAAATTTGTTCGTTTATATATTTGTTTCTATATATATTTATTTCATAATCAATCAAATATGCTACAAAGAGTCGTAAATTCCTTGCAAAAAAGAATGAAGCTATGCATGCAGAACGAAGGTGGACATTTTGAGAATTTGCTGTAATCTTAAACTCCCATAAATGAATTTGTTGAATAAACTTTCTGTTTTGTATTACCGTATTTTCTAACTTTAGAATTTCAAAAATAAATAGTTAAGTGACTTATGAATCACCTTGTATATATATATATATATATATATATATAACATTGATTACGAA
>OY744547.1:66655215-66702715 GCA_963556195.1 Sepiola atlantica
TAATATTGTTAAATACCGAGCAGCTGACGCACCTTACTTAAATGCATGACGTCATCACCCTCTCAATGGAGCACCGACAGAAAAGAGCCAGTAAACCGAGTTTGTAATGTGGTTTGTATCGATTGTTGCAATAAATCACAATCAATTCATCCGTAATTGGTAACGTTTAGAAACTCACCGCCGGTTCGATTAAGCTTCTTTTAATTTGTTGCATCAATCGATTAAGAGCCGATCGGCATAACAAGTCCGGCACTATTTTGTCTTGCGCCGGAACCAAATCGAACAAATTACACTGTCCATGATTTTCTAACTGAACAAAAATGTTCAGAAATAGTTAGAAGGAACGCCAGTTTTAAAGTTTAGAATTATAAAATTCTAGCTGGCTTTGCTGGGTTGCTGTCGCTCCGACTTGAAATACTTGAACCATTAATTTAAAATAATAAACATTTAATTAATAACTTTGTTGTGAACACGAAACAAAAAGTTTCTCATGTATTCATATTGCTAGGAAAACATTCACATTTTTGTAATTTCAATACAAATATATATATATATATATATATTTTTTTCCCGTTTTTTCGACCCTCTCGGTCTTCTATTGTTGTCTTCTGATAATGAAAGTTTTTCTTTCGAAAATTTAAGATTACCCTTTGCCGATCTGTTACTTACCAAAAAAAAAAAAATACTATTTGGTATTTAATCAGTTTTCGTGAAATTATTAATAAATCGTTTTGAGTTTCACTTTCTCCCTGCGTTTATTTCTTTTCACTTTTCCATCTCACAGCAACCACATCGCATTGCTATAGCCTTGGACGACTAATTTACACTTAAATATATTTATCTTTTAAATGTGATCGTTCACAAAGGAAAAAAAAGAGAAGATCAATTTATTTTTTAAATTAAAATTTAGAAATAGATAGCAACCTGTTGAAAATCGAGTTGGTCTTTCTAAAGAAAGAAACATTGACCCAGAAATAATAAAGATTTGCCCAAGAAATAAAGGAATAGTGCGAAAAAAGAACTTTTATTTATATTGAAACGAAACTGACAATTGTTTACTTGGAATCAACCGACAACTCACAATATTATCCCAAAATATAGGAATTCCACCACCGAATGATTTACTAAACTCCATGTTGACCCCACACTTTCGTACCACAGCCAATTACCGCCAACCTGCATGCGCAATATGATCATCTTATACAATGACTTATTCAGTATAGATGTTGTTTATTAAAGTGACACCACTTATCAAGGCTGAAGGTCACTCGAGGAAAATAGTACATGGGATAGAATGATGGCTAGTTGATAGGCGAAGAATCTCATGAGAGGATTGAGGGTACTTGTCTAGGTAAGGACCCAAACTAAAATCAACGCTGTCGGTTAGGGTTAAGGTTAGGGTTAGCTTGGACCAGGGTTGAAGGTTGAGGGTTGAGGGTTGAGGGTTGAGGGTTGAGGTTTCGTGTTAGTGTTAGGGTTAAGGTTAGGGTTAGCTTGGGTCCGGGTTGAGGGTTGAGGGTTGAGGGATTAGGTTTCGTGTTCGTGTTAGTGTTAGGGTTAAGGTTAGGGTTAGCTTGGGTCCGGGTTGAGGGTTAGGGTTAGCTTGGGTCTGCATTGAGGGTTAGGGTTAGGGTTAGCTTAGGTCCGGGTTGAGGGTTAGGGTTAGGGTTAGCTTGGGTCCGGGTTGAGGGTTGAGGGTTGAGGGATTAGGTTTTGTGTTAGTGTTAGTGTTAGTGTTAAGGTTAGGGTTAGCTTGGGTCCGGGTTGAGGGTTAGGGTTAGCTTGGATCTGCGTTGAGGGTTAGGGTTAGGGTTAGCTTGGGTCCGGGTTGAGGGTTAGGGTTAGGGTTAGGGTTAGCTTGGGTCCGGGTTGAGGGTTGAGGGTTGAGAGTTGAGGGATTAAGTTTCGTGTTAGTGTTAGGGTTAGGGTTAGCTTGGGTCCGGGTTGACGGTTGAGGGTTGAGGGATTACGTTTCGTGTTAGTGTTAGGGTTAAGGTTAGGGTTAGCTTGGGTCTGAGTTGAGGGTTATGGTTAAGGTTAGCTTGGGTCTGCGTTGAGGGTTAGGGTTCGCTTGGGCTTGCGTTGAGGGTTAGGGTTAGGGTTAGCTTGGGTCTTCGTTGAGGGTTAGGGTTAGGGTTAGCTTGAGTCCGGGTTGAGGGTTGAGAGTTGAGGGTTAGGGTTAGTGTTACCGTTTGGTTTAGGTTTAGGGTAAGGGTTAGAGTTAGGGTTAGGGTTACGGTAGGGTTAGAGTTAGGTTTAGGGTTAGATTTAGGATTAAGGGTTCAAGTTGAGAATGCATAATAAAATGAACTAAGTTTTTTTACTTGTTGAGACGGGATGTAATTGTTTCGGAATTGCATAACAAAAAAATGTTGATTTGCCGTAAGTAAAACATTTTTAAAAGTATTATTTTTATTTGTTTAATTTTTATTTTCTTTTATAAGTGTTTAAAACTCTTGTTAAGAGGTTCTGTCCATCGCCCAATAAGAATAAATGCGAGACATGTAATAATAGAATAAATGGGTCGTCCACAGTTGATGGCGACACAAAGGCTGTCGTTTCGTTGGCTACTAAACATAGATATAAGTGAAGCCGACACCCTTTTCTCTGGATTAGTCAATTTATCCATGATCTTAAACTTATTATAATAAGTGTTTTGCCAGGAGGCATCAATTATAATATTTTAAAT
This sequence comes from Sepiola atlantica, assembly GCA_963556195.1. NCBI lineage: Eukaryota > Metazoa > Mollusca > Cephalopoda > Sepiida > Sepiolidae > Sepiola > Sepiola atlantica. The sequence goes on from OY744547.1 coordinate 66,657,905, forward strand.
ATTTTGTATAGCTAGACTGAGGATTGAACCCTGGCCTACCGGCCGATTAGCGGATGCTCTAATAACGGTTCCAGATCCAAATTAACAAGATAAGGATGATAAGTAAGTAGAACAATCCAAGAAAAGGAGTGGCGCCCTCCCCTACATTCTATTGTAGTAGTCAACGTGAAAATAGGCTTCAGGTCGCTTCCGACTACGGTCGAACTACTTTACTTAATGAACCGGCCCATTTGGCCTTTGGTGAGAAGTATTTACTAAGAGGCTGGGAGATCGGTGTTCAATCCTCGGTTGAGTCATATCAAAGACTCAAAAGCGTTACTTGATGTCTCCTTGCTAAACCTTCAGGTTAAAAGGGGTCTTCGGATCGCCCTCGACTACGGTCGACCTACTTTTCGTCATCCATTTATTAACCGGCCTATTTGGAATTTGGTAAGCAGTGTAAGTAAAAGAGGAAATTGGTCCGGGTATCTTTTGTTTTTATTTTAATAATTTATTAATTTATTTATTTATTTTTGTGGCTTTTCTTTTGAAAGAAGGAAAATAATTCCCGGGTGGAACACAACTCTTCTTCAAGATAAAGTATGCAACTCTGAATCTTCGTCTCGGGCCCGCGAAGGTGTGACATTGGCGCCGCTATCGTATCAGTAGATTTTCTGCGAAACAGCGTATATTGATTAAGCAGGCAACTACTGATTTCCGACGGGACTTGTCTTGACCAGGCCGAGGAAAAGGCAACAATAGAATTCGTTTTTGCTCTAAGCCAATCAGAATTAGGCGTTTCAAAGCGACATCTGGTGGCGGTATGACTTATTCATTAAGTTTCTTGACTACAGTCCAATATTTGCTTGCAGAACGTTAGCTACAACATAAAAAACAAGATACGTCCATTTAATCTGCGCGTTTAACGCGGTAAGAAATGCTATTTTAGACTTACCCATAGACGCATCTAAAAATCTTATTGTAAACTTAAACGTTATCTGCTTTTGACCGTGGCGCAACGGATAAAAGCGTTTATTAATATTATGTTCATAGTGACAGGCTTATGTAGATTGAAGATTTAAATCCTTACTACAGGCGATAATAACTAAAAATGTCTTCATTATTAGCTAACTTTCGCCTGGTGATCGGTGACGGAACGAGAAGAATCACACCCGAGAATTAAATAAAGAGTTCAGCTCGAAATTCCGCATACGTTCCGAGTTCGAAAAGTTTTACCTGAAGAAGGTCCTGGGTAACATTGACTGAAACGTGATCAAAATCAAGATCGATATAATTTTTATTTGAAACGTAGGTGTGACAGACCATCATCAGGTTAGGGTTAGGGTTTGGGGTTAGGGTTAGGGTTAGGGTTAGGGTTAGCGTTAGGGTAAGCGTGAGGGTTAGGATTAGGGTTAGGATTAGGGTTAGCGTTAGGGTTAGCGTTAGGGTAAGCATTACGGATAGGATTAAGGTTAGGATTAGGGTTAGCGTTAGGGTTAGAGTTTGTGTTAGGGTTGAGGTTAAGATTAGAGTTAGCGTTAGGGTTGGGGTTAGGATTTGGGTTAAAATTAGGGTTAAAATTAGGGTTAGCGTTAGGGTAAGCGTTATGGTTAGGGTTAGGGTTAGGGTTAGGATTAGAGTTAAGGTTAGGGTTAGGATTAGGGTTAGCGTTAGGGTTAGCGTTAGGGTTAGGGTTGGGGTTAAGATTAGGGTTAGCATTAGGGTTAGCATTAGGGTTGGGGTTAGGATTAGTGTTAGGGTTAGGATTAGGGTAAGCGTTATGGTTAGGATTAGGGTTAGCGTTAGGGTTGGTGTTGGGGTTGGGGTTAGGATTAGGGTTAGGGTTAGGGTTAGAATTAGGATTAGGATTAGGGTTAGGGTTTGGGTTAGGATTAGGGTTAGCGTTAGGGTTAGGGTTGGGGTTGGTGTTAGGGTTAGCGTTAGGGTTAGGGTAAGGGTTCGGATTAGGGTTAACGTTTGCGTTCGGATTAGGGTTAGGGTTTTTGTTCGGATTAGGTTAGCGTTAGCGTTAGGTTTAGGGTTAGGGTTGGAGTTAGGATTAGGGTTAGCGTTAAAGGTTAGAGTTAGAGCTTAGAGTTAGAGGTTAGAGTTAGAGTATGGGTCAAAGATATTATGGGTCATAATACGTTAAATTACTCTACATAAGGTTAGGGTTAGGGTTTATAATAATTTAGGAATTGGGGTTAGGGTTAGGGTTATATAACAATTTAAGGGTTCACTGAATAAGTTAAATGACAAAAAAGACAAAAAAGAACCGAATGAACTTTAAATTGTAAAGTAAGGAGAGAATGTCGAGATCGCCATTTTGTAAATAAATAAATCCGTTTCTCATCTTAAACAGCATTCCTTCATCCAAATGCTCTGGTTTATTTTTTAATAATTGACCAAACTACAATTTTTAATATTCTAACGACTATGACATAAATAATATTATTCCTCTTTTAAATTTCCCATACATATGGTGTTTTTTATGTGCGTGTTGTGTAAGTATGTGCCAATATACATGTATATGTTTAATTGTGTATAGGTGTGCATGCTTATATATATATATATATATATATATATATATATATATATATATATGTAGATATCAAATATGGACAAATGGCCTTCCCGACTCTTCTTCTTGCTATCGTGATCGCCCCTCCCTCTCCTCCTCCAACCTACACCGTTCTGTTATTCGACCTTGATGTTTAACTCTTCCGCTCTCCTGCTTCGATGCTTACTTTAAAAATGTTCAATAAACATGACACATGCCTCCTCCTTCTCCTTCATGGTTTTAATAACTCCGACTGCTACTTATGTTTTCCTCACACCTTTCACAGTGATTGTAGTGTCTACCACTATCTTGATGATCCCCCATAATTAATCTTCTTATAAGCGACCCCTCTCGGCTTACATAACACAAGCTCACTTATCTTCGCTAATGATCTCATACCTCCACACACACTCTCTTACTCTCTCTCTCTCTCTCTCTCACACACACACACACACACACATATATATATATATATACAAACATTGTTAAAAATAACGGAATTCGTCTGTTTAATTATACCCTTTTCTATTTTTTCAATTTTTCTGATGGTCATTTTTGGTATTAAAATCAAAAAAATTAATAAATGTTCCATAGGTTTCACAGGTTTAACGAACGTTTTCGATTCTTCGTCGAATCATTCTCAGGTGTCAAAAGTAAATAAACAAAAAAGCTAGAGAAAGAAGAGAAATTTAAAAAGACAGCGGAGAAACGCGCATAGAACGTTTTCGCATTGTTCCAGGAAGTCGTTAACGATTTAAATTCAGCAACGCATGATGGCATCACAGAACAAAATCGCATTACATTTAGCATTTTAAAATGCTACCACTGGTGTGCATTTAAGGTTGTAGTTTTTTTTATGTAGATAGCTTCAATTATAATTATTTTTAAAAAAATTGGTTTCGGAATGTATAATTTAAGTGTAATTAACTAGAATTTGTCTTAAATCAGAGGGAGGGCAGTTATGTTTTTGTAGATGCTAGTAAATTGAGCTAGAGTTTATAAGATGCATGGTTAGGCGGCAAGATGGGATAGTGTTTGTAAAACCAATGTAGCTATATATATATATATATATATATATATATATATATATATATATATATATATATATATATGTTGGAACCTCATACGTCGTAATCGACGGGAAAGTCCATCCTATATATATATATATATATATATATATATATATATATATATATATATATATATATATACATGGGGGACTGAAATATGAAAATAAAACGGTCCATCGACTGAAGTCAAAGAAAAGCTTCCTCAGCCATGTCAAACCCCTAACAACATCTCAGGAAGAGACTAGACTACAGCTGTGGATCAGACGGCTCGAAGATGACCCCTCTCATAACTACATCGGAAGCCCTGCTTCTCAGGAACTCCCTGCCGGTTCATAGGAAACCTTGCTCCAGTGGAAAACACTAAACCGCCTGAGAACGTGAATGGGGCGATCAAAGGCTGGTATGAATAGAAGGGGCTACAAAACTGACCCAACCGTATGTGAATGTGGAGAGGAGGACCATACGATGCAACACTGCCATGTCTGCCCCTCTTACTGCTCCACCGGTGTATTGATTTACTCCTCTCCAGGAGTTAGGCACAAGGCCAGTTTTTATCTTACTCCCACAAGTAAGATGTGAGCCAAGGTCGGGTCGGGAAAATGGGGTTTAAAAATTGCCTGGGCAACCCCGTCGGCATTCCCCGGTAGGGCGCCTCAGACAGTAAGAAATAAACTTACTCCTCCCCAAAGAGGGGAGGCAAAGCCTGGGAGGGTGCACCTCCTAGAACTGCACAGGACAAGACCCATTGAGCGGCGTAAGTCAAGCCCCGAAGGCCAAGACAATACCGGTCTATGGGGTGCAGTATCCATCGGAACAGATACTACACTTTGATCTTAGCCAAAAGGCAAAGAAAAGATCTTCTCGTTAAATATGTAACAGTTACCTACGTATATTCTCTGCAAATATCTCCACTACACAAATTCATTATATCACACGATCATTGCATAACGGTTACGAGAGACTACTTAACCACATCATTATCAAATCAGTGCGATCGTCTTTCGTATATGTGTATATTTCCACAGCCATCTCGTTTGTTGAGCAATCGTACATCTGGCAAATGAGAGAAGTGAGGTTAGGGCAGGTTGAGCATAAAAACATGACCTTCTTGCGCAACAAAAAATATGGAAGAGCAATAACAATGGCGGATGGTGAACGCAGAAGTGAAAGCAGAGAATAAAAACTAATTTTGTAATTAAAACAAGAAATAAAATCGTACTTTGGCTCGAATTTTTGGCAACTCACGAGTTTAATAATTGCAAAACCGTGTGGGAAATCACTCGAGCAGCTAATTATGACATAATAGAACTGTCATATCCAACTTATGAACTCTCAAATCTTGTCGGATTTTCAAGGTGAGACCCAAATAGCATGTTAGCTGACAAATCCAAGTTCGCTTATGATTAGCCAATTTCTATTTATTATTGTTGTAGCATGTTATTAGCAATATAATTACGTACTTTGCTACTATATATATATATATATATATATATATATATATATATATATATATATATATTAAATGTCACCTAATAACGAAATAACAAATGGGGTATAAATGCTATTTTTAATTGAAAATATAATATGAGTGGTTTAAATTACAAGTAAGATGTTTCCTCGTATATAATTAGATACAAATTAAAAGTACTTCACTGCCTCACGAGCAACGCTTGATAAGTACATCTAGTATATATATATATATATATATATATATATATATATACATATATATATATACATATATATATATATATACATATATATATATATATACATATATATATAGTCTGCTGTATATTTATTTAAAAAAAACGCTAAGGAAAGCGACAAATAATAAACACACCGGTAAACACCGGTAAACTATCGCCAGTAAAACAACAAAACATACAATTAGCGTAACAATATAGGCGATTAAAAGTCTGTACAAAATGTGGCAGGTTATTCTGGTCAAGGGGTAAAACGCTAGACTTGGAATGTTTACATCTCGGGTTCGATCCTTACTCGAGTACTCATGCTGATGAGAGGTTATAGCTCGTAACACGAGTCCATGTTTTTCTTTTTATGCATGCAAAAATTAATTTATAAATTAATTTATTTAAAAAATCACTCTCGTTAAATATATATATATATATATATATATATATATATATATATATATATATATATTTGGCAGCAAGTCATTTCCTATATAAGCGTCGGAGTTTTCTCTCTTCACTATCTTTCTTGTTAATTTCACGACGCGGTGAGCGATTTGTCGGTTTTCTGGTGTAAATTTGTGGGGTATGGTACCTAACGTTGTGTCGTGGGTCATTTCTCGAGCGCTTTCGGTCTCTCGACCGTCTTCAAATGTAACTTAATAGATATACAGGGTGATTCATAAGTCACTTAGCTATTTATTTTTGAAATTCTAAAGTTAAAAAATACGGTAATACAAAACAGAAAGTTCATTCAACAAATTACTTCATAGGAGTTAAAAATTACAGCAAATTTTCAAAATTTCCACCTTCGTTCTGCATGCAGAGCTCCATTCTTTTTTGCAAGGAATTTACGACTCTTTGTAGCATATTTGATTGATTATGGTGTTGTGCGAACGAGGCTTTCTGTTCACATCACGTTTCCATTGCCTAACAAATAGCAGTAATTAGAGAGTAAGTTAACAATCATCAAAAGTTCATAGTATGTTTGTGCTTCATATGGTAATCAGTTTTAATAACTAAGTGAAGTGACTTATGAATTACTCTGTGTAACAAATAATACAACTATAAATACGACTCTTAGTAACAATAAGACATGGCCCCCTGAAAACGGCCGAGAGACCGAAAGCTTTATAAGCTCGCTCCACATCGGACTTGTTGGTCTGTGGTTATTGAGCATATTAAAGCTAGGACTGAAACATGTTCTGAATGTGCAGTCATAAAACGTTACTTTGTTTTAACAAAATATATTTATGTAATGTTTTTTGTTATTTCGTTATGTTAAGTGATTTAAGTTTATAAAACATGAATCCAGTTGAAAAAATACTTTAGATTAATATGTGATTCGACTTCGAGTATTGGCAAGGTAAAAGTTACTGCCTTAGTGATTCATACTCTGCCTACTCCTTTTTTCCCTTATTAACCAAGCATATCTTCTATTTCCGTAAGAACAGACTGTTGTTGAGTAGTCCAGATTCACCAATAGTGGAACGATGGATTCGTTAGGTCACTATGAAGTCGACACCTTTTCCCTTACCAAGGAGAACCGCTTAGCGAACCGCTTAGCGAACCGCTTAGGTCACCTGCCTAGAGCCGGTAATGGCGACACACTTATTGTAACTACCCATACAATTCCTGTTCCTTTTAATTCCTGTCTTGGGTTTCTGATTTATTAACTATTCTTACGATATCGCACAGATACACTCAGAAATGACCACAACTTTTAAATAGCATATAGATTATTACTAGAAATTTGTAGTAACTTAAAATAAAAAAAATCGATGAAGCAAGATTTATTTTTATCATTTTCCTTAATTTAAATTTGTCGCATTTCTTTAGTGAAATAATTATGGGGACTATTTTTTTTTTTTTGGTAACGCGTATTGGACGAATTGTGGTCGTTGTTCGGTCGAGTTCATTTTTTTTTGTCCTCTTTTAACCGAGAAAAAAATAAATCCGCCGTTTTTTTGTCTTGTTCTTCAGTATTTTAAAACGCGGAAATGAAATTAAAAAGAGAATTCTAGAATGAATTATTAGTTTAGCAATTTATCTTTATTTTCTTGGGGATTTTCTTTTAGGCTTGTTAGTGTTTTGTCAAACTTTACAGCCATTAATCTTCATTTGTAGAAAGAGATGCGGAAGAGGGGGAGGGGGGTGTAAACATTAGTACAGAACCACAATAGATAGAGCAAACGGACACTACAAAGCAAGCACACACACACACAAAATAGATGAACCACACACACAAACACACACACACACACACACACACACACACATATATATATATATATATATATATATATATATATATATATATATATATATATATATATAAGTAGAGAACTAAGAGCGAACTTTTAGGAAAGGTAAAACCTATTGTGAAAAGTATACAGTTCGATATATCGGATCGAGCAGATAGATAGAGAAGGATGAAAAGGAATTAGAAAAGCGACGGAGGCAGATCTTTGAAAAGCCCGGCTTAAGGAAAAAATTAATTATATAAATTGCTTTTTTTTTCGGAATATACCTTGCATTGAACAACTGAATTGAAAAAAGATCTGCCTCCGTCGCTTTTCTTATTCCTTTTCATCCTTATATATATATATATATATATATATATATATATATATATATATATATATATATATATATATATATATGTGTGTGTGTGTGTATCAGCGGATGTTTTTCTAGAACTAAGTTATTTTTATTTCCTGTAAGATGTGTTGCTATAGACGCTGATGAAGTGACGTTTTGGACCAACTTTATAAAATTATAAAATAAAAAAAGTTTTTGCAAACTGTTTCGGAAACGATCGTACGCCATAATGGACTTGATGTTGTAATTCTTGGAACGCTAAAAGTAATGCTTTGATTCATTAAATGTTTTATATATATATATATATATATATATATATATATATATATATATATATACACACACACATCGTTCCTTTCATTAAGTCGAACGCTCATATGACGCCAAGCCGCCGAATATAGTGTTAAAATAATCACTGTTTATTTGCTATTCAGCGTTGGCCTAGTGGTTCTAGACGTCGGGATTTGAATTGTAAAAACACTCGGAATCCGGTGTTTCGAATTGCATGACCAGTAGTGAATAGTCATATCTCTATGCTGATGAGCCCAGATTATAAAAAGGACGAAACGTATACGTACATAAATAATAAACAAATCAAATATATATATATAGAACAATATTTTAACCAGTTCCGAGAATTCAAACACAGCGAATATTTGGCATACGATCGTTTCTAAAACAATTTAGAAAATTTTATTTTTTATTATATTTCAGATTTTTCCAAAAAGTATTTTCATCAACGCTCGTTTATGATATAATCACATAATCTTATATCTGCTTCCTCTATCAGCATCTATTTTTCATTGAAGATGTTTTTTCTGCTCACAACTTTTTATAGTTTAAATGTATGCTAAACAGAAATACAGTTTTTGCTGATTTTTTCCTCTGATGAAAAAAGCGTATTTTTGAAGATCCATGGGTTAAGGTATAGAAAACAGTTTTTATATTAATATATATATATATATATATATATATATATATATATATATATATATATATATATATATATATATGATTTGGTAGTGTTGCAGAGACGATATTAACATAAAAAGTTGTTTGACTCACAGCAAAGTAAACGGACCGTAAAAACTACAACTCACAGAAATGTTTGACGGGATTAGGGTTACGGTTTTGGTTATGACAGATTTTTAGGGGATTATTCTCGATTAGTCAACTTCAATGTTAGTTTTTAATATTTTCTAAGTTGTTTTTTTTCATGTTCAATCTTTGTTTGATTTGGATCAATACGCTTATTGTAAAAATTTAACCAAGGTCTCCGCTGAGCAGCGTGTAACAATTAAAGACTGTATCTTTGTTTAGAAGATGTCACGTTTTTGGAATGGTCATGTATGTATAATATCCAGAAATCGGAATGTTTACATGTGTGATCGTACAATTTCCAACATCCGCTTACCTTCGGGTATCGGCGTTTCGTTGATTTGTCGGGTCGGCTGATGTCTACCATCATCAGCGTCACGCACATATTAAACCGAAGGCTGTGTATAGATTTTCGAATATTTATCAATTAAACAGACGGATAATTTCTTAGCTTACACGGGGGAGAGAGAGAAAAGGAGAGAGATATTTATATATATATATATGTATATATATATATATATATAGAGAGAGAGAGAGAGAGAGAGAGAGAGAGAGAAATAGAGAGAGAAAGAGAGAAAGAGAGAGAAAGAGAAAGAGAAAGAGAAAGAGAAAGATAGAAAGAGAAAGATAGAAAGAGAAAGAAAGAGGGAGAAAGAGAGAAAGAGAGAGAGAGAGAGAGAAAGAGAGAGAGAGAAAGAGAGAAAGAGAGAGAAAGAGAAAGAAAGAGAGAGAGAGAAAGAGAGAGAGAAATAGAGAGAGAGAGAATTACTCGAGAAATATACTCATAAAATAAAAATATATAAATTCGTAAAAATCAAAAAGAAATCAAAAAAATATGTTTATAGACTGACGTTTTATTTTGGTCATTGGAATTCAACCACTCTCTCTCTTTCTGTATATCTCTCTGTATCTCACACACTCTCTCTCTCTCTCTCTCTCTATATATATATATATATATATATATATATATATATAGATTAATGAAAGAAGAGAAATGAAAATGTAGGAATGACAAATCTATTACGTGTTCAGTTAATTCAAAACAAGGTATATTCAATAAAAGAACATGTTTTCCTTCCTTGATCCAGGTTTTTCAAAGAATGGTTTCTGATCATCAGAGGAATTTAAATGAATAGATAAGTTGGCGAGGTAATAAATAAAAGTCATAATTGTAAAAGATCTTAAAATGTAGATAGAAACGTCTAAGCAAAGTCTAAAAAATGCAAAAAATGTCCAGTGAAAAAAAGGTTGAGAATGGAAAGACAAAGATTCGCCGTTGAAATGCTCGTGAAGAATTCATGTTTCAACAGTATTTGACTCCATGTACAGTATTCAGGCTATGGTCTTTGTGTACGAAGGGTGATATGAAAGTGAAAGGTCGTGTGTTCAGAAAAGCTCAGATGACATGACTTTACTTTAAAGAAAATATAACAGTTGATATTCTTATATATATATATATATATATATATATATATATATATATATATATATATATATATATATATATATATATATATATACACACATATATATATATACATATACATTCAGTGTCGTATGATAGCGCGGGGGTAGAGGTGCCGACTGTCGAGTTTCAATCCGGCTTGAGGCACTAGCTGGTCTAGCCGCACAGGAGAACTGTGGTACAGCGAAACAGTGTTTATGTGGATGACTATATATATATATATATATATATATATATATATATATATATATATATATATATATATATATATATATATATCTTAATTGAACTGATAAATATTCTGAGTTTGTTTGATCGGTAAATAATAATTTCCCAAATTCAAACACACTTTCGCAAGTGTAAGGTAAAAAAATCCCAAAATCTATTCGCCAAACGACGCACTGTCGAGGGAGAGCTTCGGTGTTACGCACAAGGAGAGAGTGAAAAGGGTCTGAGGGGGGGGGGGCGAGTTCTTTTCATTTTATTGAATTGGAACTATTGATTTCCCTCGGTGATTGATCACATTTTAATTTCAGTAAAAGACATCAACAACATTAAGACAGTTTCAAAATAACTCAACTCTCAGATTCGTTTACGAAATGAATACAACACTCTATTTCTTTATGTGTACTCATTGATCAGAGGAACGGACACTTTATTACATACTTATATAAAACAAATTATTTGCGTCTGTTACATTAGAAAAGTGTTGTGGAAAAAAAGAATAATTCCCTACAAGATTTGAACTCGTCTGACGAACAAAGGCATAAAAGTACTCCCTATATCGAATATTTGTAGTAGTAGTAGTAGTAGTAGTAGTAGTAGTAGTAGGAGTGGTCTTGTTGCGCTTATTCCTTTCTTTCTGAGGTTCCTTACTGTGTGGCTCGGTTTCCGGACGTGACTAGAAGTGATTGGTCCATTAGTCTCAGGAGATCCCCCTCCCAGATATTTCTCCCTTGGACTCGTCTGACGAACAAAATGATAACGTTGTAGTAGAAGCCCTGCAGCGCTCAGTGACTAGAAGTGTTTATTTATTTTCTTTTTTTGGGGGAGGTCGAAGAAAATTATTTTGGGGAAAGGGCTGATTTTTTTTTTTTTTGAACTTAAAAAATATTTGTCAGGGTTGGGGGAGAGTAAACAAAAAATTGGGGTGGGGGTGGGGGGGTGGGGGTGTGTGTAACATATTTGGGGGGATCGGGGAAATTTTTTTTTGGGTGGTAACAAATTTTTTTTTTTACTTAAAATATTTCTGAGGGTAGGGGAGAGTAAAATAAATTGGGGTGAGGGTGGGGGTGGGGGTTGCGGTGTAGAGTATAACATTTGGTGGGGTTGGGGAAAATCTTTTAGGGGGTGGGGCTAAATTTCTTTCTTTTTTTTAGAATTAAAATATTTCTGATGGTAGGGGGAGAGTAAAAAATTTGTGAGGGTGGGGGTGGGTTGGGGTGAAGTGTTTAAAATTTGATGGGGTCGGGGAAAATCTTTTAGGGGGGTTAGACCAAATTTTTTTTTTTTGAACTTAAAATATTTCTGAGGGTTGGGGGAGATTAAACATTTTTTGTGGGGTGGGGTGGAGGATAACAAATTACAGGTTACACGCAATGTCAGATATGGTTCTGAAAAGCAAGCGCACAAGAAGCGCGTCTTGCCTTATAAAAAAATTCCTCAGGCGATTAGCAATAAACGGGAAGGTGAAGCCTGGGAAAGTGGACCTCCTAGAATTGAACCGAACCATATCTCAGCCCGACGACAATAAAGCTACCGCCGGACTGATTGTCTAGGACGTAAAGTAATTGGTTGGTTAGTCTTCGGAGATTATCATTCCAGGTATTTATCCGTGCTTCGCAGGTGAGAAAGAGGTCATCGTCTCGGACTCCTATCCTTTGAGGGTGTGGTGGTTTGTAGCCTAAGGCGTGATTACTGGGAAATACCGATACGTTCTTTAACTTAGCAGAATGGTTGGGGATTCAGGTTAATCGCGTAGCCTTGATGACAAAAGTTAAATATTTTACGGCTAAACTTAGAGCCATTGATATTGTCATATATATATATATATATATATATATATATATATATATATATATATATATATATATATAATCCAGGTAAAACATTCCCAGGGTAGTAATTTAAAGATTTTCAACAGGGTTTATAAAAAGTGCTCAATATCAAATAGAGCTATTATATATGATTATTTTCATTTACACAGACATGTACAAAACCTTAAATCATATTTGGAAAGAAAATGATCTAAGTTTAAGATCGGATTCTAACTCTTCCTGATGAGATCTCAGTTTATAATAGCTGTTGATCGATAACATCGACATGCCAGTGTCGCAGATTTTGTACATGTCTGTGTAAATGAAAATAATCATATATATATATATATATATATATATATATATATATATATATATATATATATATATATATATATATATATATATATATATATATATATATATATATATATACATTAACTGATGGCACGGTGGCTAAGTAGTTAACGACGCAGACTGAGGGTCTGGGTGTGCTGGGTTCGAATCTAGTTCGTTCCACAGAAACACTTCCACTTGACCTTGTGCCTAAGCCGTTAAAAACTAAACACAAATAACGAAGAACATCGGAACCAGATACCCACGAAACTTATCTACACCAATTTGTAAGTAAGCCATGCTGATGACGGCTGTGAGCCAGAAACACGTGTCCATGGATTACTTTTATGTGCGTATTAAATAAAATTATATATATTAACGTAAAAAAATACGTCCTATAAGTTGAGGGCGACTAGTAGTGCAGTTTTTCTGCATCTTAATCACTTAGGAAGTGAAACAATTGAAATAATAAGTAAGCAAATAACATCTAACGCTGCAATCACCTATAAAAAATAATTACATAGAAATACATCTCTGTGTAAGTTAGCCATGCTGATGACGGCTATGAACCAGAAACACGTGTCCATGGATTACTTTCATGTGCGTAATAAATAAAATAATATATATATAGTAAATGCCAAGGGTATAAATATAATTTACTCATCGTTTCCGACATCTATATATAATATTATAAATATTATTTTTGTTATTTATGTCATGCGAAATCATTAAGGTTTATATTTAAAAGAAAAACTTGTGGAAATATCAAATAACTAAACAAATACATATTTCGCAGAAGACCAGTTAATTTTGTAAATTCTCCCCCGGGGCAACGTTGCATTACCCTGCTGGTAAAATATATTTTATTCAAAAGAAGAGCAAAAACGAGTGTTTGGCACTAAATGACTGGAATGTTGTTTTGGCTCAAAAGAAAGCAATTAATATAATCCCTGGTGAAAATCTGTGTTAGCTTTTTTCCTTAACCGCAGCGGGTACCCATTTTCTTTTCTTTCTTTTAGAGCTCCCCCATGAAAGGTCGCCGGCTTCTTCGTGATAATATCCCATAAGCTTTTCAAATCGGTTCGCTTATTGATCTTCGATTTCGTTTTCCTTATTTCGCTCTTTGGAATGCAGGGGATGTCAGAAAGTAATGGCTCTTTCGTCAAAACCAAAAGGTACCGTGAGTTCGCTGAGATTTGACCTTTCTGCAAATGTTAGAAGCGACCAAGTTTTATTGGTTGGAACTTTTGTGGTTCAGAGATGGAAAAAAGAGAAAGAAGAACGATGGAAAGATGAAGAAGGAAATTGGGAAGAAGAAGAATAAGAAGAGGAAGAAGAGCTAAGACTTAAGAGAAAAAGAAGTAGAAAAAGATAATGATAAAAAAAACATATTTCGAGACATATCTACCTCTTCTCAAGTGAAGGTGAAAACAATGATAAGAAAAAGAAGAAGAAGAAGAAGTAGAAAAAGATTTAGTAGCATTAGAAGAAGATGAAGAATAAGAAGAGATATAACTGAAAAAAAGAGAAAGGATTTAAGGAAAAGGACGAAGAAAAGAAAAAGAAGAAGAAGAAGAAGAAGGAGAAAAAGAAAAAGAAGAAAAAAAGAAAAAGAAGAATAAGAAAAAAAAGAAGAAGAAGAAAAAAAAGAAGAAGAAGAAAAAGAAGAGATATAACTGAAAAAAGAGAAAGGATTTAAAGAAAAGGACGAAGAAAGGAAGAAGAAGAAGAAGAAGAAAGAGAAAAAGAAGAAAAAACGGAGAAGAAGAAGAAAAAGAAAATAGATAAGAAAATGACTGAAGAAATACGACTGGCAAAAAAATCACAGCACGTTGAAGTAGAAAAAGAAAAAATAGAAAGAAAACGAAAGAAAAGAAGAAGAAGAAGAAGAAGAAGAAGAAGCGATAAAACTGAAGAGATAAGAGTGCAAAGAAAAAGAAAATAGAAAATAAAATGACTGAAGAAATGAGAAGAAAATAATGAAAATATTAATAAGACAATAACGAAATAGTAATTTAAACGAAATAGTAATTCAAACGAAAAAAAGAAAAGACAAAGAAGAAGAAGAAGAAGAAGAAATAGACGAAAAAAAGAAATAACGGAAATGAAAGAACGGAAATGGAGAGGAACGAAACAAAGAAAAAAGACAATACAGATGAAAAAGGTTAAAAGCGAAGAACAAAGACGTTGACAAAGAAGAAAAACGGAACGAAATAGAAGAATCGAAAAAAAAATAAAAAAAACGAAACGAAATAGAAGAATCTAAAAAAAAATAAGAAAAACGAAACGAAATAGAAGAATCGAAAAAAAAATAAGAAAAACGGAACGAAATAGAAGAATCGAAAAAAAAATAAGAAAAACGAAACGAAATAGAAGAACCGAAAAAAAATAAGAAAAACGAAACGAAATAGAAGAATCGAAAAAAAAAAGAGATAGAAAAAGAAAGAAAAAAAGAAAAAGAAAAAGAAAAAGAAAAAGAAGCAACAATAACAAATATTTAGAGAAGACAAAGTCTGGTCTTGTTAAGTACCGTATTCACCATTAATGGTTAAAGGTGGTTACGTCGGTAACGACGTGGACTGAAGACCTGGGTGTGCCGGGTTCGAATCCAGTTCGTTATACAGAAACACTTTCATCAAAACCCACACCTCTAATCTCCTGGAGAGGAGGTTAATAACATAGCAGACAGACATACATACAAACATGGAATCAACGTGGTTTCAGGTGCTTTTATGTCCTTTTCATGTGTACAGATGTTTCTTCGTTCTTTCAAAGTTTCATTTTCCCACTTGACAACAGATAACTGATCATCGTGAAGAATTTTACGAAAGAAATCGGTTAAACAAACACATTCGCAGATGAACGACATATTTTGCTATGGATGACCTTGTCAATTTTTAATTTTTTTTATTTTTATGGAAATCGATCCAGACAAGACATGAAACCACTTAATGTAAGAAGATAAATAAAAAAAATACTACTTCAAGGCCAAAAACCAGCAAACAGTAAGTGTTAGGTGGATGGATTCCGACACAGAAAACAGCAATTCTTCCACCTTTGTCAGTAACATCGCTCATGGAATGTGAGGACTAAAGGACAAAATAAAGGGGGCGAGTGTTACAAGGCTGCCGAAAGTAAACCCAAGGTCCACTTTCTACTTTTCTTTGGTAGATGGATTGATTCCGACACAGAAAACAGCAATTGTTCCCCCTTTGTCACAAACATTGCTCATGGAATGTGAGGACTAAGAAACAACATACGGGAAGCGAGAGTTACGAGGCTATTGCTAAGAGAAAACTAGTCAGGAAACGTAATTCAGGGTGTGGAATAAATGGTCCATAAAAAGTTGGCCGTTCCTACAGACAACGACATGGTCGTCTTAGAGTCCAATGTCAACAATTATCTGTCAAGTCGTCCTGTGAATTGATCATTGGACTCAATACTTTTATAAAACTGTTCTATCACCAAACTGAAACTATCACTTAGCCTTATCCTCGAGTGGCTTTTCGACTTAGTGGTTGTGAATCATTAGTATAAAAAAGGAGACAAAGACGCAGACTGGCAACCTGGATGTGCCAAGTTCGAATCTAGTCGGTTCCATAACACCCCTTTCATTTATGGATGTTGGCAACCTTCACATGGTCTCTTCTGAAAGACACAGACACAGAGTAATCAATACCAACAACAGAATTAAGCCGATCTAAGAAGTTGTACGATGCTTATTCATGCGTATTTACTTTATGCAACAATAAAGACAAATGTGTATAAGTTGAACGCTCTTATGACGCCAAGCCGTCAAAATAAATGTTTAAATTATCACTGCTTATTTAGCTATGTAGTGGTGGTCGAGTGGTTCTAGGTGTCGGGATTTGAGTTGTAAAAATACTCGTAACCCGGGCTTTCGAATCACGCGATCAGTAGTAAACAGTTATATCTATATACTGATGAGTCCCGATTAAAAAAGAAGAAACGTATACGTACATAGATAATAAACAACAAAAAAATGTTTTATTTATTATATATATGAATATTTTTTATTAAGTATTTACCTAGAAACAACGTAATCAGGGCAGGAAGTAGTGTTTTCAGGAGGTCAGACGGGTTCGAACGCAGTTCGTGAATTCAGAAGAGAATCACGATATATATATATATATTGGTACAGAAAAATTAGTACAACATCAGTACCATCGGTTTCTAGCTCAGAAGGATGTAACCATCCGGCTCTCTTCAGCTTATGTTGTCACCTGTCAATATAAGCTGAAGAGAGCCGGATGATTAAGTGCTTCTGAGTTTGAAACCGACGGTATTAATGTTGTACTACTTTTTCTGTACTAATAAATAAATAAATATTGCGCTCTTAATTTTAATTCTCAATTAATCGGGCACTCTGCTCGAGTTTATCCCACTATATTACAAAAGAAGGTATACACATATATATATATATATATATATATATATATATATATATATGGAAATTGAAAAAAAGTATATATATATAGATATATATATATGTGTGTGTATATATATATATATATATATATATATATATATATATATATATATATATATATATGGGAATTGAAAAAAAGTATATATATATATATATGTGTGTGTGTGTGTATATATATATATATATATATATATATATATATATATATATGGAAATTGAAGAAAAGTAAACCAAAAATATTATTCATGTATTCATCAATGTTTCGTCTTTATTATGAGTTAATTTGTGGTTTTTTTTTTACCTTCAGACAATCATACTGGGGAAGTCTTATAATAAAGACGAAACGTTGATGAATATATAAATAATATTTTCGTCCATTACGGCGGAACACTTTTTCCATTCTTTATAATATATATATATATATATATATATATATATATATATATAAGTAATTAAGTAAATGGTTAAGGCAACACACATTTGTAAAAAGTTTTTTTCAACATTTATTTATTATTTTGTTATGATAAAATAACAAAAAATAATGAATAAATGTTGAATTTAATATGTTGTTATGATAAAATGACAAAATAATAAATACATGTTGAAAAAAACTTTTTACAAATCTTGGTAGCCTTACTCCTTTACATAAATAATTTTCTCTCGTTGGAACTGCACTGATACTGCACTACCCTCATCTCTCTCTCTCTCTACATATATATATATATATATATATATATATATATATATATATATATATATATAATTGTGTGTATATATGTACATATATGTATATATATATATAAATATATGTATATATATGTATATATATAAATATATGTATATATATGTATATATATAAATATATGTCTATATATGTATATATATAAATATATGTATATATATGTATATATATAAATATATGTATATATATGTATATATATAAATATATGTATATATATAAATATATGTATATATATGTATATATACAAATATATGTATATATATGTATATATATAAATATATGTATATATATATATATATATCAATGCTTCTATCAAATCACAATTATCATACAATCATACAAGGTTTCCAGCGAATTTGTCTGTTTTTTATTTGTGTTATTTTTGTTTCGTTGTCATCTTTTACAATGCATCCTTGTTTTATGGAAGCTATTTTTGTTTTTTTCTGGTTGTTTGAGAGTTCGAATCAAACTCATCGAACCTAATCAATCAACGATTTTTTCGCCGGAAGAACGGAAATCGTCAACCACATAAAATGATTCGATAAGCAGAGATCAAAGCGAATGTCACCGCTGGCAGGTGAAGCGATCGATACTACATTAGGTAATATACCTACAACACAGAATTATATGTGTCTATACATAGACACACACGTATATATATGTGTGTGTTTGCATCAGATATGTATACATATACCATATATATATATATATATATATATATATATATATATATATATATATATATATATATATATATATATATATATATATATATATATATATATATATATATATATATATATATATATATATAAAAACATATATGTATATAATAAATATTTCTTTTGTTTATTATCTATGTACGTATACGTTTCATCCATTATAATCGGGACTCATCAGCATAGAGATATGACTATTCACTACTGGCCATGCGATTCGAAACCCTAAATTCCGAGTATTTTGCAACTCGAATCACGACATCTAGAACCACTAGGCCAACGCTGAATAGCGAATAAACAGTGATAATTTTAACACTTTATCCGGCTGTTTGACTTTATAAGAGCGTTCAACTTAATGAAAGAAACAATGCACATATAGCTAGCGATGTCATGCTGTGTTAATACTACACTTACAGTGCCCATCTAGACGGGTTTTCCAGGAGCTACAAATAATAAATATTTGTTTTGTTCATTATCTCTCTCTCTCTCTCTCTCTCTCTCTCTCTCTCTCTCTATGTGTGTCTCTCTCTCTCTCTCTCTATATATATATATATATATATATATCATATTCTTTGTCTAAAAATACTTCTGTTGTAAGATATTAATGTATGAAATAAGTAACAAGAAGGAGTCGCTGCAACTCATCGTTTTTTAAAAATTAAATCCGGTTTTATCAGACGTTGTTTAAGAACTATAGTACATATCTATTGTTAGGCAAGTTTTTGTTTTAATTTTTCTTACAAGCAATCTATCAAAACAGATACATTTCAGTGCAAATTATTTAACGAATATTTGTCACAATAATGCAACACATGTCCTTATTATTAATAAACAATTCAAAAGGTTAATTTCCAACCAAAGATATCGCATAAGCGCCTGTTCGACTCACGAAAATTCTATTTCAAATTTAAGTACGGGGAAGCAAAGAATTATATTTCAAATGTAAGCCCACCAGACTAACCAAAAGGCTATTTACAATATAAAAATGGCAGATCAACGAAAATACTATTTCAAATGTAAACCTGAACTGTCTACTCTGGTGCCCCCTTGACATAAATTCACTAGACCAACCCGACAATCAGCTAAATCCCATCGATTCACTGTGGAGGTCCCCAGATTCTGGAGAGCCTTCTACTCCAATATCTTCTTTCCTCGTGCTGTTGACCTCTGGAACTTCCTCCCTGCTCCCTGTTTCCCCGACAGCACCGATATGCAGAGGTTTAAAACTAATGTAAACATACATCTCGCTACACTGCTCCCAACTTGGGGTGACACCGAAAACCTACTCCCTAATGCTCAGTAATCCTTTACGTCTACAGTGGCGGCCTGCCTTGTTTGGGGTGAAATATCTTAACAAAAACAAAATACAAAAAAAATGACAGACCAACGAAAATGCTATTTCAAATCTAATTACGGGGAAACAAAAAGAGTAATATATTTCAAATGTAAACTGACAGACCAACAAACATGCTATTCACAATATAAGAATGGCAGATCAACGAAAATTCTATTTCAAATATAGACCGACAAACCAAATAAAATGCTATTCTATATGTAAGTATGACAAACCAACAAAATGCTATTTGAAATATAAACCGACAGACCCAGGAAAATGCTATTTAAAATGCAAGCTCGCCAGACCCACGAAAATGCTATTTAAAATGTAAGAACGCTTGACCATTGAAAATGTTATTTCCAATATAATCTCAACAGAGCAGCGTAAATAATATTCCAAGTACAATATACAAACGAAAGAGTTATTTGTGTTGCCTCTCAAGAAATACACAGGGCTAAAGGTCATATCGAACACAAAATAATAAAAAAATAAAAAATACTTATTTTTCGTTGTAATGAATCCTTTTTTGAAAAAATACTTTAGTAAACTCTTAAAATATACATATAAATGCTCTGTACTCTATAATCGGGGCTCATCGAGCTTGTTTTAGTGGCCTTGTTCCGGACTTTACTGAATATACACTATTCTCAGATTCTCAATGAAACATCATAATCTCTCTCTCTCTCTCTCTCTCTGTATATATATATATAAATATATATATATATATATATATATATATATATATATATATATATATACATATGTGTGTGTGTGTGTGGGTGTGTGTGTGTTTTAAACGCAATAAACGAGCCCTCACCAAAGTTTCAAATAAAATCAAATCTAATTTATTTGTAAAAAATAGCAAAGTGCAATCTGCAATATAAAAGGACGGTCAGACGATGTGTACGTCTGCGTGAATTGGCATGTTACGACTTTGTAACATGTTTAATTCTGGGTTCAGAATTCGTTTCTATTACTCGCCTTTGAACCGGTCAATCACATTAGGTTGATAACAACCATAGTTAAAAAATTACTACGGAACTGGTAGGATTCGAACACAGAACGCCGTGTTGTCAAGCCGCTAGAGTAACAATTTTACGCTCGTTGACCTTAATACGAAGTATGGCAGGAACGAAATGGAACTCCCCCCCCCCAAAAAAAAAGTTATTACTAAATCTACAGAGAAATGGGTCGCTACGATTTTTCAACTTAAAAGTAACACTGTCAGACGTAAGATTAACCCTAACCCTAACCATAACCCTAACCCTAACGTAAGACTAACCCTTACCCTAACCCTTACCTTAACCCTAACGTAACACTAACCCATACCCAAACCATAACCATAACAATAACTCTTAGGAGTAAGGCTCTTCCATCTTTGTTTCTGGCAGTAAATTGTTCCTCTTGGATGACATTGCTCAAATCCTCCGTCACATTCAAATAGAACTAAATGAAATCAAATCTATTGGTAGAAAATAGTAAAGTGCAACAAGCCATGTAAAAGGATACTTCGAAGATGCAAACATCTGTATACCGTCGTAATGTTTTTCAAAGGTGACTGAAAACTTGGATATGTTAGGCATCATCAGTGTCTTTGGGCGGCTGGTCTAAGGGTTAGACACACGAACAGAGAATGCTGCCTTTCTTTTTAATGAGACGAGAATGTCGATGGTACATCTTTTGCTCGGGTCCGGTAGAGAACACAACTTGGCGCTGGAGGGAAAACTCCGATTCAAAATGTCGTTTAATTATCACAAAGAATCAAGAAATGAGGCCCATCAAAAGTTAGATTTGGGTTAGGGTTAGGGGCCCTTGTCATTTTGGGTTAGGGTTAGGGTTAGGGTTAGAGGTCCTTGTCATTTTGGGTTAGGGTTAGGGTTAAGGTTAGGGACCCTTGTCATTTTGCGTAAACCCTGTATTCTATTCACCGGAAGTAGAAAAGATTTATTCACCGGAAGTAGAAAAGATTTATCTTAAAATTTGAAACTCAGAATCAAGATTGGATTTGTGGTTCCAATAGTTACATACAGTTCTGAGACTTAGACGTTAAACACAGAGGATGAGCGCATGTTCTCTGTATTTGAAAATGACTGTTTGAGAACGATGGTTTGCAATATCTGCAGAATAGCCAAAATAAACGAACCTCTTGGGTTTCAAAATTATATCATCAAGGATATCACGAACAGAAGAAAGAATTGGTTTGGCCATGTCGTCATTAGAGGCCATAAAAGTTATATTTGCGTATATAAAAAGAAGAATTTTTCTGCGAAAGCATCCTTTTCTAAGCCTCGAAAGCGATCTAGAACTTTCTTTGCTGATTTTAGGTTAGAAATGTCGAACTAGTGACTAAGGTTTTGTATTTCGTAAAAAAATAATCACCCACTTAAAACAAACCTAAGATGACTCGTATTTTCAAATTTACATAAATAAAATAAATAAACGTTAGAAGAAAAAAGAACAACACAAAATAAACAATTGAAACCAATTATTAACCGAATGTAATGTAACTTTTGCACGCGTTGCTAAATAACGGGCACATCGCCACTAATTTTCGTCGTTTCGTATTTGGTTTCCAATAGCGACAAGAGCCTGCGAAAATTTACAAATGCCCAGCGGGAAACGTAGAAATAAAAACCTAGACATTTAATAATAATTAGTAATTTGTTTTAAAGTAATTAAATTAGTTAACGATTTTATAAAAGTTTAGCCATCTAAAATATTAAAAATTGCTTTTTATTATCAAAGCACCGAAAGATATGAAAGGATTACGTAACAAAATGTGTGCAAATATCTCATGATTATTATGCCATGAAAACAAACTGTATTCTATTTAAAACTAATGCATGTCAGATATGTGATGATTTTACTACCGGTATGTTTATAAAGCATCGTCAGGAACGCGGCTTCCTGTTCATCTATTGATATAAAACCCACTTGGACGCTGATGTTTATAAAAAGGTTTATTACAAAAAAGGAAAAGCCACATAAAACATAGGAGAGATAGGATACTTTCATAAGCATAAGCGAAAGAGAAAGGCAGATACATAAACAGGCGTTACATCTGGTTATGTTGTGCGTGTGCGTCTTCGCCCATATTCCAATTAGGGGACAACATTCTAGACACGTTTTTTCTGCTTGAAATATCGCGTGACAAAGGGGGGAAAATCGTCGCCCGGAAAGAATGTTGTTTCACGACTTCCGTCTGAGGTAACCTCTAGTTATGTTGTGCGCTCTCGCCCCAATCCCGATTGGGGAAAACGTTCTAGACACGCTTTTTCTGCTTGAAATATCGCCTGACAAAGGGAAAGAAAATATTCGCCCGGAAAGCATGTTGTTTCACGACTTCCGTCTGAGGCAACTCTTGCCCCTTAAAATTTTAATTCAAATTTTTCTATTCGAACAGCCCCCCCCCCCTTATGTAATAGATCGCGTGACAGACCGACATTCAGAACATCTCATCGAGTTTCATGGTTGCATCTTCTGAGAAAATACAAAGTAAAAACACGACACTTCACGGTAAGAAGCGGAAAAAATAATTGAATAAAAACAAAACATGTCGATCGAATGAACGAACGGTTCACCCGCACGATGCAAGAATGAATGTGAAGTAATTGCCGTTAAAAAGAAACGATCTCAATTTTGTATACAAGCACCTGTCGACTGGATATACGAAAATGGTCGAGACATTATGAGTAATTATATATGGCACCATCTTTTCTTTTTTCGCAGACTAAAACTTGACGACAAAGGAATTCACCAATTCTTCAATTACCCGCATCGTTGTTTTGTCTTTAATTTTTTTATTTTCGGACATTTGTTGCTTCATCTTTAGCATCGCCGTTCTTTGTCGAGCATATTCGTTATCTTGCCCGTCTCTGTCGAAAAAAAAAATAGATTGCATCTGTAACACGATGAGAGAAAGACTTTTAAATTAGTCATAAGTTTACCGACGACGAGACAAAACTCAAATCTATAAAATGAAAAGACAAATCATTTTGTGAAATAATTCGTACAACTCAATTTTGTTAGAAATATTTATGACGTCAGTCACCGGACAATGACGGAAATAGTTTAATGCAGGCGATACGAAGAATTGCGAATTACTGAAGACTTCTTCGAGTCATGGCTGACGGAACAAGAGAATGCTACCCACGTGGATTAAATAAAGGGTTCCGTTCGAAATTCCGTCCAGATTCCCGAGTTCGACAGAAATATTCCCGAGTTCGAAGAGATATACTCGAAGAAGGCCGTATGTTACAGCGGCTGAAACGTTGTTATGATAACACTCAAGATGAGAAATGTGGTCCGAATAACCAAAATTATTCAAATTATCAATCCTCATCTAAAAAATTCAGAAATATAGGTGTTTCAATGTCCCTTACGTTTTGATAACGATGATACATTTTCATTGAAAACTCTTTGTGGACTTTGAAAATTAAAGGTCAAAGGACTTTTAGATAATTTTATTTCTAACTAGCGGAACCCGTCGCCCGGCGTTGCACGGGAGAAAGTACTACCTATTGCATGACGTCGAATAAAAAAGAAACGCCCTACTGTTTTTTCTCCCCCGTCTACCGTGTTGGCGAATGTTTAAAATTTTAAAAAAAGATAAAAAGTGGTAGAGTAGAATGGGATCGAACGCCAAAACTGGCGATCATAAAACTTGCCTTCTTAACGACTGCCTCACAGTTTCGGGCTAAAAATACATGTGAAAATAGGCTAATTAACCTAAGCGTGATTATTGGCATGCGTGTTAAATAATAAATAACAACGGTGTTTTGTGAAAATTAAACTGTGTTTATTAGTTCCCGGTGTCGATGAGTGTAGTCGCAGTACAGAATTGTTAGTGAGAAAAGTTTTTGCTACCACCTATATGGAGTTGGTTTGTCGGAGAGCGGTAGATGCTGGGCCAAATGTAATATTTAGTGTTAGCTGGGGAAAAAGAATAACAAATTTACTAAAACACGCTCGAGTGAATAAGTGTAGTATAGTGGTGAGTTTAGTAGCCTGTGATGCATGTGGTTATTTTCCTATTCTCCGAGAAGGTAGAGGGGAAAAATCGTCTCTACTTTATATATAATAAGAAGTACAATCTTCAGCCGTGCATCTTCATTCGTTGTAACTGCGATTGATAATTCTGAACTATAGAAATAAAAAAGTATAATAATGTACCTGCTATAGCAATGCTAACCTTGGTCCTAACATACACTACGCACTTTTTATATTTTGAAAAAAAAAGAAGAAGCATATCATGTTTCTAAATTTTTTAGATGAGGATTGATAATTTGTATAATTTGGATTATTCGGACTACTGTTCTCATCTTGAGTGTTATCGTCACAGCGTTTCGGAAGATGTAACCACCCACCTGTAACCTCTGACGGAAGAGAGCGTGCTACCTCTTTTGGTTTAAATAAAGACTTCCGTTACAAATTCCGTGCAGATTCCACAGGTTAGACAGAAAGATTCCTGAGTTCGACAAGATACCCATGAAAGAATGTCGGAAGATACATCGGCCGAAACGTTGTGAGAATAACACCCAGGAGGAGGACAGTACTCCGATCAATTCAAATTATATAAACGCAGCATAGTTTACGAAAAAGAAAAGCAAAACAAATGCCATCACATGACCTTTTATTGATCACATGGAACTTTTATCTGAGGTCTTTGTGGGCAGAATTTCAAATTGTTCCTTCTGACAGACAGTGTTTTTTAAATCGATCTAATGGATCTTCTAGGATTACCACTAACGGTCTGCTGTACTTGCCGAATAAAGTCAGATATTCCAATGCTATCAATATGTCTACGTTTTTATAATTGTGATACCTATCCATCTTAAGACTTTAACTCTTTGAGAGCAGAGAAGAAAGTGAACTTTCGGTCTACTTTCGGCAACCTTCGTAACTCTCGCTTCCCTTATTTTGTCATTTAATCCTCACATCCTGTTTCTAACAAATGTTGAAGAATTGCATATCGTTGGCTAGATTTTTTTTTACCTTGAAGTAGTATTTTTTTAGCTCCTTACATTAAGTGGCTTCATGCTTTGTCTGGGTCGATTTCCATACAAAAAGAATCTGTGTAAACGAAATATCGAACAACATTTAAAAATGGTTTTATTTTTAACTCACGATAACAGTTTACCCTTTCATTTGTTGTGTAATTAAAGGGGACAACATTGGTAATTCTGAAATAACGAAAATAAAAAGTAAAAATATATTCCTGCTATAGTAGAATTAACACATGCCCCCCCCCCCCAATCAATTAAGTGATCGGTATTTGTATGTACGGCAAATGTTGATAATCACATGATCGATTGCAACGTGAATAGCCATGGTGATACATTAGGAAAGATCGATTTTCACGTTTTAAAGAATATCAAATGATTTTTAGCATAGAAAGTTGTATTGGTATAATAAATACTAATACTCACAATTAGATGTTTTACTTGCATTGTTATTTGAGGAAATGGAATCAAAGATCGTCTGCATAAATGTACCGAAAAATCCTTGCTTTTCATAATTTCGCCCTAACCCTAACCCTTGCTTTTCAAGATGTGGCCCTAACCCTTACCCTAACCCTTGCTTTTCAAGATGTGGCCCTAACCCTTACCCTAACCCTTGCTTTTCAAGATGTGGCCCTAACCCTAACCCTAACCCTTGCTTTTCAAGATTTGGCCCTAACCCTTACCCTAACCCTTTCTTTTCAAGATTTAGCCCTAACCCTAACCCTAACCGTTGCTTTTAAAGATTTGGCCCTAACCCTTACACTTACCCTTGCTTTTCAAGATATAGCCCAAACCCTAACCCTCACCCTTGCTTTTCAAGATTTGGCCCTAACCCTTACCATAACCCTTGCTTTTCAAGATTTGGCCCTAACCCTTACCCTAACCCTTGCTTTTCAAGATTTGGCCCTAACCCTTACCCTAACCCTTGCATTTCAAGATTTGGCCCTAACCCTTACCATAACCCTTGCATTTCAAGATTTGGCCCTAACCCTTACCATAACCCTTGCTATTCAAGATTTAGCCCTAACCCTTACCCTAACCCTTGCTTTTCAAGATTTGGCCCTAACTCTTACCCTAACCCTTGCTTTTCAAGATTTAGCCCTAACCCTTACCCTAACTCTTGCTTTTCAAGATTTGGCCCTAACCCTTACCCTAACCCTTGCTTTTTAAGATTTGGCCCTAACCCTTACCCTAACCCTTGCTTTTCAAGATTTAGCCCTAACCCTAACCCTAACCCTTGCTTTTCAAGATTTGGCCCTAACCCTTACCCTAACCCTTGCTTTTCAAGATATAGCCCAAACCCTAACCCTCACCCTTGCTTTTCAAGATTTGGCCCTAACCCTTACCCTAACCCTTGCTTTTCAAGATTTGGCCTATAACTTGGTTAGTAAACTTAACGATGTCAAAAGTTAAACTCGAAAATGTTGTTATTAATAAATAAGAAAAAAACAATAACTAGGATTACAAATTTAAAATATACCTCCTACAAACCCTTAACCTAACTCTAACCCTCACTTCCCACAAACCCTAACTCTAACCCTAACTTCCCACAAACCCTTACCCTAACCTTAACCTCCCACAAATCCTAACCTCCCACAAACTCTAACTCTAACCCTAACCCTCCACAAACCCTAACCCTAACTCTAAACCCTAACCCTAACCTAACCCTAAACCCTAACCCTAAACCCTAACTCCAAACCCTAACCCTAACCCTAACCCTAAACCCTAACCATAACTCTAACTCTTCCTCTAACCCTAACCTTTAACACACCCTAACTCTAACCCTTACCCTTACCCTAACCCTTACTTTAACCCTAACCTCCTACAAACCTTAACCTTTACCCTAACGCTAAACCCTAACCTTAAACCCTAACCCTAAACCCTAACAATAACCTTAATTTCGCACAAACCCTAACTCTAACTCTGACCCTAACCGTAACCTTAATTCCAAACCCTTACCTTAGTTGTACCTTAACCCTAACCCTAATCCTTACCCTGACCTCCCACAAACCCTAACCCTAACATACACAAAAAAGAATCACCACAACAAGACCATATTTCAGCCCTTAAACAACAAAGTTAATATCGAACTAATTGTCGAGGACGAATACCCGACGGGTACGAATGAGAAATTGTTAGTCTTGAAAACTTACACTTTGTACATTAATAGTGGTACTCATGTAGTTTACGGACCGTGCGGAAATATTGACGTTATAAGTTAGAAACCCATTTTTAATATGGTAGGTGGTGGTTAAATAACTATTCTGTACTTTTATATAAAAATTTAATAAACAAAATCTACCGTAAAAAATTAAATTTTACTTGAAAATCCTATCTAAAACATAGCCCGGTCTTTAAACTAGATAAAGATCTTATGTGACTCAGTAAACCAGCCCTTGACAGACGGACTCTGCCACATAAACTGTACAAAAAATTGTGTGTAGTGATTTACATATTAGTGAACTGACATTGATGATTCTGAAATATAGAAAATATTAAGTCAAATAATATGCCTGATATAGTAAAAAAAAAAATAACGTGTGTCGCCAAATACCTTAATCACTCGGTATTTATATGTATATCAAATGTTGATAATCACATGGTCGATCGTAGCGCGTATCGTCATGATAATACACACCCTAAATTATGTTAAGTGATTATATTAATGACGCCACAAACCGAGACATGTCTAAGATGATTGTGAGCGTCGAGGTTGTTGGCGGCCACGATCGAACTGTGATTAATTGCGATTTGACACTAACTTTCGAGTTTAACGCTAAAAGTTACAACTAATAACCGTAGACGATTACGATTCGAAATCACACGTCTTTCCATCGCCTCGTCTCGGAGTGCGCCATCTTGGAAGGCAGAGAAGAGCACACATTAAGTACTAATCTGTGCCAAAGTGAATTTTCACCTGACACCATCGCGGCAAAAGATGCATGATCTGTGTGCAGGACGAACCAGCAATCGGCGAATATGCAGATCGATAACCAATCATCCAATCAGTCTCTATATCTTACAAAAAGAAAGACGCACACACGACCGTAGTTATATGACGTCAGTCGAATGTTATTCGGTCTGTCAGGCTTCAGTTTCAAATACCATTTTGATCGATTGTTTCTGACAAATAGGGAATTTATTTACCTCCCAAGGAGGTTAGGCACAAGGCCATTTTTTTTATCTTACTCCAACAAGGTAAGATGTGACCCAAGATCGGGTTGGGAAAGTGGGACTTGAAAAGCAAGCGCCCGAGAAGGTGAGCACTCTGGCCATTAAAAATTGCCTGAGCAGCCCCGTCGGCATTCCCTGGTAGGGGCGCCTCAGGCAGTAAGAAATAAACTTACTCCTCCCCAAAGAGGGGAGGCAAAGCCTGGGAGGGTGGACCTCCTAGAACTGCACAGGATAGACACATAGACTGGCGTAAATCAAGCCCCGAAGGCCAAGACGATACCAGTTTATGGCGTGTAATATCCATCGGAACAGATACTACACTTTGATCTTAGCAAAAAGGCTGAGGGAAACAATTGCTGTTTCTTTGGTGGGAATTTATCCATCTAACACTTTTCGTTGGCTAATTTTTTCCCTTGAAGTAGTAGTTTTAACTCTGGCTTCCCTTATTTTGTCCTTTAGTCCTCATATTCCATGAGCGATGTTTCTGACAAAGGGGGAATAATTGCTGTTTTCTGGGTCGGAATTTATCCATCTAACACTTTTCGTTTACCTTGAAGTAGTATGTTGTTTAGCTCCTTACATTAAGTGGCTTCATGCTTTATCTGGAGCGATTCTCACACAAAAAAAATATGATGGAGTACTGTTTCCACATCTGGGGAGGTGCTGCTCATAGCACCCCCCCTTGTCTTGATCGAGTACAGCATCGACTTTGAAATGTAGTTGTCCTATGCTATTCTCTACAGAGTCTTTCTCACAGAAGACACGTTGCTAGTCTTTCTCTACTCTATCGCTATTTTCATAGTAGGTGCTCGACCGAGCTCCAGTCTCTGGTTCCCCCTCTTCGAAAGATTCACAGACAAAAATCTCGTCTAGTGTTAACCAATGTAAGAAATGTTCCTTCCTTTCTTCGTGTACTTGAATTAAGAATGGGGAGTGGCCATCTTGAAAGAGCTCGCAGGTTGAAGGTCACGAAAGTGTCTATGGTTTTATTTTGCTTCATTGTTCAACTGTTCTGGCGCTGTTTACCGACACTGAGGTTGTTCAGATATGCAATCTTCAACCTGACACGTCCTAAGAGGTCGCCTTGTTGCCACAGCTTAGGGAGGTGCCGCTCATAGCAACCCCTTGACATGATGGAGTACAGAATCCACTTCGAAATGTAGTGTGAGATGTCCGTACATACCCTACAACCTCTTTCCTACAGAAAGGGATGCTGCTAGTCTTTCTCTACTCAATCGTTATTTCCATAGCAGGTGCTCGACCGAGCTCCAATCTCTGGTCCCCTCTTGTAAAAGGTCGGAGATTACACCAGTCAAAATGTATAGAGTATAACACCCAAGATGGGAACATACATTGCCTCCGTTCAGTCTTTAGAGGCAATTGATACGCTCTGTAAGGGTAGCTGCGCGTGTAATTGTGAAGCAAGCGTTGCGCAATCACCGCCCACACCTATCCTGCTTGATTCCAGTGACAAGGTGTCGTGAAAGACGACTGGAAATAAAAGCAATATAAGCGGAGAGCACATACAGAACCTTGTATTCCCAAATGGTCACCCATTTTAGTACTGACCAGGCTACACTTCGCTTAACTTCGGTGATCTAACAGGAACCAGTGTGTCAACGGGATTATGTTGTATTAAGATGAGGGCAGTAGTCCGAATAATAAATAATACAAAACAAATCCGTTCATGGAAATTCCGGTTGATATTAGGCACACGAGGGAAAGAAAGGAAACCTGTCACGTTTAAAATTAACATTTTATTATTGATGTTTTCGTAGATATTTGTTGTATACGTATCTCATGACATTGCAGTCCTATAGATTTGGGATCAAAAACACGAAATCCTCTGGTGCCTGTACGTCTCTTCTGTTACTTAAAATAGTCTTAATTTTGGCTAAGATCAAAGTGTAGTATCTGTTCCGATGGATGCTCACTCTGTAGACCAGTGTTGTCTTGGCCTTCGGGCCTTGATTCCGCCGGTCTGAGGTACTGTCCTGTGCAGTTCTAGGAGGTTCATCCTCCCAGGCTTTGCCTCCCCTCTTTGGGGAGGAGTAAGTTTATTGGTTAATGCCTGAGGCGCCCCTACCGGGGAATGCCGACGGGGCTGCCCGGGCAATTTTTAATGGCCAGAGTGCCCACCTTCTCGGGCGCTGGCTTTTCAAGTCCCACTTTTCCGACCCGAGCTTGGGTCACATCTTACCTTGTGGGAATAAGATAAACCTGGCCTTGTGCCTAACCTCCTGGGGAGGTAAATAAAAAGTGTAGTATCTGTTCCGATGGATACTGCACCCCATAGACTGGTATTGTCTTGGCCTTCGGGGCTTGATTTACGCCGGTCTATGGGTCTGTCCTGTGCAGTTCTAGGAGGTCCACCCTCCCAGGCTTCGCCTCCCCTCTAGGGGAGGGGTAAGTTTATTGCTTACTGCCTGAGGCGTCCCTACCGGGCTGCCCAGGCAATTTTTAAACCCCACTTTCCCGACCCGACCTTAGGTCACATCTTACTTGTGGGAGTAAGATAAAAACTGGCCTTGTGCCTAACTCCTGGAGAGGAGTAAATCAAAACTCTAGGGAATGGTAAAATTTCAGAGTCTCACAGTACAGCATTTGTAAAAACTATATTATCCCCTCACTACTTATTTCATGCATTCGTAAATCTCTGGTTACGTGACCGAAAAAGAAATTATATATATATATATATATATATATATATATATATATATATATATATATATATATATATATTTGGATTTTTCACTTAGAAAAAAGATTATTCAGTGAAAACCGGGATCATTCCAATAAAAACAAGCTCGATGATACTCGGTTACAGGGTACAGAGCATTTATATGTGATTTTTTGAAAGCTTACCAAAGCATTCCGTTCAGGAGCCCAAACAACATGGGGATATTTGTCATAGTTGTGCCGCCCGTCGAGAGAGTGCATTCTCGCTCATTATTACTGTTTTCACTGGAGTGCATTTGGGACAAATTATATATTTCTGTTTTTTATTATTTTTCTTATATATTTTTTATATATATTTTTTAATATATATATTTTTTATATATATCTTTATATATATATATATATATATATATATATATATATATATTTTAATTCTCTATCTTACTTTATTTTTTCTTCCCTTCTCATGTGACCTCAAGAAAAGCAACACCACATTGTGTTTTGCCGGTTGTTGTAACTCTTATTCAAGGTGCTTAATTTTCCTTGATAATCTGCCAAGCAAGTACCTGCTTGGTAGTGAAACACGTGTAGGTAAAAAAACTCTTTAATTTGAAAAATGATAAATAAATATTTTTTGAAGAAAAAATCTTTTTTGGTGTTGTTTGGGCTCCTGAACAGAATGATTTGGTAAGCTTTAAAAAAATCACACACACACACAGATATATATATATATATATATATATGAAACTAAAAGTATACTTTTAGAGGATAGAACCTATAGTGAAATGGTTTAAGCTCAATATACGAGATAGAGCAATTATGAAAGATAAATGAAAGAAGAGAGATAAACATGTGCGAATGACAAATCTATTTCAACTCATATTTTTTTACAAATGTTTAATTTTGGCTTTTACAATGTCAACTTATCCATCTATGTAATTCCTCTGATGATAAGATTTTAATCTTTGAATAGCCTTGGGGTAAGGAAAGAAAAATAAATATGTTTTTACCGAGTACACCTTGCATTGAACAATCGAAGTTGAAATAGATTTGTCATTCGTGCATCTTTATCTCTGTTCTTTCATTTATCTTTATATATATATATATATATATATATATATATATATATATATATATATATATATATATATATATATATATAGTAATCCAGATAGGGTAAAAATCCACAGGGTAGAAATCCAAAGGGAATCAAACCGGGCTTATAAAAGAGTGCTCAATAAAAATATAGAGCTGTATTGTGAATGCTTTTATTCAAACATGTACAAAGTCTGCTACACTGGCATGTCGATGTTATTGATCTACAGCTCTCAAGAGCTAGATTCTTCCTGGAATTCAGCGACCAGGTTGAATCATAAAAAACTCTCTGCCTGATGAGACCTCAGCTCTTGAGAGCTGTAGATCGATAACATCGACATGCCGGTGTAGCAGACCCTGTACATGTTTGAATAAAAGCATTCACTATATATATATATATATATATATATATATATATATATATATATATATATATATATATATATATATATTATAATATAAATTTGGACTGCTGTTTGTATCTTGGAGTAATGTCCTTCCTGATTATGCTTCTCAACTTGTATGACCTGGATGGACTGTATGGATTCAACAAAAGTATGTTTTTGGATTGATATGTTTGATGTTATGTATTTTTATGTATTTGTGTATATAATTTTATATATTTTCAAAGCGTAATTTTATTGCCTGTAGTAGTATAACTGCGGTAATGGTCCTCTGAAGAGAAGAATTATCTTTGAAAACTCATGAGCTAAGGACTTAAGGATGCTTTGCATGAACTTTGAATTCTAATAAAATTTGATTGACACCTTATTTTATTACTTCATTTTATATTATAATATTAATGCTCTATCCAGTATATTGAGCTTCAGTTTTTTATCCGGATGTTTCACTAATTATAAGATATTAGTTGACGCTTATATCTTTTGTTGGATTGCTTCCTATATATATATATATATATATATATATATATATATATATATATATATATATATATATATATATATATACCGGCTAGTCTGTCACACTCTCCGTATAAAATACTATTTACATCACTAACCGCGCCGATTAAATTGCCCATCTAAAATGAGATATGTCCAAGATAGACTCAGTTGATTAGTCTGTCAGGCTTAAGTTTGAAGTATTATTTTTTGTTTGTATCGTTATAATTTGAAATACCATTTACGTTAGTCTGTCATGCTTACATATGTAATATAATTTTCGTTTGTCTTATACGCTTAGGTTTGAAATAGCCATGCCGGCGGTCTGTCAATCATACATTTGAAATAGTGTTTTCGTTGGTCTTTCATGACTAAATCTGAAATAGCATTTCGTTGGCCTCTCAATCATTCAGTTCAAATAGCATTTTGGTTGTCTTTCACGCTTCAAGTTGAAATACCACTTCGTTGGTTTGTCAAACTTATGTTTGATATAACATACCGTTGGTCTGTCAACCATTCATTTAAAGTTTAACTAGTGTATTCGTTATTGTGTGAAATACCATTTTCGTCAGTCTGTCGTCTGTTAGCCTGTCTGTCTGTTTGTCACAATTAATTAAAAAAGACTTTTGTTGGTCAGATATGCTTAATTTTCTCGTTTGTCTGTCATGCTTAAGTGCGAATATGATGGTCTGTCACGTCAAGTCTTTATCTGCCATTTTCACCACTAAACGCGAAAAATGAATAATCGTATCTTAAAGAATTTTCGGTCTTTTTAATTCTTATCTCATCGTTTCACGTTAGCCTATCTCACTTTTCGATATTAACGAATGCAAAAAAATAAAATTGCATGCAAAAAAGTTCCTTGGAAACCATTAGTCCTCTCACACGTTCGTTTCTGTTTTTCTCGTGTACTTAGTTAATCTTGCAAGTTCCTCCATATTCGACGAGAAAATGATTCGTGTCAAAGACGAAAGCAAAAATAGAATCGAAAAAGAAGAAAATAATTATTGGTCGCCATTTTGCTTCTCTGTTGACGAATGTATACTTCATTTAGTATCACATTGCGATCGACCACCAGTTCTGTCAGCGTTTTAAAGTACTGTGCTTATAAGTGTGTTTGTCTCGTTTGATTTACGGCATGTCAACCTTTTTCTGTTTTACACTTCATCGTGTTAGGTTTGTTTATCTCGCTTTATGCTACATCAACCCTTTTTGGGGATATTTAATGCCGAAACTAATTATTCTAGTAATGGTTTTTACGCTGCAAGTCCTTAAATATTACCGGGGCTACCAGATAAGGCTGTCTAAAGATATTAGCTTCCTAGCCCCAAAAGCACCAAACATTGATGTTTTATTGTTTTTCTCTTTTGCAAAACTCAATCATGTTCTGCAAAAAAAAAAAAATTTCCATCCCCTTTACTTTTTTTCCTCCCATTCTTTTCCCTCCTTTCACTCAACTTGAAGCATAACATCTTAAACCAAAATAGTTGGATTCGGCTATAAATAACTCGAGGATGAGTGATAAGCTGTGAAACAAAACAACCAAACCAAACACCATTAATCAATAGTCGAACATAAAAACTTCAAAAAATATTGTTTCAAAAAGAATCTGTTGAAATCTGTGATTTATTTGGTTAAATCCAGTATTTTTATTTGAACATCTATTGACGTAGTAAGGTTATTTAAAATAAATTAAAGAAAAAAATGAGAAAAGACAAAAAAATAAAAGGAAAAAAAAAAAAAGAAAAAAAAAAACAGAAGAAAATGAGAGAAAAAAAGAAAAAAGAAAAGAGTAAGGAAAAAAGCTTTTTTCCTTACTCTTTTCTTTTTTCTTTTTTTCTCTCCTTTTCTTCTGTTTTTTTCTTTGTTTTCTTTTCTTTTCCTTTTTGTTTTTTGTCTTTTCCCATTTTTTTCTTCTGTCTTTTCGGCTTCTAACCCCCTACCTCCTATGCTATTACAACAATTCGGATTTCCAATTTTCATTGAGGTTTGGTTCGCTGCTTTTTGCCTTTGGATCTGTTTACTTGAAAACAGGAAGAAATGCGTTTTCTTAATATGGCTAATTTTGTCTGATCTCCCCTCTAAGGACTAAGGACTTGGGTGGAATCTTCGCCGTTGGATTTTCTTGCAGATTCTTCTGGATTTACCAATTACATTTGAACCCTATACAACTTGGATCTCCGTGTTTGGTGACTTCATTTACACACCCGTTTGAACTTTTAAACACTTTTTAAAAAGAACTTTTTTTTAAAAACATTTTCGAACTTTTGAATATTGACTGTTCTTATCTGTCAACTTATCAATCACTACTTCCTCTGATGATAAGATTTTGATCTTTGAAAAGCCGTGCTTAAGGAATGCAATTGAAAGAGAAGAAGAATAAATATTTGTATTTACTAAATGCTCCTTGTTCTGAACAACTGAAGATATCGATCTGTTTCCATTTACAGGTCTAACTATTTTTCATTGACTCACCTTAGTTTTGCTCTATCCAGTATATTGAGCTTTCCTCATCTCACAATAGGTCTAATTCTCTAAAAGTTATCTTTTAGTTATTAACCTTCACATATATATATATATATATATAATAACGTTGTTTACGTATATATATATATATATATATATATATATATATATATATATATATATATATATATATATATATGTGTCTATATAGTAATATTTAGAAATAAATATTTATTAATTACTTTAATACTTACATATATCGATGTTTCATGCTAACGCAATCTTCAGTGTAGGAACTAATTCTAAACCGTCGGTGGGCGCGAACCCCGATCACAAATCGCCACTGATTCGTAGTCGAGAGTCTTATCCCATCGGCCATAGTCAATTAGTTAGTAAATAGAGAGGAATTTAAATGTAAATAGCGAGTCGGCGGCTAGATTTACCAAGCAGCTTAGAGTGATCTACGAACGGCGTTCGGATCGTGCATGTAGCTATTTGCAATGCTTGTTATTAAAGTCACCCAAGAGTGCCCGGCCTTTGTTGGAGGGGGCTGATAAATAATAATATTTATAAATAAATATTTATTAATTATTTTAATACCTACAGCCATCGATGTTTCATGCTAACGCAATCTTCAGTGTAGGAACTAATTCACAACGGTCAATGGGCGCGAACCCCGATCATATATATATATATATATATATATATATATATATATATATATATATATATATATATATATATATATACGTAAACAACGTTATTTTAAATTCCAATGACCAAGTCTTTATTTCTTTCTTTTTGCAGAATTTCAAAATAATTCAATGTAACATGACAATTGTTTCGCGCACAAACAAACAGGGAATAAATACATAAATAAGTCTTTATTCCCTGTTTGTTTGTTACGCACGAAACAATTGTCACGTTACATTGAATAAGTTTGAAATTCGTCAAGAAAAAATGAATTGTTTACTTATATATTCTCTGTTGTTAAATGTTTATTTTTATCGGGCTTTTACATTGAACAGTTATTAGCAGGTTACTTTTCTCTCTCTCTCTCTCTCTCTCTCTCTCTCTCTTTCTCTCTCTCTATATATATATACACACAGTTATACAAATCCATATATATATATATATATATATATATATATATATATATATATATATAAATTCCCGAAACAGTTTTTCATGGTAAACAACTGATGATCCCTTAAAATAGTGTTAGAAACTAACTAATATAATAACTGTAAAAAATAAATTGACTTACATGAGTGATTTTCCACTGGAAGACTTGAGAGTATAAGTTTTTTAAATTTTTTTATATAGTTTTAATGGTTGAGAAACTTCCGAGACTATATATATATATATATAACTAGTAACGATTCGTAAAAAGACTAGTATATATTAAATAATTGAAAGTATTAAGAACTTAGGATATTACATTTTGAACCAAAATGATTGCATTCGACATAAAATCATTCGAAATAGGTTAATATCCCTTAAAGCAAAAAAACAAAAACAAAAAACAAACAAATAAAAAACCACTAATTCGTAAGATCCAGGAATGTGGGAGTTGAATATGTACTAAAAACAACGGAGAAATCAAAGTGGTAGATGAAGCGTGCGATTTGGGAGTGGGGTTGGATAATACATTAAAAAAAACAAACAAAAAAAAAAACAACCAAACCAAACACCATGAATAAATATTAGAAGATAATAAGGGCATTCATAAGGACAGCTAACAGAACGAAAAAGGGGGGAAAAACTAAAAAATATGCAACAAATAAATGTTACCAAAGGCAAGATAAGTTACTCTCATACCTACCTGGGTAAGTTTATTTGTGTTTTAACTTATTTTAAAGCGTTTTTTTTTAGTTCGATTTAAAATCAGTATCGATAAGTCACGTGATCAAATCGGCATTTTTTTGTTTTCAATTCCAAAATGGCGTCTCTTTACTAGTTTTAAATCGGACTAAAAAACGCTTTAAAATGAGTTAAAACGCAAATAAACTTATTTAGGTCTGTAGAAGAGTAACTTATCTTGCCTTTGGTAACATTTATTTGTTGCCTATTTGTTTTCTTCTCACCCCTTTTTCATTCTGTTAGCTGTCGTTATAAATGCCCGATAATAAAAAACTTGAATCGTAAAAGCTTTTACCAAAATAACTGGATTCGCTATAATATAATCCATAGAGGGTTGATATGCCGTGAAAAGAAACAACAAACTTTAATATAGTCCATCCCCCCCCTTTCGCCCTATGCATACTGGTGATTAACCGCGAAGCAATCAGAAAGTTCCCGCCCAGAGTGATTGGTGTCATAAAACAACGTAACATATTTTATGTGACTCCCCCCAACAATACCGCCGTTCCTTACCTAATAACATCAGCCCAAATAAAACAAAACACAAAAGAAGAAGAAAAAAATAACAACAAAACCAAAACAGGCGCGGTTAATTCTTCTCCGACCCTTTCTCTTTCACTTCCTCCGGGTAGATCCTAAACGATCGTGACAGATTGCTTTCCGACTAAATTTAATCATTCCGAACGCATATCTCCCGGCCAGGACCACCAAAAGCGAACGGGGCGGACTTTTTTAATCGCTTGCGTTCATCCAACAATTATTTCATCCTTTTTTCCATTTTTCTTTCTTTTTTTGTGTTCGTTCATATGTAATTTGGGCCGATATCGGAGAATATTGTGTTCCAAAGTATATCCGAATCTCCCTGGAGTTACAAGGTATTTTTTTCCATACTTTAGAAAATTGCTTTCTATGTGGACACTATTTTCTAACCAATGGTCAGAGATTGTTTTAATTATTTTAGGATGATTGTTTCCATAATTTTTTTTTTGATTATCATTTCCATGATGCAATTATAACCAAATATCATCAGCGTATCTAAATGATGATGATGATGATGATGATGACGATGACGATGGTGGTGATGATGATGATGATTATAATGATGATGATGATGATAATAATAATAATAATAATAATAATAATAATAATAAAATAAAAAAAAATAAAAATAATAATAATAAAAATAAAAATAAAAATAATAATAAAACAAATAATAATAATAATGATGATGATGTTGATGATGATGATAACAATAACAATAACTCTTACACCGGCCGTTCTTACACAGGAGAAACTACACCGGTTGTCACTATAAATAGTGCGAGTCACCAGAGACACTGAAGACAAAGCACAGTCTTGTAACTGTCTAGCCAAGAGCTAGTCAGTTTCTTACTTTGTTAATACACTTGTTAAACGAACCCTCGACTTGACTTCCTTTATTTATTATTTATTGTGGGACAACTTCACAACAACAATAATAATAATAATAATAATAATAATAATAATAATAATAATAATAATAATAATAATAATAATAATAATAATAATAAAATAAAAAATAAAAAATAAAAATAATCATAATAATAATAATAATGATAAAACAATGATGATGATGATGATGATGATGATGATGATGATGATGATGAAGAAAAAAAAAATTTAAAAATTGCCGTTCCAGAAGACCAGAATGAAGATCAAGGATGAGGACAAAATCGAAGTAAATACACGGAACTTGCTAGAGAACTGGAAGGAATATGGAAGATGAATAAAGTCAATATAATACCAATAATAGTAGGAGCACTAGGAACAGTCCCTAAAAACTTAGAGAAAAGACTGGGAGAAATTTGAATCAATAGAATCACTGAGACAATACTAAGGACGGCACTGATTAAAACAGCTGTAATCTTAAGAAAAATCCTGGAATGCGGAAACCAACCCAAATAAGATACAAATGGTAACCAGTCACACGGAAGTTACAATAAGAAGAAAACAAAAACACAGGAAAAATACTACCGCACGATCCAAAAAACAGAAACTGCAAAAAATATTTTAAAAAAAGCTGCCCCCAGTCCAAAAATAAATGATGGCACCGGCCTCGGCTTACACCACACAAATAGTCGTGAAGGGTCAAGGAGGGTGGGAAACCGAGGCAGGAGAGCACTGACCAGACCTCAACTGCAAGAGTGTGGTGAATCCTGAGACCGTGGGGAGGCTTATTGCAACCCAAATCCCAAACGAGACAAATGGTCGTTGCCAACGTAAAATCAATGGTAAGTGGCTGTCGCGATACTGCAAAGCCATTTGCGACGATTATTAAAAAGAGGTGGAGAGTACTGGAAATCTGGGGAGACTTGTTGTCACTCAGACTCCAGGATGTATGTTTATTCAAATAAAAATATTAGAAAAAGATTTTTTAATCTTGACCTTTTTTTCTAATAATTTCGCTCGGTACAACGAGCCTCGTCAGAGCTTCAAACAAATAAAAAAGATATTAACAGTTTTTTTTTCGTCAGAGTCCTTCCTTGTCTTGTTGAAGTGGCGTCTGATGTTGTGTGGACTTACAGTGTAATGTCTCTTTTAAATTTGAACTTAAATCGCGCATGGTCGCTGGTATACATTTGGGAAAGTTCATTTTTTAGAGCATCTTTAAAGTTTAAAACTTAGCGAAAGAGGTAAAATGCCTTCAAAATCCATATGTAAGATGCAGGTATTTTTTATTAAAATCAAAAAATTTATATTTTATCTTGACCTTTTTTCTAATAATTTCGCTCTGTACAACGAACGTTATACAAATACAATATTTATTAAAACATCAGATGTTCAACGCAAGCAAGGGTCTCGTTATTCTTAATCTTTGAAAATCCATGGATTAAGGATAACGAGACTGCTCCTTGCTTTGAACTTCTGATGTTTTATAAATATTGTATATGTAAAACTAAACTTTTATTCCATATCACTCATTTTTGTACACACACACAAACACACGCACACACGCACACACACACACACACACACACACACACATATATATATATATATATATATATATATATATATATATATATATATATATATGTGTGTGGGAAGAGAAGGATGAAGGTAATCCGACGTGATAGGAAAATGAAAAAGGAAAACCAAAAAATGGATGTTTTTTATGTGTACATCAACGTTTCGTCTTTATTTATAAGACTTCATCAGGATGATAATATAGAGAAAAAATGTCATGCAAGTACAGATACATGTAGGGCAGACATATTGGGAGGAAAAATAAAATAAAATAATGGTCACTACTGGGTGGACGTCCGTACTTGTTGGAGAATAAAAATGAACGTTGAAGAAATTCATTCATTTATATTCGCCAACAAGTACGGACGTCCACCCAGTAGTGGCCATTATTTTATTTTATTTTTCCTCCCAATATGTCTGCCCTACATGTATCTGTACTTGCATGATATTTTTTCTCTATATTATCATCCTGATGAAGTCTTATAAATAAAGACGAAACGTTGATGTACACATAAAAAACATCCATTTTTTGGTTTTCCTTTTTCATTTTCCCGTATATATATATATATATATATATATATATATATATATATATATATATATATATATATATATATATATATATCCTGCACTAATGAGAGCGAAAGCTCGAAACGCTAGCGTATGTAGGTAAAAAATAATTTAATATTATTTATTTAAAAATTGATATTGTTATAAGACCTTTTAATAATATTAAAGTTTAGCCTTGTTCGAGGAAGTTAAAAATAGACAGACACGTAGCTATATGGCATATTTCGACAACGTTCGTAGAATCTTTAGTCAGTCTTATTAGTTTAAACTATTATTTTTTAACATATTTCACCCCCAAACAAGGCAGGCCGCCACTGTAGACGTAAAGGGTTACTGAAAATTAGAGTTTTAGGTTTTGGATATCACCCCAAGTTGGGAGCAGTGTAGTGAGATGTCTGTTTACATTAGTTTTAAACCTCAGCATGTCGGTACTATAGGGGAAACAAGGAGTAGGGAGGGAGTTCAAGAAGCCAACAGCACAAGGAAAGAAGCTATTGGAGTAGAAGGCTGTCCGGCATCTGAGGACCTCCACAGTGAATGGATGGCTTTTTTTGCTGATTGTCGAGTTGGTCTAGTGTATTTACGTTTAGGGGGGCACTAAGGCAGCCAGTTCATCGGAGCACAATCCATGAAATTATTTGGTAAAGCAAGCACACATCCCACACACGACGGAAAGAGCCAGAATAGTTTGAGCCCACCGTGTAATTTTGTTACCCGAACGATGGTAATTAAGATAAGTTATCGCGAAAGCACGAATTTGCAAACAACTCTCGTCATGTAAATGAACCATTTTGTGTTTTGCATTATTCTTTATCATCTATTGCTACCAGATCAAGCTGTCTGAATATATCGGCTTCATGACCTAAAATGTAGCAAATATTTATGGTTTATTGTTTTTGTTTCTCTTTGCAAAACTCAATCATGGTTTGCAAACTCAATCATGGTTTGCAAAACTCAATCATGGTTTGCAAAACTCAATCATGTTTTGCAAAACTCAATCATGGTTTGCAAAACTCAATCATGTTTTGCAAAACTCAATCATGTTTTGCACCCACCCCCCACAAAAAAAACAATTTCTATCCCTTCCTCTCCCTCTTTCCCTACCGCCTTCCCCTCCTTTGACTCAACCAAACACCACGAATAAATATTGAACATAAGGAACTTTAAGAATAAAAAGCATTCAGCAACATGACTGGATTCGACATTGAATAACCCGAAAAGGGTTGATATGCCGTAAAACAAAACTACCAAACCAAACACCACAAATACTTTAATATATAAAGAACTTGGAGCATAGATTTTTTTACCAACATGACCGTATTCGGCATCATATAAACTA
Organism: Sepiola atlantica; assembly: GCA_963556195.1. NCBI lineage: Eukaryota > Metazoa > Mollusca > Cephalopoda > Sepiida > Sepiolidae > Sepiola > Sepiola atlantica. Next base: position 66,701,084 of record OY744547.1, read on the forward strand.
AAAAGGGTTGATATGCCGTAAAACAAAACAGCCAAACCTAACACCATGAATAAATGCCTGAGCATATAAAGAACTTAAATCTTAAAAACTTATCACCATACTACAACTAATCTTTTTTTTGGGGGGGGGGGGTATTTTTAATGGAAATCGCTCCAGACAAGGCATGAAGCCACTTGATGTAAGGAGCTAAAAAAAAAAAAGAAAAATACTACTTCAAGGTAAAAAAATTATCCAACGATAAGCTTTAGATGGATATATTCCGACCACGAAAACAGCAATATTTCCCCCTTTGTCAGAAACATCGCTCATAGAATGTGAGGACTAAGGGATAAAATAAGGGAAGCGAGAGTTACGAGGCTGCCGAAAGTAAACCCAAGACCACCTTTCTACTCTCCTTACTTTCGGCATTAAATGACCCATAAGAGTTTGATATGCCGTAAAACAAAACAAACCAAACCAGCCCATTCTTTAGTACTTGGTTAGACATAACTCTTAAGTTAATGTACACGGTTGTTTGTCTTTCTCTCAAAAGCTGTCGCTCTTAATTCAACTTCTAGCTCTTACCTTCGAGGATAATTCCTACTTTATCACGGTCGAAAATTTAACATTTCTCGGGGATAAAAATATCCCGAAATGGGTTGATATGCCGTAAAAAATAATAAAAATCAACTAATCAATGAACGTTTATGATCAATATCGCATTTTGACATTAATTAAGCCTAAAATGGTTTCTATGACACAAAACCGTTACATCAAACCAAACATTGAACCATATACAATAGGTGTTGCCTTTGGACATTATACAAGTATTATCGAATTGTGAAGATTGTGTAACGCCATAGCTATACAATCAAACTGCTCGCGCTGTGTTATTGTTATTGCAATATTCTATCGTTTCGGTCGCCGACATCTTGAAATCGCTCCATTGACGTCACGCGCAGTGTGTAATTCAGTCGAATAAACACGTTCGTTGCGAGATGACAGCAGCTGAACAAACACTGAAATATGAATAAGCTCTTTGCAAACGCACCGGCTGTCCAGGCGATTCGTGTCGCTAACACACCAGCGACGGCGTTTGTATCCAAAGAGGATAAATATTTAACTACAAAACGGGACATCAAAGAATTAAGATACAAGAGAAATAATTCTTTTTCCTGAAGAGAGAGAAAAATATTAAGTACATTTCAATTCCCCCAAAACATTTTAATGAAAGAAAATATCTTTGTAAGTTATGTAATATATTATTATATTAATGTGTTTGTTTTCCCAAGCCTTTTTGTTTTACTATATATCTTTTTATTCATCTTCCTTCCACAGTGGTAAGATGTGACGCAAGGTCGGGAAAGTGAGATTGAAAAGCCAGGGCCCGAGAATTTGAGAACTCTGGGCAACCCCGTCGGCATTCCCCGGTAGGGGCACCTCAGGCGATTAGCAATATTTTCTCAAAGGGTGAGAAGGCAAAGCCTGGGACGTGGACCTCCTAGAACTGCACAGGACGAACCCACAGACCGGCGGAATCAAGACCCGAAGGCCAAGACGATACCAGTCTATAGGGTGTTATATCCTTCCACTATGCATCTTAATAACACAAAATACATGCTAAAATATTCATCGGTTTTGGGATTGCATTAT
>OY744547.1:66707715-66722715 GCA_963556195.1 Sepiola atlantica
GTTGTTTTACGTAACCTCCATGTAACAGCACTAATCACAATGAAGATTGTAACATATATTTAAAAATATATGATTAAAAGGTGGAAACTTTAACACTCGTTCCACCGTTAAATGTCTAACTTTGCTTCAGTTCGTGTTTATCCGTTACACCTCTGCATTGTATTGCCTCCGATAAATTTCCTTTACATACACACTAACCACGCCTTGAGCAGACTCTATAAATCTAAATAATAAATATTTTAAACAAGCCGCGCATGCGTGGTCTCCCTTAATGTTTAATTTTACTTCAGTCGAAGTTCTCAGAAATCAAGGGGCCCCTTCCTGTGGCTAACACTTGATCTCTATATGAGATACATAGATACCCGAATATTCTATTAAAATTCTCCTTTATTTCTCAAACAATGAGTTAGTAAAAAAGTTAAGAATAATAAATTCCTTCTCTCCCCAACTGACCAGTTAAGTATGTCATAATATATCTTTCTTTTGGTCTGTTGGTATTACCTGATTTCAGGACAATAATTCATCTTGTCTGGTGGAGTATTCAGCTACGTGGTGTTACTTGAGGTAACCTCACTAGGAGAAGATGCACTATTCCTCGTATGAGGGGATATTATTTGTGCTGCGGATACTATGTAATTTTGAATATTTGGTCAGGGTTTACTTGTAGGGGTAAGTATCCTCATGTCAGGTTGTCCTGACAAACCCTTGTACAGAGAGACCGAAGACACTCGAGGATAGTGTCTAGTAGGTAATTCAAACTGTATGTGACTCGATGTGGCGAGTTAAAATGCAATAAATTTGGGCAATTTGGGGCATTTTTGACTCCCATTGTGCCCCCTGGAGGCGCGAACCAGAATCTTTCCGAGCTCAAGGATGCTCATTTTATATCCAGAACAATTATCTCTACATTTTGGCCAAGTTTCAGAAAAATTGAACGGATGGATCAAACGTTATGGGAGAAAAGGGTCATTTTTGCCATTTTGGTTTTTTTTGACCCCCTGGCGACACGAACCAGATTTTTCCAAGGTCAGCGATACTTATTTTCTATTAGGAACAATTGCTTCCACATTTTGGCCAAGTTTCAGAGAAATTGAATGGATGGATGAAAAGTTATGGGGCCATAAATGTCATTTTTTTTCCATTTTTGGGCCTTTTGACCCCCTGGGGGGCTAACCAGATTTCTTTTAAAAAATCGGAGAATGTCACTTTCTAACCTGGCAAAAGTTACAACTTCATGCAAAATTTCAGAGAAATTCAATGGATGGTTGCGGAGAAAAATTTGGACGGACGGACGGACGGACGGACGGACATGCCTCAAAACATAGGTCCCCCGATTTTATAAATCGGGTTACCAATAAACACCTATGTTTATATGGTAGTCTATTAACTTCTGTCATGTCTGCGTATGTCTACATAAAATCTTAAAGTGAAGAGAAACGTGTTCAAAGAACACGCGGATTCGATTTGCACGCTTTGAACTTTGTAGGCTAAACTTGTCGTTGGTATCAACCGGCTGTCCCCGTTTGAAAGTCACTTCTTGCTGAAAGCGGACAGGGGCGTGGAACACGGAAAAGGCCGGAGATCTCTCCAAGAAGAATACCATTTACTAGGATTTACGAAAAGCGCGTAACTGAAGATCCCACGATGCAGGACAGGCGTCCCAATCTGACAGGAAGCTCTCTGTCATCTGCACACTGATTCCCCCTGGACACGTGTCCTATTTCGATGACCCGCAACGATAACAACGTCGTATATTTTCTACCACATAAAATGATACGGTTTTGTTTGTCTGTTTAACCTAATTTAGTTATGTCGAATCGGTAGTCGCCAGGATTAACACCCACAAAAACAACCTGCTCCAGTTGCACCTCTTCCACGCTGATACCTTGTTATTTGCGATCATTTGTCAATTTCAGAATAATTGGATTCCTTAACTTAATACATGCTAAAATTCTCCTTTTTTAACTTATTTTTTTTTAACTTAATATATGAGAAAAGTGTTCTTTTCAGAACAAGTGAGTGCCTTAAAATACTACAGAGGCTGAATCTGCTGGACAAACTGAATTTTGTATGGAAACATGTCCATGTCATGCAACATTCTATGTAAGGAGGATTGTTAAACTCCCAACTGTCGGGATCTTCTTCTGATTGAAAGTGTTGGATCTTCTTCAAGACTTCGCTTCAATTTTTTCCGATTGTCTTCAGTTCTTGTTGAACGAGACTTTCCGGATCTCGGGAGGTCACATGCTGCACTTTGTTTTTGAAAACGGTTTATTATGGCTTTAATGACATTTACACTTGGTGTAAAAATGTCGTCGATAACACCACTGGATGTCTGAATTTGACCCATGTGACTCAAAGTAGCATTGTACAATGTGGCTTCATTCCTCAATGCTGTATTTGCTACTCAAAGTACAATGTGGGTCTTTTCCTTGATGCTGTATTTGCTCAGCTACTCTGAAAAAAGAAAAGAAAAATATTTAAAAACAAAGAAGTTATGAATTTTTTCAAGTGTTAGTGACTTTTGAGACACCCTGTATATGCGATGAATTTTCTTTTTGACAGCAAGTTAATTTATTTAACTAATATTTGCGATCAGTTGTCCTTTTCAGAATAAGTTTTTTGAAAAACTGCTACATGCGAAAATGCATCCATTTTCAGGACAAGTTCACTTCTTAAATAACTACATGCGAAAAATTATCCTTTTCAGGACAAGTTTATTACTTAGGTCTTACATGCGATAAATTGCCCTTTTTCGTGAAACGTTCATTTCAGAACTAATTCATTTCATCAACTGATTCATGTAAAAATTGTCCTTTTAAGGGCATGCTTATTTTTAAACTACTCCATTACCATCACAATCAGGGTTTTAATCACTCCTGGACGGAAAAACCCCTCCCTGATTTCCGTCCCCATTATTTGTGACCACCATCCAGGGGATTTGCCATAGTCGCCACGCATGGCACTGCGGGTTGGCGACGCTATTTTCCCATAGCTAGTTGTCCACATACAGCGCCTGGTATTGCCAAATGGTCACCCATCTGGTACTGACCAGGCTCAACGTTGCTTAACTACGATGAGCTAGCGGGAACCGGTGTGTCAACGTTATTATGCCCTAAACTACTACCTGCACTAAATTAAACTACTACATACGGAAAGTTGTCCTTTTCAGGTCAACTTTATTTCTAAAACCACTAGATTCAATGAACTGCTCTCTCCAGCAAAAGTAAATTTCTTAATTACTATATGCGATAAATTGTTCTTTTCAGGTCAACTTTATTTCTTAAACCACAATATGCGATGTATTGTCTCTTCAGGAAAAGTAAATTTCTTAAAGTACTATATGCGATAAATTGTCCTTTTCAGGTTAACTGTATTTCTTAAACCACTATATGCGATAAATTGTCTCTTCAGGAAAAGTACATTTTTAAAACTATTATATGAGAAAAACTGTCCTTTTCATGTAAACTTTATTTCTTAAAACACCATATGCTATGGACTGTCCTAGTACTGAAAGCAAATTTCTTAAACTAATATATGCGATAAATTGTCCTTTTCAGGTCAACTTTATTCCTTAAATTACTATATGCGATGAACTATCTTCTTCATGAAAAACAACTTTCTTAAACTAATATATGCGATAAATTGTCCTTTTCAGGTCAACTTTATTTCTTAAACCACTATATGCGATGAATTATCTCTTCAGAAAAAGTAAATTTCTTAAACTAATATATGCGATAAATTGTCCTTTTCAGGTCAACTTTATTTCTTAAACCACTATATGCGATGAATTATCTCTTCAGAAAAAGTAAATTTCTTAAACTACTATATACGATAAATTGTCCTTTTCAGGTCAACTTTATTTCTTAAACCACTATATGCGATATATTGTCTCTTCAGAAAAAGTTAATTTCTTAAACTACTATATGCGATAAATTGTCCTTTTCAGGTCAACTTTATTTCTTAAACCACTATATGCGATAGATTGTCCTAAAAAGGATAGGTTCCTTTCTCAAATTAGTAAATGTGATTAATGGTCCTGAAAGAGAGAATGTCATTTCTAAAATTAATACATGATTTAAATTCTCATTTTTCATGACAAGTTGCTTATCAAGTGCACACGAGCCGACGAAGCAACTTCTGTAGCATTCCGTTTTTGTCGAGAATACAACTGTCGCTAAACATCTGACTGTGTTACATTTGTTTTGGTTATGTTGATTTTTCTTTAATCATTTAAAGAACAAATTGATGTCTTAAGCTACTACAGACAATACATTGTCCTCCTCCTTGCAAACGAAGCAACTAAAACCCCACTCACAGGACGCGACTTCGCTCGCCGCTACTTGTAGCAGCGAGTATCCGTCGCAGCGACCGAGCTGGTCACACGCGACGATTTCACTCGCCGCTACTTGCAGTAGCGAGTCGACTAGCCGTCTAGCAGTTCGTTGCCTTTGTTTACAGCGAAGACATATCGCGGGTCAGGCGCCAGATTTTTTTTCAAACAAAACAAGCCTTGGTTTATAAACATCGTCAGTTCCTGCTCCATTGTTCATAGATTTCTTCACTTTATTAATTCCATTCCTATATGCATTCTTCAATTTTTTAATTTTATTTTTCAAATCATCTTCGCAAGGATTCTCAAAACCAGCCTCAATTAGTTCATCCATTAAATATTTAACATTTTTCTCCCACGCATTTTTCTTAATATACTTTATATTGTTTATATCCTACAAACTTTGTAGTTTCTGTAAATATCAAGAAATCTACTGATTTCATTAGCTGATCACTTCAAACTTTATTTTTCTGTCATGGCAACAAACTGTATGACTGTGCGGTTATATGAATCGAATATTGATTCGTAGCAACCGCTATTAGGTATTCAAAAGTCATAAAATCTCGCGATAACAGGTCACTTGATCATAAAATCTCGCGATGCTAGGTCACGTGATGATAAAATTTCGCAATACCAGGTTATGTGATCATGAAATCGCGCGCTACTTGCGGCTAAAGTTTAACATGTTAAAATTTAGTTGCGGCGAGTAAACTAGTCACAGGTTGGATGTGCTAATGGCGACTAAAGTTGAACATGTTCAACTTTAGTCGCGGCGAGTAAACTAGTCACACGTTGGATGTGCTACTTGCGACTAAAGTTGAACATGTTCAACTTTAGTTGTGGCGAGTAAACTAGTAGCAGGTTGGATGTGCTACTTGCGGCTAAAGTTTAACATGCTAAAATTTAGTCGCGGCAAGTAAACTAGTCACAGGTTGGATGTGCTACTTGCGACTAAAGTTGAACATGTTAAACTTTAGTTGCGGCGAGTAAACTAGTCGCAGGTTGGATGTGCTACTGCAGTAGCGGCGAGTGAAGCCGCTTTACATTTTTTGTCGCGAATAAAACTGGCTAACACCTCCTATGAACTTATTTTATTTCATGTTGCCTGAGAATACCAGACCACGGGGCGGGACCGTTGGATTCTTAATAAGGTAGCTATCGGCCATGACAGTTGGTGGTTGGAAACGTTTCTTATTTTTAACCAGGCAAACGGACATGCAATAATAATAATAATAATAATAATAATAATAATAATAATAATAATAATAATAATAATAATAATAATAATACTCTATTAATGAATATGATTATGATGATGATGATGATGATGATAATAATAATGATAGTAATAATAATAATAGTAGTAGTAGTAGTAGTAGTAGTAGTGGTGGTGGTGGTGGTGATGATGATGATAATAATAATAATAATAATAATAATAATAATAATAATAATAAGAAGAAGAAGAAGAAGAAGAAGCCGTAACTACCGTCGACGTGATTTGAACTGGTTGCTATAGTCTCTTTGCCTCATTCACATGCTTTTCTCATCTTAGACAAGACTTGAACCACCACTGTAGACCGATGCAATCAAACTTGGCGTCTCTCTCTTTGATTATTAGATTACAATCTAATGCAATTGCGGCTCGGAACGATATAATTCCTAAACGATTCAACTGAACAACTTGAGCCAAAAAAATCCGCATCTCTTTTGTCTGAAGGCCGCCATTTTCGCTTACGTCTTTGTGCAGTTTTCTTTGCGTTTCTTTTAATTCGCTGGATCGGCGTTCATTTCCTTTTATTGACATAAATTCCAACCATTTGTGATGTTACTCTCGTCGTAATGAGCGCAGCTTTTTCTTTCTTCTTTTTAAGATACGTCGGCGTTGCCATTTTTCATTCGGTCGCTCCGTCACGTTTCAGTTTGAATCAGAATTTACCACGCCAAACGTAGACGCATTTTATTTACGTGCGCCCAAACATATCAATAAGAGGCTCTGTCTGTCACGCTGAAGTTGTAATAGAATTTTTGGTCAGTCCGTTGAGTTGAAATTTGAAATAACATTATCGTCTTCTGTTGAAATTAAACAATCCTTGTCATATCGAGCTTAACTTTTAAAATATCATTATCGTCAGCCTCTCTATAATTAGTTCAGAATAACGTTGGTCTGTTGTCTTTAAGTTTGAAATAATATTATCGTCAGCCTCTCTATATTAGTTGATAATCACATTAACATCGGTCTGTTGTCTTTAAGTTTGAAATAATATTATCGTCAGTCTTTCTATAATTAGTTAAGCATAACGTCGGCCTGTTTTGTTTAAGTTTGTAAATAATATTATCGTCAGCCTCTTTATAATTAGTTGAGAATCACATTAACATCGGTCTGTTTTGTTTAAGTTTGTAAATAATATTATCGTCATCCTCTTCATAATTAGTTGAGAATCACATACACGTCGGTCTGTTTGTTTAAGTTTGTAAATAATATTATCGTTAGCCTCTTTATAATTAGTTGACAATCCCATTTACGTCGGTCTGTTTTCTAAAAGGTTGTAAATAATATTATCGTCAGCCTCTTTATAATTAGTTGACAATCCCATTTACGTCGGTCTGTTTTCTAAAAGGTTGTAAATAATATTATCGTTAGCCTCTTTATAATTAGTTGACAATCCCATTTACGTCGGTCTGTTTTCTAAAAGGTTGTAAATAATATTATCGTCAGCCTCTTTATAATTAGTTGACAATCCCATTTACGTCGGTCTGTTTTTTAAAAGGTTGTAAATAATATTATCGTCAGCCTCTTTATAATTAGTTGACAATCCCATTTACGTCGGTCTGTTTTTTAAAAGGTTGTAAATAATATTATCGTCAGCCTCTTTATAATTAGTTGACAATCCCATTTACGTCGGTCTGTTTTCTAAAAGTTTGTAAATAATATTATCGTCAGCCTCTTTATAATTAGTTGACAATCCCATTTACGTCGGTCTGTTTTCTAAAAGGTTGTAAATAATATTATCGTCAGTCTCTTTATAATTAGTTGACAATCCCATTTACGTCGGTCTGTTTTCTTTAAGTTTGAAATAATATTATCGTCAGCCTCTTTATAATTAGTTGAGAATCACATACACGTCAGTCTGTTTTCTTTAAGTTTGTAAATAATACTATCGTCAGCCTCTTTATAATTAGTTGACAATCACATTAACGTCGGTCTGTTTTCTTTAAGTTTGTAAATAATATTATCGTCAGCCTCTTTATAATTAGTTGACAATCACATTAACGTCGGTCTGTTTTCTTTAAGTTTGAAATAATATTATCGTCAGCCTCTTTATAATTAGTTGAGAATCACATACACGTCGGTCTGTTTTCTTTAAGTTTGTAAATAATATTATCGTCAGCCTCTTTATAATTAGTTGACAATCACATTAACGTCGGTCTGTTTTCTTTAAGTTTGTAAATAATATTATCGTCAGCCTCTTTATAATTAGTTGACAATCACATTAACGTCGGTCTGTTTTCTTAAAGTTTGTAAATAATATCGTCAGCCTCTTTATAATTAGTTGAGAATCACATTAACGTCGGTCTGTTTTCTTTAAGTTTGTAAATAATATTATCGTCAGCCTCTTTATAATTAGTTGAGAATCACATTAATGTAGGTCTGTTTTCTTTAAGTTTTTCAATAATATTATCGTCAGCCTCTTTATAATTAGTTGACAATCACATTAACGTCGGTCTGTTTTCTTTAAGTTTGTAAATAATATTATCGTCAGCCTCTTTATAATTAGTTGATAATCACATTAATGTAGGTCTGTTTTCTTTAAGTTTGTAAATAATATTATCGTCAGCCTCTTTATAATTAGTTGAGAATCACATTAATGTAGGTCTGTTTTCTTTAAGTTTGTAAATAATATTATCGTCAGCCTCTTTATAATTAGTTGACAATCACATTAACGTCGGTCTGTTTTTGTTAAGTTTGTAAATAATATTATCGTCAGCCTCTTTATAATTAGTTGACAATCACATACACGTCGGTCTGTTTTCTTTAAGTTTGTAAATAATATTATCGTCAGCCTCTTTATAATTAGTTGAGAATCACATTAATGTAGGTCTGTTTTCTGTAAGTTTGAAATAATATTATCGTCTGACTGTCTGCTTAATATTTTAAATAGCATTATCGGGCGTTTATCTAGCTTAAGCTGCACATAAAATTATCTTGCTTATCTGAGCAATAGCATTATCGTCGGTTGGTTTAGCTTCAGTAAAGAATAACGTTATCGTCTGTCTTTTTAGTTCAAACTTAAAATAGCATTGTCAGCGGTCTTTCTAGTTTAATTGGAAAATACCATTATTGTCGGTCTGTCAACTTTTAGTTTAAAAAGCTTTATAATCGGTCTATCAAGTTCAAGTTAAAAATAGAATTATCATCTGACTTGTAAGTTTAAGTTAAACATTACCTTATCGTTAGTCTGTCAACTTTACGTTAAAATAACATTACCGTCAGTCTGTCAGATTCAAGTTAAAAATAGCATTAAGGCCTCTCTGTCCAGTTTGAGTTGAAATAACATTATCCTCGGTGTGTCCAGTTCAAATTAAATAGCATTATCGTCGCTCTGTCAAGTTAAAGTTAAAAATAGCATTAACATCTGTCTGCCAAGTTTAAGGTCAACATGACATTATCCTCGATGGTCCAGTTTAAATAAATATGTTATTATCGTCAGTCTGTCAAGTTTAAGTTGAAATAGAATTATCGTCGTCTGTAAATTTCAAATCAAAATAGCATTATCATCTGTCTGTCAAGTTGGAGTAAAAATAAACATATTCGTCGGTGTGTCCAGTTCAAATTAAAACAGCATTGTCGTCGGTCTGTCAAGTCTAAGTTTAAATAGAATTATCGTGGTCTGTCTAAATTCAGTTAGTATGAGCATCGGTCTGTCTAAAGTTTGAAATACTATTTTCACATTTTTGTCTCTTTTAAGTTTTAATTGAGTAAAAAAAATTCTTTGGTCTGTTATTCTTAAGTTTGAAACTGTATTTTTGGTGGTTGAGGTTAGGGTTAAAGTTAAGGATATGGGTTAGGGTTAGGGGTAGGTTAAGATTAGGGTTAGGGTTATAGTTTAGAGTTAGGGTTAAGGTTAGGGTTAGGGTAATAGCTTAGGGTTAGGGTTAGGGTTTAGGGTTAGGGTTAAAGTTTAGGATTAGGGTTACGGTTAGGGTTAGGGTTATAGTTTAGGGTTAGGGTTAGGGTTTAGGGTTAGGGTTAAAGTTTAAGGTTAGGGTTAAGGTTAGGGTTAGGGTTATAGTTTAGGGTTAGGGTTTAGGGTTAGGGTTAAAGTTTAGGATTAGGGTAAAGGTTAGGGTTAGGGTTATAGTTTAGGGTTAGGGTTAGGGTTTAGGGTTAGGGTTAAAGTTTAGGGTTAGGGTTAAGGTTAGGGTTAAAGTTAGGGTTAAGGGTTAGGGTTAAGGTTCAGGGTTAGGGTTAAAGTTTAGGGTTAGGGTTAGGGTTAGGGTTAGGGTTAAAGTTTAGGGTTAGGGTTAGGGTTAAGGTTAAGGTTAGGGTTAGGGTTAGGGTTCAGGGTTAGGGTTCAAGTTTAGGGTTAGGGTAAGGGTTAGGGTTAGGGGTAGGGTTAGGGTTCAAGTTTAGGGTTAGGGTTAGGGTTAGAGGTAGGGTTAGGGTTAGGGTTCAGGGTTAGAGTTAAAGTTAAGGGTTAGGGTTAGGGTTAAGGTTAGGGTTAAGGTTAGGGTTTAAGGTTAGAGTTAGGTTTCAGGGTTAGGGTTCAAGTTTAGGGTTAGGGTTAGGGTTAGGGTTAAAGTTTAGGGTTAGGGTTAGGGTTAGGGTTAAGGTTAAGGTTAGGGTTAGGGTTAGGTTTCAGGGTTAGGGTTCAAGTTTAGGGTTAGGGTAAGGGTTAGGGTTAGGGGTAGGGTTAGGGTTCAAGTTTAGGGTCAGGGTTAGGGTTAGGGGTAGGGTTAGGGTTAGGGTTAAGGTTAAGGTTAGGGTTAAGGTTAGGGTTTAGGGTTAGGGTTAGGGTTCAGGGTTAGAGTTAAAGTTAAGGGTTAGGGTTAGGGTTAGGGTTAGGGTTAAGGTTAGAGTTTAGGGTTAGGGTTAGGGTTCAGGGTTAGGGTTCAAGTTTAGGGTTAGGGTTAGGGTTAGGGTTAGGGTTAGGGTTAAGGTTAGGGTTAAGGTTAGGGTTCAAGTTTAGGGTTAGGGTTAGGGGTAGGGTTAGGGTTAGAGTTAGGGTTAAGGTTAGGGTTTAGGGTTAGGTTTAGGGTTAGGTTTAGGGTTAGGGTAAGGGTAAGGTTAAGGGAAAGGGTTAGGGTTAGGGTTAGGGTTAAAATATAATTTTCATCGCTTTTTTATGCTTAATTTAAAATTTAATTTTATTTTTGTTTGTTTCTTTCTCAGTTTGAAATAGCATTTTCGTTTGTGTTTCAAATAGAAATTTTCATTCAATTTTCGTCGGTCTGTTAGGCTAAAGTTCATAATAAAACTGTTGTTTGTCTGTCACGCTTAAGTTTGGAATTGCGTGTTCGTAGGTTTGTTACGCTTCAGTTAAACATAGAATTTGCATCGCTAACCGCACAGATTAAATGAACCTATCTTCAGATTTTCAGTTATTTTGTTATTGGTTGTTGTTGTTGTTGTTGTTATTGTTGTTTTCTTCCAGTGGTTCAAGTAGCGCATTGAATAAAACAACGTAATCCGATTGGTTGAAATTAAAAGACTAAAAGAAAGACGCGGATCTCTTCCTGTTAGACACGATTGAACAATGGCTTAGAGAAACGGCGCGTATTGACACATCGACTGGATAAGGACTGTAAATATTCCAAGAACGATGCGAGCAGAATGGTCTTTCTTTGAGGATCGTCGCTTTATTTGTTTCTTCCTTGAGAAGTTTTATTCAAACAAACGCCTTTATTCGCTCAATCCTTCTAGAAAGCATGAATATATATATATAAAAAAAAAACACGAATTATAGAAATTTATTTTCGGTTCCTTTAGAAGTGCATGGAAGTTATGGAATAAGTTTTCGATCGTTTCTGTTTTGAAAGATCCAAGAAAATAGAGGAAATAAATATTGTAATTAGTCTTGAATGAAGAATGTGTTCGGTTTCGGAATTTTTTTAGATGGAGAATGGTAAGTTGTATTATTTGTATTATTTGAACTACAATTCTCATCTTGGATGTTCTTCTAAAAACTTTTCGATCTATATAATCTCTAACCGTCTTCAGATGTGTCTTGTCAGGACTCGGGAATCTGTACAAAATTTAAAACGGAACGCTTTATTTAATCTACCGTGAAAACTTGCTCTTGTTTCGTCAGCTATGACTGGAAAAAAAGTTATAAGTAATTCATAATTCCATTAGTATCTTCAGCGCAACGGATAAAAGTGCTAGGTGTAATCAGTTCAAGTTTAAGTATTCTCGGCACAACAGTTTTGCACCAGCTTACCTAAATTCAAATCGAGACAATATAATTTACTAAATTCAAATCAAGACAATATAATTTACTAAATGCAAATCGAGACAATATAATTTACTAAATTAAAATCGAGACAATATAATTTACTAAATTCAAATCAAGACAATATAATTCACTAAATTCAAATCGAGACAATATAATTTACTAAATTCAAATCGAGACAATATAATTTACTAAATTAAAATCGAGACAATATAATTTACTAAATTCAAATCAAGACAATATAATTCACTAAATTCAAATCGAGACAATATAATTTACTAAATTCAAATCAAGACAATATAATTCACTAAATTCAAATCGAGACAATATAATTTACTAAATTCAAATCGAGACAATATAATTTACTAAATTCAAATCGAGACAATATAATTCACTAAATTCAAATCAAGACAATATAATTTACTAAATTCAAATCAAGACAATATAATTTACTAAATTCAAATCGAGACAATATAATTTACTAAATTCAAATCAAGACAATATAATTTACTAAATTCAAATCGAGACAATATAATTTACTAAATTAAAATCGAGATAATATAATTTACTAAATTCAAATCAAGACAATATAATTCACTAAATTCAAATCGAGACAATATAATTTACTAAATTCAAATCGAGACAATATAATTTACTAAATTCAAATCGAGACAATATAATTCACTAAATTCAAATCAAGACAATATAATTCACTAAATTCAAATCGAGACAATATAATTTACTAAATGCAAATCGAGACAATATAATTCACTAAATTCAAATCAAGACAATATAATTTACTAAATTCAAATCAAGACAATATAATTTACTAAATGCAAATCAAGACAATATAATTCACTAAATTCAAATCAAGACAATATAATTTACTAAATTCAAATCAAGACAATATAATTTACTAAATTCAAATCAAGACAATATAATTTACTAAATGCAAATCGAGACAATATAATTTACTAAATTCAAATCGAGACAATATAATTTACTAAATTCAAATCAAGACAATATAATTTACTAAATTCAAATCAAGACAATATAATTTACTAAATTCAAATCAAGACAATATAATTTACTAAATTCAAATCAAGACAATATAATTTACTAAATTTAAATCAAGACAATATAATTTACTAAATTCAAATCAAGACAATATAATTTACTAAATTCAAATCAAGACAATATAATTTTCTAAATTCAAATCGAGACAATATAGTTTACTAAATTCAAATCGAGACAATATAATTCACTAAATTCAAATCAAGACAATATAATTTACTAAATTCAAATCAAGACAATATAATTTACTAAATTTAAATCAAGACAATATAGTTTACTAAATTCAAATCGAGACAATATAATTTACTAAATTCAAATCAAGACAATATAATTCACTAAATTCAAATCAAGACAATATAAGTTACTAAATTCAAATCAAGACAATGTAAGTTACTAAATTCAAATCAAGACAATATAATTTACTAAATTCAAATCAAGACAATATAATTTACTAAATTCAAATCAAGACAATATAATTTACTAAATTCAAATCAAGACAATATAATTTACTAAATTCAAATCAAGACAATATAATTTACTAAATTCAAATCGAGACAATATAATTTACTAAATTCAAATCGAGACAATATAATTTACTTAATTCAAATCAAGACAATATAATTTACTAAATTCAAATCAAGACAATATAATTCACTAAATTCAAATCAAGACAATATAATTTACTAAATTCAAATCAAGACAATATAATTTACTAAATTCAAATCAAGACAATATAATTTACTAAATTCAAATCAAGACAATATAATTTACTAAATTCAAATCAAGACAATATAATTTACTAAATTCAAATCGAGACAATATAATTTACTAAATTCAAATCGAGACAATATAATTTACTAAATTCAAATCGAGACAATATAATTTACTTAATTCAAATCAAGACAATATAATTTACTAAATTCAAATCAAGACAATATAATTCACTAAATTCAAATCAAGACAATATAATTTACTAAATTCAAATCAAGACAATATAATTTACTAAATTCAAATCAAGACAATATAGTTTACTAAATTCAAATCGAGACAATATAATTTACTAAATTCAAATCAAGACAATATAATTTACTAAATTCAAATCAAGACAATATAATTTACTAAATTTAAATCAAGACAATATAGTTTACTAAATTCAAATCGAGACAATATAATTTACTAAATTCAAATCAAGACAATATAATTCACTAAATTCAAATCAAGACAATATAAGTTACTAAATTCAAATCAAGACAATGTAAGTTACTAAATTCAAATCAAGACAATATAATTTACTAAATTCAAATCAAGACAATATAATTTACTAAATTCAAATCAAGACAATATAATTTACTAAATTCAAATCAAGACAATATAATTTACTAAATTCAAATCAAGACAATATAATTTACTAAATTCAAATCGAGACAATATAATTTACTAAATTCAAATCGAGACAATATAATTTACTTAATTCAAATCAAGACAATATAATTTACTTAATTCAAATCAAGACAATATAATTTACTAAATGCAAATCTAATATATATAAATTTTGAAATGAAATGCTGTGCCTACAGTACGCCACATCAAGCCATAATTCGTTTTGTAGCATTGCCAAATATCGTTCGCTAGTCACAGTCTGCTCGAACAAATAAGGCCCGAAAATCCCTTTCCTGCGAAATCACGCCCAAACAGTTGTCGTTGAAGACTGAATACATTGTTCAGGGACCTAGTTGCTCTTGGATATCGAGACAGATTGAACAAAATCATTGAAAATGAGTGAACTCACATTGAAGTGGATAACAATTGTTACGTGCGTTGTATTCATCTGAAACTTTTACCATATAAACTTATAATGTGTTTCTATATCGTGTAAACAATTCATTAAAATCTGCTAGAAGAAGTAGCTGAGATGTTACTATTTGAAACTCGCTCAAGATAACTTGGACACCCGGTATATACCTAACTTCTAAAAGATATGTAATGAATGATGAACATCGTTTAACCAAACTGTTTGCGGCAGTGCGATGCGATCGTCAAAATTGATAGGTAAAATGTATCTTACAAACCCATTAAAATATTAAAAAGAAATTAAAATTTACGGAATATTTATTAATTGATGTCAAATAGCTACTGTTAAAA
>OY744547.1:66727715-66775215 GCA_963556195.1 Sepiola atlantica
ACATCGACATGCCAGTGTCGCAGATTTTGTACATGTCTGTGTAAATAAAAATAGTCATATATAAAAACTCCATGTGATATTGAGCACTCTTTATACACCCGGTTGAAATTCTTTGGATTACTACCCTGTGGATGTTTTACCTGGATTATATATATATATATATATATATATGTTTCGGAATTTTTGAGACAGATTCCCGAGTCGGACAGAAAGATTCCCAAGTTCGACAAAGTACACCTGCAGAAGGTCGGAGGTTACATTGGCCGAATCTTTCTGATAAAAACACCCAGGATGAGAACAGTAGTCCGAATATTCCAAATTCTACATATATATATATATATATATATATATATATATATATATATATATATATATATTAAGTTATTAAAATGTATTTATAATTATTAACCTATACGGAGGAACCGGTGTTCACTCCCCTGTTGGTATATACCCCGAAGAGTCGGATCCACCGTAGAGCCAGAAATAAAATGAAAAAAAAAACGTCTTGCTTCTGAGAAAAATGCATTCAATTGAAAGTCTTAGCAAAAAATAAATAAATGATTTTATCATGTAAAATTGCATAATTTTTATGTTTTTCAAAATTCAATATAAATATTAAGACACATGGTGTTTCAAAGATGTTACCTATTTTCTTATTGAAAAGGCGTCAAACCAGCGCAACAACATCGATCGAACTGTACTGCACTTTAAACTATCGTCTCTAACAACTTGACGTGTTTGTTCTGACTCTATAGCATTTGCTCGATATGTCATTTCAATCTTTTCTATCGTAGAGCAAATTCTATTTAAGAGTTACGTGTGACAAACCACCCAAATGGACTAACACTTATTAACTCTTTACGTTTATCGATGAAAATACCGATTTCACACATAAGTGTTACAAATGGATAAAAAAAATGATATTTCAAACTTAAGCGTGACTTACCGACCGACAGACAAAGCTTGTTATAATTTTTCTTAGCTACATCAAACTTAAGATATGTCCATTCAAATTCATGGTTGAACATGCTATTTCCAAAACGAAGCGTGACAGATAGACGGTCAACCGACCGCGCCTCTCATAAGTATACAAGGTCGCATAAAAAAACTGAAGTAAAAAAAAAAATGATTGAATTTTAAAATGAAACCGTTTATAAAAATAAATGACAAATTATCGGCCATATTGGGGCCTTTTGTGATGTCACTTCTCAGAGAGAAACCGGTTAATTTCTTCGCCATTGAAACGGAATACAATTAGACATCGTTGAAAGCTGACTTTTACGATCACTCTTTTGGCGCTTCTCCATTAAACAAAATGGCGGCAATAAATTTGGCCAGCAAAGCAAACGACAGTTATAATCTCGCCGAGTCATATTCGTGTGGATTGTTGGTTGAACCCTTTCTGTGTATAGAAAGCGCTGAAAATAAGGTCTTAAATATCGATAATACGTTCCTTGTACTTGGCTAGGAAACTTCTCACATATGTCAGTACCCAATGTGTCTAACTCCGCCCGCAGGGTTCTTCTCCGATACAAGTGCCACTTATCATAGCCTCCACCCTCAAGGTTTCAGACAAAATAACAAATATTTGAAAACTCTTTAAATACGAATTTTACTACAAAATACTAAACCCTTTCTTTGCATAAATCGTGCTGAAATTAGGGGTCTTAAACATCGGCCAGAAGTTCCCATTAGTAAGCAGAGACATTTGTCACATCTACAATCATCATATCTTCTCAATGTTTGTGTTTATGGATTATTGTGTGATATTTGTGTGTTCCTTACAGAGAGAAAGTTTAGAGAGTCTACATAAAATGTAAAAGTGTTTTCTTATGTAAAATTCATCAGGGAAGACAATGGAAGTGTCTCCAAATCGCTAAGTGCAATCCTAAAGGGCTATGTATGCATCATTCCCTTAAAATATCAAATATATCTTATTTAGATGGAATTAAAATCATATGTATAACATTTCCAGGGAAGACAATGGAAGATTCCCACATCGCTAAGTGCCCTCCTAACCTAAGAGAGTTATAGTGGTCGAGCTTCCTTTAAAACTTTAAATATATCCAATTTTGATTAAATTTATAACATATGTATACAATTGTCTGGAGAAGACAATGGAAGTGGTCCATAATCTCTACGTTACCCATTTCGAGAGAACCCCTTTGAAACTTCAAATACGTATATCTGATTTTAATGAAATTTAAACCATACGTATGAGACCCAAATTCAGGGAATCCTCTAGGATCTCAGCTTCTTCCTAATAAATGTAAATAAGTCTTCTCTACACTGACGATTCTCGTAAGGATCAAGTGTATACGGATGTGGATGAAACAGATATATATATATATATATATATATATATATATATATATATATATATATATATATATATATATATAATTATTTTTATTTACACAGACATGTACAAAATCTGCGACACTGGCATGTCGATGTTATCGATCAACAGCTATTATAAACTGATATCTCATCAGGAAGAGTTCTTTCCAAATAGGATCTAAGGGTAAGATCGGATTCTAACTCTTCCTGATTAGATCTCAGTTTATAATAGCTGTTGATATATATATATTGATGAGTTGCATTCCACTGACCAAAGAAAAACGTAAGTCCACAATCATGATATTTCGTTTTTGATTTCGGCGAATGCTTACATTTTTTCTGTCTTACCAACGTTTCACAACTATAAACAAGACGGAAAAAATAGAAACATGCGCCAAAGTAAAATAATAAATATGAAAATTATGACGTTTTTCATTTGGACACTGGAATGCAACAATAAATAGAGATGCTCTTAAGCCGGAGAAATAGCTTAATGAAGCTTGTAATCTGAAACAATTTGGATAATATAACCAAGGATATATAACCTAAAAATATATATACTTAGCTTTCATAGAATTTAATTTCAATGAAGAAAAATAAAATTGTGTAGAATTCCACGCGATCCAAATATAAATAAAGTGAGTGAGATCATTGGACACGAGACCAAGAATGGGATCGAGGCGAACCATTAAATATGGTAATACTCTGATTAACGAAATAGAGGGAGAAAGAGATAGATAGGGAGATGAAATGGAAGATATATATATATATATATATATATATATATATATATATATATATATATATATATATATATATAGAGAGAGAGAGAGAGAGATAGATAGATAGATAGGTAGATAGAGATAGAGATAGATAGAGAGAGAAAGAGAGAAGTAGAGATGAAAAGCAAAGTGATTCAGATACAAAAAAGTACAACATATGTAAACAGAAAGTGTGAGTTGAGATAGATATAGATATAGATAGATAGAGAGAGAGAGAGAGAGAGAGAGAGAGAGAGAAAGAGAAAGAGAGAGTTGGGGAAGCATGGAAATATAATCAAAACAAAGACAAAATATAAACCAAATAACGATATATATATATATATATATATATATATATATATATATATATATATAGAGAGAGAGAGAGAGAGAGAGAGAGAGAGAGAGAAATAAGAAAATGGAAAATAGTAATTAGTGATAACGAGAACGTGAAAGAAAGAGAGAGGAGGGGCCTAGAGAGACAGAGAGAGAGACAGAGAGAGAGAAAGAGATGGAGAGAGTGCGAACATAATTAAGGAAAGACAAGATTATAAACCATATATATATATATATATCTTTCTCATATATATATATATATATATATATATATATATATATATATATATATATATATATATATGAGAAAGATAGCGGGTTGAGACGCTGAATTAGACATATAATGAAAGAAAAAGAAAAAAAGCAAAAGAGAGAGAGAAAGAGAGAGAGAGAAAGAGAGAAAAGGAGAGAGAGAGAGAGAAAGAAAGAGAGAGAGAAAGAAAAAAAGAGAGAAAGAGAGAAAGAAAGAAAGAGAGAGAGAGAAAGAGAGAGACATAGTAATAGACAAAACTATCGGAATCTGTCGGAATCACTAAAAATGCTAATACGCCCCTCGCCGCCGAAATCGGAACCAGCGTTTGAATGTGGCTTTCCTTTTGTGTAAAAAGAGTGAAAAAACAAATAAACAAACGAAAAATAAATCAAATTAAAAAGTTATAATAAAATGTAAAAAAGAAGAAAAAATGTTCTTTTTTAATGCAAAAGTGCAAAATAAAACAACAACAACAACAACAACAACAACAACAACAACGTATCATTTTATATTAAAACGAATTTCTTTTGTCTCGTTCGCCAAATAACGATAGTGCAATTACACGATGCAAATTTATTGATTAATCTGGACGGTCGGGTGACGGGGTGGCACATCGTACATTCCGGCCGAAAGCACATTATTCGGATTCGTTTTTTTATATTTACCTGGAGAGGACAATAAAGGTTTCAACTGCCGACAGCATATTTCTACATGCATATATATATATATATATATATATATATATATATATATATTGGTACAGAAAAATTAGTACAGCATTCGTACTGTCGGTTTCAAGCACAGAAGGACTTAGCTATCCGGCTCTCTACAGCTTCTGTTGTCAGAAGCTGAAGAGAGCCGGGTGGCTAAGTCATTCTGTGCTTGCAACCGACGGTACAAATGCTGTACTAATTTTTCTGTACCAATATACAGGGTGATTCATAAGTCACTTAGCTATTTATTTTTGAAATTCTAAAGTTAAAAAATACGGTAATACAAAACAGAAAGTTTATTCAACAAATTCATTTATGGGAGTTAAAAATTACAGCAAATGTTCAAAATGTCCACCTTCGTTCTGAATGCATAGCTCCATTCTTTTTGGCAAGGAATTTACGACGCTTTGTAGCATATTTGATTGATTATGAAATAAATATAAATAGAAACAAATATATAAACGAAAACATTTAAAATAACAAATAGCAGTAATTAGAGAGTAAGATAACAATTATCAAAAGTTCATAGTATGTTTGTGCTTCATAGTAATCATTTTAAATAGCTAAGTGGAGTGACTTATGAATCACCCTGTATATATATATATATATATATATATATATATATATATATATATGATTTTTTAAAGTTTACCTTACATATATTTAGGCTCTGATGAAAATAATTTTTCTTTGAAAATACATGGATTAAGGATAGGAGACTCCTTGCTTTTGAACTTCTGATGTTTTAACAAATTTTGTATTGGTACAACCGTTTATTTTTATCATTCATATTTAGTATATATATACACACACACACACACACATATATATATATATATATATATATATATATATATATATATATATATATATATATATATATATATATATATATATATACAGGGTGGGCCAAAATAAGGGTCCTATCTTTAAATTTGAATAACTTGAATTTGAATAACTTCCACAAAATAAAAGCTAAACTCACCAAACTTTATGTGTGTGTAGACTGACCCTTCCGAGATTTTTTGAAATAAACAAAACAAATTTTAGCCGAAAAACACTTCTTAAAACTTACAAAAACTAAAGTATTGTTTTTTACACGGTTTTGAGTGTTTTAAGCAAAAATAATGTTTTCTAAATGAGGGTACGTTCCTTAGGGCTAATACGGCTCATGCTTGCTTCGGAAGGGGTCCTTTACTTATTCTAAAAAAAAATTTAAAAAAAATCAATAAATAAAAAAGTTATGAATTTTTAAAAATAGGACCCTTATTTTTGCCCACCCTTTGAATTCACTACTTTAAACCGTATTTTCAAATTTAAATTAGTCTTACACCCTCATTCCTATTACAACAACCTTAATATCGAACTTGAATTAACCAACGGCTATTTCAACTGAGATTTTCCCCCATAATGTGTTAGTATTCGTAATAACAATTTTTAAACTGTAGCTCTGAGTTATACTTCAAGATGGCTATCTGACTGCAATTCTGTCATCTTATTGGCGGGATGATACCATTGTGAGTGTGATCTTGTTTCTGATGTTTATTTGTTGTTTATTTGTGTGGGGGGGAGCTGGATATTTCTTTTTCTTTTCCAGGAACTCTGCACTGGGTATACCACATGATATATGCTTTTCATTTAGGTCTCTGACGAACAGCGAGAGAATGAGATTAATTGCTGTATTGTATTCGTAAAGAGACAATTGTAAGACCACAAGCAATTCTGCTATAGAAAAACAAATAAAAAGTGAACATGATTTCATTACAGACTGAACTTTTGGTCATTGGAATATAAGCAATAAATTATATAAACATTAGAAAGTAATTTGATATAATTTGATATTATTTTTTAATTTACATACTTGATACATTTTGTTTAGTACTTTTGGTTTTACGTTTATTTAATATATTTTAACTTAATTAATGAATATATATATATATATATATATATATATATATATATATATATATATATATATATATATATATATATATATATATAAAGAGGTGTACTTGAATTGAATTTTGATTTGGCTTTTGCTTTCTCTAATTCCTTTCCATTCTCCTTCATTATATATATATATATATATATATATATATATATATATATATATATATATATATATATATATATATATATATATATATATATATATGTATCGAGGCAGCATTTTTTCTTTAAGACACGTATTATTAAAAATAACCGACAATTTTTGTCTGGCTATTTTAGTGTTGATCCCTTCAATTTTCCGGATTAAAATCTTAATCTCGGAAGGAAATTGGCTGATGAAACTGCCATAGTGTACATGTTGGTCCAGAGTACTTTCTGACCCGTCTGGGTCCATCGTCAGTGGAATAATGACAAACAGGTAAAGACCTGGAGTGAGATTTATAATTAATTATGGCGGGAAAATTTAACTATGTTTATTAGGTATTATAAGCATTTAAGTATATTAGTGCTAGTGTTAAAATTAATCTTGTTAATAGCAGGTTGTTTTAGTTTTAATGAGTATGAGTATGAGTATACGAGTATACGAGTTTAAATGTCCTTTGGGAGACTGTGTCTCCGACAACCAACAAGAACACGTATATATTGGCTCGACCACCACGACTCTGTCCAGGAGGTTGACCATGCATCTATCCGATAATAGTGCTATAGCTAGACACCTTACTAATGAACATTCCTGTCCCCGCTCTCAAATCCGAAAACTTCTCGTAGACAATACTAAAATCCTAGAACATAATACTAATACTCAAAAACTCCACATACTAGAAGCTTTACTCCAACTTAATTTTGTAGCCACAGGGTAAATAATTCGGAGAATCTCTGCTGTCTTTATATAATAGTGCTCAATAATTGATAGAGATATGTATTTATAGAATAAAGTAAAGTTAGTTTCTCTCCGCACCGCATTCAACCATAATAGGACAATAACCAAAACGTTCATATAATCATCTGTTCCGGAATCCATGGTAATTTTAATAATATTTTATAATTTTAATATTATAAAATAATATTGAAATTAACCCCCTAAATAAATTCTATAAAGAAAAGAATCAAATAAAAAATTAAAAAAAAACATATTAAATTTTTTTTTAAATCTTAAAGTAAAAATAATGTAAATATTTGAAAAGGTATAAAAACATAGAATGATATAAGAGTAAGATGTATATACAAAAATCTACGGTTTAAGATACATGGAGAGTTCTCAAGGTCAGATTCGAAGATTACAGTGTATAGTAAAATCCCGGTTTTGTATGTGAAATGAATTTAAGCAGCCAGAATTGTATAGAAATTCGATTCTTAGCAGTAAGAGAAAACAAATTCTATAGCGAAAATATACGCAGAAGGCTCCAGAAACATGGTATTAAAATATTCGTCCAAACGGAAATTGCGACAATTTCGAAAAAGTTTTTAAAAGTTTGAATTCGAAAGCCATTGTATTAAAATTCTTCCTGGGCTTGAAAGAAGGAAATTAAAAAAAATTACTTCAGTCAAAATGAAAAGTAATTATAATTACAATAATTAATTTTTATTTTGATCACTTACTTATTTATCTTGTGTATCGAACATTAACTCTTTATGATAAGTTATATTTTAAAGATATATTTTATATCTTCATCTTCCTTTGTTACTATATATATATATATATATATATATATATATATATATATATAATTTTGTATACACTATATGTGTGTACATTTACAGAATGGGAAGAAATAATTGTTTGTAGCAAAATAATTTTTTAATGAACTAGAATTATATCATGTAAAAACTACGTATATATATATATATATATATATATATATATATATATATATATATATATATATATGATAATTTATTTCATATTGACTACAAAATTGATTTTGTTTCACGAGAGCGATTTGAGGCGCTCCCGATCGTCAGGTCTTGAAATAACATCATGGTAATGTTATTTCAAGACCTGACGATCGGGAGCGCCTCAAATCGCTCTCGTGAAACAAAATCAATTTTGTAGTCAAAATGAAATAATTTATCATATATATTTATATTTCTGCTCTATATTTTTATTGAGCACTCTCATAAACCTGGTTCAACTCTCCTGGATTTATACCCTGTGGATATATAACATACCCGGATTATATATATATATATATATATATATATACATATATATATATATATATGCTGTTTCATTAACGCTCGCAAAGAACGTCAGCTCTTCCGGCTATAATGGAATCAATTCCATTATAGATTGAAGAGTTGACGTTCTTTTTGAGCGTTAATGAAACAGCATATATTTTGTCGCAATTAATGGAATCAAATCACCAACAACAAAAAAAATATATATTTTGCTCTGAATTTTCATTGAGCACTCTCATAAACCCGGTTTCAACTTCCTTCGGATTTATACCCCCTGGATATTTGTAACAAGTTTATTATATATATATATATATATATATATATATATATATATATATATATATATATATATATATATATATATATATATGAGGAACAGGGGAATAAAGGTTCGATCTATACTGTTAAAGTAGAACCTATCAGTAAAATTAAATGCTCGATATACGAGATAGCCCAATTCTATAAACCAACGTGATGGTTTAGGGTTAGGGTTTAATTTCCTTTTTCATTTTATATTATATTTATTTCATATCTTTTAAAATATTTACTTTTGGATATTTCCGTTAACCAACTTTATGTTTGCTTCTCTGACAATAAGATACCATTTTTTGAAAAGCCATGGTTTAAGGAAAGAATGATAAAATTAATTTTATTCAAAGCCGCTTGTCTTGAAACACTGATGATATAATAGATATTGTATTTTGTACAATTTTTATTCTTAATCCTTCACTTGTCTTTATATATATATATATATATATATATATATATATATATATATATATATATATATATATATAATATATATATATATATATATAATATATATATATATATATATATATATATATATATATATATATATATATATATATGTGTGTGTGTGTGGGTGTGTGTTGGCGAATTGATAGTGTACTTTATTACAATGTATTAATGCTGTCAAAACAGTGTTTTCTTTATCCTTCCTCCATTAAAATAATTCAATAATGCAGTTGAAAGCTCGCCCATATATAATTGATCTTCCGCTGTGAAAACAAAAATCGTAAAATATCGCTCGCTTACTTTCCGACATTTTCTCTCTGTATTTTTCCTTTCATGGTTCACCTAACTTAAAGCCCAGACATATAAACATTGGACTCTTAACATTGACCGAGGAGAGCAGGTTGCAAAAAACAAAAAACAACAAAAACACACACATAAATAAAACAAAAAGCAAATAATTCCAAAGACGACAAAGAAACCATCTTAAACATAATTTCCGACCAGCAGAATAACCCGATGCTGCTCGGGATGAAATGGTGTATACAAGCTTTCTGTAGGAAACTCGATTGCACAATGTAGCTTATCTACGGTGTATGTTTGCGAATTTAAGAGGGTTCGATGTGACCGTTACTGAGGTTAGACAAAAAGGTCAGGATTTGCGCGCTCTTGCCTACAAACATGCTTGAACAGCCCCGTCAGCATCTCACGGTAGAAGAGCCTCGGGCGATTAGCGATAAACTAACCCCTTCTCAGGAGACTGAACGCAAACATACTTCAGACCGATGGCAACAAAGTCATTGTCAGACTGATTGTCGAGGACTTATCTCTGACTGGTGACATGCCCTCCATTCAGTCTAGAGAGACTATGGACACCCCTTTAAGGGGCTGGCTGCGCGTGTAATTGTGAAGCAAGGGTTGCGCAATTACTAACAACATTCTCCTGAGTCGGTACTGCTTGATTCCAATGGCAAGTAGTTAAAGACGATTAGAAACAATGCCGAGATAAGTAGAGAGCACATACATCACCTGATATTCCCAAACGGTCACCAATTTAGTACTGGCCAGGCTCGACGTCGCTTAACTTCGATGATCTAACGGGAACCGGCGTGTCAACGTGATTGTGCCGTATAACTGGTAAGAACACACTTACTAAAGCTATGCCAGAAACTATGACATCCCTACTCACCAGAAAATCAATGTCACCAATCAATCATCTTTAATCAGACACTCAACGTTTTATCTATTGTTAACCCTTACCTTAACCCTAACCCTAATACTCTATCGCTAACCCTACCCGGTTCCACTTTCAGACACTCTCGCTTACATTATCCACCCTGCATCTGAACTTAACCGTTCTCACACCACTATTTGAAACTGTATGTATATGTGTCCTTATGCTCTTTAATAAATATTATTCTTGACAAAGTTTCGTAAATGAAACGATATATTGAAACGAAATTAGCAATGTATCTGCGTTAATATTTTCTGTTTTTGTAAAGAACAAAAAAATTGTGACCCAGAATAATGATTGTTCTTTTTTATAACTTGTATTCTTTTTATACGAATATATTTTGTGGGATATTTTTCCTTTAAACTCATCTCTAACACACCCACATACACAAACACAACACACACGCACATACACACGCATATATATATATATATATATATATATATATATGTGTGTGTGTGTGTGTGTGTATGTGAGTGTGTGAGAGATGATTTTAAAGGAAAAATATCCGACAAAATATATTCGTATAAAAAGAATACAAGTTATAAAAAAGAACAATCATTATATATATATACTCAGTATTTTTTACAACTTATTTTTATTTCGTAAACAATTGTTTCGGCTAACATCAAGATATTTGCAAAATTCTCCTATGCATTGATTTATTTCTTGGTGTGGCTAACCTCAGTGACAATTGTACAAAAAAACTTAAAAACACTTTAAAAACATGCAAAAACTTGGCGACTATAGCCGGAATTACAGTCAGTATTCATTATCAACTTATATATATATATATATATATATATATATATATATATATATATATATATATATATATAAATATTTGTTATTGTTTATTTATCTATGGACGTATACGTTTCGTCTCTTTTCAATCAAGACTCATCATCATAGAAGTACGACTATTCACCACCGGTCACACGATTCGAAACCCTGAATTACAAGTATTTTTCAACCCAAATCCAACGTCGCTAATCGGCCACTTCTGAACAGCTTATAAACAACGATAATTTTAACACTTTTAGAGGCGGCGAGACGTACAGGCATATATATATATATATATATATATATATATATATATATATATATATATATATATATATATATGTATGTATATATATATATGTATGTATATATATGTATATATGTATATATGTATATATATATGTATATATGTATATATATGTATATATGTATATATATATATATATAAATATATATATATACTTTTTAAACATGGAATTATGGTTCAATGACATCTTTTTAAATAACCTGTACGTATGCTATCTTTTTATATTTCTAATCATTCATCATCGGCTATCATTATTAATCGAACTATTCATAAAATTATGGTATACATTTTTACTGACCGTCTTTGTTATTTTCTGTCCAGTAATTTTTTTTCGTTGGGTTTTTTTTGTTATCATTTTTCTTCTTTCATTTTGTTATCTTTTTTTTTCGCACGCGTTGGTAAATTTAGGTGACTTCCGTTTTGCCCATATCACCGGAAGTGTGCCGACTATTCTATTTTCTAGCCGATCAATAATTAATACTCTAAATCATTCACTATCTGTTATAATTATTATTCTAAACATTCCTAAATTAAGACATGTATTTTTTCAATGATCACTTTTATTATTTTCACCTTATTTTTCCTTTTTTCCCGTTTTTTTCATTTTTTTCCCTTAAGTTTTAAATGATCTTATTCCTATTTTCCTCTTCCGTTTGTTATTTGATACGTTTTAATCTCGATTGATTTGTGTATAGAGGACAAATACCGGACATACATCAGAAATTCAGTTGACCGAATGAGAATTCAGTAAAGGTTTGGGGATATTAATTAACCATTCATTAACCATTAATTAACCATTAATTAACCATTTGACGAGTTTCTCTTGAGCCGAGCTTTACATTAGTAAAATAGGGTGCAAAGGAATTGGTTTATGAACTATGGACAAGCCGTATTTTCTTTGAGAATAAAAACGTCGAATTCTCTTGTAAATTTCTCTTTTGTACAATTTGTTTTTCGAAGTTGA
Source organism: Sepiola atlantica (assembly GCA_963556195.1). NCBI lineage: Eukaryota > Metazoa > Mollusca > Cephalopoda > Sepiida > Sepiolidae > Sepiola > Sepiola atlantica. The sequence goes on from OY744547.1 coordinate 66,740,291, forward strand.
AGGAGTCTTTTATGGAATTTTAATTCCATCTTAAACGTATCGAGTTGATTTAAATCACTTTATTTTTGGTACGTTTTAGGTTCTACAATATTATTGGGAAGATGAAATATTCATCTCTAATTTAGAAAAGTCTGTTGAAAGAGAAAATGATTCAAACTGTTGTTTGTTCTAACCATACCCCATAAGGAATATCTAAAGAATTAGTAAGAAAATAGATTTAAAAAAAGGTACTTATACAGTTTACGAACCGAACTAAAATAATAAATTTATAATTTAAAAAACATTCTTAACATGGGGAGATGGAGGTTTCAATAACTATTCTGTTTATCAAATTGTTAAGGGAAAGTACAGAATAGTTAATCAACCCTCATCTCCCCAAGTTAAGAATGGCTTTCTAAATTATAACATTATTATTCTAGCCTAGTCCGTAAACTGCATAAGTAGCTTTTTAAAAAAAATATTTTCTTACTTATTTTCTAGATTTTCTATATGTGTTATGGTTACAACACAAACCACTTTGAATTATCTTTCCTTTCAACTGACTCTTCAAAACTGAAAATAAAAATGTCATCTGCTCCAATATGTTTTCTATATGTGCAGTTTGAATTATCTCCCCTTCCAACTGACTCTTCTAAACTGAAAATAAATATTTCATCTGCCCCAATGGATTTTCTATATGTGTTATGGTTACAACAAAAAGCAGTTTTAATTATCTCCCCTTCCAACTGAATCTTCAAAACTGAAAATAAAAATGTCATCTGCCCAGTAAAATAGATGCACCTATTTTTATAATCGAATATGTCAAACATCTTAGAAGATACATGATCCAAATACCTGGTTCTTTATCTGAACGCGTAACGTAACGTCATAATTAGATCTAAGCAACTTTACATGATTTTTCTGCCAAATACTGCCGGTAAATTTGGTGTGAATGGCAGAAAATTTACGACCTAAGTCAATGAAGTGTATTTTGACACTAATTAAGTATTCCATAGAAGTACGCAAATGTCTGTTAAGTTGGGCGAATAGCAATACAATCTCATTGACTATATATCTTCCTATCTATAATAAAGCCCAATGTGTATTTATTTATATAACTTGTAGATTCAAAGTCAGCTACGTTGTTAGGTTTCGCGCCCCATAATGAAATCGGAACCCTGTTAGAATCTCTTTACTTGTGTTTACATTTAAATGCAAGGTATATTTTTTTCGCATTTAAAAGCGTGATCGTCACGATAGCCTGATGCTAAGACACCGGAGTTCATAATACTTGGGATCGAGGTTCGAATCGTCCGACCGGCGATACAGTTACGTAATACCACACTAACTAGTGCATAAAAACACGAAACATTTATATGTCCATTGATAAAAAACATTTATATGTCTATTGATAAAAACATTTATAAGTCCATTGATAAAAAAAACATGTATATGTCCATTGATAAAAAAAACATTTATATGTCTATTGATAAAACACATTTATATGTCCATTGATTAAAAAAAACATTTATATGTCCATTGATAAAAAAACATTTATATGTCTATTGATAAAAAACATTCATATGTCCATTGATAAAAAAACATTTATACGTCTATTGATAAAAAACAACATTTGTATGTCTATTGATAAAACTATTTATATAGCCATTGATAAAAACATTTATATGTCTATTGATAAAAACATTTATATGTCTATTGATAAAAACACATTTATATGTCTATTGATAAAAAATTTATATGTCCATTGATAAAAAAAACATTTATATGTCCATTGATAAAAAAAACCTTTATATGTCTATTGATAAAAACATTTGTATGTCTATTGATAAAACTATTTATATAGCCATTGATAAAAACATTTATATGTCTATTGATAAAAAACATTCATTATTTTTTGTGCTAACTTTATCAGTTGGAGGGATGCGCCAACCCGTCCCCTCCCCAAGGGTTTTAAAATAAGTTTGATGCGCGTGAGTGTCAAGAATATGTATATGCTTGTGAAAATCCTAAACTATCGAATCTATTATTAAGAATTATGGAGTATGTATTGTAGGCAACAAGGTGAGGAACGTAGACACATTATTATTGTTTTGTAGTAAAATATGACATCGAGGGAGAAGCTCCCACCGAAACCGTTTTATACACCTACAAAGAAAGAAATAATATTGAAATTTAAAAGTAATGCTGTATTTATTGTTTATATCGTGATGAGGACAGGTATTTTAATCGTATATATATATATATATATATATATATATATATGCATATATATATTATTTCATGTATACACGTTATATAAATATTTTAGAGACGTGCCCTGTTGTACCAAAGAACTAAAAGATAAGAGACGCCCCCTCAAACTCACTATGACGTCATATCCGGATTTCTTTGTAGAAATGACATAGTATCAAAGTAAAACCTGTGAGAGTGGACCCCCCCCCTTAGAACTCGACTCATACCGACAGAATCAACGTCAGTACCGGATTTTCCACAGAATTAGCGTCTATTAATTTTTCATCCCCCCTTCGTAACCTCCATCTGATGTCATTTCTGGTTGAATTTTAGGAAATGATTTGCATTTTCTTTCGGGGATGGCTTGCAGTTTTTTTTACAGATTACTAAATTATATAATTGTTTTCTATTTAAATTAATACATAATTAAATTGAAATTACAAAGAAAATAGTTGAAATAATCGACCCCCCCACGTAGACTGAATCTGCCCCATAGCCGACTTAGGTGTGCATTTAGAGATGCGGGAATGCTACCATTATCTTTCTTGGTTAATCTTACAAAAAATACACTTTCAGATTTTATCTAGATCCTCTAACTTTTTTCTATAGGGCACACACACACAAACACACATACATACAGACATTGAGTTTTATATATACGTTGAAGGAACTGATATAAACTATGTCTTTGGATTGCTTATTACATGAACTTTGTAATTGAATTAATATAGTATAATATATATATATAATATATATATATAATATATATATATATATATATATATATATATATATATATATATATATATATATATATATATATGAAGAACAATGGAAAGGAATTAGAAAAGCAAAAGTCAAATCAAATTTCAATTCAATTGCTCAGAGCAAGGTATATTCCGCAAAAAGGCAATTTATTCAAGTTAAATTTTCCTTAAGCCAGGCTTTTCAAAGATCAAAATCTTATCATCAGAGGAAGTCGCTGGGATAGATAAGTTGGCATAGGCCAAGATTTAAAATTTGAAAAAGTAAAATAAAAGTTGTAGGGAAAGAAACACAGGGCAAAACTCTGCCCGAATGCAAGCAAATGTCCGATTGCTAAAAAGTCCGGTGTCGAAAAGTCCAGCGGAGAAAATGAAATATAGATAGTTAGGTCGTTAAAAGGCACGAGAGGTGGTGAGAGAGGATTCCAAGTTAAATTCCAAAAACCACAACTTCAGGTGCGGCGAAGATAGAATGAATCCAAAGGGTAAAAAGTCCAATAAGAGGTACGTTCGTGGATGCAGGCAAGGCTCAGTAAAACGTGAGGTGGAAAATATTCGCCATTAAAAAGACTTCCTGTGCTAAAATATCATTGAATGTGTTTTAAAATGGGAAAAAAACAGCGGAAAATATTTAAAAGCTTGCCCGTTGAGAAAACCGACTTGTAATGAAGAAAGGCAGAATCTCATATGCGTCCAGTTTTTAGTACACCACTTTATATATATATATATATATATATATACATATATATATATATATAAGGTGAGTCAATGAAAAATAATTAGACCTGCAAATGGAAACAGATCAATATCTTCAGTTGTTCAGAACAAGGAGGATTTAGTAAATAAAAATATTTATTTCATTTACTAAATGCTCCTTGTTCTGAACAACTGAAGATATTAATCTGTTTCCATTTGCAGGTCTAATTATTTTTCATTGACTCACCTTATTTTTTCTCTATCCAGTATATTGAGCTTTCCTCATCTCACAATAGGTCTAATTCTCTAAAAGTTATCTTTTAGTTATACACCTTCATATATATATATATATATATATATATATATATATATATATATATATATATAATTTTTACTCTTTGTGAATTTTTCTGATGATTCTGTAATGTTGCAGAGACGATATTAGCATACAAATTTTGTTTGGCGCAAGACAAATGAAACGGACCGTAAAAATATATCCCACAGAAATGATATGTTTTTTGGAAATGTGAAAAAATAAAAATAAAAATAATAAAAGAATAACGTTGTTATAGGAATATAATATGAACCTGTGTGTGTGTTTTGCTATATTAAAATGCACAATGATATAACATTTTTGAAGTATACATTCACACGAATTAAAAATTGTACACCTAAAACATACCAAAACAAGAAAAAAACAAAATGGTAATATCCTAAGCAAGCTAACCAGAATAAATAATTTACGATTTCTGTTTTTTTTTCTTTTTTTCATTTTTCTTGACTTTTGTTTTTATGATCGCGCGAAGAATTATTGAATTGTTCATTGGAGAGGAAATCAGGATTGCTGGCACTCAGGGAATTATTGGAGTCGGTGACCTCTCTTTTAAACGAGCCGTTGAATCGGCTATTTCGGAATTGAATTATTTTTAACCATCCCTAAATTCGAAAAATCGTTATTAAATCCAACTTTCGATTAATTCGAACAACAATTTACACATTTGTATGATACAAAATTGTTTAATAAATTAATATTCTAAAGATTACATATCTGGTGAATATCTATTCCAATCACACTTATATATTAACGATCTTAATGTGGTCAACGGGTTACACATACATACATTTCTATGATACGAAATTGCTTAGTGAATTAATATTCTATAGATTGCATATCATTGTCAATATCTATTCCAATCACACTTATATATTAACGATCCTAATTCATTCAACAGTTTACACAGACGTATATTTATATGATACGAAATTTATTAATGGATTGATATTTTAATACTTAATTATTATGGTGATATCTATCTGTTAGACCGGTCGTTCTAACAGAAGGGAAACTACACCGGTTCTCACTATAAATAGTGCGAGTAGACAATCACCAGAAAGAAAAATGACAGTATTGTAACTGTCTAGCCGAGTGCCAGTCAGTTTCCTTACTTTTGTACCTTTTATGTTAATACACTTGTTATCTTAACCCAACCTCGATTTGGCTTCTTCTTTTTACTGTTGGACTACTTCACAACACTGTCCCAATCACACTTATATATTAAAGATCTTAACTAAAAATCGGTTCACACAAACGGACATTTTTATGATACTAAATTGCTTTATGAATTAATATTCTCAAGATTACGTTTTTGTTATGGATATCTATTCAAATCACACTTATATATAAACGATCTTGATTCAACAACGGACATGAGATAAAAGTAAATCGATCCTCCAGAAAAAATAGGGAGAAATATTAGTTAAAAGAAGACTCGCCGCATCAAGAACATCACTAAGAAAAAACTTACATAAATAATGACTTGCTGCATATATATATATATATATATATATGAATATATGTATATATGTGTGTGTGTGTGTGTGTGTGTAAATGAGTAAGGCTACCAACATTTGTAAAAAAAATTTTTTCAACATTTATTTGTTAATTTGTTAGTATATAATTTTATATAACGCGTTTCAAGCGGTGGTCCGCTACAAATCTGATGATAGCGGACCACCGCTCGAAACGTGTTATATGAAATTATGTAATAACAAAATGATAATATTATAAAATAACAAAATAATAAATAAATAAATGTTGAAAAAAACTTTTTAAAAATGTTGGTAGCCTTACTCCTTTACATATATACTTTTCTCTCGTTGGAACTGCACTAATACTGCACAACCCTCTTTTCTCTCTCTCTCTCTTTCTCTCTCTCTCTCTCTCTCTCTCTCTCTCTCTTTCTCTCTCTCTCTCTCTCTCTCTCTCTCTCTATATATATATATATATATATATATATATATATATATATAGGTTCTCTCCAAATATTATCTGAGGTTAAGATCGGATTCTAACTCTGCCTGATGAGATCTCAGTTTATAGTAACTGTTGATCGATAACATCGACATTCCAGTGTCGCAGATTTTGTACATGTCTGTCTAAATAAAATTATCATATATATATATATATATATATATATATATATATATATATATAGAGAGAGAGAGAGAGAGAGAGGGAGAGAGATCATGTGAGTTGAGATAAATAAAATAACTAAGTCGGTGTCACGTTAAATCCGATATTGTAAGGTTTATCAGTGTATCTTGAGTAGTTTCTCACTTTTAGCTTGATACACACACGCACCGATAGACAAAATTTCAACTTTCCTTTATGCAGAGTGACCCACAAAATATGAGCAATAAAATCGTTAATGAGATTCAAAATTCTGTCTGCAATCCAACCACATTCGATACTAATAAAGTTCAGTCCGTGCCGGGCGTATCCAACAGGTCTTCATTATTAATGCCTAATTGTCATAGTCTTATAGCAGTTCAATGATATGCTGAAAATGTGTACTTCTGCGCTGAAAGCATACTTGGCGTGCGAAATTGTCTCTAACTCGTACACCCTTCTCTCTTGGTACTACGTTTAGTTGCTCTGATTGCAATCGTCAATTAAGGACTTGTTTGCAGATTATAAAAAAGGGAATTCCTAACAAAAACCTTAAACCTAACCTTAGATCATGAAACTGAAACTCAAGTCTCTGAGGAAGGATAATTTATCCGAAAAATTTAAGACAAATGTCAAGAGCAGAAAAAATTAATTATAAAGATATTTGCACTTTTTTCATGGTTTCTAAGGCATTTTGCGTTGTTTCAAATCTAAATGTTTTAAAAATGCTTTCAAATATCTTTTTCCATTTTAACTTATATATATATATATTTATTAAATATTTTTGAAAATCAAACATCGTGCAATATTTTTATAAATGAAAAATTCATTTATTTGAATTTTTATTTCGCGAATTTTCGTTGTAAAATACAACCTTATCAAGCGAGACTATAGTTTATTTTCCTTTTCTTCCTCCTCATTTTGATGGTGGTATTAATCCCGAGGAGTCGAAAATAAGTCGAGTTCTTTAAAATGTTAGAAGTTCAGTTCGGTCGATGTCATGCGCAGATTGGCGCTATATATGAAGTAAGGAAGTTGACATCTTCGATGCACGGATTAAAATGTATTAAATATTTTTGAAAATAAAACATCGTGCAATATTTTTATAAATGAAAAATTCATTTATTAAATTTTTTTATCTATAGGATAGTCTCGCTTAATAAGGTTGTATTTTACAACGAAAATTCGCGATAAAAAAATTAAATAAATGAATTTTTCATTTATAAAAATATTGCACGATGTTTGATTTTCAAAAATATTTAATACATTCTAATCCGTGCTTCAAAGATGACAACTTCCTTACTTTATATATATATATATATATATATATATATATATATATATATATATATATATATATATATATATATATATATATATAATTATTTTGATATATATTATACTTCGCGAAAGCAGCACAGATGAAAAATCGGGAAAGGGAGAGTTAAAGGTAAGATGAGTATGATGTCACACTAAAGAGTAAATTGATGTGTAGGGGTGTTGCCCAATTTTGTGAAAACCACTGTTCATCCCACAAAAAAATTCCCCGTTTAAGCAAAGCTGCCCCAAAACCTCTTAAAAGGTAGTGCTCATTATTTATTAGATACACATTTCGAGCCTCTAACTGAACGGCGAAAAAACAAATACTGTTGAACATTCATTACTGAAACTTGATGGACACGTCAGGCATAGACGGCTGTTTATTAGCACAGAATATAGTTAGATTGTAAAAAGGATTGTGAACTTTATAATGTTTCGTTATTAAATTAAAGCGATGCATACATTGGCTTGGTCATTACAAAGCAGAATACCTTTTTGCATAACAAGAAAAAGTAAACCAACTTTGATAAATATAAAAAAGAGAATCCCTAACCGTAACCCTAACCCTAACTCTAAGCCTAACCATAACTATAATCCTAACACTAACCCTAACCATAACCATAACCCTAACCCTAACCCTAACCATAACCATAACCATAACTATAACCCTAACCCTAACCCTAACCCTAACCCTAACCATAACCATAACCATAACCATAACTATAATACTAACCCTAACCATAACCATAACAATAACTCTAACCCTAGCCCTAACCCTAACCCTAACCCTAACCATAACCCTAACCAGAACCCCAACTATAACCCTAACCCTAACTCTAACCATAACACTAACCATAACCATAACCATAACCCTAACCCTAACCCTAACTCTAACCATAACACTAACCATAACCATAACCATAACCCTAACCCTAACCCTAACCCTAACTCTAACCATAACACTAACCATAACCATAACAATAACCCTTACCCTAACCCTAAGCCTAACCGTTACCATAACCATAACCATAACTATAATCCTAACGCTTACCATAACCCTAACCATAACTCTAACTCTAACCCTAACCCTAATCCTAACTCTAACCTTAACCATAACTATAACCCTAACCCTAACCCTAACAATAACCATAACCATAACCCTAACCAAAACCATAACCATAACCATAACCATAATTCTAACCCAAAACCTAACCATTATCATAACCCTAACTTTAACCCTAACCCTTACCATAACCCTAACACTAACCCTAACTATAATCCTAACCCTTACTCTGACCATAACCATAACTATAACCCTAACCCTAACCATAACTCAAACTATAACTCTTACCCTAACCCTAACTCTAACCATAACCATAACCAAAACCCTAACTATAACGCTAACCATAACCCAAATTATAGCCCTAACCATAATCCTAACCCTAAGCCTAACCATAACCATAACCTTAATCATTACCCAAAGCATAACTCTAACCCTAACCATAACCATAACCATAACCCTAACCCTAACCCTAACTCTAACCATAACTATAACTATAACCCTAACCCTAACCCTAACTTTAACCATAAGCATAACCCTAACCCTAACCCTAACCATAAACCTAACCATAACGCTAACTATAAGCCTAACCCTAACTCTAACCATGACCATAACTATAATCCTAACCGAAACCTTAACCCTAACCCTAACCCTAACCCTAACTCTTACCATAACCATAACCATAACCATAACTCTAACCCTAACAATAACCCTTACCCTAACCCTTACCATAACCCTAACTATACCTCTAACCCTAACCCTAACCCTAATCTTAACTCTAGCCTTAACCATAACTATAACCCTAACCTTAATTCTAACCATAACCCTAACCCTAACCCTAACCATAACCCTAACCATAACCCTAACCTTAACCCTAACCCTAACTCTTACCATAAGCATAACCCTTACCATAACTCTAACCCAAACAATAATAACCTTTACTCTAACCCTAACCCTAACCCTAACCCTAACCATAACCATAACCATAACTATAACTATAATCCTAACCCTTACCCTAACCCTACCCCTAACAATAACCCTAACCCTAACCCTAACCATAACCATAACCATAACTCTAACCCTTCCCCTAACCCTAACCCTAACCCTGACCAGAACCCTAACCCTAAACCTAATCATAACCATAACCCTAACCATAACCCTAACCATAAGCCTAACTATAACCCTACCCCTTACCCTAACTCTAACCATAACCATAACCATAACCCTAACTATAACCCTAACCATAACCCTAACTATAACCATAACTCTAACCCTAACCCTAACCATTACCATAACCCATTACCCTAACCATAACCATAACCATAACTATAACTATAACTATAACTCTAACCCTAACCATAACAATAACCCTAACCCTAACCCTAACCCTAACCTTAACACTAACTATAACCTTAACCCTAATCCTATCTATAACCATAACCATAACTATAACCCTAACCCTAACCCTAACCATAACCCTAACCTTAACCCTAACTTTAACCTTAACCCTAATCCTAACTATAACCATAAACATAACTATAACCCTAACCCTAACCTTAACAATAACCCTAACCATAACCCTAACCTTAACTCTAACCATAACAATAACCATAACTCTAACACTAACCCTAACAATAATCCTAACCATAACTCTAACTTTAACCCTTACTCTAACCATAACCCTAACCATAACTCTAACCCTTACAATAACTCTAACCCTAACCATAAATATAACCATTACCATAACTATAATCCTAACCCTAACCCTAACCATAACCCTAAACCTAACCCTAACAATAACCCCAACCATAACCCTTACCCTAACCCTAACCCTAACCATAACCATAACCATAACCATAACCATAACCATAACCATAACTATAACCCTAACCCTTACCATAACCCTAACCCTTACACTAGTCATGTTTCAAACTAAAATTCCGACGTCATAGCCCACACGGCCGTTATCAACTATACAGTAAATCAGCGAGAGATTAATCCTATTGAAAGGCAGCTGTTGTAAAGTGTTCTACTATTGAAAGGGACATGCACTGAAGCCACAATAACAGTAGTGTTTTTACTTCTCACTACAGAGCTTAGCCTAGATTTTGGGTGTTACAAATAATTATAAATATTTGTTTTTATCTACATACGTATACGTTTCATTCATACGGGAATCGTCAGTGTAGATAATAGTTATTTACATAGGTCGCGGGACCTGAACCCCGGAACACGAATCATGTTAAAAACCAAAATTCCGACGTCTTAGCCCACACAGGCCTTGTCGAAACCTTCGTAAATCAGCGAGAGATTATTCCTATTTAAAGGCAGCCGTCGTAAAGTGTTCTACTATTGAACGAAATAAAAACAGAACATGCACTAAAGCCACGATGACTGCTTTGTCAATCTTAACCACTATATATATATATATATATATATATATATATATATATATATATATATATATATAACTTATTTTATAGTAAGATAAATCTCAGCTGAGTTCTCGATTAATTGAGAATTAAAATTAAGAGCGTAATATTTATTAATTTCTTGGAACAGCAAAATTAGTACAACATGAGTACCGTCGGTTTCAAGCTACGAAGGACTTAACCACTCGACACTCTTCAGCTTATGTTTTTTAAAACTTTTTTCATAAATGTGGAGTCACGTGTCACTCTCGCTTGGATGCGTTATTTTCTTAGAGGTTTATGTATATACTGTTTAAAATTAGTGTAAGGGAGGTTTAATAAGCTGATAAGAGCCGGGTGGTAAAGTACTTCTGAGATTGAAACCGACGGTACTAATGCTGTACTTAGTTTTCTGTACCAATATATATATATATATATATATATATATATATATATATATATATATATATATATATAAAGAAATATGTTTTAACGGTTAGCTTGAAAATATAATTAAAAGCACGATATATACAATATATGTATATATATATTTCACACATACTAAAACAAAATCTCCCCTCTCCCCCCACACGTTTCATCCTCTCGACCACTTCTCTCACACTCTTACTCACCCACCCCTCCAACTCTCAAACCACCTCATTTTTTGAAATCTTTTCTGAAACCATAACATTACCCACTCACCAAAATCACAGAGCCTCCTTCTCCTCTGTCCCCATCTCTCCACCTCTTCACTCACTGCCATCCACATTATTCCCGCTCACCCCCACACCTACACTTTTTTTACCCAGAACCATCCACAGTTATTTCATTCCTTGCTACTGACTTCACTAAGCCCGGAACCCGGTCCTACTGCTCCCAGCAGTGACTACTACTTCTTCCCATCAACCCATCATGTCAACCCAATATTTTCACGTACTTGCATGAAATTTTTCTTAATATTATTATCCTGAAGAAGTCTTAAAAATAAAGACGAAACGTTGATGAATATATAAAAAAACATCCTTTTTGGTTTTTCCTTTTTCTTTTCCCATCACGTCGGATTACCTTCATTCTTTCCTTTCTCATATATATATATATATATATATATATATATATACATATATATATATATATATATATATATATATATATATATATATATATATATATATATATATATATAATAATGGTAATAATCCAGGTGAAAAATATCCACAGGGTGGTAATCCAGAGAATTTTAACCGGGTTTATAAAAAGTGCTCAATATCAAAATAGAGCTTTATATATGATAATTTTATTTACACAGACATGTACAAAATCTGCGACACTGGCATGTCGATGTTATCGATCAACAGTTACTATAAACTGAGATCTCATCAGGCAGAGTTAGAATCCGATCTTAACCTCAGATCATATTTGGAGAGAATGAAGTGGAGTGATAGAGAAAGAGAAGAAGAAGGAAAGAAATTTAACATTTCAAAAATTAAATGCCTGATGAGATCTCAGTTTATAGTAACTGTTGATCGATAACATCGACATGCCAGTGTCGCAGATTTTGTACATGTCTGTGTAAATAAAATTATCATATATATATATATATATATATATATATATATATATATATACTCCATCAATCGCTGGATACGTATTTCTGTTAAACTTTAGATAAATATTGCATTTCCGCCACTAACTGTTCTTTCGGTTTTCAATTTTCAAAATAATAGATGTATCTGTTTTTGTTTTCTATCTGTTATCAGCGGCCAGTGTCTAGTAGGCACAGATCACAACTAATGACACTCGTTATCATTGCCAATTTGGTAGCCGGCTCTCGGCTTGCAAGGCAATTTACGACTCCATCTTGTATTCCCAAATATTCACCATTTTAATCACTGGCCAGGCCCAACGTGGCTTAACTTTTCTTACAAGAACCGAATTATAATTTTTCTGTTTTTTTTTTTTGACAATTAAGAATAGATTTCTGAATAAATAATTGCCTTAAACATTGATATAATGGAGATTTTGTGTCTGTTACCAAAGTGTTATTTTTTAAATAGTTTCTTTCTTTCTTCATAACTCTCAATTTCCCCCAGCACGCTTTCGCGTTATTTTTTTTCTTTTTTTCTTTCTGATATCATAGTTCGATTTTCTTTTTTTTTACCTCTTTTTTTCTATGTTTTTCTCTTCTATTTACTAAATCGACGCCTCACTCTCCCGAAACTCCTTCCGACTCGATAGCACTCAGTGAATTTTTAATAAGTAACATCCTACCAGATTACACGTTTTCAATAGCCGAAAACGCACCCAACACTCCGATATATTCACAAACATCTGGCAAAAAGAGAAAAACAAATAATAATTCACTCACCACTTTCTTGCACATTATTTTCTTTATCCGCCATTTTGTTTCCTCTTCTTCCCCGGATTCTTTGAAGTGAGCACTGTTACCAAATTTGAGCAAAGAATAAAGAGAAATCGATATTAGCACAAAGCCGACCGACAGGAAGCCAGTTTACATTCAGATTGCCTCTCGACTGCGCCACTGTTAAAGGTCAAAGGTCATCCGCGAATAAGTTCCCGCTCCATAAACAAAAAGGCGGGAATTCAAACTGACCTTTAAACTGACCCGAACCCTTACCGGCCGTCGATGGTCCAAACTCCCCGCGAAGCAATCTTGAATTGACTCGCTTCTAATCTATTTGGAAATCGATAATTTTTGCAAATATAGAATCTTTGCCGCAGTTCAAGAAGGTTCCAGATACAGTTTTTCTTTTCTCTTCGTTGGAATTGAATTTTACTTTTTTTTTTTTTTTTTTTTTTTTTTAGCGGGAGGGGCTTTGGAATGGGGGAGGGTTCGGTCGAAAATCGTTATCGCGAATATCATTTTCTGAAGATAAAGTTATTATTAAATAAATTTGTTGCAGTTCATTTTTTAAATTTTTTTGTTAAGGAAACATGATAGCAGGTACACATATATACACAAAGACAACCATATATATATATATATATATATATATATATATATATATATATATCGCTAATGAAGAGACGGTTTGGAGACATCTAAAGTATGATACGAAATAGATAGTTTTCCAAATTGTCTTGGAAATTACCGTACGTAAAACCATAGCTGTGTTTGAATTCTTGGATCTTATATAGTTAATGTTTAATTTTGTTGATCGCAACTCAATATATATATATATATATATATATATATATATATATATATATATATATATATATATATATATATATATATTCATTTTGATACAGAAAAATTAGTACAACATTCGTACCGTCGGTTTCAAGCACAGAAGGACTTAGCGATCCGGCTCTCTCCATCTTCTGTTGTCATCTGTTTCGGAAATGTGAAATAAATATTACGCTCTTAATTTTTAATTTTTAATTTTAATTCTCAATTAGTCGAGCACTTTGTTGGGATTGTTTCTGCTATATTACAAAGAAGGTATATATATATATATATATATATATATATATATATATATATATATATATTATTTCGACACTTGATTGGGGAAATGGTAGTTTGATCTGTACCATTGGAGAGCCATGCATATAACTGTCCTGTTTTTAAATCTCCGAAACAGTAACATGGTAAACAGCTGATGATCCCTGTGTTAATATTAGATGCTTACGTTAAGGTCTCCTGTTTTTGTTTCACTGTCAGATACTTAATCCCCCTTTTTATTTTATTTACTTACTATTATATATTTTATTTATTTATGAATTTTCCAACGAATGTTAAGTCTGCACTATTTGGGATTTAGTTAGTTTCTCTGGGAATTTAAACTGCATTTTCCTTTTTTTTTGTTTTGCCTTTTTGTTTAAAATAACTCAAAGCTTCTTTAGACTATATATATATATATATTGGCGTCATTTTCCTTGATAAACAGAACGGCTTGCAAGATTATTACGACCTGTTTAAATACACCATCATGTATTCCCAAATTGTCACCATTTTAAGCACTGACCAGGCTAAACGTCGCTTAACTTTATCTCACAAGAACAGATGTGTCAGCGTAGTTATGACAGTATAATCTTTCTCTTTCTTCTGGACAAGGAAACAAAGATTTCTAAATAAATAATTACTTTGAACCTTTCTATAATGGAGATTTTGTGTCTGTTACCAATACGCTGTTTATTTTTGAAGTTTATTTCTTTTCATCGGTCTTAGTAACTCTTATTTTCTACAGTCTGTGTCTGACTTGTCCACCAATTTTCAGTCATAAATACGCCACAGTTTTATCTTTGTTTAAAGTATATTCTATATATCTTCACCTCTGCGTTACAATCATATCTGGATACAAGTTATTTTGGGGGGGTGGGGCCGCGACCCCTTCGGTGCTGAATATTCTACGGATTGTTTTAATAGACATTATTTTTTAGATACCGCTACAGATGAAATATTTAAGTCTTTAATGTCTGTATCTGCAAAGCGAATTTAGGATTATACCTCTTACTGATCAGACGATGATCAAAGTGTCCCTGCATCGTATTGAACTGCGATGAATCAAATACTCTTAGGCATGGCTTAAACTTGGTGCACAAGTCAGACATATACTGATGTGTTATCTTCATACCAAATAGTATTTGATTTCAGCAAAAGCTGTGAATTTTATGAACGAATAGTGATACTATTTAGGATCATCCTATAATACAGAGAGACACTGTCTAACATTTAAAGCTTAAGCTTAAGGAATCTTAAGACGAAATTGAAATTCAGGGAATCTTCTTTAATTGGTTTCGAATGACTATGTATCAAATTCAATGCAAATCTAGAATTTTTGGATACTCGAATGGGAGGTTGTGTTTATAATATACCACTTTTAAAATACTCCACATAATCTGATATCAGGGGAGTATTTATAGATTAATGTCC
The DNA here is from genome assembly GCA_963556195.1 of Sepiola atlantica. Lineage (NCBI taxonomy): Eukaryota > Metazoa > Mollusca > Cephalopoda > Sepiida > Sepiolidae > Sepiola > Sepiola atlantica. Next base: position 66,756,120 of record OY744547.1, read on the forward strand.
AATAACTAGTGTTGAAATTTGAAAAAAATCAGAGGGATTTTAATTTTAACTACTTTGCATAAAGCTAAATAAAATAAAATATAGTCTACATTTCAACCCTTTACGCCTAGCACCTGTGTTACCAAATTCATAATGATCGGTTGATGATTACTGTACATAAAACTTAACATATACACATATATAACTTTGTATATAAATATTCACATACATGTACACATACATACATATACAATACACATACATACACATGACAATACAATACATATAAGCAACGATATACACATACATTACTTTGTATATAAATATACACATACATGTACACATACATACAGATACAATACACATACATACACACGCCAATGCAATACATATAACCAGACATATACACATACATTACTTTGTATATAAATATTCACATACATGTACACATGCATACATATACAATACACATACATACACATGCCAATACAATACATATAACCAAACATATACACATACATTACTTTGTATATAAATATACACATACATGTACACATACATACAGATACAATACACATACATACACATGCCAATGCAATACATGTGAATTCAAGAGTTTTCTATGTTAGCCGGTCAGAATTCAGGAAGGGGACATTTTGTCTTCAGCACCGTCCTATTCCGGAAGACATGCGCACGGGGAACTGTCTTACCTCAACACCGCCTCTTTTTCAAATCAGCTAGCATGGGATTCGGACGTCCGATGAGCTTGCGTTAGACGTTGGTCAGTCTCGGACAAGTAGCTTGGTAAAATAGAGGTAAGCAACGCAGAGTTCTCTGAACCTATTTAAATTTTAGCTTTTTTTTCCAATTTTCTTTGTTTTGTTTCTTAGAACATGTTTGTAAGACTTATTTATGTCCTGTATTTACACTTTTACGGTGATAAAAAAGGTGTTATATTCAGCGTTGGCCACGTGCGCGCATAATAAATACATTCCCCTGTACTACTCGTCTTCCGAGATTTTTTTCCACATATTGCTGGCTGTTACAATACATATCAGCAAACATATACACATACACAACTTTATATATAAATTTTACTTGCATATAGAATATCGCACAATCACCTTTTCGAAAGATATGGACGGCGCAGTTGTCGGAATATCGTTCGAATAAATAAATGAAGCAACAATTGTCGCAGTTGTATATACGAAATGACGCTGATAACGCGGCTTAAGGAAAGGGTCGACGTTAATTTCATTGTCTTCCCATAAAAGGTAAGAATTCGTGTTTCCTCGCTATCTTCGCGACATTGGGCGTTTCTTTATCACCTTCGAAGCAGGGATTGTCAAAGAAGTCATTAATCTTTGGATTCGCAGTTTGCAGATACTGGCTTCGTTACTTTCCGTAGCAACTTAGCCATTTTTGTCGTTCTCGCGCGTTGTCGCTGTGTATTGCAGGCAGGTGAACGTCCGCCTCGAATGCGCGCGCATCAGAAAAAAAAAAGCGAGATGACATGATCGGCGCAGATGGTTGCACGTTGGAAGACAAGAAATACGCCAGGTTTAAACTGGAGATGAGGTTTGTTTATTCTTGTCGATTTGTTTATATTTCTGTTTGTTTTTTTTTCTTTTTCGGCTCAATATCTTATTTTCTTTAATTCGATAGATCCAATTATTGCGAAAGACATGTTTCTACACACCTTTCGTGCTGTACTCAGAAGACGAGAGATGCGTTGCGAGATAGCTTTACGCGTCTTCGCAAACATGTGAATATATCTACGGTGTTTCTCTTTGACCAATGAGTCTGTCTGTGTCTGTAAGTGTATGAAAACACATTGATGATGTGGAACCGGTGTTTTGAAAACAAAAATGCCCAGCTGGATTTTGGTCGACGACATATATAAGGACGACATCCGAAGGCGCTACGGCATCGTTCCGATCGCGGTCACAATGAAGTCATGGCGGTTCAGATGGTTTGGCTTTGTGCTGAGGGCCGACGACGACACCGTCGCGAAACTCGATTTTAACTTAGAAACTGCTGGGAAGCGACCGAGAGGAAGGCTGATGATGAAATACACAGACGCCATACACAATGATCTCCCTACTCTTATTTTATATGCTACCTATAACTCTCACTAATATTACTTTTTTTTTCTGTTTATTAAGTCAAACTTCCTGTAACCCTTCTCTTCTCTTTCTATATTAACGAATAGCGACAGCGAAAATAGTAGCAATACTATTAAACCCGTAAATATGTTTACTAACCATCGACTTGAGTCGTAAATTGAGCTCACTTACTTGAGTAACTTCTGATCTCCGTAAAATTGGCCTTTACTTGAACCAAGATTGCAATCATGCCAAGTGAAGAAGTCTAAAATGTATTATTACTGACTCTCTCTCTTTCTTATTCCCTCTTTCTCTCTTTCACTCTCCTTCTCTCTCTTTCTCTCTCTCTTTCCTTTTCTCTCTCTTTCTCTCTCTCTTTCTCTTTCTTTCTCTATCTCTTCCACTTTCACTCTCTCTTTCCTTTTCTCTCTCTTTATCTCTCTTTATCTATCTCTTTCTTTTTCTCTCTCTTTCGTTCTTTCTATTTCTCTCTTTCATTCTCCTTCTCCTTTTTTATCTCACTCTCTTTCTCACTCTTTCTCTCTCTCTTTTTTTCTATCTCTTTCTCTTTTTCTCTCGCTTTCTCTGTTTCTCACTCTAACTCTCTCTCTCTTTTTCTCTTTCTTTCTCTCTCTTTCTCTCTCTTTCTCTCTTTTTCTCTTTTTCTCTTTTTTTTCTCTATCTCTTCTTCTTTCACTCTCTTTTTTTCTATCTTTTTCTCTCGCTTTCTCTCTCTCTCTTTCTCTTTCTCTTTCTCTCTCTTCCTCTTTCTCTCTCTCTTTTCTATCTCTTTTTCTCTCGCTTTATCTCTTTCTCACTCTTACTCTCTCTCTCTTTTTCTCTTGGTCTCTCTTTCTTGCTCTTTCTCTCTCTTCCTCTTTCTCTCTCTCTTTTCTATCTCTTTCTCTTTTTCTCTCGCTTTCTCTCTTTCTCACTCTAACTCTCTCTTTCTCTTCGTCTTTCTCTCTCTCTCTCTCATGAAGCTTTCTTAATACTGCAGCTCATCAGAATTCAAAAGGTTCCTAAGCTCAGAAAAATTGGTGCCTCATGAATTTGCTTACATAATTTTGAACTCTCTTTTAAAATATATTAGTTTATATAACAAATTTGATGTAGAGCCATTGCTTTCTCTATTACATTTAAAAAAAATCTAAATTATATTCAATGGTTTAGGGGTGCGATTAACTGCATCCCCTAAATTTTTAAGTTTACAAAAAATAATGTGCTCATGTTATTTACTCGGTTTCGAAGAATATGTATTCCAAAATTCATAATGATTGGTTCATTAGTTCAAGATTTTATCCTGTGCAATGAAATATATATATATATATATATATATATATTGATATTTATAGTTAAATGAAATGAGAAGAAAATACGAATAGTGAATTAATTAGAGTTCCTTTTTTAAAAGGATATGCAAATTAGTTATCTTTTTGGAAGTCGCTCACATATCTTTTCACGACTGAGTATATTAGGAAGTTTGTGTTTTAATTTTAAATGAAGAAGTGGTCTTTCAATATCAATGTCAGTGCGACAAATAACTAATATATATATATATATATATATATATATATATATATATATATATATATATATATATATATATAAACCAAAAGTAAACTTTTAGTAGATAGAACCTATAGTGAAAAGGTTAAGCTCAATATACGAGATAGAGCAATTATAAAGATAGAAGAAATAAGAGTGATAAACATGTTCGAATGTCCAAATTTATTTCAAATTTCGATTGTTCAATGTAAGGTGTATTCTGTAATAAACCAGTGTTTATTATTCTTTCCTTAAGCCAAGGCTTTTCAAAGATCGAAATCTTATCATCAGAGGAGAAATACAGATAGATATGGTGGCTGTAGAAAAAGCCAAAGTTCAAATATTTGAAAAATATTAAATATGGGGGTGAAAAAAGTTCGTGTAAAAAGGATATGTGGTTTGTCCAGATGGTAATGGTCCGTTGAAAAAGTGTCCGTTGAAGAAATTTTTGAGAAGACGAAAAAAACGTTTTTCACCCCATTTTTAATATTTACTTGAATTAATATTTTTAGTATCCCCTTTAAGATAATGCAGTTGAGCTCTGTTCGGAGAAGTTAAAAATATTCCATAGGCATTTTTCGGCAACGCTCGTTGAACACTCTAAACAGTCTTTGTATATGTGCCTCCTTCGCATAAATAGAACTTAAATTCCGTTTCTTGACGTGTTGATGTCTCGTGGCCGTCTGGTTATGACGCTTGTTTAGTGGAGTCTAGGGTGATTCTGTAACAGGAGTTCGGACCTTGCGACCGTCTAAGATTATCATTCCCTACACTGATGAGAGCTTGAAACGCCGGCGTATGTAGGTAAACATAATTTAATATTTACTTAAACTAATATTGGTACATATATATATACATACATACACGCATATATATATATATAAGTATACATTTTTATTTATACAAACATTATTGGTTACATATGTGCATACATATTTCGGTTGCCCTTTTCCAAGAAAGTCCACCTCATCAGACTTGGAAAAGTGCAACCGAAACATGTATGCACTTATGTAACCAATAATGTTTGTATAAATAAAAATTTATACTTATAAACAGCTCTACTTGGTATTGAGCACTTTTTATAAACACTTGAGTTTCTACGGATTTACATTTACAGAAACTAATACAATACATGTACGATATATATATATATATATATATATATATATATATATATATATATATATATATATAGTAAGCAATGAAAATATATATGGCAATCAAGCTACACAGAGGCTCCCGTGTTTCATCCCCGGGGGGAATCGTCAGGCTTAATGCTTTTCATTGCTTACTACCTAGCTCTACTTACGTATCGAGCACTGTTGAAGTAAATACTGAAAACTGACACATAAAACATTATATCTCCTTATAATATTTTATGTGGATACATGAAGTACTAATATATATATATATATATATTATATATATATATATATATATATATATATATATATATATATATATATATACATGTAAGTCATCATTCTCATATGAAAATGAATTCGTAACTGTCAATTTGTCCAATAGACGTAATCGCATTATCTGGTGTCCAAAACCGGAATTATTGGAAAATTCCGATGTCCATTCAAAAAAAAAGGTCGGTATTATGAGGGAGAGAGACGAACTTTGTATGGCGAAACGGGGATGCTTACATGATGTTGGCAGTCGCATAGAAACAGTGGAGAGGAGGAAAATATCGAGTGAAAAAAAAAATCGGACGTTTTGAAAATGAAAACCAACTCAATGGCTATGAAAAGCTACTCTTCCAAAGGTTACGTGGTTTTTCGTGAAAGGTCGGATCTGGCTATTTTTTTTCTCTTCCTTTTCTTTCGAATTTAATGAAGATGGGCCATCAAACATTTGACATACGATCAAACCGATTCGGAATTGTATTCGGAATAATCGTAGTCAGAAACGTCCGAGGACGCGATCATTTTTCAATTGTTCACTTGTCAAGTATTGCAATATTTCTATTCCGATCGAGAATCGAAGTTTTATTGCGTTGACGTACGATCGTTGTTTAGTATGATGTTTAGACTGTTCCCTAATGAACCGGGAGACGAGGGTTCAATCTACCGTCGAGTCATACGAATGACTGATAAGTTCGTACTTGATGACATCTTGCTAAACACTACGCATTGTAAGGTAAACTTCTAGGGTAAGGAGAGACATTAACTAAAAAAATGGCTAAATTTATAGAAGTGCCCCTCTCGTATTTTGGCCCCTACAAACAAAGTGTCTACTTTTGGGGCAAATTACATGTAAACAGCCTCAACAAATATCCGGTAAGAAAAAAAATTATGAAAATTTTTATTATTTTAGATTTTAAGAGGGGTGGGGGATCACTTTCCTATATAAGTTATACGTAAAGTGAGCACCCATTTCTTGGCCACGGAATCTCACCTCTCGTATTTCGACCCCTAAAAAAACAATTCTACTTTTTGGGGCAAATTACATGTAAACAGCCTCAACAAATATCCGGTAAGAAAAAAAATTATGAAAATTTTTATTATTTTAGATGTTAAGAGGGGTGGGGTATCACTTTCCTATATATGTTATACGTAAAGTGAGCACGCGTTTCTTGGCCACGGAATCTCACCCCTCACATTTTTCCCTCTAAATAAATAAATAAAAATTCTATTTTTTTTGGCAAATTACATGTAAACAGCCTCAACTAATATCCGGTAAGAAAACAAATTATGAAATTTTTTTTATTATTTTAGATGTTAGGAGGGGTGGGGGATAACTTTCCTATATAAGTTATACGTAAAGTGAGCACGCATTTCTTGGCCATGGAATCTCACCCCTCACATTTTTCCCTCTAAATAAATAAAAATTCTACTTTTTTTTGGCAAATTACATGTAAACAGCCATCACAAATATCCGCTGTGAAAAAAAATTATGAAAAATGTTATTATTATAAGTAGAAACTTTATTTAGAGGCTAAATACGGGAGGTGCACTTCAATAAATTTACCAAAAAAAGTGGCGCCGTCCCCAACATCTACGGAGCAGCAATTGAATAGGAATCTTTCAAGTCGCCCTCGACTACGGTCAATCGATTTATCTATTTTTGACCGTTAATTGGTCATTTTCCCCGTCATATTGATTCTCCGAGTGCGATTTAATGAAAAGAGTTGACTTTACTAGATACATATTCACATTTTACCCAAGGAAGTCATTGCTGGTTTAGTTTTCACTAAAATATTCAGATAACCCAATTTTAGTTATTGATTCTTGATATTATTATATATAAAATAAGGAGGTATAGTTTATTTCAAGCATTGCTTGTAATATGTGTAAAGAGAAAGAAATAGACATATGTAGGTGTGGATAAGGACGATCAAACGAATGAATTTTTTTACTAGTAATTGTTTAGTCAAAACTTCTACACAGTGATCTAATGTGTTCCATAATATATTTCGAGGTAATACCTTTTTATCAAATCGTAGGTGTTACAAATCTCTTAAAATTTGTGTGAACTGGTAATGTTGTTTTTATGATTATACTGTAGTAGATTTCAATGTTACCTGCAGCAAATAAAAAAATAATTTGAATTTATTTTTAATTGTTATATTTATTTAAATATTTTAAATTATTTGTTTAAATATTTTAAATTATTTATTTAATATATATATATATATATATATATATATATATATATATATATATATATATATTAGAGCTTTATTAAGTGTCGAGATGTAGGTGTCAGGTGTCAGGATGTCATCTTACGCAAATGTGTTTCTCGTCTGAATAATTTTAGATGTAATTTGTCTGTTTGTTTTTTGTTTTTTTTGTGATTGTGTATCGGCAGATCTAATTTTTGTCATCAGTATATCCCTGAGGATAAGCCGAAGAGGTTCTGAAACAATTATATATATATATATATATATATATATATATATATATATATATATATGTATATATATATATATATATATATATATATTATAGCATAGCTTTCGTTATGTTGACGACACCTTTTGTCTGTTCAACAATGAAACGGAGCGGACGTTTTTTTACGTCCCTTAACAATATTCATCCAGCTCTTAAATTCACTATTGATAAGGAAACTAATTCTTCACTGCCATTCCTTGATGTATTAGTTAATAAAGCTTCCTGTGGTTTCTTAACATCAGTATATCGGAAACCTACCTTCACTGGTCTTTATACTCGTTGGGACTCATTTTGTCCCACAAAACAAAAATTTAATCTTATTAAGACCCTTACCCATCGGGCCTTAAAGATTTGTTCGAAGACCGAGCTGGATGAAGAAATTAAATTTATTACTAAGACCTTCTGTAACAATGGCTATCCTTTAGAATACGCGTGTTGTTTTTTCCTCTCGTCCAATCTTAACTTCTATTCGAAAAGATGTCCTTCCCCCACATCATAATAATTCCATTATTTATTTATTTAAATGTAGTTGCAGTATGCACTACGTCGGGATGACGTCACAGAGATTGGACATCCGGGTCAAACAACACGTGCCCACAAAAATTCGCAATGGAAATTATTTACCAACTGATGATTTGAATAATACTTATGGCTCGTCGATAGGTCAACATCTCATAAATAATCGCACCTGTGCCTCTAAATTCAGTGTCGACTTATTCTCCATTCTTAGTAAGTCGCACTCCCCTTATCATCTCAAGATCTTAGAAACAATTTATATTAAGTCCTTGAGACCTTCTCTTTGCAAACAAAGAGAAAATCTCCTCGGGCTTAATGTTGTTTCTATTTGACTTAACTTTTTTTTTTCTTTTTTTTTTTTTTTGATTTTTTAATATTTAAAAAAAAATTTTTTTTTTACCCCTTTCCCTCGCTATAATTCTCATAGCATCTTTTTATATTTTTTATACATTACCTCGATATTTGGCTCTGTTGAGCGAGGTACGAAACCGGTCAGCTGCCCTTTCATCTTTTTAATTTCTTAAATTCATTATGAATAATAAATATTGTCTCTTCAATGCTATTTTAAAGTTTTGTACGACAAAGAAAATATTTAAATATATATATATATATAATGTATTTTTATGCAATTATTTTTATTGGTGATTGTAGCGTTCGTTGTTATTTTACTTACTATGCTTAAGATTGCATTATTAGTCGCCCTTAACTTCATAGGACGTATTTTTTCCGTTAATATATATTTTTATTTGTTTTATACGTACATAAAAGTAATCCATGGACACATGTTTCTGGCTCACAGCCGTCATCAGCATGGCTAACTTAGACAGAGATCGAACCTTCGATGATGTCTGTAGTCTAGCGTTCTACCACTGGATCAAGACGCTCTGTCTAGAAATGTGTACGATTTTTATCACCTAAATATTTAATGCCTTTTTATGTAATTATTTTTATCGGTTTTTGTAGCGTTCGTTGTTATTTTGCTTACTATTATTTCGATTGTCTCACTTTCCTAAGTGATTAAGATGGAGACAATTGCATTATTAGTCGCCCTTAACTTCATAGGACGTATTTTTTTCCGTTAATATATATTTTTATTTATTTATACGTACATGAAAGTAATCCATGGACACTAAATATATATATATATATATCTATATATATATATCATTGTTTATAAGCTGTTCAGAACTGGCCTATCGGTTAGCGACGTTGGATAGGGGTTGAAAAATACTTGTAATCCAGGGTTTCGAATCGTGTGACCGGTGGTGAATAGTCGTACTTCTATGCTGATGAGTCTTGATTGAAAAGAGATGAAACGTATACGTCCATAGATAAATAAATAAACAATAACAAATATTTATATATATATATATATATATATATATATATATATGTGTGTGTGTGTTCCCTTCAGCAGTCGAACACTCTGATGCTGGCTGCTTTTTTTAACAGGCTTCATATTTCTCTTATTTATCGGGTTTTTTATAGTGGCAGCGTGAGCTAAGACGTCGGGGTTCGAGTCCGGCGACCGGTACGAATAACCATCTTTACACTTTTCCGAAATGATGAAACGTATACGTATGTAGATAAAAAGATATTTATAATTATTTGTCGCCCCCAATCTAGGCTGGGTTGTGTAATGAGTAGTATTAGCACAGCGTTCATCGTGGCCTTCATCAGTCGAACACTCTGATGATAGCTGCCTTTAACAGGTTTAATCTCTCTCTGACTTACCGGGTTGTTAATAGTGGCCGTTTGGGCTAATACGTCGGATTTTGAGTTTGACTCATGACGCGTGTTCCGGGGTTCGAGTCCGGAAACAGGTATGAATAATCATCTCTACACTGACGATTCCCGAAAGCGGGTTCGTACTATTATTTAAAATTTTTCTACGATTGATTCCTTAATTCGAATAAAGTGACATATAGTTTTTCATTCATATTCATAGCTAACGAATTCAACAAATGGCTATTCGAATCTTGTCTTTCTCAACACTATGATGCACGTGTTATCGCGATGGAAGTTGCTCCATTTTCATCGTCTCTTGACCAGAGTTATCTCTCTTGAAAAGTTCCTGGTTTCTAGATCAAAGTTCGCCACTCACTTGGAGAAAAATTGTTTATACGAACCAATCTCGTCGTAAATGAGATAAATAATGCTTGATATAATACTCATCAGCCGTTCAGTCACTTTATTTCAAAATTAAGCTTGATAGACCGTTTGACCTAGGGGCAGACGGAACCGTAAACAGCGATGCTTAGACGTTTCGCAAAATAATAATTCTTAATTATTCACTGCGACTAAAAAAAGTCATTCATTAATCAATCGGTCCTTTTTTTTTATATATATAACGGTCCGCGCATGGCATTCTGGGAAATTGGGTCGTAAGATGAACATTTTATATTTGTTTGAATAGTGGTCGTAATAAAACTACCCCTTTTGCCGAAACAGTCCATTAGGACTTGGCGATGACAGCTCTATTAGCTGTTATTAAACCTCTCCAAAGGAACGGGCGCTGTTTTACGAGAACCAACACTATTATCTCGCTGGCCATATGCAATCACCCCCCCCTTCTTATTCAAAGAGAGGGACGACTTTTTGTTCTTTTTTTGTTGTTGTTGTTGCGTCTTAATGGCCGTTTTCGGGCTAATTTGTTGTTTGTCAAGAGAACGCGTCGACTGAGAACAAGGCTGAGTGGTCACGTGCGTCAGATCGTCGAATGAAAGCGAATGTTTGACGGGGATACAATGCAAGCAACAAAGCTTTTGTTTCGCACGAGGCAAAAAAAAAAAAAATGATTAAAAAGAAGAAGGGCAAACGTAAAAGGAAAGAAAAATGGAAATGGGAAAAGATGTTGATATTTTTGTTATATTTTTGTAAATGAACTGCGTTTTAGGATTTGGCGAATTGCGATCGAGAAAAGCTGATCAATACATTTGCATCTGAATAAAAAAAGGGGAGTAATAATAATTTTTTTTTTCACTCAATTCATCATTCCTGGGCGTTAGATTCTCGTTTGAGGAGCGGCTAACTGTAATGTTAACGTGTATCTATTTTTATGTAAAACTTAACCGTTCTTTCTTGATTGCTTTGCTTGTCTGCTTTACGGCATATCAACCCTTTTACGGCATATCAACCCTTTCGCAGTTTCTTCCTTCATTACAACATTCTTCATTAAATACAACACCTATTTTGAAGCGTTAAAATATCTAACAGATCACTAAATAAATCCCAGGCCTGGCATATAGATGGCGCCACTAACAAAATGTCCCTATTATTTTCATAAAGTACTAACCTTCAAATGACACGTTTTAAAATTTGAGCTCAATCAGATTATTAGTTCAGAAATATAAGATATTTGAGTAAAGCTACTGTTGCAAATTTTGAAGACAATGAAAAGAACTGAACTTCGTTTGCTGATAAAACATTGGTTTCTGATGGGAAAAATACTGTTCAAGCACATCAATGGCTTGATAAGTTATATTCAAACTGTGCTCTTTCTGAAAACAGCGGTTACGCGATGGCTGACTATATAGGGTTGACTCTGTTATAAAGGGTGTAGCGAAATTTACTTACCTCATGTTGTCGAATTGTTAACCAATCAAAGGTTGTTATCACTTTTTTTACTAACACACATTTCTATAGTAATGGTTAACCATTTACCAAAGCCAAAAGCAACTCAAGGATAAGGGTCAGTGAGACTTTTAGTTGATAGTCAGAATAGTATTATGAAAGGATTGACAGAAGATCTCGACAGATATTTGTTGGCATTCGACTTGAAAACGACCATGTTGCAGTTTCAAGGAAAACGTTCCCGCGGTAACAGTCAGGAGGGAGAAAAGGAATGTACTAACCTTGAGTTGTCGGATTCTTAAAAAAAACAAAAGTTGTCATCATTTTTTTTACTAACACTTATATTTATGTAGTAATGATTTACCATTTGCCAAAGCCAAAAGCCACTCCAGGATAAGGATTAATGAGATTTTCAGTTACAAAAATCGAATTGTACTATGACATGATTGAGAACTGTGACTAATTCATAGGACGACTCGACAGATAATTGTTGACATTGGACTTGTGAACGACAAGGTTGTAGCTTGTAGGGAAACATTTCTGCGATAACGTGTTCTACAGACTAGAAGTTCTTAAAAAAATAAACACTGTTCATAGGGATTACTGAAATCATGTGACATGTATCACGTGATCACGTGACTGTAGTTATAATGCCGGGGTAGTGTTTCTCTTTTTTTCTTCTAATTTGATTCCTTGGCTGATCGAGTGCCAGTTAACTTGAATAATCAGAGATCAATCTAGTTACAAGTGCCTGTCAGATTATTGTTAATTTGACGAGTCACACAAGCCACATTTTGAATGCCTACTGGAGATAACTTGAATGCCTACTAGAGAGAACTTGAATGCCTACTGGAGAAAACTTGAATGCCTACTAGAGAGAACTTGAATGCCTACTGGAGAGAACTTGAATGCCTACTAGAGAGAACTTGAATGCCTACTGGAGAGAACTTGAATGCCTACTGGAGAGAACTTGAATGCCTACTGGAGAGAACTTGAAAGCCTACTGGAGAGAACTTGAATGCCTATTGGAGAGAACTTGAATGCCTACTGGAGAGAACTTGAATGCCTACTGGACACTGTTATTGAGTGTCTAAAGTCTCTCCGTACAGGAGGTTGTCAGGACAAGCTGGCATAAAGATACTTCCTCGTGCAAGTAAAAGCTGACTAAATATTCAAAATAACATAGTGTTCGAAGCCTAAATAACATCCTCTCAGTATGGCTAACCAACACTGGCTTATCCGAGGAACGGTGCATGTTACCCTTAGTAACATCACTATTCTAGACAGTTCACCAGACTAGATGGATTCTTGTCCTGGAATCCGGTAAGACCAAGAGACTACAAGAAAGATACACTATAACATAGTTAACTGGTCAATTGGGGAGAGGAACATTAATGCTCTTAACTTCTTTACTAACTCAACGTTCGATTAATAAAAGAGAACTTTAGTTAACAACGCGGATATCTATGTATCAAATAGAGATCAAGTGTTAGCCCCAGGGAGAGACCCCTTGTGATTTGAGGACTTCATCTGAAGTAAAATTAAACAAAAGTTAAGCTTTTTTGCAGACGGTCAAACTATATCGGGGAAAACGAATTGATTTCAGAACTTCAAGGTAGGTGCTATTGTTTCCTTGTTCTGACCTATCTTCCTATTGTTTTAGTTGACAGTGGTCAAGTGGATAATGACACGGACTGAAGACCTGCGTGTTCAAAGTCCGAATCTAGTCGATTCCATAGTATCACTTTTACTTAGGGATGTTGGCAACCTTCACGTGGTCCTTCCCGTAAGTACCCGATGTCTTTCCAAGTAGAATTCTTACCCGACGATATCAGGGAATCCAATGCATTTGATTCACACGAAATGAATGAAGGAAAGAAAGAATAAAATAATGAATGAATGAAGGAAGAAATAAAGAAAGAATGAATGAAGGAATAAAAAAGAATAAATGAATGAAGGAATAAAAGAATGACTAAATGAAGAAAGGAATAAAAGAATTAATGAATGAAAGAAGGAATAAAAGAATGAACGAATGAAAGAGAGAATAAAAGAATGAATGAATGAAGGAATAAAGAATGAATGAAGGAAGGAATAAAAGAATGAGTGAATGAAGGAATAAAAGAATGAATGAATGAAAGAAGGAATAAAAGAATGAATAAAAGAAGGAATAAAAGAATGAATGAATGAAAGAGAGAATAAAAGAATGAATGAATGAAGGAATAAAAGAATGAATGAATGAAGGAAGGAGTAAAAGAATGAATGAATGAAGGAAGGAGTAAAAGAATGAATGAATGAAGGAATAAAAAAAGAATGAATGAAAGAAGAAATAAAAGAATGACTAAATGAAGAAAGGAATAAAAGAATGAATGAATGAAAGAGAGAATAAAAGAATTAATGAATGAAGGAATAAAAGAATGAATGAATGAAGGAAGGAGTAAAAGAATGACTAAATGAAGAAAGGAATAAAAGAATGAATGAATGAAAGAGAGAATAAAAGAATTAATGAATGAAGGAATAAAAGAATGAAGGAAGGAATAAAAGAATGAATAAAAGAAGGAATACAAGAATGAATGAATGAAGGAATAAAAAAAAACTCGATATTTTCTAGACACTATTCGATGGGTCTATTTTACCGTTTTATCATCATATCGCTTTCCAGAACAAAGTTATTCCCCATCTAGAAAAAAATACAGTTGAAGCCGAGATTTTGTTGAAAACTCTTGCAGTACCTCGTGTTCGAAAAATAAGGATTATACATCCATGGAGACAACTCTATTCTTCATCTTCGTACACTTAATCCTTAATTCCAATATTCGATCAGCGTTATTTGTAATCCATAGTTATCAAAAATCGAATTACATGAATGACTATTTTAATAATTTCTTCTCAACACCATCATACATGTGTCATCGAAATAGAAATTGACATTTTACATGATCTCGGAATCAGAGTCATCTCGCTTGGGTAAAATCTGATCTCCTAGACCGAATTATCCCCCTTGATCCTTACTTTTCCCCAGTCAACATGAATGGTTCTGTCCTCGAGGGCGCCCTTCTTTAAGAGTCTGAGACTAACTTTCACTCGAAACCGGAAGCGGTAGTTTGCTGGATAAAATGTTTGGATCATTGTACCTCTCCTAAAAGTATTTTCACCCCTGACGCAATCAGCTACCTTTAGAAGAGCTATATACGCCCTAAGATATAGTACTGCTGTCATATGTCGGGAGGTGTCGCTTGTAGCAATCTTTTATGTTTCGACAGTGTACAAAATATACTCAGGAATCGGTACAACTCTAGCCGACGCGCCAGATTTCCGTGACTTCGCGTCGACGACGATCGGACAGGTCGCGGAAGCGCTCGAACGCTGACGGAATAATATCATTTTTTATTTCTTTTATCTCATAAAAACATTGACAAAAATTTTACACCCCCCCCCCCCAAAAAAAACATTACTTTCACAAAAAAATTTTTTAATCAATGTATTTTTGAATTTATTCGTCTTATATTATCGTCTGCCAGTCTCCCAGTTAGAGCTTGGCAGTTTGAATACAGGGCTTGGCTATCGCTAAGAACGGGAACCCTAACCCTAACGGAAACCCTAACACTAAACCTAACCTAAACACTAAACCTAACCCATGTTTCTTTCTTTCTTTGTTTTATGTTAGCAAGAAAAAAAAAGAAAAACAGCGAAACAAATGAAAAAGAAAACATTGACAAGATCTCCCCCCCCTCCTCCAAAAATTCTTTTCTTTCTACACATTTGATTGAAAATGGTTCATTTGACTCCCCCATCCTACAGTTCGTTCAGTTTTTATCTTTTTATCTATGTATTTTTTCTTATAATTCATTCGTCTTATAATATCGCGTGCAAGTCTTCCATCAACGCTTGGCGTTTTCGTCTCGTCAACTCTCGGGCGCTTCCGCGAACTGCCAGATTGTTGCCGACGCGAAGTCACGGAAATCTGGCGCGTCATCTATAACAGCACCCAGAAATCTAATAAGTTATGATCTCTTTTCGCCTTTATAGTCTCTGTATCGTTATAGGAATGGTAGATGTCTGACTGAGCCCCAATCGCTGGTCACGCATGTGAGACATTCACAGAAAGAACTCGTCTAGCTACAACCATAGCAAAGACATTTCCTTTCTTTCTCTTTCTTTGCAAAAAATAAATAAACGAAACTTGCCTGAACAAAGTTTTAATCTAAGAACATCCCATATGCTTCTAAAACTAACTAGAGCATTATTGTCTTCAAGTCTAATGTAAACAAATTCTGTGGGATAATCAATCCCTTTTTAGAAATCCTCTGGATATCCCACCAATTGTTGCTGTGTAATAAACAATTACGAATAATTTCCCTATTCGAAATTATCTCCCCTTTGAACAACTCTCCTGTTCGTCTTAACAATAAATAGCAGCATTAATATTGTTCTGACAGTTTATGCCGAATAAAGCTTTCTTAAGTTACGACTGTTCTTGTTTGTCATTAAATGCTGGTCTTTTCGATCTCTTTAACAGTTATTATTGGGTGGCCTCCAGGGGTTGATATGCAGTGACTAATTAGTAGAGAAAAACCCCCTCTACATTTCGTAGTGAATCCAAAAGTTTGTTCGGAACAATCGTACAACCTAATTTAGAATGATCCTCTAAACCAGTGGTTCTTAACCTGTGGGGAATTCCCCCTGGTGGGGAATGGCGGAGTAGCCAAGTGGGGAATCACCGGTCGGACAGAAGAACCACTGCTTCAAAATTTAATACATTATATCCAAATGTTGACTTACTTTGACCATGATCATTTTGCTGTGGCGGCGCTCACACTACTGGTTGCATTTCCCTCTACGTACCTGTGCGAGTCGGCGTTTTCGAGCATGGTTGAGATCAAAAACAAATCGCGAAACCGCCTGATTGACCTTGAATCTGATTTGCATTGCGCCATTTCAAAGGTGGAACCGAACATTGAGGCACTTGTCAAGGCAAAACAAATGCAAAAGTCTCATTAACCTGTATGCGTCTAGTGCTAGTGTTACATTTTTTGTATGCTTTTTATAGGCCAAATATATTTAGAAAAAACGTAACGAATCTTTTCGTATGTATTTATTTCCATGTGATAACTGTGGTGGGAATGGAGAGCTGGCTCTCACTAAATAGTGGGGAATTGGAGAAAAAAAGGTTAAGAACCACTGCTCTAAACTGTCTAAAAAATCTCAGTAGCCCTTCACGTATACAGTGGCAACTTGCCTTGTTTGGGGTGAACTAAGTTTAAAAGAAAAGGTTTCCGACCGCTGGTCTAGAGGGTAGAGGAATGTTTATGACTTTGCGTATTCATACACTTTCAGAATGCTACTTTTATTTATCTTCCTCTCACAGGGTAAGATGTGACACAAGGTCGGGAAAGTGGGATTTGAAAGGCCAGCGCCCGAGAAGGTGAGCACTCTGGCCTAAAAAAAAAATGCCTGGGCAGCTCCGTCGGCATTTCCCGGTAGGGGTGCCTCAGGCAGTAAGCGATAAACTTACTCCTCCCCAAAGAGGGGAAACAAAGCCAGGGAGGGTGCACCTCCTAGAACTGCACAGGACAAAGCCACAAACCGGCGTCATCAAGACCCGAAGATCAAGACGCTACCGATCTATGGGGTGTAGTATTCATTGGAACATATACTACACTTTGATCTTGGCCAAAAAGCCCACCCACAAGCTGACTTCTGCTATTTTCTTCAATTTTCCGTAGCAGCGTAAATACTTTTAACTTTCAAAGTGTTGATATTTCGGCCAGTATAGAGAATATTTGTGTTGTGTGTGTGTAGGCAGGGTAGACTTTCGATCCCCGTGCCATATATCGGCGAGATAACTTGAGATGTCAAAAGTTTTTATCAGACTCGCGGTAATCGGAAGAAGGCAGAGTTGCGATAAAATTTATTGACAGTGAGATCTGTAGAAATTTGACGACTTCATTTTCGACTCTATTTCCGGCGATCGATTGCGCATGCCCGGGCGCGGGGCGGCGCAATATTGTGGAGTGAAGACAGCGAGCGGTATTATTTATCGCCATTATCAAGATTTAAGCCTTCAATCAGGATGGTGGCGCAGCAGGGAATATGGCCGAAGATTTACAGAACCCGCACCACCTTTCACACACCACCAAAGTTAGAAACGCGGATAGCTGAAGAATACGAATCTACTAAGGATAATTACCAGACGTTTCATTTCTAAAAAGATTACCAGGAACCCACGATGTTGGCAAGGTTTAAGAGAGAGAGAGAGAGAGAGAGAGAGAGAGAGAGAGAGAGAGAGAGAGAGATAGACATAGAGAGATAGTGAGTGAGTGAGTGAGTGAGTGAGAGAGTGAGAGAGAGAGTGAGAGAGTGAGAAAGTGAGAGAGAGAGAGAGAAAGTGAGAGAGAGAGAGAGAAAGTGAGAGAGAGAATGAGAGAGAGAGTGAGAGAGAGTGAGAGAGAGAGTGAGAGAGAGTGAGAGAGAGTGTGAGAGAGAGAATGAAACAAAGATAGTGGAAGAGTAGGAAATGAGAGAGAGAGGGAGAGAGTGAGAGAGAGAGTGAGAGAGAGAGAAAGTGAGAAAGTGAGAGAGAGTGAGAGAGTGAGAGAGAGAGAGTGAGAGAGAGAGAGAGTGAGAGAGAGTGTGAGAGAGAGAATGAAACAAAGATAGTGGAAGAGTAGGAAATGAGAGAGAGAGGGAGAGAGTGAGAGAGAGAGAGTGAGAGAGAGAGAAAGTGAGAAAGTGAGAGAGAGAGAGTGAGAGAGTGAGAGAGAGAGAGAGAGAGTGAGAGAGAGTGTGAGAGAGAGAATGAAACAAAGATAGTGGAAGAGTAGGAAATGAGAGAGAGCGGGATAGAAGAAGAGATGGTCTATTGTTACATAACAATAGAGTTTCATATATTATTGGCTATGTCCATATGAAAGCAGCAGCAGTCGTTACTGCTGATGATTGTTGTCGGATTTTGTTGTTGAATGAGCCGTTCTTCTGCACAGACCCCGCGAACTTCAGAAGTCCTATTCGTTATACCTGCAAGATTACAGGTTCTTTTTATATGACCAATGTCTATTTACGAAGTCGGAAAGAAAGTTTTGCCCAGAGCACACAAAAGAATTGCGCTTGCTATCCCCATTTCATATATATATATATATATATATATATATATATATATATATATATATATATATATATATTTACAAACAAGTTACCACTTATCAAGACCAAAAATCACTCGAGGATAAGGGTTATTAGGTCGGACAGGTAGACGATGAGACACCGAGGGGGTTTCTAATGATGGTTGTAACAACAAGAATATGTTGACATTGGACTTGAAAACAGCAATGTTTTAGTCATCCGAGAAGCAGTCTTGTGGTATTGTGTTCCACAGACGGGCAGTTCTAGAAAATAAACTATGTTCATGCTTAGTTCTAAGTACACAGATGGTGAAAGGGAATTTATTGAGAATGTTTGACGCTAGATGAGTTTTGGTTG
>OY744547.1:66780215-66822715 GCA_963556195.1 Sepiola atlantica
TAATTAGTACTAATATGCATTGTTGGCATATGCATTGTTTCCCACTCTTGGTTTATTTTATTTCAGTTGAAGTTCTCAGAAATCCAGGACCCCCTTCCTGAGGCTAACACTTGATCTCTATATCAGATACATAGATATTCGAATATTCCATTAAAGTTCTCCTTAATCACTCAAACGTTTCCATGCTGTCATAATAAACACATCAGGTTTCTATCCAGGATTGAGGCACTTGCTTGTCTAGCTACACTGGATAGCTGTGATACAGCCAAAGAGTCTGTCTGTTGATGACTTACAGACACGTATATATATATATATATATATATATATATATATATATATATATATATATATATATATATATATATATATATTAGTTTCGCATTCCATGTATGTGTTCTGAGATATATTTTGGTAATGATGAGTTGGTGAAAATTGAAGCATAACTCTTTTCATTCCAGCCGAAGAACCCAGTGCGTTTTAAATATAAAATTACATTTATATTTTAAAACAACGACATCGTTTTATGTTTCAATCCTCACCCAACATTGTATATATATTTATATATATATATATATATATATATATATATATATGAATAAAGATAGAGAGAGAGAGAGAGAGAGAGAGAGAGAGAGAGAGAGAAAGAGAAAGAGAAAAAAATGGTAGTTAGGTTTAAGCATTGTTGGGAATTGTAATAAAGTATTAAGAAGCCTGAAGGCAATGCAGAGAGCCGGATTGATTAGAAGCTCGCAAGAACAAAAATAAACAATCGAAGGTGTGATCTTACAATTATCTATATATTTTACTTCAGAATCTCACATAACAAACGCGTATATATTTCTCATAATTTATAGACTTTCTCGTCCTTTGTCATTTTTTGCATTTTTTTGTTCGCTCTTGACAAAGCCCATATAACATTTGGGCGAAACGTTGAGCTTCATAGGTCTTCCGCTTATTCCATTTTAATTTCATATATATATATATATATATATATATATATATATATATATATATATATATATATATATATATATATATATATATATATATATATATAGTGAATTTCGCAAAGAAACTACTTTAGTCTATCAATTCAGACTCTACAGTAAGTCTTAAGGTCCTTCATCCATGAATAATATTTTATGACTTTTCCAAAGTTGAATGAGTAACCATTTTGATTTTTTTTCTTTAGCACAAAGAGGCAAATAAAACCTCCGTCATGTTTTTGTTTTTTTTAAACAAGAGAACATTAACAACGAACTCTATTTATCTTCGGCTGTCTTGTCTAAAAGAGATGTTGTCATGTTTACTTTAAGAGCCGATTGGGAATCGTTGAAGAAGCCGACTCGCTGGGAAGGTTTTGATAGGAAGGAGGCGTGGCTTATATCAAACGACCGTTAGTAGTTAGTAGTCCGCCATATTGGAACAGGAATATGAGATGTGAATAATTATAACGGTGAACAGGTGTTGCCGTCTGAGAGTGGTGCGCAAAATTATATTTTCGTCAGAGATTCCGTAATTATTCAATGACATAAGAACCGTATTTATTGACCAATAGTAATAGGTACAATACTACGACGATTGCTACTACTACTACTACTACTACTACTACTACTACTACTACCCCGTCCAATAATCCTCAACTCTATAATAAACGCCAATGTATATATATATATATATATATATATATATATATATATATATATATATATATATATATATATATTAGTACTTCATGTATCCACATAAAATATTATAAGGAGATATAATTTTTTATGTATCAGTTTTCAGTATTTACTTCAACAGTGCTCGATACGTAAGTAGAGCTAGGTAGTAATGAAAATATATATGGCAATCAAGCTACACAGAGGCTCCCGTGTTTCATCCCCGGGGGGAATCGTCAGGCTAAATGCCCCTGACGATTTCCCCCGGGGATGAAACCCGGGAGCCTCTGTGTAGCTTGATTGCCATATATATTTTCATTACTATATATATATATATATATATATAAATGAAACTCGCTCCAGACAAGGCATGAAACCACTTGATGTAAGGAGCTAACAAGAACGAAAGATGATTATCGCAAAGACATGAGATGCCTATTGGTCTTAGTCTTTAATTGACCAAGGTTATAGGTAGGAGGAAAACAGTCAGCATGAAGAGTATCTAACAAGCCTGCGGTTCTTGGAAAGAAGCTACCGGAATAGGAAGCTGTATAACAATGAGGTATGAAAACAGCGAATTGATTGAGACCACTAGATCAACGAGTCAAACGAGTTGGAACAATAGAAGCAGGGAATAGATCAGATAATTCTGAAGAACACATGTCATAATAGTATTTATAGAAAAGACTGAGACTAGCAACATCATGTATGTGAGAGAGAGCGTGTAGAGAAGAAGAAGAAAGGGTTGAGCCAATCAAATTACAAATACGTTTCTGCACCTTATCAAGAACCCTCAAATGGGACAGAGATTCAGCAGCCCAAATATGACAACAGTCTTCCACACATGGTCTGATTGTAGATTTGTATAGTTGGATAACTCGAATGTTTTGAACATGATTTGCTCACCATTTCAAATGATATTACGTTCCAGACGAATGGTGTTTGTATAAATGAAATAAATATATAAATATACCTAATATATATATATATATATATATATATATATATATATATATAATACTTTTTACTTATTTCATTTTATACCATATTTAATGTTATGAAGGACAGATTCTCATCATTTCATAAAACTTGTTTTTTTTGTGAAACAATGTGATTCTATCTTTTATTACATTGGATTTGGTATAAAATTAAATAAAAAAATATTGTTTATATATATATATATATATATATATATATATATATATATATATATATATATATATATAGTAAAGTCTATAAAATAGAGCAAAAAAGCATATATTTGTAGTTTTAAAAAGGCTCGTCACGAATAGCTCGGGACCACTTCCATTGTCTTCCTCATAATTTGTTATGAGATTCGGGAAGACTTCCATTTAAATTAGATAAAAATAGGATATATATAGAGTTTTAAGGAGCTTAATGTCGTCATAGCCTCATTAGGGGTGCACTTAGAGATTCGTAAATACATCCAGTGTATTCCTCGATAAACTTTTACATAAGAATACACTTTTACATTTTATGTAGATCTCTAACGTTTATTTATCTAAGAAAACAACAAACATCACGCATACATAAACGCATTTAGGTTTATATTTATAAAAGATTTTCGACAGGAATCACGCCTGCCCCCGCCTCTCGGGTAAGTGTACGTTAATTTAAACAACTGTCTGTGGCGATTTCTCGCCGCTGTGTGGGCATAGGTTTGTGATTTTTAATTGAATCTACGTTCGATCCCATGCGACCGTCTGCAGCCGCCACCCATGCACTGATGAGGATAGAAAACCCGATACGATATCGTCTGCAGGTCCAAAACACTTAAATATTTACAGCATATATATATATATATATATATATATATATATATATATATATATATATATATTCACTTGAAGTAAATAATATTAAATTATTTTTACCTGGATACGCCGGCGTTTCAAGCTTTCGCTCTGATCAATGTAAGAAAATGATAATATCAGACGGCCGCAAGGTTCGAACTCGTACTACAGAATCAACTTAGACTCCGCAAGCAAGCGTCATAACAATACGACCACGAGACAATACCACGCCAAAAAGGGAAATGAATTTCTATTTACGCGAAGGGAGGAACATACAGAAAGACTGACTAGAGTATTCAACGAACGTTGTCATATATATATATATATATATATATATATATATATATATATATATATATATATATATATATATATATATTAAACTTCAAGAAAGAGGCAAAATGCCTTCAAAAAAACATGTGTTAGATGCAGGTATTTTTATTGAAATGAAAATAAAAAATTAAAACAACATATATTTTTTCATCTTGACTTTTTAATCTAATTATTTCACTTGATACAACAAGCCTCGTCACAGCTTTAGACAAATAAAAGGTATTAACCTTATTTTAAAAAAAAGTCAGGAGGAAAAATAAAAAAAATACTGTTTTGATTTTTATTTTGATTTTAATGTTGATAAAAAAAGTCAAGATGAAAAAAAAATTGCATTTATTTTTTATTTTGAAGGCATTTTGCCTCTCTCGAAGTTAAACATTTTAAAGATGCTTAAAAATGAAATTTAACAAATTTATATATATATATATATATATATATATATATATATATATAGTGTGTAGATTTCAATTTTGTGTTGAGAATCTGAATAACAGAGCTCAATGTAATTTAAACAGAGCAAAGCAGAATTATAGAAAAGAAACAACTATACACACATTAAGGTTGTACACATTATAAAAAATATTATAATGTGTACAACCTTAATGTGTATATAGTTTTTTCTTTTCTATAATTTTATATATATATATATATATATATATAAGATTTAACGCGTTAAACGCGTACATTAAATAGACTCATCTCAATAATTCATGTTTATCGTTTTTCATAAAATAAATTTAAATAAATAAACATTTCTAATATTGTTGGGTTAAGTTGAAATAGTGAAAAAATCTCCGAATTAGTGTCTTATATTACGTGTTTCAATGTCATTAAAATCGGATACACGGATTTGAAGTTTTAAGAGAGTTATACCCCCATGGGTCACTTAGAGGTGGGGTCAAGTAGATATTTGACACATAGAGGGCAACGTAGATATTCGGGAAGACTTCAATTTGCTTCCTCCGGGAATTTGATGCATATGATATGCATTTCATTAATATAGAATATATCTGAAGATTTAACAGAGGTTCGACCCGAATAGCTCCCTGAGCTTAGGAGGCCACTTGGAGGTTCGGGACAACTTTCATTGTCTTCGCCGAAGAATGTTATATATATGATATAGATTTCATCAAAATAGGATATATTTGAAGTTTTAAAGAAGGCTCAGACCTATAGCTTTTTTAGGTTAGGAGATTTGGGACCAATTCTACTGTCTTCCTTTTGGCTAAGATCAAAGTGTAGTATCTGTTCCGATGGATACTGCACCCCATACTGGTGTTGTCTTGGCCTTCGGGTCTTGATTTACGCCGGTCAATGGGTCTGCCCTGTGCAGTTCTGGGAGGTCCACCTACCCAGGATTTGCCTCCTCTCTTTGGGGAGGAGTAAGTTTATTGTTTACTGTCTGAGGCGCCTCTACCGGGGAATGCCGACAGGGCGGCCTAGGCAATTTTTATACCCGACATTGGGTCACATCTTACTTGTGGGAGTAAGATAAAAACTGGCCTTGTGCCTAACTCCTGGAGAGGAGTAAATCAATACTGTCTTCCTCAGGAAAGTTTATACATATAGTATAAATTTCATAAGAAGTTTTAAAGGCGTTATGTCCTCATAGTTCTTTTAGGGGGTCACTTAGAGATTCTGGAACACTTCCATTGTCTTCCCCGGTAGATCGTACATAACAATACACTTTTAGATTTTATGTATATTCTCGAACTTTTCTTTATAGCAAACATCACAGAAACATACCCGCAGGCTTTGAGTCTTAACTATAGATATAAGATTTCACGCTCAAGTTCGAAACAGAACTTTTATCGTTAATCGCGTAAATTCAATGGACGTATGTTAAGAATTCAAATTTATTGTTTTATTGAACTAAAAAAAAAATGGCCATAAAAAAACAAACATGTGTGTTGTAGAAAGCCGCGACTTTGATACATTTTATGGTATTTAAAACTTTAACAATTACAAACAAGAAAAAATGTATGTTTAATACTGCATAAAACTAAAATAGAGATGTCTTGATCTCTGGCTGATAGAAAGTGAAATGATAGTTGAAAAAAAAAATTGAAATAAAATAATATATTGCATCTTTTTTCCTAAAATATAAATAATTAAATCTGAAGATATCGAGAAGAGTTCAGTGAGTGAATAAAAAACAAAATCTTTCAAGATGGCGGCTTTCAATCGTTGAAGAAGCAAATCGTTCGTCCGCGATACGATCAGAGATAAAGTGCGTTCAAATGAAGAAAGAAATAAAAAAATAAAGTAATTAAGAAATAAAGAAAGAAGAGGGTTTTTAGAAGACAAACAAAAAAAAATGATATGATTGAAACGGAAAACAATGTAAATAGCGCATTTGCACAGGTGTCGGAAGTACAAAGACGGAGCGATGACCCAAGAGAGAAAAACCACGCACATGAACTCGCCACGCGCTCTCCCTCTTTCTTTCTCATTCTCTCTGTTGGTCTATTTCGATCTATGAATCTCTCTTGCAGTGAATGAGCTTCAATACCTGGTCACCCCTCGAAGACATTCACAGCAAGAACGCACCTAGCTACAACCACTAACCCTAACCATAACCCTAAACCTAACCCTAACCCTAGCTACAACCACTAACCCTAACCCTAATCCTAACCCTAACCCTAACAAAAACCCTAACATTAACCCTAATCCTAACCCTAACCATAACATAAACCTTAATCCTTACCCTAACCCTAACATAAACCCTAATCCTAACATAAACCCTAATCCTTACCCTAACCCTAACATAAACCATAATCCTAACCCTAACCCTAACATAAACCCTAATCCTCACCCTAACCCTAACACTAATCCTAACATTAACCCTAATCCTAACCCTAACACTAACATAAACCCTAATCCTTACACTAACATAAACCCTAACCCTAACCCTAACATAAACCCTAACCCTTAGATCGACCCTAACCCTAACATTAACCCTAATCCTAACCCTAACCCTAACATTAACCCTTATCATAACCTTAACCCTAACATAAACCCTAATCCTAACCCTTAACGTAACCTCAGAAAATAACTTCCCGTTCTCTCTTTCTTTACAAAAATACCCACACAAATTCTATAAAGAAAATTTCTTTCCATAAACATTCTATCCGTGGAACAAGATACCACAAGATTGCTTCCCAACCGACTACAGCATGATCGTATTCACGTCTTATGTAAACAAATTCTTAATGAGCAGCCATCTTGGATAATCAATTCGTCTTAAGTAATCTTCTGCCCATCACCTCCATTGTTTCTGGTCATCTTGTGGCGGTGATCATCGTATTACTGACGATCTCTTTAACATTTATCCTCGAGTGGCCCCCGAGCCTAGATTAGCGGCGACCCATGAGTACATAAAATATACATATCTATCTATCTATCTATCTATCTATCTATCTATCTATCTATCTATCTATCTATCTATCTATCTATCTATCTATTTTTATTTGGTTAAAAAAGTAGTATAGCGTTCGGAACATAATGCGATACACAATTTGTGTAAATATTCGCGAATAGAGTCCTGGAATACTCGGAAGTGTAAAAAAAAATATACATACAGGATTTCATCCCCAACTTCCGTTTCTTCAAGGAGTCTGTTAGCGAATATTTACAGAGTTAAAGCGTGTTCTTAAGTTTACATACGTAACACTAATTAAATTTGAACCCGAAATGACATTATCCTGTATCTCTACAAAGCCACCATCCGCCCATGCATGGAGTATTGTTGTCACATCTGAGATGGGGCACCATACACTAGTCTCTCTCTCTCTCTCTCTCTCTCTCTCTCTCTCTCTCTCTCTCTCTCTCTCAGACAAGGTCCAAAAAAGAGTCGATAACTAAATAGGTCCCTCACTATCCACCAATATCTTCTATCCAAGAGGACGACAGCCGACACCCATCTAACCCACCCAATTTGCGTGTTGCGCTCATCTAACTTAATTAAGAAAATTTACTGTATTGTAAACGTTTTTCTATAATTTTTAATATAAATTTTTAATATAAATAGAATCTTCTATGTATGTATTCTCTATGTATGTATTCTAATTCATATTTCCGTGGAATGTCAGGCCGAGGAGTGTAAACGTTGGTACATAATAATTTTATTCTCTCTCTCTCTCTCTCTCTCTCTCTCTCTCTCTCTCTCTATATATATATATATATATATATATATATATATATATATATATATATATATATATATGTAAAGGAGTAAGGCTACCAACATTTGTAGAATGTTTTTTTCAACATTTATTTATTATTTTGTTGTTTTTTTCAACATTTATTTATTATTTTGTTGTTTTACCATTTTATGATTTTATATATAACGCGTTTCAAGCGGTGGCCCGCTTTCATCAGATATGAAAATCCATTTGAAGAAATGTCTTTCGATTCGAGCAAATGTTGTTTCATTTGAGGAATTTGTTATTGTTTTTGCGCATGCGTGGGTTTGCGGGTGTGTGGGTATCTTTGATTTTTATTTTTATTTTTTATTTGTCATTTTTCCTGCTTCTCTTGGTCAAGTGCGTGTTACCCATCCATGATCCATCGGTCATCCCAGTCTCCTAGGGTGTGGAGAATTTCTTTTGAAATGTAATACTTTTTATTGCTTTTTGTCGTCTCCAAAAATGAAGTGGTGTCTGCGCGCGTGTGCGTGTCCGCATGCGTGTCCGCATGCGTGTGGTCTAATCTTGAGTCTTGTGAATAGGTGAGCGATACATACACACACACACATAAATACGCACACACACACACATGCGCGCGCACACACACACACATATATATATATATATATATATATATATATATATATATATATATATATATATATGTTTATTACTAAATACACCTTGCATTAAACTATTGAAATTTGTATGTATTCTACTTCATATTTCCGTGGAATGTTAGGCCGAGGAGTGTAAACGTTGGTCTCACGGGAAGGGTGCTATCAGTCATGACAGACATAATAATTTTATTCTCTCTCTCTCTCTCTCTCTATATATATATATATATATATATATATATAAAGTAATCCAACAAAAGATATAAGCGTCAACTAATATCTTATAATTAGTGAAACATCCGGATAAAAACTGAAGCTCAATATACTGGATAGAGCATTAATATTATAATATAATTATATATATATATATATATATATATATATATAATTTAAAATTACCAATATCTAATAATCCGATAGACCTCTAGATTTGTAACGGTGAAGATACCAAATAGATCATTTACGGTAAACCCCCATAAATATTTACAATAATGTCTGTTATGGACATGTAATTACTGACTTGGTGATATTCGTCATAGTTGTTTTTCGGATGTATGCATATACGATAGTACTATATGATATTCGTTTATTCAGATTATTTACTTGAAAGAAGATAGCCTTATATTTGCTTATGTGTACGCATGCGCGTGCGGATGCGCGTGCATGCATGTATTGGTGTATGTGTATGTATGGGTAAGTGTATGTGCGTATATATACGTACATGTGTTTTTGTATGTATATATATATGTGTACGTACATGCATGTGTTTGTGTATGTGCAGGCATGTATGTGTGTGTGTGTATGTGTGTATGTGTGTGTGTATATCTTGCATATTTATTTTGTCAATATATGTTTATATTTAATTAAACTCTTACCCCGGTTATTTAAAACGGACCAATGGTTTAGCTTTTGAATATCCAGGCCGTATATATTATATTATATATGTGTATGTGTGTATATGTGTATATATGTATACATGTGTGCGGGTGTATGTGTGCATGTATGGGCATGTGCGCGTGTATGCGTATAGGTATGTGTGTACGTATGCGTATGACTGTGTATGTTTATATGTATGCGTGCATGTGTGCATTTGTGTGTGTCTATGTATACATGTATGTGTGTCTCTATTTTGCACATTAATGTCTATGTGTGCATGTGCGTATATATGTGTGTGTATGTCTATGTATATGTGTGTATGTGTGTGTATGTGCATATGTATGGATGTGTGTGTGTGTGTGTATGTATACACTCATTTAGTAATGATATTTTTTAATGAATACTTAAAGACGAAACACATTTATCCTCGATGTCTTAAAAAATATAAATTCAAGGTAGTTGGTATGGGTGTGCATGCATATATATATATATATATATATATATATATATATATATATATATATATATATATATGTATATATGTAGATATAGGGATGTATGCATATATAATTGTACTTTAAGATATTCGTTTATTCTGATTATTTACTTAAATTTTTCGACTGATAATACACTAATCATCGAATTGAATTAAATTAAGTATAGTGTCTAATATTATCACTAGACATTATTAGATTGGAATTAGGCTATAATTATAGGCTTCCATAGATTATAAAACTAATGTAAGATGAATTTTTGTGAAACTCAGAGTATTAAAATATTACATTTAAAATATAATCTTAAATAATTTTTAGTTTTCAAATAGATCCTATCACTCGGATGTAGACAGAATGAAAGCAGGACAAGTGTCAATCGGTCGATGACACGCTAACGTGTGTTAGTGTCTTCTCCCTCTTCCTCCTTTCGGGCCGAAAACAGAATTTTAGCTAGCCAAAAATGGTGTGACGTGTGTGTGTGATGTTAAGAATAGGTATATGTGTGCGTGTGTATGGAGGCGTATGAACGTTCAATGTCACCAAGTCGTAAATGTAGAAAGAATATGTGATTTTTAACACAGACGTTATTATTTTAATAAAAACAAACAAAAAAAAAACAATAAGATCCCTTTCGATTGCTTTAGTTAAATATAAGATGTTAATTCCTATTCGCTCTGTAATGGGTGTTCAGATTGGCTGCGACCACCACTCTCTCTGGTTGTATTTTAATTGTCGAGGGTGAATTCAGTTTTCTGTCAATCTCAAAAATGTAATTGTCTAATTTGATGCTTGAATAAAACCGCAAGGTTGAAATAAATTATTGCATCGACAATCATGTAATTTCGTGTTATTATATTTTACGTTATTCTTGCTCTGTTTACAACATTGAGCTCTCTTACCCGGATTTCTTCCTGGAATTATTCCATTATAATACAAATACAAATATATATATATATATATATATATATATATATATATATATATATAAATATATATATATATTTGTATATATATATATATATATATATATATATAATTGTTATATGTATTATACCTTTTTTTATTTTAATATAAGATACATAGATATCCCAATGTTCAATTAACTTCTATTTGCCCTTTCTTTACCACAACTTCTATGACCATGTAAATATTTTTGATTCAATCTCTCGTAGCTGGAAAATGATTGACGTGTTAAGTCTTAAACATGAACTCGCCGAATATTTAAAATCTTAATAAAATTATCCGGCTAACTATTAAAACCGACACAGTTGTAAGATGTCTTTACAATTGGAAACGTCAATCTCTACCATACTTTCCAAACTGGAACTGAGAATAGTATCTTCGCGGACTTTTAACTTCATTCTAACTGTTTAAAATATCACGTGAATCTGATGAACCAATCAAAATTAGTGTTGCGTTTAAACCTTGTGTTGAAGCAGCGGAGTTGCCGTAATTATTACAAAAAAAAACTATTAAAACCCACAATTTGTATTCTTACCTTCCTCATTGTAATGCCTTTCGTTGAATGCACTTTTACGTGATCTTTCCTGACCGAGAAAACATCGCTTTTGAATAAGTTCTTTCATACGTGGGAAGGGACTTCCTGCAGACAAAGACTGATGGAAGATAATGAACATTTATTCAACTTGATGTTTGTTCCAAATTACTGCACAGTCGGGAAGGCGGAGGTAGAGAGAGAGAGAGAGAGAGAGAGAGAGAAAGAGAGAGAGAGAAAAAGAGAGAAAGAGAGAAAGAGAGAGAGAAAGAGAGGGAGAGAGAAAGAGAGAGAGAGAGAAAGAGAGAGAGAGAGAAAGAGAGAGAGAAAAATGAGAGAGAGAAATATAGAAATAGAGAGAGAAAGAGAGAGAGAGAGAGAAAAAAAGAGAGTGAGAGAGAGAGAAAGAGAGAGAGAGAGAAAAATGAGAGAGAGAAATACAAAAAAAGAGAGAAAGAGAGAGTAAACGATCAAAAAACTAATTAATTATATTCTGTCAGCTTTTATCATTTTACTTATCCTCTCAAACGATTTGTCCTTTTGTCTCTCACACTCTATCTTTGAGCGATGTGATGTCCTATTTTTTTTTTAACATGGTTCACCCCAAAGAAGGCAGGCCGCCACTGTAGACGTAAGGGGCTACTGAGAAAAAAGAAAAGGAAGAAGGTTGGAAGAGGTCAGCCTAAATTGGGATTTGTGTAGCGATATGTCTGTTTACATTAGTTTTACATTTCTGCATGTCAGTACTGTCGGGGAAACAGAGGACAGGGAGGAAGTTCCAGAGACCAGCAGCACGAGAAAATAAGCTATTTGAGTAGAAGTCTCTCCGGCATCTGGGGACCTCCACAGTGAATAGATGGGATTTAGTTGATTGTCGAGTTAGTCTAGTGAATTTACGTCGAGTAGCCAATTCATCGGAGCATAATCCATTGAAGTATTTGTAAAACAAACATAAGGATGCTACATTGCGGCGATGGGACAGGGACTGGAGCTTGGTTGACAGTGAGGGACCTATTAGGTTGGCGACTCTTTTTTGGACCTTTCTTTTCATAGAAATCGACCCAGACAAGGCATAAAGCCACTTTATGTAAGAAGCTGCAAAATACTTCTTCAATTTTAAAACATAAGTGTTAGATGGATTGATTCCGACTAATAAAACAGCAACTCTTTCCCCTTTGTCAGATACATCGCTAATGGAATGTGAAGACTAAATAACAAAATAAGAGAAGCGAGAGGTAGCAATCCTTACCCCAGGGTCATCAAGTTGACCCCGGTTGACCTTTCATTTCCTGTTAGTTTCCACTATCTATTTTATAAACTAGTAGGTCTACTCGCTCAATATCAAACATCATTGGTTGTCTCTCTCAGACGACATACCTATGTATTAGACGAACAGCATATGATACAATAATCTAAAAAGGAACTCACGATATGAAATCGAGTAAAAAATAATAACAACTACAAAGAAACGGGAAAACAACGTAAAAGAGTAACTGTTCTTTTCAAGTTAAGTGCATTACTTCAGCCCACCGTTAAGCTATGAATAAAACACACCAAAAAGAGAAGGTCACGCAACAGAAGTAAATTAAGATGTTTAAAAGGTTATTTGGGAAATACAAACAAAAAATGTTTAAAGCAAGGAATAACTGATTAGATGTTCAGTGAGATTTTAAGTAAAAACACGGTCTGATATATATATATATATATATATATATATATATATATATATATATATATATATATATATATATATATAACATTAGAAAGAACCAATGTTATTTATAAGTTTAAATGCCCTTTGGGAGAATGTAACTCCTATAATAATAATACAACTCATAGCTACATTGGTTTTACAACCACTACCATATCCCGTCGCCCCACCATGCATCTTATAAACTCTAACTCAATTTACCAACATCTACAAAAACATAACTGCCCTCCCTCTGATGTAAGACACATTCTAGTTAATAACACTAAAATTATACATTCCTAAACCAATTTAAAAAAAAAAAAAAATACTCGAAGCTATCTATATAAAAACACAACAACCTAAAATGAACAACATAACATATAACAACCAGTAATAACATTTTAAAATTCATAACGTAATGCGATTTTGTTCTGTGATGTCATCTAGTGTTGCTGAATATAAAATCGTCAACGATTTCCTGGAACAATGCGAAAACGTTCGATGCGCCTTAAAAAAGCTGGAGAGATAAGAGAATGCTAAAAAACATTCTGTTCTCTCTCCAACTTTTTTGTTCATTTGCTTTTTACACTTGGGGATGATTCGACGAAGAATTAAAAACGTTCGTGAAACCTGTGAAACCTGTGAAACCTATGAAACATTTATTCATTTTTTTTATTTTAATACAAAAAAGACCATAAAAAATTGAAAAAATAAAAAGAGGTATAATTAAACAGACGAATTCTGTTATTTTTTACAATGTTTTTTTTAATGATTGTGTATTGGCGGATCTAATCATTGCTCATCAGTATATCCCTGAGGAGGAGCCGAAGAGGTTCTGAAACAATTGTCGGATACTCAAACTATGTTTATTTTAATATATATATATATATTAAATATATATATATATTTAATTCCCGAAACAGTTTTTCATGGTAAACAACTGATGATCCCTTAAAATAGTGTTAGAAACAAACTAATATAATAACTGTAAAAAATAAATTGACTTGCATGAGTGATTTTCCACTGAAGGACTTGGGACTAAAAGTTTTTTTGTTTTTTTTTAATATAGTTTTAATGGTTGAGAAACTTCCGAGACTATATATATATATATATATATATATATATATAGATATATATATATATATATATATATACATATATATATATATATATATATATATATATATATATATATATATATATATATATATATATATATATATATATATATACATATATATATATACATATATATATACAGATATATATATCTGTGTGTGTGTGTGTGTACATAATTATGTTCGCTAACTATTATCAGTGTGACTTAGAAGATTATCGCAAGTCGATCGACCGATTTGTATCTAACATGCTTAAAGATTCGGCCCCCATTAGAGTCATATTTAATGCGAGAGAAATACACCCTATATTTTTGTTATAAATATAATAAGTATCAGTAAGTGTTGTTGTTTTTGCAACTGCCTTCACTTTAGATGATTTTTGTCAGCCGTCTAATCTTCGACCAACTGCGGTATTCTAAAACGCCACGAGGAACGAAATAGAATAGATATCAACTACCGAAAAGTGCTCAATTCGTATTCATTATCCAGCTGGTAATTTTTCTTACTATATATATATATATATATATTCATATATATATATATATATATATATATATATATATATATATATATATATATATATATATATTGCTATTTCATGTATCCACATAAAATTTTATAAGGAGATATAATTTTTTATGTATCAATTTTCAGTATTTACTTCAACATGCTCGATACGTAAGTAGAGCTAGGTAGTAAGCTATGAACATATATTTATGGCAATTAAGCTACACAGAGGCTCCCGCGTTTCATCCCGGGGGATCTTCTGCCTGAAGATTTCCCCCGGGGATGAAACGCGGGAGCCTCTGTGTAGCTTAATTGCCATAAATATATTTTCATAGCTTACTCTCTCTTTCTCTCTCTCTCTTTCTCTCTCTCTCTCTCTCTCTCTCTCTATATATATATATATATACAAAATATGTGTGTATATGGATAATAAGGAGAGATAGTTTGATTGAAGCATTGTGTGTAATACACATATACCGGAGTATAAGTGACACACCGGTTCGCGTTAGATCACAGAAGTTAAACAACGTTGATCCTGGCCAGTACTAAATGGGTGACCATTTGGAAACACCAGATGCTGTATGTGGCCTGGAGAAGATATGGACACTACTAGGTTCTGCCATGCATGCATATATATATATATATATATATATATATATATATATATATATATAAAAATTATTATATATATTATATCTTTTTTATTTTACTACAGTGAAATATATAAGATACATAGATATCCCAATGTCTAATTTATGTTCTCGTTTATCCCTCAAAGGTTAGGGTTAGTAATGAATTTAAGAACATAACTTTTCCTCGCTTCAATTTACCTGTTAACTGTATTATAGTATACATTTCTCGTAGTCTCTTGGTCTTCATCTAGTCTGGTGGATTATCCAGCTATGTGCAGTTACTTGAGGTAACACCACTAAGAGAAGGTGCACCATTTCGTCGTATGGGCCAGTGCGTAGCAGTTTCGTGCGTGTGTGTGTATGTTTGTGTGTGTTTGTGTTTAGAACGCAAAGTAATATGTCACAGAGACGTCAAATATTCAGATATATTTATTACAAGCTGAGGAAAATGTGATATTTATATTTATTTAAAAAAAAAATGCTAATCACTAAAGCTAAAATCACGGGAAATACAGGGTGGGCCAAAATAAGGGTCCTATCTTTAAATTTGAATAACTTGAATTTGAATAACTTCCACAAAATAAAAGTTAAACTCACCAAACTTTATGTGTGTGTAGACTGACCCTTCCGAGATTTTTTGAAATAAACAAAACAAATTTTAGCCGAAAAACACTTCTTAAAACTTACAAAAACTAAAGTATTGTGTTTTACACTGTTTTGAGTTTTTTAAGCAAAAATAATGTTTTCTAAATGAGGGTACGTTCCTTAGGGCTAATACGGCTCATGCTTGCTTCGGAAGGGGTCCTTTACTTATTCTAAAAAAAAAAAAAAAAATCAATAAATAAAAAAGTTATGAATTTTTAAAAATAGGACCCTTATTTTTGCCCACCCTGTACATCAAAGATGATACGTCGTATTTTTGGATATGGTTAAAACCTGAAACATTGCTTGTCGTGTTCTTATTTTGTGGCGGTCGCTAAGAGAGCGAGTTCCATGGACCAGCTGACGCAGTCAAACTCAGATAGGAATGTGCTGCTACGACTGGCCTCCATTTTTCTATCTATCTGGTCTTCTTTTTTATTGACGTATGATGACAACACATTTCTTATCGCCGTTAGTAAAAAAAATAAATACATACATAGATAAACAAAAAACTAGATGAAATAAAAGGGCTTGTTCGTTTCAAGTTGAGTGCATTGCTTCGTCTATCAGTTGGCCAATGAGTTGAAAACAGACGAAAAGGAAAAGGTCACGCAAGAGAAAGGCAAATTACGATTTTTAAAAGGTTATATATTAAGTGAAATGAAGTAATAAAACATGAATGAATATATATATATATATATATATATATATATATATATATATATATATATATATATATATATATATATATATATATAAATATATAGGATCGAATATAAACCAAAGTAAAAACTTTTAGTAGATGGAACCTATTGTGAAGAGGATTAGCTCAATATACGAGATAGAGCAATTGTAGAGATAGAAGAAAAGAGAGTGATAAATATGAGACGATTGTCCAAATTTATTTCAAATTTCAATTGTTCAATGCAAGGTGTATTCAGTAATAAACTAGTGTTTATTATTCTTTCCTTAAGCCAAGCCTTTTCAAAGATCGAAATCTTATCATCATTGGCTTAAGGAAAGAATAATAAACACTAGTTTATTACTGAATACACCTTGCATTGAACAATTGAAATTTGAAATAAATTTGGACAATCGTCTCATATTTATCACTTTTTTTCTTCTATCTCTATATAAATATATATGTATATGTATATAATTTCACTTTCTACAAGTTATTAAATAACATCAGACGCTAATAATTACCAGCAAAGTGAAGAGGAAATAGAAAGAAAGGATACGTCTGTTTTATCAGCGAAAGTCTCAGACATATATATTTGAAAAAAATGATTTTATTCTTTTAATATATATATATATATATATATATATATATATATATATATATATATATATATATATATATACAGGGTGGGCCAAAATAAGGGTTCTATCTTTAAATTTGAATAACTTGAATTTGAATAACTTCCACAAAATAAAAGTTAAATTCACCAAACTTTATGTGTGTGTAGACTGACCCTTCCGAGATTTTTTGAAATAAACAAAACAAATTTTAGCCGAAAAACACTTCTTAAAACTTACAAAAACTAAAGTATTGTTTTTTACACTGTTTTGAGTTTTTTAAGCAAAAATAATGTTTTCTAAATGAGGGTACGTTCCTTAGGGCTAATACGGCTCATGCTTGCTTCGGAAGGGGTCCTTTACTTATTCTAAAAAAAAATTTTAAAAAATCAATAAATAATAAAGTTATGAATTTTTAAAAATAGGACCCTTATTTTTGCCCACCCTGTATATATATATATATATATATATATATATATATATAACGCTTTTTGGTTTTTCTAAATTCTATAACACAATTCTGAAAACGTTTTCCGAAGTATTTGGGACCCATCTTATATATATATATATTATAAAGATGAAGATAGAAGAAAAAAGAGTGATAAACATGTAACGAATGTCCAAATTTATTTCAAATTTCGATTGTTCAATGCAATTAATATTTTTACAATTTTTTTAACTTTGGCTTTTTTTTACAGCCAACTTATCTATCTGTATTTCTCCTCTGATAATGAGATCTCGATCTTTGAAAAGCCTTGGCTTAAGGAAAGGATAATAAACCCTAGTTTATTACAGAATACACTTTGCATTGAACAATCAAAGTTGAAATAAATCTGGACATTCGTACATATTTATCACTCTTCTTTTATCTATCTTTATAATTTCTCTATCTCGTATATTGAGCTTAAACTTTTCACTATAGGTCCTATTTACTAAAACTTTACTTTTGGTTTATATTTGATCCTGCTATATATATGTTTATATATGTATATATGTATACATATATATATATATATATATATATATATATATATATATATATATATATATATAATATAATATAATATAATATAATATAATATAATATAATATAATGTAATATAATATATATATATGTATATATATACATATATATATATATAGAGAGAGAGATAGATAGATAGATAGATAGATAGATAGATAAAAACTTAAAAGATAGATAGAGAGAGAGAGAGAGTGAGAGAGACAGGGAGAGATAGAGACATATATATATATATATATATATATATATATATATCATTTATCTTTATAATTGCTGTATCTCGTATATTGAGCTTAACCATTTCACTATAGGTTCCATCTACTAAAAGTTTACTTTGGGTTTATATTTTATTCTCTCTCTCTCTCTCTCTCTCTCTCTCTCTCTCTATATATATATATATATATATGTATATATATATATATATATATATATATATATATATATATATATATATATACATATATATATATATATATATATAGAGAGAGAGAGAGAGAGAGATAGATAGATAGATAGATAGATAGATAGATAAAAAGTTAATAGATCGATAGAGAGAGAGACATAGAGACATAGATACATATATATATATATATATATATATATATATAGATCGATAGATGGATAGATAGATACGCAGTTTTATTTGTCATTGTTTTTTATTATTATAATTTTTCGGTCCTTGAGAGGTCAAGAAATTGCAGAGTACTGCATTCAATCGCTCTTAATCTGACGTGTCAGCATTTTTCTAATATATGTATTTATTAATTAACTGTTTTATAACTTAATTTTGACGTGCATAAAATAAAGTCAGTGACACGTGATTCTAGCTTTTATAGGCGATGAAAAAATCATGCAAAAAGCAACCGGTAGTTCTGGTCCCGGGGCAAAACGCTTGACCAGGGAATTATCATCGAGTGTTCGATCTCTGTCCAGGGTAGTCGTGCTTGTAAATAACAGATACATTTTCTTAGACACAGACGAACAACGCAGGTAAGGAGGACATTTTTTAATAACTAAATAAGTTAGCAAAACATTTATCTGAAACAAAACTTAGATCTAATATATATATATATATATATATTTAAATAAATTTTTCGTGGTACAAAATTTGATAACGGCGAGGAATACGGACGTTTGGGACATTTTTGGGAGGGTAGAATGAGATTAAACAAATATAAAAACGAGAGAAAACGATTAAAAAGAAATTAATTAATGTACTGAACCGGTTTTCGTCCACACTCATCAGAGTAAAACGTGGAAATGATTGAATACGACTAAAACCTAAAAAAATATTTGTAATGAAAACTAGTGACAAGTTTAGGAGAAAAAAAAATATGGGGAGGAGAGTCATAAGTTGATCACATTAAGTCCTAAAAGCCATTCCTTTTGCTTACAAAGGGAAGGTTTGATTGACTTGATATATATGGCTTCCAGGACTTTGAGGTGGAATAGAGAATGCGATCTACTTATGACAGAAAACCAGTCACTAGTGTACGTCGACGCACATTCGGCGCTATTTATGAGATGGGCAGCAATAGCAGACCCGGATGTATTAACTAAATTATTTAAATTATTTAGTCGGCCCTGGCGTATGGCAGGGGGGATGTGTTGTTTGATTCTGGATTCAAACCTTTGCACTGTTCTTCCCACGTATACGGCATCGCACCGACATTTAAATAGATAAATAATATTACTGATATATATATATATATATATATGCAATATTTAAATGTTGAATTAAATTAAAGATAATTGAATTATCATTTAATAATAATCTATCGTGATAATATAAAGCTCAATATATTGAATAGAGCAATTAATTTTAGCGATAAAAGATGAAAATAAAAAATTGTAAAGATACAATATTTTTGGTCTTTATTTTGTTTTATTTCATGTAAAATTTTCAAAGTTAAATGTTGCCGAGAATATTTACAATTACATTGTCGGTTTTTCCCTATCCTCTGATGAAAAACGTTTATCTTTGAAACTCCATGGATTAAGGATATGAAGCTCCAGGCTCCAGAACGTTTGATGTTCTAATAAATATTTATCTTTACAATTTGTTATTTTCATTCTTTAGCTCTAATATATATATATATATATATATATATATATATATATATATATATATATATATATATATATATATATATATATATATATAAATGAAGGAGAGTGGAAAGGAATTAGAGAAAGCAAAAGCCAAATCAAAATTCAATTCAAAAGTTCAAAGCAAGGTATAATCCGCAAAAAGGCAATTTATTCAAGTTAAATTTTTTTTATATATATATATATATATATATATATATATATATATAGAGAGAGAGAGAGAGAGAGAGAGAGAGAGAATGCGGGGGAGGGACAGCCAGATGGAAAGGAAGAGAGAGAAATAGAGAGAGAGCGAGAGAACAACGCTGTAGACCCCATCCACCCAGATAGTCTAATCACTATCTGTCTAGTAAACTTAACGAATTGACTTTGGAACATGAACTCAGTCGCGAAGCACACAAGTAGTAACCAACGCCTCATCAGCAGAGTTATATGTTGTTATTGTAACAACAACCGTTACCGAAATATAGATTTTTTTATTTTATTTTATACGATTTGTTTGACTGTCTGTTTTAGTAATGTACTTCTCGACCTTTTGTATACAACCAATTCTCAATTAACCCAGCGTGTGAGAGGTACGGCTGAATAAAATGGAAACCATTCAACAGCACCATTATTGGTTGCTGCGAGAAAAAGAATAAACAATTGCCCTCTTAAATTACATATGTAAAAGCATAATATATTTTTTGAAAATAACACTATACAATTGTAACAAGAAGTGTGCCCGTTTTGTGAGAGCTAAAAATACCTGCATTCAAAAGTTTTGCGCCAGACTGATATTGCCCTGTAAGGGAGACACGCAGAGCCGGTCGTATACGAGAGAAGTTGTTTGTGAAATCATCGCCGGTGTCAAAGCAAACCAATGACAGGTGCATCGGATAATTTTAGAAGGCCAAATCAGTTGTGGACCTTTTATTAAGGGCATGTGCCTATCGTTTGTGACTCGGGAAGAGGGGGGGGCAGGTACAGTGTCAGGACGTTAACACCCCTTCCACAGAGCATCCAAGTTACTATCTCCGGCAAACCATTGCGTCACAAAATAACAATAATTCCATCGGACATCAATACCCGCGGTTTTACGGAGGTATTAAAAATATTGCCCGTTTAGTGTCAGATAACAACTGTTCAGACCATCAGCTGAAGAATGGATACACTATAGCTTTAAGGACGGGGTTTCAATTGTGTCACACAAAACGAAGGTATCGATGGACGATCATTTTTTTGTATAATGTTAATAATAATAATATATATATATATATATATATATATATAGAGAGAGAGAGGCAAAAATTACTCGCATCTAATACATGGTTTTTGAAGGCATTGTTGCCTCTATATTTATATTAACTTTCAAAAGATGCTTTATAAAATGAACTTTCCTAATTTATAACTCGCAGCGACCATGCGACATCAAGTTCTATTTTATTTAAAACAGACATTTTCAACAATAGTCCACAACACCGGACGTGACACTTCACCAACACTAGGAAGTAAATTATGGAAAAAAAAGGTTATACCTTTATTTGTCTTGGCTCTGTCGAAGCTTGTTTTTGTCAAGCGAAATATTAGCTAAAAAAAAAAATCAAGATGAAGAAAAAAAAACGGAAGGTATTTTGAAATATTTTGTTAAATGTTTTGAAATATTTGTATTTTTCTTTTGATTTAATTACTCGCATCTAATACATGGTTTTTGAAGGCATTTTTGCCTCTATATTTATATTAACTTTCAAAAGATGCTTTATAAAATGAACTTTTCTAATTTATATATATATATATATATATATATATATATATATATATTCAATTCTATATTGGTTTGTCTCGTGTCAAGTTGCAGTCTAATCGATGTTTCTTCGTGCACCTGCACATACGAACACTTGCCTCATCCGTACCTGAGAAGCCAACTTTTTCATCTGTGTTATTACATACATTTCGTGCAACAACAAAAAAGGCCAAAACGAAAAAAGAAACCTATTAATACCAAAGAGTAAATAACATTGAATAAAATATACACAATAATTAAATCGTAACGATTTACAACGAAACCTTCAACTAACTAAAAAAAAAATGCGCCTTCGGTATGATGCGACTGAACATCTCACTTTCATCTGTTGATTGAATAACAGCAGGGGCTAAAGGTATGAACCGGTAACCGACCCCTCCCCAGCCATCGCTTAATACATTCCCCCTACTGTGTATCTAATCGTCGGTCAATTGGTACAGTTTTTTTTTTACTCTACAAACACGGCGAGAGTTTATTTTCTTCCTTCACGTGCGTCGTTTTTTCAGTGTTATAAAACCCCTTCCTAGGGAGAGACAAAAAGAGAGAGATAAAGAGAGAGACAGAGAGAGATAGATAGAGAGAGAGAGAGAGAGAGAGTGAGAGAGAGAGAGAGAGAGAGAGAGAGAGAGAGATTGTGCCAGAATTATGTAGGTGGAAAACAAAAAATAAAAATTTGTATTTTTGGGATTATATTCTGACTACTGTTCTCACTTTGAATATTATTCGAACAAAGTTTCAGTCGATGTAACCTTTGACCTTATGCAGGTGCGCCTTGTCGAACTCGGGAACCTGTCTGAAAGAACCTGTGACATAAAGGACAAAGGTGCTTAGTGATAATAAGTTCTAAGTACACACCTGTCAGTATCCTATATCTATAAAACGCCATAATTCATTCATGCATGGAGTATTGTTGTGCTGGTGCCTCAACTAATATCCCTCCCTCTTTGACAGGGTGCAAAAAAAGTATAAAACCTATTAGACCCCGCACTGTCTACCAATATCCAGCCGATGTCCCATCGCC
Source organism: Sepiola atlantica (assembly GCA_963556195.1). NCBI lineage: Eukaryota > Metazoa > Mollusca > Cephalopoda > Sepiida > Sepiolidae > Sepiola > Sepiola atlantica. The sequence goes on from OY744547.1 coordinate 66,803,518, forward strand.
GCAATGTGGTATCAATGTGTTTGTTTTACAAGTACTTCGAATGAATGTGCTCCGATGAACATACTGCAGTTTTGTTCCGTTAACGTAAATACCTCTGATGACCAAACTAATAGCATAATCCCACCCATTCACTGTAGAAGTCCCCAGATGTTGGAGGACTTTCCACTCTAATAGCTTCTTTATGCGGACGCTTTCGAATTTCCTCTCTGGTCCATGTTTCCCCTGACTATGCCAGCATGCAGACATTTAAATGTAATGTGAACAAATATCTTGTTACAAATTAGGGTACCCCCTAAACATCTCGACCCAGTGGCAATATGCCTTGTTTGGGCGGTGAACAAAATGTAATATGATGACGACGTTGGTTTTTGCATTTTTTTTTCAGGGAAGGCTCACCGTCCTTCAATATACAGTGGCTAGTCTTACCAAATGGTCACCCATGTAGTATTGAACAAGGCCCGCATCGCTAAACTCAAGTGATCTAAGCGCAACTAGAAAACGTAATCGTCCTAGACAAGTTGAACACAGTTTTCATAATCCGTGTAACCAAATTGTAAAATCGGTTATAAACAGATCAGTTATTAGGATGGTATCACTCTTCATAACTAATTGCAGCTGTACATTTTATTATCTTGATTCAAGTCCGTGTACAATACTCCGTTACTAGTAGCCGTAGGTAAATTATCCTTTAACTTCCTTACGGAGGCCCAAAATACGAGAAACTCTGTAACGTTTGATTTGTTGCCATTTTTTGTTCATTAATACAAAAAAACAAACACGTACAATTATGATCTTTGAGGTTTTAAATATTTTCCTTTGTATATGAATGCGAGAGACACGATATCTAGATTCTCATTGTGAGTTCATTGTTAATTTAGCAGATAGATTGATACTTGAAGATCTGTGTTTATGTTGACATACGTGTGTGCACTGCTACAAGTGAACTACGCTGGGTGCCTGGCTAGGTAAATTCGTCCGACAGTCCGTCTCCTGCTCTGTCTTCACTACGGTGCTTCTGTCTTTCGGTCTATTTATTTGTATCAGTTCCTCTTGCTTACGAAATAATTGACGTAAATAAACAATCGTAGCATTTTCTTTGTTTCCATGTTTTCGGGTCGAAATTTTATTATCTATCAAATCCTACTAAACTATTTCGGACATAGTCGAGATTGACTTTATATAAATTCCGAACGAATTGGTGTTTCGTTGGTCATATTTTAACTAGTCCTTTTTTCACATTAGTTCATCGCTATAGATGGCCGGAGATGATTAATAAAATCGCAGAGATATCTGTACATCACTCAATTATGGCGCGAAAGGTTGTACAAAACATATACTACTGTGAAATTCTATGATTATAACCTTGTGACATGCCAAGGCGGTGCCCGGAAAACTCGTCACCGGAAAATTCGTAAACGGAAAATTCGTAAACGGAAAATTGGTAAATGGAAAATTCGTAAACGGAAAATTCGTCACTTTTGGCCAAGTAGGAAAATTCGGCAATTATCGAATAAATATCGATTGAAAATAGATTTTAGAACCGTTTTTACAGGAGATATACTTGTAAATACGAGGCTACCCACCTCCCCAGTGGAGAACATTTTTTCATATTATTTTTTTGGTACTTGTGCAGTTTACGAACCGGGCTATTTTTTTCCCAAATTCGCCAAGGCAAGATAACCGGTAATCACTGTAGCTGCATATTCTGAATCAGCATTTTGTTTTAGCCGGTTCTGAAATCAAAATGATTCTTATTTTAGACAGAGTGATCCAAGACTAACAAAGCACCGTTATTACTTGGATTGAGGATAAGCTCTTGTCAGCATGTTTCCATTTAACGGTGTTTCTTCTTCTGTTCTTCCTGATTCATTTAAACCTCGCCCGCATAGTGTTACGTCCGAACTCCGGTGTCAGGGGCGACAGTATTTAGTTATACATAACACAACTAGCGTATGACACAGAGAAATGAAAAGCTGAAAATATAATCTGAAAAAAAAAAAATTATTAAGCACATTTATGTTGGCCTATTTAACATACGTTTATACATTCTCATTGTTCAACTGATTTCCGTTGCAGACATTAAGAGATCAGACCTTTGTCTCGCGGTTGGAGGTGGAAGCGCTGTGAAATGATTTATCAGGTAAATGTCCTTTTATTAAAAGTATAGTTATGTCTTCTTCAGCTGACAAAGCTGTACCTAATAAAGAGCTCTATATAGTATGTCATGATTTTCGAAATAGACACATTCATCAATTATAAGTACTCATATATATATATATATATATATATATATATATATATATATATATATATATATATATATATACATACATATATAATTTATTTAGATACTGTATATTACATATTTCAGCAATGTACCGCGGTTTTATCAAAAAGGGCAGATTTAGACATCTTTAGTGAATCTCTGTGCCCAGTGGAATCATCGGCAAGCTGAAATGATTGTAGACACGCCTGACAGGGAATGGCGTCAACAATGACAGAAAAAACGGTGTATCTCTGAGGGCGTCCCCGAAAAAATCCGGTGTGGGATACTGATTAATGAGGGCTCAAGGGGGGGGGGGGCTTCATTTTATTCCCTAGGAGGTTTTATTTATTATTTATTTATCTGTTAGCATATTTTATTTATTTATTTAATTATTTAATTATTTATATATATATATATATATATATATATATATATATATATATATATATGAAGAGTTCGAATGCAAAACTCGATGAACGCCATTTTAAAAATCACGAAGCTTCCCCTACAAAAAGTGATGCATTTCAACACTCGACGACACCCCAAAACTATGTGTTGCATAATATGATACCGAAATAATTTGTTTTTGATTTCGATTAAAATCAGCTTTCATTCTAGATTTAATATATTCGTGTTTTTATTGCTTAAGGTCGCAATTTAAACGAATTGGATTTATCGCGTTTTGCGTTCGGACTCTTCATATATATATATATATATATATATATATATATATATATATATATATATATATATATGTATATATATATACGTATAAGTTATTATACCTAGAATAGATAATCTTCTAATCTAAACGTATATATATATATATATATATATATATATATATATATATATATATATTATATACATATATGTATATAAATATATATATATATATTTATATATATATATATATATATATATTTATATATTTATATATATATATATATATATTTATATATTTATATATATATATATATATATATTTATATATATATATATGTATATAATATATATATACATACATATATATATATATATATATATATATATATATATATATGTCTCTGTGTGTGTATGTATATATAAACAAGTAAATGGTGAACATAACAATAAGAAACATGGTTATTGGAATATAAAATGAACCTGACTTATATATATATATATATATATATATATATATATATATATATATATATATATATATATATACACCCTATCTCTCTTTAACAATTAATATATGATAATAATAATAATAATAATAATAATAATAATAATAATAATAATAATAAAACGTAAATATCCGATTAATAAATAAATAAAGATATATGTATATATATATATATATATATATATATATATATATGTATATATATATATATATATATATATATATATATATATATATATATATATATATGTATACATATGTAACTTGATGGATATATAATCAATAATAAAACTATAAATAACGGCTCTTAGTAACGATAATACACACCATCCATGAAGACGGTCGAGAGACCGAAAGTGCTCGGGGAATGACCCACGACACATAACACCTGAGAACCGCAGAGTTGCTCGCCGCGTCGAGAGATTGACACACAGATTGTGAAAAGAGAGAGCTCCATAGTCTTCAATGAAGCTGGCATAAACAAGAACCATACACACACACAAACATACACACACATACAAAGACACACACACGTATATATATATATATATATATATATATATATATAATATGAGAATAAAAGTCTACTTTTTAAGGATTAAACCTATAGTAAAATGCTCCATTAACTCTTTCCATTTTAAAATCTTTCTTCACCGGACATTTTGTCAACGGACATTGTTCTAACTGGACATGCTAAATATTTTGATAACTTTTTTACGCACGCACATTTACTTTCCATCACTTTATATTGTTTTATAAAATTTTTAAAATTTTTAATTTTGGCTATTCCGCTGCCAACCCATCCATCTATGTAATTCCATCTGATGATAAGATTTTAATCTTTGAAAATCCTGGCGTAACTAAACATGTTAAAATCGAGTACACCTTGCATTAAACAATCGAAAGTGAAATAGATTTGTTATTCGCAAATCCTTATCTCTCTTCCTTCATTTATCTATCTATCTATCTATCTATCTATCTATCTATCTATCTATCTATCTATCTATCTATCTATCTATATATCTATCTCTTTCTCTCTCTCTCTCTCTCTCTTTCTATATATATATATATATATATATATATATATATATATATATATAATATCATTTTAACTTTAGTTATTCAGTGTAAGTTTATATATATATATATATATATATATACGTATATATATATATATATATATATATATATATATTTCCACAATCTAATTACATACATATATGTGGATGCTTATTTGTATATATATATATATATATATATATATATATATATATATATATATATATATATATATATATATAGGCAGTTATACCTATAAATATGTATGCATATATACCTAATAAGATAGATATACAACACCATACACACATAAATATGTCCCCTTGCACAAATTTGTATACCCAAAAAAATGACGGCATAAAAATATACGCCACTAAAAGATGGCGTCTATATTCTAACAAGGTATGACGTCACCAAATGATGACGTCATTCGTTTAATCAGAGATGTATATAACAGTTTATATATATATATATATATATATATATATATATATATATATATATATATATATGTGTGTATATATAATAACATCTAATACATAATATGATAATAATATATTTGTAATTTTATCTACAGACACATACGCAAATTTAGGAGATGATATATGTATGTATATATATATTTATATATATATATATATTTATATATGTATATATTATATAAATATTATATATTATAATATAATAATATCTAATACATAATATTATAATAATATATTTGTAATTTTATCTACAAGCACATGTGTTTAATACTTACGCAAATGTAGGAGATGACAGTCACTGACGGTTGAAGGATTCGAACCAACTTGCAAAGCCACCTTTGACTCTGCAGCCTGCTGTTTTACACCTAGGCGACCATCATTAAACATGGGGAAATAAGAGAATTCAAATTCGGTATGATGTCGAATTTGCTGACATACAGAATGAGCTTTGTCATATAGTGTCTAACAGCAGAGGCCAGAACATCGCATTAAGCATAGATTGGCAGCTTATTATAAATTCTCTTAGAAGTCAAATCATTTGTTAAAGGGGGCGATGATAATGGTCTGTATATAAACGTTTATCATTTTTACCTACAGAACATGTATATATATATATATATATATATACACACACACACACGCATATATATATATATATATATATATACACACACACATATATATATATATACACACATATATATATATATATATATATATATATATATATATATATATATATATATATAACATACATAAACACTTTTCATTATAAATTGATTATTTATTGTATTATGAACCGATGCTGTAGTTGTCACTATAGAATTATTATCTATCAACATATCAATTACATTCACCGACGGGCCCATCATCGCCTTTAGTGCGTAAAACCATGTATATATATATCTATATCTATATCTATATCTATCTCTCTCTCTCTCTCTCTCTCTCTCTATATATATATATATATATATATATATATATATATATATATATATATATATATATATATTATTGCTGCATCAATCATTTCTATGTCGGCAAAAATAAATTACGTCGGAAAGAGTCGACCAAATTACATCCAATTCCATCTCTTTTTCCATTCGTCATTGTCTCGAAGTTGATAGATTAATTCCGCTTTAACTTTATAGTAACAAGCAAACCGAAGAATACCACAGATGTCACCGGAATGAAGACGCACAACGAAACGTCTTTAGCAACATTTCTGCTCAAGATTCCATCTAGTAATCGCAGAGTTTCTGCACAGCATCCAACAAAAACAATATTTTTAAATAGTTGTTCCCCGAGAGTCTTTATGATTTCGGTTTTCTTTCGCTTTGCTATAAATATTCCGTTTTATATGTTTACAAAATGTTATTCTTTAATTGGAGCTTCTATAATAAAAAGCCGAAAAAATGTTTTTCTTGTCTTTTAGTTTTTTTGGAGAGGTAAATAAGAGGCAGGTAACTCTTCTCAACAGCTCTAGCTTTCGAACAATATTTTTCTAACCCTAACCCTAACGCTAAACCCTAACCCTAACCCTTACCCTAAACTCTTACCCTAACCCTAACTTTAAACCCTAACCCTAAACCCTAACTCTAAACCTAACCCTAACCCTAAACCCTTACCCTAACCCTAACCCTTACCCTAACCCTAAACCCTAACACTTTACCCTAATCCTAACCCTAAGCCCTAACACCTAACCCTAACCCCAACCCTAACCCTAACCCCAACCCTAACCCACACCCTAATCCAACCCTAACCCCAACCCTAACCCTAAACCCTAACACTTTACTCTAATCCTAACCCTAATCTCAACCCCAACCCCAACCCCAACCCCAAACCCAAACCCAACCCTAACCCTAACCCTAAACCCTAACACTTTACCCTAACCCTAACCCTACCCATAACCCTAACCCTAACCCAACCCTAACCCCAACCCTAACCCTAAACCCTAACACTTTACCCTAATCCTAACACCTAACCCTAACCCTAACCATAACCCTAACCCTAACCCTAATCTTAATCCTAACCTAACCCCTAACACCTAACCCAACTCTAACCCCAACCCTAACCCTAAACCCTAACACTTTACCCTAATCCTAACCCTAACCCCTAACACCTAACCCTAACCCCTAACACCTAACCCTAACCCTAACCATAACCCTAACCCTAACCCTAACCCTAATCCTAATCCTAACCTTACCCCTAACACCTAACCCAACCCTAATCCCAACCCTAACCCTAAACCCTAACACTTTACCCTAATCCTAACCCTAACCCTTAACACCTAACCCTAACCCCAACCCCAACCCTAACCCTAACTTTAACCCTAATCCTAACCTAACCCCTAACACCTAACCCTAACCCCAACCCTAACCCCAACCCTAACCCTAACCCTAACCCCTAACACCTAACCCTAACACCTAACCCTAATCCTAATCCTAACCTAACCCCTAACACCTAGCCCAACCCTAACCCCAACCCTAACCCTAAACCCTAACACTTTACCCTAATCCTAACCCTAACCCTTAACACCTAACCCTAACCCTTAACACCTAACCCTAACCCTAACCCTAACCCTAATCCTAACCTAACCCCTAACACCTAACCCCAACCCTAATCCTAACCTAACCCCTAACACCTAACCCTAACCCTAACCCTAACCCTAACCCCAACCCCAACCCTAATCCTTTTATGTCTAATCGATGTTCTCCTTGCACAGTAGGCACATGTGCAACGCCAATTAAAGCCATCAGTTGTGATTACTGGAAAATCGTGTGCAAAATTCGTGGTTAGCTGTCCCTTATTTACCTCTCCAACACTAACAGACAAGAAAAACTTTTTTTAGGATGTTTATTATACAAGCACCCTTTAATTTGTAATTTCAATGTTAAATTGGATTAAGACCGTATCGTTGGGTCGTTAAATTATTAATTGAATAATATTGTTATAAAATTTTAGCTAATTAAATTTTGCGTAAATAATGAGTCACAACTTATTAAAGCCAAAAGCCATGATGGCATTTCAGTTGAATGATGAAGAATATTATGAGAGGATTGAAAATGATGCATGGAAAGAACAAACATTAATCATTTTTAGGTAATTTTTGACGAGTATGTGTTGAGAGCGGATTTTAAGACGAACATGTTGTAGACTACAGGGAATCAGTCCCGTTGTAATGTGTTTCACAGATGGAAGGTTCTTGCGTACAAACTCTGTTAGTGGAAAGTTTGCTTGGTGTTAGGGACCCGGAAAAAGAAGTAAAAGTAATTTCTAGTTGTGGTAGTTAGATGAGTTTTTCATGTGAATCTGTTACAAGTGGAATCCAGAGGTCGGAGTTCAATCAAGCACCTTTCATGTAAATAAAGATAGAAACGTCTCTCTCGTGAGAAAGGGGTTGGAGAGAACGATAGTTATCAATGGGGATTTTGTACTGTGTAAGACTAAAACAACGCCACCCTCTTGGGGATATCTGACTCTTATTTAGGTATAAGATTAGGGTAATTAATAAGTGGTAAAAACGGGAGAAACGGTATAATCTCTCTCTCTCTCTCTCTCTCTCTCTATATATATATATATATATATATATATATATATATATATATATATACTTCCGAAACAGATTACAACAGAAGCTGAAGAGAGCTGGATGGCTAAGTCCTTCTGTGCTTGAAAACGCCGGTACGAATGTTGTACTAATTCTCCTGTACCAAAATAAATATATATACATATATATATATATATATATATATATATATATATATATATATATATATATATATATATATATATATATATATATATATATATATGCATATATATATATACATATATATATATATATACATATATAAATATATATGCATATATATATATACATATATATATATATATACATATAGTCATCCACATACAGACTGTTTCGCTGTTTCACAGCTCATCAGTGCGGCTAGACCAGTTAGTGCCTCAAGCCGAGATTGAAACTCGACCGTATATATATATATATAAATATATATATACATATCTACATATATATATATATATATATATATATACATATATACACATATATATATATATATATATATATATATATATACATATATACATATATATATATATATAAATATATATATATATACATATATACATATATATATATATATAAATATATATATATATATACATATATACATATATATATATATAAATATATATATATATATATATATATACATATATACATATATACATATATATATATATATATATATATATATATATATATATATATATATATACATATATATATGTGAAGCAATCCAACAAAAGATATAAGCGTCAACTAATATCTTATAATTAGTGAAACATCCGGATAAAAACTGAAGCTCAATATATTGGATAGAGCATTAATATTATAATATAAAATGAAGTAATAAAATAAGGTGTCAATCAAATTTTATTAGAATTCAAAGTTCAAGCAAAGTATCCTTAAGTCCTTAGCTCAGGAGTTTTCAAAGATAATTCTTCTCTTCAGAGGACCATTACCGCAGTTATACTACTACAGGTAATAAAATTACACTTTGAAAATATATAAAATTATATACACAAATACATAAAAATACATAACATCAAATATATCAACCTAAAAACATACCTTTTGTTGAATCTATACAATCCATCCAGGTCATACAAATTGAGAAACATAATCAGGAAAGACATTCAGAGGGTTAACCGAGGATTACTCCAAATTATAAACAGCAGTCCATATACGTGAAATTGAAGGAGCGGACAAAGTTATCCAGTCGCGAAATGTGTCAATATTCAATGTTAATGATAAATAAATCAAATAATATAGAAAGTTCAATTAAAATTCCAAAATCCCGATATGGGCAACTCAAATCAAGTCAAAGTTCGTTGTTCAATTAGAAAACCCGTTAAATCCGAATTGAGCAAAATAAGACTGAATCCTGGTCGCATCTTGCCAGCAGAGCGAAAAAAATAAGTATTATATTATAATATTATATATATATATATATATATATATATATATATATATATATATATATATATATATATATATAGAGAGAGAGAGAGAGAGAGAGAGAGAGAGAGGGAGAGAGAGAGAGAGAGGCGCCGACTGTCAGCTCGACGGTTGAGTTTTAATCCCGGCTTGGGGCACTAACTGGTTTAGCCGCACTGAGGAGCTGTGATACAGCGAAACAGTCTGCATGTAGATGACTATGTAAAGCTTCCTTTTTTGGGTAGAGCTTATTTCTAAGTATATCGCCAACTGCCATTAGCTTTAAGGCATAGCTCATTGGGTAAAACTAATTCGAGCTTCCGCCTCTTGACAATGTTTACATTGAGATATCACTTAGATTCAGTCAGTGTCGTATGATAGCGCAGGTGTAGAGGCGCTGACTGTCAGCTCGACGGTTGAGTTTCATTCCCGGCTTGAGGCCCTAACTAGTCTATATATATATATATATATATATATATATATATATGAAGTAAATCCAACAAAAGATATAAGAGGCAACTAATATCTTTTAATTAGTGACACATCCGGATAAAGACTGAAGCTCAATATACTGGGTAGAGCATTAATAGCATAATATAAAATAAGTATGTTTTTGGCTTGATATATTTAATGTGTTATGTACTTTTATGTATTTTTGTATATATTTCTATATATTTTCAAAGTGTAATTTTATCACCTGCAGTAACGTCACTGCGGTAATGTTCCTCTGAGGAGAAGAATTATCTTTGAAAACTCATGAGTTAAGGACTTTGAGTTACTTTGCCTGAATTTTGAATTATAATAAAATTTGATTCGCACCTTATTTTATTATTTCATATTATATTATGCTATATATATATATATATATATATATATATATATATATATATATATATATATATATATATATATATATATATATATATAAAAGGAGATTGTAGTTTGCTTGAAGCATTGCTGGTAAATATAAGTGCAGATTAGTCGTCCGATTTATTAATAATTTCACGAAAAACTGATTAAATACCAAAATAGTAAATACTGTCTGGTAAGTAACAGTTCGGCAAAGGGTAATCTTAAATTTTCGAAAGAAAAACTTTCATTTTCAGAAGACAACATTAAAAGACCGAGTGGGTCGAAAAAACGGGAAAAACCGGTGTCAAAACATCGAAATACGGCAGCAGACAATTGTCAAAATTCCATTAAGCAACCACACAACTAAAGTTAAAATATCATAAAGTATTAATCAGTTTCGTGAAATTATTAATAAATCGTTTTGAGTTTCACTTTCTCTCTTTGTTTATTTCTTTTCACTTTTCCACCTTACGGCAACTACACCGCATTGCTATAGCCTCGGACGACTAATCTGCACTTATATATATATATATATATATATATATATATATATATATATATATATATATATATATATATATATATACTTGACTTATGATTGTTATTGACAAAAGATCGTTTTGGTTGAGTGTGAGGTAAATACGTCCGATTCGACTGACGTGGAAACTGTCTGATTAGTTTTGTTTTTCTTCCGCCTGCGAAGAAGTCAATTCCTTCGCACTAGAACTGGTGTTTCCATTCAGATGAATTGGATTAGAGACGGTAGAAAGGAAATTAAGTTTTCTACGAGAAGGAGATTATTCGGGCGGAAGGGACTAGGACAAGATGGAACGAAAGGGAAGTTAGTCTCGGGGCAGGGAGTGGACTTATATCGCCTGGAAAAGTAGGGGTTACTAGGTAGGGATGTGGGAATGGTAAGAAATAATAATAATAATAATAATAATAATAATAATAATAATAATAATAATAATAATAATAACAATAATAATAATAATAATAATAATAATAATAATAATAATAATAATAATAATAATAATAATAATACAATCCTGAGAAATGTCCTCGAATGCGGAAACCAACCCACATAAGCAACGAATGGAGAACAAACACATGGAAGCACAAGACAACAGCACCGGGGAAAATACAACCGCACGAGAGAGGCGCAAGCATAGGCTGACGCCACGAAAATTATGGACAGAGGGTCGAGGAGGGAAAGCGCAAACCAGACTTCCACTGGAAGAGCGCGGACAGCTCTGGGACCTTGGGGAGGCTTGTTGCCACTCGGGCCCCAGAGGGGACCAATGGCCCTTATCAGCGGGAAATTGGTGGTAGGTGGCTGTTGCGATACCGCAAGGTCATCAGCGGTGATGAACGAAAAGAGGTGGAGCATACTGGAAGTCTGAGGAGACTTGTTGTCACTCAGACTCCGGGGAATACCACAGGTTGTTGGCAGTGGGCGATCACTGACGATGACCAGTGTGATAACTCCTAGTGAGTAAATAATAATAATAACTAAATATTTGTAGAGAGTCGAGGAGGATGAGATGACCGAGGAGGGACAGCACAAACCAGTGAGTAAATAATGATAATAATAATAACAATAGCGTGAGATATCTCTCTTGTTTGATAATGTTGGTTTATTTTAAAACATTTTTAATTAAATAACCACTAGAAATAATCGCACAGGTCTGTATTAGTTGCTTTTCTAACACGGAGTAACCGGTTTGATTACGTTATAAGAAAAAAGACAATCGAAAACTACAATTAAATCACAAGTATTCTATTCAGGACCAATTCTTATTATTTTGCTTCCAGCTACACAACGAACACAATCACTGCGAAAAGTGAATTTTTTCTAGACCTCAGCATGTCACGATCAAATGAATAAATTGTTGTTGCTAGTAATTAGTGGGTAGCGATGGAACATAAAAGGATCTTTTAAAAATCTTTACAAGAAAAAAATAACCGGTTTGATTACGTTCTATGTTCATAAGAAAAAAGACAATCGAAAACTTGCATTAAATCACAAGTATTCTATTCAGAATCAATTCTTATTATTTTCCCTCCAGCTAAACCACGAACACAATCACTGCGATAAGAGATTTTTTTCCTAGACCTCAGCATGTCACGATCAACTGAATAAATCGTTGTTGCTAGTGATTAGTGGGTAGCGATGGATCTTTTTAAAATCTTTACAAGAAAAAATAACTCAGCGTGATGATATCGGAGGTCGAACATGAGCAACAATTTGCAAAATATTCTATCCGCGTACACTTGTCGTCATTGGTAAGTACATGAATAAAGTGTAACACATCATTAAATATGTCATGATTCTGACGTATAAATTGCTCCACTATAAAAGATATATATGATTTTTTTAAAAGTATTGCACATGTCAATATTAAAGCCCAATCGAATCATCAGTTTAGAAATTACAGATAAGTGTAGCTAGAGTTGGAAATTAAAAAAAATAATGGAAAAATATGTGTGTTTATAAGGTATTGCTTTCTGATTTGGGAAACACTATTCAAGCAAAGCAATGACTTTATAAGTTTCATTCAAACTCGTCTATGTTGGAAACAATATATATTTACCTGGATTACTATATATATATATATATATATATATATATATATATATATATATGAGAAGAATGTTGTAGTTCGCTTGGAGCCTTGTGTATAGTGTAAGAATAATATTTTGGGAGGCGATAACAATGCGTTGTTAAAGTGACACATACGACACGTGGAATCGTAAAAACAAAGTGACAATATTGAAAAGTCAATAGTTTTCAAAATTTTTTTAATTTACTAGTGTATCGTTGACCGTGGTGTTAGGTTGGAGTTTGTCCTTTAAGTTAAGATCGCATTCTAACTCTGCCTGATGAGATCTCAGTTTATAGTAACTGTTGATCGATAACATCGACATGCCAGTGTCGCAGATTTTGTACATGTATGTGTAAATAAAATTATCATATAAAAAGCTCTATTTTGATATTGAACACTTTTTATAAACCCGGTTAAAATTCTCTGCATTACCACCCTGTGGATATTTTTCACCTGGATTATTATATATATATATATATATATATATATATATATATATATATATATATAACATTAAATATAATAAGACGAAATTACATAATTGTCGATGCAATAATTTATTTTAACGTTGTGGTTTCCTCAAGCATCAAACTAGACAATTACATTTTTGAGACTGACGGAAAACTGAATTCACCTTCAACAATTCAAATACAACCAGAGAGACTGGTGGTCGCAACCAATCTGAACACCTCTTACAGAGCGAGTAGGAATTAAAATCTTATATTTAACTAAGGCGATCTAATTGTTTCTTTTTTAAATAATAACGGCTGTGTTCGACTCGCTCTGTAAGAGGTGTTCAGATTGGTTGCGACCACCACTCTCTCTGGTTGTATTTGAATTGTTGAAGGTGAATTCAGTTTTCTGTCAGTCTCAAAAATGTAATTGTCTAGTTTGATGCTTGAGGAAACCACAAGGTTGAAATAAATTAGTGCATCGACAATCATGTAATTTCGTGTTATTATATTTTATGTTATTCTTACTCTGTTTACCACATTGAGCTCTCATACCCGGATTTCTTCCTGGAATTATTCCATTATAACACAAATATATATATATATATATATACATATATATATATATATATATATATGATGGACTCTCCCGTCGATTTCGACCTATGAGTGCCCGCCAGGGGCTGCCCGCGCGTAAATTTTTAATTGCAAGGGTTGCGCAATCCTCAACAACCGCTCTCCTGAGTCGGCATTGCTTAATTCCAATGGCAAGTAGTAATACAGGACGACTGGAAACAATGCCGAGATAAGCAGAGAGCACATACAGCACCTGGTATTCTCAAAATGGTCACCCATTTAGTACTGACCAGGCTCGACGCCGCTTAACTTCGGTGATCTAACGGGAACCGGTGTGTCAACGTGATTGTGCCATATATATATATATATATATATATATATATATATATATATATATATATATATATATATATATATATATATATATATATATATATATATATATATATATATATATATATATATATATATATATATATATATATATATATATATATATATATATATATATATATATATATATATATATATATATATATATATAATACACACACACACACACACACATATATATATATATATATATATATATATATATATATGTGTGTGTGTGTGTGTGGGTGTGTATTATATATATATGTATAATATATATATAATCGAACACACAATTTGAATTTAGTTTCTATATAGAGAGATAACCAAGTAGTTTTTATCAGCATTTATTTCTGTGTCTACATCGACGTTTCTTATAAGGCGTCTCAGCAATAACACGCCGTACTTTAATTCAATTCAAAATCACTAAAACTGTACTAATCTATATCAGACGGAGTTATCTTATTTAATTTCATAAAAAATACAATTAGGAAGAGAAGAACTAATAAGCGTAAACGCTAAACAAGAAATATAATTAATGTTATCTGCGAATAAGGACGGCGAGTTTTACTGTAATTAAATCGCCATTTTGTTTTTATATGTCTCTGAAGTAGTTTTCATCCTTTAAATGTTTTCGCTTATGTAAGCAGGCAGACGACGCTTCGCGCTCGAAGCGCTGTAAGTTAATTGTCTGCGAATAAACCGAAAGTTTTTACGCAGGCGACGTCTGAGTTCCTTAGAAAAATAATACTGTATTTGTAAAAAAAACAAACCGCGCATGCATGGTCCCCCTCTGTATGTGACTCGATGTGGCGAGTGTAAAATGCAATAAATTTGGGCAATTTGGGGCATTTTTGACCCCCATTGTACCCCCTGGGGGCGTGCACCAGAAGTTTTCTGAGGTCAAGGATGCTCATTTTATATCCAGAACAATTGCCTCTACATTTTGGCCAAGTTTCAGAAAAATTGAATGAATGGATGAAAAGTTATGTGGCAAATAATGTCATTTTTTGCCATTTTGGGGCCTTTTGACCCCCTGGGGGGCTAACCAGATTTTGTTTCAAAAATCGGAGAATGTCACTTTCTAACCTGACAAAAGTTACAACTTCATGCAAAATTTCAGAGAAAATCAATGGATGGTTGCGGAGAAAAATCCGGACGGACGGACGGAAATGCCTGAAAACATAGGTCTCCCGATTTTATAAATCGGGGGACCAATAAAGTTTGTAACTTCATCTATTCGTTGACATCTATGAAGACGGTAACGTCATCTATGGCGGCACTTCGAAAAAACATTGATGATTGAGATCTTTATGACTCTATCTACTGACTTCGAATACGTTGTGCTATTCGCAAAAAAAAAAAAAACGTGGCTTCTTGCCCCAAGGAGAGTAGAGATTGGACTTTCGTAACTTCGTAACTCTCACTTTCTTTATTTTGTTTTCTAGTCTCTATATTCCACGAGCGATGTTTCTGACAAAAGGGGGAGAATTGCTGTTTCTTGGGTCGGAATCTATCCAGCTAACACGTTGTTTGTTTCCGACCTTGAAATAGTATTTTTTTTTTAGATTCTTACATCAAGTGGCTTCATGCCTTGTCCGGGGCGATTTCCGTAAAAAAAAAACACACATTTAAAATTAAGCTTCTCTTCTTTTACAACCCAACGCTCGAATCCATCATTTATCCCGACTTGAAACAAATGGCTCTCTTCCGAGCAAAACCTCGGCTTTAATAAGCTCCTTGTACTGACTTTCAGTCCAGACCTGAAATGGGAGACTTACATCAAGTCAGTTTCTAAGGTCGCTGGATACATGGTTAGATCCTTCTACCGCTCCGGAAACGACCTTACTCTTTCGCCCCCGTTCCTTGCCCTCTCCTGTAAAACATTCAAAGCAAGAACTCGCCTAGCAACAACCGCAGCAAAGATGATTCCCTTTTCTCTCTCTATCTGTACGAAAAACCAAACGCTACTTCCATGATCAAAATTTCTTTCCGAATACATCTCATATGTGGAACAAAATACCATGAGGCTGCTCCTCAATCGACGACAAAATCGTCGTTTTCAAGATAATCAATTACTTTAAAGTAAACTTCTACCAATTCCATCCATTATTTTTAATCCTGTTGTGGTGTTGTTTTATATGAATATTGACACTAGTGCGAACACTGGGAAAGGATATGTTTTTCGTCACTATTGATAGATGTTCACTCGTATACATGTTGTCATAAAAGATGAATGGTAGATTTGGACAGCGTTATAGATATCATAGACGACCTGTTACCTGCTGCGTACACCAGTAGCGTGGTGGCAGGGTTTTCTGGGGGGCGCCAAAATGGGGTTTTAGGGGGCGCACCCTTTGTAGGAGACCCAAGAAAATTTAAAATAAAGACCTTAATTGTCCCCCCCCCCCAAAGGTGATTTTTGTTCCATAATGCCCCCCAAAAACGGGAGAGAAAGGCAATTCTTTAAAATGAAGTAATGCATTTTAGTGCTAAAAAATGCATCAACGGGGGCATCTGGAGGCCTTAAAATGGCAAAATTTTCCAGGGGCTCCGCCCCGTACCCCGGACCCCCAGCTACATTTTTTCGCGACTTAGTCGCCCATATCCGGGGGGGGGGCGGGGCGCCAAATCAGTGATTGGCCCCTGCAGCCATCAACCTCCCACCACGCTACTGCCGTACACATGTCAAAAAAAGGGTCACCAACATCCACAACAAAAGCTGGTGCTATACAATCGCCTCGACTAGAACTTCGCGTCGTTGTACACTTCATGAAATTCACACGACCGAGAAGATTCGCCATACGGAAACGTAGGCTGATATTCACTGATCGAATCGTAATTATTTCCCGCGCAAAATTACCGTCATGTCGTTTTTAATTAAAGGTTAAACGATTTAGACCCCAGTCTTTCCTTTAGTTTAAAAGTACAAAAACATTGGTTGCACGCAATAAGGTGCGAACGACGGCATTTTCTTTTTCAAATTTTTCCCACGCATTCACAATAAAAACAAAATGGCGACCGTTATTTTTTGAGAGATATTATGTTTAATTTTCAACGAACGCCATTGATTATAACATACCAGTTTTTTTCTTCGTTTAACGGTCGGCCAATGTTTATAGCTCTCGTTTTTTGTTAGCAGCCATAGTTTGAGTCACGACTTCGACATAACAAATAAACAATAACACTCATTATTGAGATGCGTCCTTCGAACGTTCACGTTTAGCAACGGATATATTATTTCAAACAGAAATATTACAGACCATGAAAATACTATTTTTAACTCAAGCATGACAGACTGATGGAAATGCTATTTTAATCTTAAGTTAGACAGGCCTACACAAACTCTATTTTAATTTTTTAGAATCTAAGTGTGACAGACCGACGAAAATCATATTTTAAATGTAAGACTGACAGACGATAGATAATAGTGTTTCACACTTAAGCATGACAGACTAATGAAAATGCTATTTTAATCTAAAGTAAGACAGGCCTACACAAACTCTATTTTAATTTTTTAGAATCTAAGTGTGACAGACCGACAAAAATCATATTTTAAATGTAAGACTGACAGACGATAGATAATAGTATTTCACACTTAAGCATGACAGACTAATGAAAATGCTATTTTAATCTTAAGTTAAACAGGCCTACACAAACTCTATTTTAATTTTTTAGAATCTAAGTGTGACAGACCGACGAAAATCATATTTTAAATGTAAGACTGACAGACGATAGATAATAGTATTTCACACTTAAGCATGACAGACTAATGAAAATGCTATTTTAATCTTAAGTAAGACAGGCCTACACAAACTCTATTTTAATATTTTAGAATTTAAGCGTGACAGACCAACGATAATGATTTTTTTTAATTATAAGCGTGACAGTCGAAATATAATACTATTTAAAACGTCCATTCAATATGTGCGTTTAACAATGGAACTATTATTTAAAACTGAAATATGACAGACCAAATGAATGCAACTTCGAACTATAGCACGGAAGACTAACGAACAACATATAATGGAGTAAGGCATCAATCGATAATTCTATTTAGAATGAAAGCGTGACAGACCAACGAAAATTGATCTTTTCAATATAATTGTGACAAACGAACAATACTATTTTAAACGTAGACGTGACAGACCGACGACAATGGCATTTTAACTAAATCCTGACCGACTAAAAAAATACTATTTCAAACTTAAGCGTGACAGACTGTCTGATAGACAGACCGCCTTATAGAAGTACTTAGACATATAAAAATTAGGATTCGCGCGTTTAAGACAAAAATTAACTTCAAAAGAGTAATATGACGTACTTATGCCTCTTA
>OY744547.1:66827715-66835215 GCA_963556195.1 Sepiola atlantica
CGACAGATAATTGAACTTTTCTCACTCTATATGATCACGCATTTCTAATTGGTTTTTATTTTTATTCTTCCAATTCCTTGAGCTATGTTTTTATTTTACCTTTCATCTACAAACCATATAATTTCGCATCTGTTTCCCTTCGTATATCTATTTAATCTGATTTGAACACTGCCTAAAATGGTCTGCTTTACTCACACCCGTACCCATTTCTAATTTGCTGTATAATTGGGAGTGGTCGTTCTTGGCCTTTTGGCTAAGATCAAAGTGTAGTATCTGTTCCGATGGATACTGCACCCCATAGACTGGTATTTTCTTGGCCTTCGGGGCTTGATTTACGCCGGTCTATGAGTCGGTTCTGTGCAGTTCTAGGATGTCCACCCTTCCAGTCTTTGCCTCCCCCCTTTGGGGAGGAGTAAGGTTATTGCTTACTGCTTGAGGCGCCCCTACCGGGGAATGTCGACGGGGATGCCCAGGCAATTTTTAATGGCCATAGTGCTCCCTTTCTCGGGCGCTGGCTTTTCAAACTCCACTTTCCCGACCTTGGGTCACATCTTACTTGTGGGAGTATGATAAAACTGACCTTGTGTCTAACCTCCTGGAGAGTAGGTAAATAAATACTCTCTTACAGGCTTCTTTGTTGGTGTCTATAAATTGTGTTGATGACGCGAGTCGGTTTTGTACTATGTAGCAGGCAAGTAGGAATTAAATTCATCCGAGAAAAATGTGCATTTATTGATGAAGATGCAGTAGAGAGGTCAACAGCATCATCTCTTATGTGTGACAGAAGCTGCAGTGTAGAGAATGAATAAGCAGACACTAGATGGCGATGTCGGTGTTGTACTCTGTGAAGGCAAGACAACAATTAAATACGCCAAAGCAAAATGTGCATTTATTGATAAAGATGTTATTTAAAACTGAAGCATGACACGCTGACAAATAAAGAGTCCCATTGACATTTTTTCGACGTATCTGAACAAATAAAAAAGAACACACGATGAAAACTTGTCATCGAAGGTGCGTTGTACGGTCAAAATGCCATCGACGCCCGGTGACTACAAAGACTCCCTCCTATCTCGTTCGCGTATTCACGCGTGAAATAAAAATCCTTGAAAATAAATGACAAGAGAACCTCTTGCAGATATTGTTGTTCAGTCATTTGTTGCGAGAGATACGTTTTTTTATTTTTATTTTTTTGCATTGCGACTGGTTTTGTTAATAAAAAAATCGTGATGTCCGACTTTTTGATCTCGTCTTGTCTTGAAAGAAAAATCTTTCTTCTTTTATTAACCTCCTTTTAAAGATTTCGTTGGTTGGCATTTTACTGTTCAACCTACGATACATGAATTCGTTGTGGGTAACGTTAATAATCTATTGTTTAGAGAATAAAAAAATCCTATGGTTTTGAACGCGAATGGAAATTTGTTAGTCAACACGAAATACTCTAAACATACATTTGCCTTGTAGGAGATAGCATCTCTACTGATAAAAATAAAACAAATGATGGAAATGTCTGTCTGTCTGTCTGTCTGTCTGTCTGTCTGTCTGTATGTATGTATGTATGTATGTATGTATGTATGTATGTGTGTATGTAACGTATCTCCTCCGAGACAACAAACACTCACCCAGTAGACAGAATTCGAACCGGCCAGACTCCGGACGTATGATGTCTCAGAATTACAAAAAATATGACCTTTCAGGGTCAACAAATCACTTTTCTCCAATAGGGATAGCTTTTTTCTTCCATTTTCCAATTTGAGAAAAAATGCCAGTCATCATTCAACCGGAAATGACATCAGAGGAAGGGAGTGCCGGGAAGAAATTCACTCACACTACACCCCTATATCAAGATGTTACACACGCTATTTTTCTTCTATTTTGTGTTTTTATGACCCCGAGCAACGCCGGGTAGCCCTGCTAGTATCATATAAGTTATAAAACTGAATGCACGTGTATCCGACCTGCTTAACGGTATGAAGAAGAGAATGCGTGAGGAGAGGAACGACAAATAAGATTAATGGGGTAGTATTTTGAGTATTGATGTACTCTTCTCCATGAGTTAGGCACAAGGCCAGTTTTTTTATCTTACTCCCACAAGTAAGATGTGACCCTAGGTCGGGTCGGGAAAGTGGGGTTTAAAAATTGCCTCGGCAGCCCCGTCGGCATTCCCCGGTAAGGGCGCCTCAGGCAGTAAGCAATAAACTTACTCCTCCCCAAAGAGAGGAGGCAAAGCCTGGGAGGGTGGACCTAGGCCAAGACAACACCAGTATGGGGTGCAGTATCCATCGGAACAGATACTACACTTTGATCCTAGCCAAAAGGCCGAATGAGTAGGTAAGCAACTTTCAAAGCTTGATACCGGGCAACAATTCAGAATTCAGATTTTAAGCTGTCGGTGTCGACTGCTGCTGCTCTGCTCTAAATATTCAATATGACTTAATAAATATATATTTTTCAATGTTTGATTGATTTGTTCGTAAAGGGAGTGAACATAAGCTAAACAATAACAAGTATATCAAGAAACGGAAATAAAATTACATAATAATAATAAAACAATATATATATATATTCATTCTTATATATATATATATATATATATATATATATATATATATATATATATATATATATATATATATATATATAGGGAATGGCGTCAACAATGACAGAAAACGTTTTCTGTCATTGTTGACGCCATTCCCTGTCGGGCGTGCCTACAATCGTTTCAGCTTGCCGATGATTCCACTGGGCACGAAGATTTACTAAAGATGTCTAAATCTGCTCTTTGGATGAAAGCGGGGTACATTGCTGAATTATGTAATATAGAGTATCTAAATAAATTATATATATATATATATATATATATATATATATATATATATCTATATATATATATATATATATCTTCGCTTTCGAATTAAGCCAAATTGTTGACTCGTAGAAGACGAGAAAGCTGTCCGTGGAATACTATATCTTATATATATACGGTCCCCTATTGATGTACCACTCTAGAGGAGGAAATGATAGTTTGTAACTTAGCGAAAACACAATACTCTACCGTAAAAAGAAGTGAGTTCTCTCGGTTATCAATATCATAAAAATGTAAACAATGAATAATTTCATTTAAATACGATATACTTTCAATTACGTCTAGTAAGGAGAAATAGCAGTAGTGTTTTCTTCCTTTTCTCATGGATTATTTTCGTTTCATTGATTTCAAGTAGTAAATAAGTATTAAATTGCGAAGTGATAGCGAGCGGGTAATGACCGTTAGTATAAAAATATAACTAATATAAAGTTACTTACCCTTGTAAATGCCTCCATGAAATCGTTACTAAATTCACAATCCTTTTTGCAAACAAACCAATATTTGGGACAGATAAACTTAAGTTTATACCTAACTTGTCCACCAAGATTCCGTTCCGAATATCCAGCAGTTTTCGTTTTATTATCGTTCAATTTAATAAAGGGACAGATTTGATGATCGTTTCACAACTAGGCAGTAAGATCCTATTTCTATGTATTTGGGGTTGATCCAACGCTGTCTGCATTTCTTGTGAAGACGTTGACCAATCTGAATTATGATCTTCTCTCCACGTTGTTCAGAAGCTGTTAATGGAATCGATGCCCTTCTGGCTGACGATGAATGTTTCTTCATTACTGGACAGTTCATTGTTGCAAATAGCACACTTGTCAGCATCCATAATTATCAATACTTCACATTGGCCAACCTGAAATTAGAATATGACCGAATATTAAGTAAGCTCCTGCAGTAATACACCAAAAGAGACAAAAATAAGACATAAGAAGTTATAATTATATTCAACTTTATGAAAACTGTTAGTTTTATCCAATTTCACAGACCATACTTCCCCAGATTCGCATATGTGGCTTATCTCAAAGGTAATATGTATTTAAACAATCCTCAAATTATTTCAAAATCAGGTCAGCATCAGGAGAAGAGTGTGTCAAAAGAAGTAAAGGACTAATAACTCTTACTAAAAGAATATGAGTCATTGCCCTTGGACGATTCTTCTTTTAAGGTGGCTATTTAAGCATTTCTATATATTAGAAAACTGTTGGCTCGGATTAAGTATCTTTTGAAATAAATCGTAGCTAGCAGTCGAATCAGTATAGGTCATTTTCAAGATGTGTCTATACTGCTTATATATACGGTATATCTGAAAAGTTTCAAAAGTTTCAAAAGAGACAATTTTACACGTTGTATCCTGGTGTGCCTAAAAAAGGGTAGAGCCTCTGATCTAATGAGATATTCTGGTCTTTCGGGTTTCGTTATTTTATGCCTAGAATATACCGTAGTTTTAGGTGAGGCCTCTCAAGGCCATATCAGTGGGAATTTCCACATCTTTTCTTTTGTTCAACAACGGCTTAAAAAGATTATCTTCTCACTCATTCTCTCTGAGTTCTGTTCTCAACTCCTCTATTGACCTCTTCAACATCGTTCCAATCCCAACGTGAAAATTATCAAAACAAACATAAGTTTGAACCAAGAACCTCAACTAAGAAAGTGGACAATCTTATCAATCCTCTTTTTCTTACATGCGTTCCAGCTTTCTAAAGGTTTGAAATAAACTTACAGAAGACCTCTTCTTCTTATTTCGTGTGAATCAGATGATTCTGGTGTTGGCATTAGTTTCCCCGATGTTTTTCCAGTGAAAAATCTTTCTGGAAATCCATCGGGTACTTACAGGAAGGACCACGAGAAGGTTGCCAACATCCCTAAGTGAAAGTGATACTGTGGAATCGACTGGGTTCGAACTTGGAACACCCAGGTCTTCAGTCCGTGTCGCTACTCACTTAACCACCGTCACCTCCCTACAGAAGACTAAAACAGACTTATTGTATGTGTGCGAAACAGGTATTGGTCTGTCAACTTCCAAACAGAGTCCGAGTATTCTGCCATTACTTTTGAACTCGGCCATATAGATCGCCACGGACATGGAATGTGTATCTATATCCAAGACAGTTTTCCAATGGAATAGTAAACCCATCAATAACGAACATCCTGAATTGCCATATATGTGTATCCGTGTTCCAGTACTTTCTTGCTTCATATCGTCTCCGCAATAATGAAGCAATAGTCATAGAGCGAATCTCGGTTATCACCCTTGCCATTATCCTATATCTCTACAAAGCCACCAACTGACCATGCATGAAGTATTGCGGCCACATCTTGGCTGGTGCATCATCTACTAGTCTCTCCCTCTAAGACAAGATTAAAAAAGAGTCGCTAATTTAATAGGTCCATCACTATCCACCAAGCTCCAGCCCCTGCCCCACCACCGTAAAGTTGCATCTTTGTGCCTGTTTATATATATATATATATATATATATATATATATATATATATATATATATATAAAGGAAGAGAGATAAAGATGTGGGGATGGCAAATCTATTTAATCTTTGATTGTTCAATGCAAGGTGTACTCGATAAAACAATGTTTATTTTTCTTTCCTTAAGCCAGGCTTTTCAAAGATTAAAATCTTTTCACCTTCGAAAAGCCTGGCTTAAGGAAAAAAAATAAACATGTATTAAACAATCGAAGATGAAATAGATTTGTTATCCGCACATCTTTATCTCTCTTCATTCATTTATTTTTATAATTGCTCTATCTCGTATATTGAGTTTAAATCATTTCACTATAGGTTCAGTTCTCTAAAAGTATAATTTTAGTCTTATATTTTATATATATATATTTGTATAGTGCAACGATATACATATATATATATATATATATATATATATATATATATATATATGTATTTGTGTATATATATGTATATTGTAACGATATATATGTATAGTGTAACTATATATATATATATATATATATATATATATATATATATGTATATCTGTATATATATGTATATTGTAACGATATATATATGTATAGTGTAACTATATATATATATATTTATATATACATATATATATATTCTAAATTAATAATTTAATTTATTTATTTACTTGTAATTATAAATTGATCTTAATAGAATCTATTAGTGATTAATGTGAAGATCTATAAATAGTCGCCTACCAACAATTATCATGAAATCATTAATTTACGCCCGAAATATACACGAGTCGGTTGTTGGCAGACATAGCAACTAAAAAGCAATTTAATTTCCATCGCTATGGGTTACTTATCTTCTAAATAGTTCTGTTAAAGGTCCCAATTAAAGCAATAACACGTTTTAAAACAGACTGAAGGATTCAATATATATATATATATATATATATATATATATATATATATATATATATATATATATATATATATATATACAGTATCTACAATAAGTGAGTACACCCAACAAATTTTTTACTTTTTACTTCATAGAACTTTAATTTTTCGTAGGATTTAAATGAAACTCGATGTGAACATAGCCATGTAGTGGTTTAATAGCTGTATAAACTATGAAGGAACAAATATCTTTTCAATGCAAAAAAATTGAACAAAAACATTTGGAACAAGTAACAAAAAGTGAGTACATATGAGCATTTAAAACAAATAATCTTATTTTTAATACTTTGTATGGCCTCCATTGTTATCAATAACAGCAGACAACCTCCTAGGCATTGATTAGACTAGTTTATGACATGTGTCCGCCGGAATTGCGTTCCATTCACACTTGATGACCTCCTTCAGTTCGTTATTATTTCTCGGATTTTTCCCTTCAATTTTCCGTTTCAGATGTTCCCACAAATGCTCTATTGGGTTCAAATCAGGTGACATACTCGGCCATAGGTAAGGTATTCACCCGTTTACTGTCTAAGAAAGCCTTCGTAGCCCGAGACTTGTGCTTAGGGTCGTTATCTTGCTGGAAAAGTCCACTTTCTGCCAACACTTGTTAGACTTGGTAACATTTTTTCCTCCAATATCTGGCAATAGAGTTTGGAATCCGTTTTTCCTTCGATGAAAGCAAGTTTTCTAATCGAACTAAGAGACACATCAAACAACTAATAGAGGGAAACAGACGTCAGAGTGATGCTAGCATTGCAGAAGAAATTTCGCACAGTTTAAACGTAACTATGAGTGCTCAGACAGTGCGCAACATTCTCCATGAAGACGGGTTTAAAGGCTGCATGCCCCGGAGGAAGACTCTGCTTAAAACTTCTCACAAAAAGAAGCGATATGAATTTGCTAATGAACATAAAGACAAAGACATGCAGTTTTGGGACAAAATCCTTTGGTCTGATGAGACAAAAATAAATCTATTCAGATCAGATGGCGTTAAACGTGTGTGGCGACGAAAAGGGGAAGCTTACAAGAATAAGTGTGTCATGCCAACTGTAAAGCATGGGGGTGGGAGATTAATGATTTGGGGGTGTATGAGTGCCAAAGGAGTTGGACGACTTGCTTTCATCGAAGGAAAAATGGATTCCAAACTCTATTGCCAGATATTGGAGGAAAAAATGTTACCAAGTCTAACAAGTGTTGGCAGATGTGGAGTTTTCCAGCAAGATAACGACCC
>OY744547.1:66840215-66885215 GCA_963556195.1 Sepiola atlantica
TTCACCGCGTTTTGCTATGGTATATTTGTAACATGCGTCCATCCATTCACCACGTTTTGCTATGGTATATTTGTAACATGCGTCCATCTTTTCACCGCGTTTTGCTATGGTATATTTGTAACATGCGTCCATCTATTTACCGCGTTTTGCTATGGTATATTTGTAACATGCGTCCATCTATTCACCGCGTTTAGCGATGGTAATGTTATTTTAGACCAAAACGTTTCAGAAAAAATAAAATGCTATTTCAAATTAAGTTTTACAGACAAAAAAAGTGATTTTAAACTTAAGCGTTACAGTCAAAGTAAAATACTATTAAAACTGAAGCTATGTAGACTACGTAAATGCTAATTTAAACTTAAACGTTACAGTAAAATTTAAATGTTTTTTTTTTTCAAACTTACGCGTTACAGACAAAGTAAAATTATATGTAAAACTTAAGGGTCTATAGACAAAGTAAAATGCGATTTAGAACTAGCGTTACATACACACAAAATGCTATTTAAATGTACGCGTTACAAAGTTAAATGCTATTTAGAACTTAAGCGTTACCGACAAATAAAATGGTCTTTAAATGTAAGTGTTACAAAGTGAAATGCTATTCTAAATTTAAGCGTTACATACAAGTAAAATGCGGTTTTAAATGCAAGCGTTATAGATAAATAAAATGCTGTTTGAAACGTAAGCGTTACAGACAAAGTAAAATATAACTTAAAACTTAAACGTAACAGACAAAGTAAAATTCTATTCTACAGAAACGTCAGTTTTAAAGAACATTTTATTTAAAATTTGCAGAGAAAGCGACATGCTTATTCAAAATCAAGTGTTACAGACAACCAAAATTGCTATTTAAAACTTGAGCTTTGAAAAGAAAAAGACATGTTCATTTACAATCAAGTGTTACAGACAACCGAAAATGCTATTTAAAACTTGAGCTTTGAAAAGAAAAAGACATGTTCATTTACAATCAAGTGTTACAGACAACCGAAATGCTATTTAAAACTTGAGCTTTGAAAAGAAAAAGACATGTTCATTTACAATCAAGTGTTACAGACAACCGAAAATGCTATTTAAAACTTGAGCTTTGAAGAGAAAGCGACATGCTAATTCAAAATCAGATGTTACAGACAACCGAAAATGATATTTAAAACTTGAGGTTTGAATAGAAATCGACATTCTTATTTTAAATCAAGTGTTACAGACAACCGAAAATGCTATTCTCACAAACGTTATTTACCATCTAAAATGCTTGTTTATCATTACATTTTCCAGACAAATAAAGAATTATATTTTAAAATCAAGCGTTACGGCAAACAAAATTGCTATTTCCAAAGCAAGTGTTACAGGGAGAAAAACAGCTCTTGTCTAAAAAAAACGTTACATACCAAGAAATGCTATTCCATACATAAGCATGCGGCCAATTGAAATTCTATTTTATTTATAAACGTGACAGACCGACGCCAATGTTATTGTAAACAACAATAACGTGTCAAAGACACTTAATTGTAATTTCAATCTTTAGCGTTACATACAAAAGACACTTAATTGTAATTTCGAGCTTTAGCGTTACATACAAAAGGAAATGCCATTCAAAACATATTCCGTACAGACAAAAGTATTATTAAAAACTTAAACGTTACAGGCGAATTAAAATTATATTTCAAAGATAAGCGTGATAGAAAGCTGACAAAAATGATATCCGGCAAAAGAATTTAAAAGTGAAATACCTACAAACGGACAATGGGACGCGTCTAAAATATGATGTCAATAACAAACATAAAACGCAGCATTAACGTAAAGATCTACCCGGTGCTGGTGCTAACGATCATCGTAAATGGTAGCGAGTCCTGTCCATTAAGACTGGAAGGCGGTAAGCGACTGGAAACTTTCGATCAGCAATATCCACGTCGCGTCCTCCGCGTCCGATGGCTGCACTTAAATAACTCAATATGTTTCCTCTGTAAAATTAACTCATCCCAACAAGCCATCGTAAGGAGACGTATGCGCTGGGTCAATCTCTCTACCGTTAATCTGGAGAGTTGATCTACGATTAAATTGCCACAGCTCCTCTTTAGGGTTGGATGAACGCGATGTGGTGGACAACGAAAAAACCTAGCTGATGACAGTTTAAGCCCTTCGGCTACGATCAAAGTGTAACATCTGTTCCGATGGATGCTTACTCTGTAGATCGGTACCGTCTTGGCCTTCGGATCTTGATTACGCCGGTCTGAGATACTGTCCTGTGCAGTTCTAGGAGGTCCATCCTTCCAGGTTCTCCCTTCTCACCCTTTGAGGAGTGGTTAGTATATTTCTAATCGCCTGAGGCGCACCTACTGAGGAACGCTGACGCGGCTGCCCAGACATTTTTGTACACCAGAGTGCTCTTTTTCCTATAGGCGTTAGCTTTTCAAATACCCCTTTTTCCCGATCTTGTGCAACATCTTACCTTGGTAGGAGGTAGATAAATACCCAAGCCTTTTGACTAAGATCAAAGTGTAGTATCTGTTCCGATGGATGTTACACTATTGTCCTGTAGAGTTCTAGGAGGTCCACAATCGTAAACTTTACCTTCTCTTTGACAAAAGGGTTGGTTTGTTTCTCATCGCCTGAGGCGCCCCTACCGGGGAATGCCGACGGGGCTGCTCAGGCATTTTTTTATAGGCAAGAGCTCGCACTTTTCCTAATGCGCTGGCAAACCATACCCTCGATTTGTGTCTAGCCTCCTAGAGAGAAGGTAAACAAAAAACACTTTGACTTTTTGTCTAACTTCCTGAAGTAAATAACTTCTTTCCCTTGTGTCCACGTTGAGTTTAAATCGTAAGGGTGGGTCGGCTTTCGTCAGGAACGCTGTTGCGAGAATAGATGAAGCCGACTCACCCACCCCGGGTGAGTGGTGTTTCAAGTATAAGTAGTAGTGTAAAATAAAGTGTGTTCAATTCAATTCAACCTTTATTTCCGTTTATCAAGGCCCGAGGACCATTCGAGGATAAGGGTTAAATAGATTACCAGATGGACGATGATGCCCACCACGAGAGAATCAGAAATAATGGGTGTAGATTTTTTTTACTTCAATAGCTTCTATTATTCAAACGTTTGATTTAGGAATTTTCTCCATGCTCCTTGTTTCCCCGACCGTAGCAACATGCAGACATTTAAATATAATATGAACAACCATCTTGCTCCCAAACTCCTTACTTGGGATGCTTCTATAAATATGGCCCCTAATTAACACTAGCCCCTCATGCCTCAGTTGCAGTGTGCTTTGTTTTGGGGTAGGGTTTGGGGTTGGGGTTAGGGTTAGGGTTAGGGTAAGGGTTAGGGTTAGGGTTAGGGTTAGGGTTTGGGGTTAGGGTTAGGGTTAGGGTAAGGGTTAGGGTTAGGGTTAGGGTAAGGGTTAGGGTTAGGGTTAGGGTTAGGGTTAGGGTTTGGGTTTGGGGTTAGGGTTAGGGTTAGGGTTAGGGTAAGGGTTAGGGTTAGGGTTAGGGTTAGGGTTTGGGTTTGGGGGTGAATTGAATTTAAAAAAAAAGTATCAATCCTCATTTAAAGAAAATCCGTATGAGTTGCAGAGTTTTACATAAATATTTTCAAGTTCTGAAAAGATGAACCCGAAGAAGGTTGTAGGTGACATCGGCCGACGTGTTGTAAAAATGACAACCAAGATGAGAATAGTATTCCGAAAGCTACACATAATACGTCCTCATCTCAAATATTTCGAAATATAAAGTAAAATTCGTAGAAAACAAACAAGGACACACGAACATGTATTCTTAATTTGCGCGTTTCCCGATACAAATGGGTGTTCACACCTAAGCGTGACAGCCGTAACTAAAGTGTGACCAACCAACCAACGAAGAAAGAAAGATTCAAAGACGTATGTTAAGAAAACGCAAAAAAAATGCAAGCAACTTACAATACAAACGAGATCTCGCTAGCAGCGTGACTTTGTCATTCGTTAATTTGTCGACCGGCCCAGATGTAATTACGCGCGCCATTTTGAGCGCTGGAGTTTATATTTCCATCGTCATCGC
Source organism: Sepiola atlantica (assembly GCA_963556195.1). Lineage (NCBI taxonomy): Eukaryota > Metazoa > Mollusca > Cephalopoda > Sepiida > Sepiolidae > Sepiola > Sepiola atlantica. The sequence continues at coordinate 66,844,244 of OY744547.1, forward strand.
CGTACTTTCTGGGCTTCAACCTTTCGATAATTTTTTGTAGTTTTTCTTTGGCCTGCACGAACCTTCGTCCATTTTTGGATATTTCTCAATCAAGTTCCAAGATGGAGGCGCTTGACAGACGGACTAATTAATCACTAAAATTAACCCAATGGAGGCATTTTCAGCACGCAAGCCATCGGTCCTCTCTCGAGATATTTCTTGATTGCTTAATAGCATGGCGCTTACAAGTGAATCGTGTGCGCCAAAGATGTTTGTAATAGAAATAGATAAAGATGTGTTTCCGTTGTTTTTTTTTTTTTTTTTTTATTTACGGCATATCCACCGATGTTTGGCTATTCAACGTTGATTTAAGCTATATCAATAATTGTTGCCCAATGACATATCAAAATTAGGAATAATTTTTTAAAATTATTATAATCTATATAATATAACGCTAATGCAAGTTCATGCTCGTATGTACGTTATCACCCTCCACCGTTTTTTAAACGAATAGGCTATTTTGCCGGGACAAAATAGCTTTTTCCCTTTTTAAAAGATGGGATCGCCAGATAACTTAATATGCAATGTAAAATTAATGTTTTAAAAAATTCCATCTGATGTAGCTGTTTATCAAACGTGAAACTTTAACTAAAATGTACTTGCATGGTTTCCGCTTAGGATTACGATGTAGTATCTGTTCTGTGCATATATATTACAATAATATCGTTGACTTTGCGTTTGCATCGAACAGTAGAATGTAAATATGTCGCAAACTCCTACATTGGTTTCGGAGATAAACACCCATAGCCAAATATACTTTCAACTTAGATAACTTCCAGGGGTGTTTCCGGCAGTGGATGGATCGGTGGGCTAAGTGTGTGCCAGCACAAGGAGCCTCAGGTATCTGAAATAATTTTTCTAGACAACCCTCGTAAAGTTATGAAAATATATTTATGGTAATTAAGCTACACAGAGGCTACCGCGTTTTATCCCCGTAGGGAATCGTCAGGCTAAAATCACTTTTTCACTTTGTATAATTATATATGTGCATGATTCTACATGGGGAGGACATCTCTAATTGATTTGTGTTATATAAAAATAGATACCCTGACGATTCCCCACGGGGATGAAACGCGGAAGCCTCTGTGTAGCTTAATTGATTCATTAAAAAGTATATATCCTTATAACATTTTATGTGGCTACATAAAATAATAATCATATATATATATATATATATATATATATATATATATATATATATATATATAACAGTTTTTTTAAATTATATTCCAATAACCATGGTTTGTTTTATTACTTTTATTTTTATTTTTTTCACATTTCCAAAAATTCCAAATTTCTGTGAGATATATTTAACGGTCCGTTTCATTTGTTTTGTGCCAAACAATATTTGTATGTCAATATCGTCTCTGCAACAGGGTTAGCTTATAAGAAGACTGTACAACAAAATTTACGTAAATTCATCCAATATTTTTTACGTAAATTCATCCAATATTTTTTACGTAAATTCATCCAATATTTTTTACGTAAATTCATCCAATATTTTGTAATAAAAAAAAATGCTTTCATTATTCGGCAGCCAACTTTGTTGAACCAGTTAAGAAAATTTCATATATATATATATATATATATATATATATATATATATATATATATATATATATATATATGCCATATTAATACTTAAACCTGGTTTGCAGGTATTATTTATGTATTTATTCTGGTATTTTCATTCTATATTGTGTATAATCTATCTATCTATCTATCTATCTATCTATCTATCTATCTATCTATCTATCTATCTATCTATCCATGTACATATAAATCTGTCTATTTCTCTATTTCTCTCTATATATATTCATCTCCTTATATAGATGGATCGCTCTATCAATCTCTATCTCGATAAATATACGTATATATATATATATATATATATAAATATATATATATATATACGTATATTTATTATATCTATCTACCTATCTATCTATCTAGTTATATATCTATCTATCTATTTATTTTTCTATCTATTCTTATATCTATCTATTTTTATATCTATCTATCTATCTATATATCGATTTATCTATCTATCTATCTATCATTCTATCTATCTATCTATCTATCTATCTATCTATATATATATCGATCTATCTAGTTATCTATCTATCTATCTATCTATTTTACTCTCTCTATCTATCTATATATATCGATCTATCTATGAATCTATCTATCTCTATATATATCGATCTGTCTATTTATCTATCTATCTATTTTTCTCTATCTATCTATCTATTTATTTTCATATCTATCTATTTATCTATCTATCTCTCTCTATATATATACCTTTTTCTCTCTCACTCTCTATCTATCTATCTATCTATCTATCTATCTATCTCCATCTATCTATCTCTATATATATTTATCTCTTTCTCTCTCTTTCTCTCTCTCTATCTATCTATATATATATTTATCTCTCTCTTTCTCTCTCTATCGCTATCTATCTATCCTTATATCGAATTATCTATGTATTTATCAATCAGTCACACTATCTAACTGCTAACTATCGTTGTAGCTATTATTGTTTGATGCCTAACTATGTTACTGATATAAACACCCATCTCTAATCTTCTCTGAATCCTTTGTAGTTAGAGATTAATCAGTTGCAATTACCTTCACACCTAAATATGCAATATTTATTATGGCCGTGTGATCATTGAGGTTGGACATGACTTTTTGTATGTTTTTCTTTCTCTCGCGTAAATCTAACATAACAACAACAACAACAACGCCAACAATGATGATGATGATGATGATGATGCTGATGATGCTGATACTGATGATGATTATGATGATGACGATGATGATGATGATGATGATGATGATGATGATGATGATGATGATGATGATTATTATACTACTACAAAAGAAACTAATATACTCTCTTCTGGAGCTCGATGATCAATTTAAGCCCCATTGATTATTTTCTGTCTGATAGATCCAAAAGCTGTGATTGTTTGAGTTGGATGATCCGTTGGAGAGAGGGCTTATACGAGATAGGCAGAGTGATGTTAATCAGTTAGTCTTTGGCGTGTGTAGTTGATTAGTTAGCTGCTGACAACTTAACCGATGACTACTTAGTTGTCCAGCATCTTGGGACAACTACATTGAAGGGGTGGGATTTTGCTGCTAGTCAAGCAGGTTAGAGGTATTTTAGTTGAGGGAGTAGTACGTGCAATAAGTATCCATTGATGTGTTTTTACAACGAGCACATGGATGCAGCACTGCGACGATGTGACAGGGGCTGGAGCTAAGAAGACAGTCCGAGTACCTATTTGATTAGAAATTTGTTTTTAAAGCAGAATTTGTCCAAGAATTAGATGCTTATGATTGCTGCACCATTTCGAAATGTGGCAACAATATTCCATACACAGGCAAATCATGCTTTATAGAGATATATGATACGGGAAGGTGTGGGAAGTTTTCTAGCCCGGTAAAGAGAGCCTATCATTTTTGCAACAGACTTGGCAGCGTCTTTTATATACTTATTTTACCTCATGTGAGCTTAGAGTGTCAGCCTTAGGAGTTTAACGTTGAACTCTCTGGAAGGGTGCTATTGGTCATGCCAATCATTGTTTAGAAATGTTTGTTTTAGTTGTTGAAGGAAAGAGTTAGGGTTTGGGTTAGGGTTAGGGTTAGGGTTAGGGTTTGGGTTAAGGTTCATTTAATCCAGTTAAGACTTAGCTCGTGTCTTTCAATCGTAGGTGTGTTCCTTTTATTCCTGAGATTCTCATAGATGGTTCTGATCTTGAGGAGAAATTGACTCTGGAACTTGTTGGTCTTTGTCTCTCATTAAATCGTTCTTAGAGTTCATACATTAGATCCATTGCTCTTTCTGCTTCTCGTAAAGTCGGTTCTCTATTGCACCAAACACTTTCTCACATCTGAGGCTATTTTATGTCTCTACAAATCCACAATCAGACCATGTATGAAGTACTGTTGTCATATTTAGTCTAATAGATCTCTATCCCATTTGAGGGTTCTTGATAAGCTGTAGAAACGTATATGTAATTTGATTGGCTCAACCCGTTCTTCTTCTCTGCACCCTCTCTCTCACAGACGTGATATTGCTAGTCTCAGTCTTTTCTATAAATACTATTATGGCATGTATTCTTCAGAATTATGTGATCTATTCTTCGCTTCTTTTTTTCCAGCTCGTTTGACTTGTATTCGATGTTGTTATACCTCATTGTAATACAGCTTCCTATTCCAGTATCTTTTTTCCAGAAACCGCAGGCTTGTGAAACTCTCTTCCTGCTGACTGTTTTTCTCCTACCTATAGCCTTGGTCTTTTCAAGACTAAGGCCAATAGGCACCTCCTGTCTTTACGATAGTCATATTTGTTATTGTTAGCTCTTTACATCAAGTGGCTTCATGCCTTGTCTGGAGCGATTTCCATAAAAAAAGGAACAAGTTAGTATTGCTAGCATAAAATGTTACTATTAATATTTAGTCCAATTCTACTACAGACTGGAGGTAATTTCGACCGTGCTTGTATGGGCATTAAATTTGTTCTCAGACCAGGAACATAGCGAGGAGTCATCAGCAAATAAATTCATCTTCGAGACAACTTAATTAGAGATGCTGTTTACGAAGATCAAAAATTATATATGTCCAAGTATCGATCTCTGGGAAACAACCCCATTGAAGTGACAGTGTTTATATAATGGTCATCGAGTACAACCTGGAGTTTTCTTTTAGCTCAGAAAGATTTGATTATTCCCACATTTGGTTGCAGTTGTGAGAAAGTAAATACCAATGTTTGACTTCTTAGCTTATTTCTACTTGATTGTTGTTGTGATGGGATAACCTGACTTCTCCATTCACGAAATAGATGGACTCACCGGACTATAAGTACGACTACAGCGAGCAGTCGAGATATTCAAGTTAAGACACATGCAGTCTTAACATTCTGTCTTACGTATACTCTAGTCGGTCTGCTCTATTACATATTCTGTATTCTGTTAACATATCTTATATGTACAAGATATATACATCCGGAAATAAACTTATCATTATAAAACTGTTAATTAATTATTACTGACTATATAACTATTAATTATTTAACCATTACAAGTAAAAGCCTTTTTCGACCAATCAGAGCTGTTGACATCTCTCAACCAGCCACTCACTTAAGATCCTCGGACGAAGAACGATTTATTTATTTATTTATTTATTTTAATTTTAGGCACCTGTCGTATGAATGTTTTTTTTACAAAAATTTAAACAAACATTTAAAGATTGTAATAGAAAATGAAAATAATTTAGAAAAGATAAAAAAGTTTATTAATGACAAACAAAAAAAATCATCCGATAAAATCTAACGAAAAAGCAAAAATAATAACAACATTAAAAGTTTTTTGTATTATCTTTCGGCTGTTTAGGAATCTCATTTTGGGATTAGCTAGAAAAAAAATGTGCCTAACGGCGATCGCAAGGAATAAGGTGCTCGTTTGTTTCCAGGGCAAAATTGATAAAAGCCAATCGTGATTAATGAAGATGTCTCCTCGAGAAGGTCAGGGCTTATCGGCGAAGGTTTCGCAGAAACGACTGAAGACTACAATATTGTAAGAATTCTAGTCAGATCTAATACCATTATTTATTCCACTGTAATGTTATTCAAAAAGCTGTATTACAATGAGGTATAAAAACAGCGAATTGACAGAGACCACTAGACCAACGAGTACAAACGAGATTGAACAAAAGAAGCGAGGAAAAGATCAGATAATTCTGAAGAACAGATGCCATAATAGTATTTATAGAAAAGACTGAGACTAGCAACATCACGTCTGTGAAAGAGAGATAGAGAGGGTGTAGGGAAGAATAAGAGTATGGCCAATCAAATTACAGATACGTTTCTGCACTTTATCAAGAACCCTCAAATGGGACAAAGATTCACCAGCTCAAATATGGCATCAGTATTTCGTACATTGTCTGATTGTGGATTTGTAGAGATAGAGAATAGCCTCAGATGTGAGAAAGTGTCTGGAGCGATAGAGAGAACCAGCTTTATTAGAAGCAGAAAGAGCAATGGATACAATGTATGAACTCCAAGAACGATTTGATGAGAGAGAAAGACCAACAAGTTTCATAGTATTCAAAGAGAGATTGGTGAAGGGCCATTTATTAAGCTGCTTACGTTGCCTTATCTTCTGCTAGTGGCGGGAGGGGAGGACATTCCGGAGCAATAGATTTCTGGGGCTTTTGTCCCTTAGATTATAATCGATTCTTAAGTCATCTCTACTCACGGCCTATTGCTTTAAAGCTTTTATTAAAAAAAATACAAAAAAAACAGAAACTACCACTTTATCAAGGCCGAGGCCACTCGTGGACAGCTGTTAATGTGATTTCTATTTATCCCCCTCCAGAAGCGTTTTCAGTGGAATGACTTGGATTTGAACCTGGCACACCCAGGTTCTCAGTCCGCGTCGATACCAACTAACCCACTGTGCCAAAGCTTCTCAATAGAAGTACTTGTTATTGCGGCAAATCTATTTTAAAGCCATTTGACGCCACACCCGTTCTCAAGATAAAGTAGGTCGAGTTGACATTCGAGGGCATAAGTTGAACTCCTAACCCTCCTTTCACTGCTTTACGTGTTTACGTTCTTCTGCGAATTTTTAGCATCAGATACGTGTACTAGCGAACGTACTCTATCTATTTAACACTGGAATCACTGAGTCAAGAAACACAAACTCTTCGGTTTTTTAAAAACCTGTAGTCTTTCGAGATATTATCTCCAGAGGAGGAAGTGATTTTTTAATTGTAAAATGTATTCAGGCCAGCGGAGGGAGACGACAAGTGGGTGGTTACATATTTCCCACAGCTCCCAAATAAGGGGTAAAATGAGACGAGTGGGTATTCAGCTTTGCGGTGATGACGGAGAACCTGAATGCTGGCGAAAATAAACCCGTGAACTCAGCCGAGAAGAATAGATGTAGGTTAATTAAAGAAACTAACTTGACGAAACGTTTTATTGAGACCCAGGCGATCGCCATGACAGATTCTTGGAATCCGTCCGAGTTTTTTGATTAAAGAAAGAGAAAAAAAAAGAAGAAAACGATGTTTTATTTCTCGGCTTTTTTTTTATGGTTTAGTCGATCTAGTAGTCTGTCAGGCATTATTTAAAATATAATGCTGGTACTCTTATAGCTAACACGCCATGTTTCCGTGACTTTTCGTCGTCAACGTTCGGGCAGATAACGGAAGCGCTCGAGAGTTAACGAGGCGAAAACTGCTAAACGCTAAATTGAAGACTGGCAGCCGATAATTTACAACGAAGAAAATCAAACTAAAATACATATATAAAAATAAAGAACGAACAAACCTTAGTTAAACAGCTGTTTGTAATTAGGTTTTTATTTTATTCTTTTTTCTCACAGAAACCATTGTTTTGAAATAAAATGCTTTTTTTGTTTGTTTGTGCACCGGAAAGTTTCAAATGATAATTCTTTTTGATTTGTTAAGCAAATGTCATTTTATTTATTTATTCTTTTCAATGTTTGTTTTTACATTTTTTGACAATTTTGCTTTCTCGCAACAGCTGTTTTTAAGTATTGTATTTTTGTTTTGTCTTCTTATTTTAACGAAAACAAAACGTGTATAAGCAAATGTTTCTTGGTTAATAGTTTCGTCAAATCTCGGGCGCTTCCGAGATTTGCCCGAAAGTTGACGACGCGAAGTATAAAAGTACCATAATGTTAATAGCTTAACGCGTAGATTGAATAGAAGACTACCTCGTATCATTATACTAAGCGGAGTTAATTACCACATATTTTACTCAAACAGAAGACGAAGATTAAGGATTGAGTAATTTTTTGAATCCATTTAATCGTTCTTAGTAGTCGTAATTTGCAATTAACTCACATAGTGATTTATCTTTTGCAAAGTTTCTCTCTATCACTTGCTCTCTTTCAATGGATGTTGATTGGTCTTCCCGGATATCTGTTCATACGGTGTTTCGCACAGTAGATTCATCATTCCGATTTTATATTTATTAACAGACAATATCGTCATCTACCTCATTCATATCTACCTTTCCTTTTCTATATTGACAGAGAGAGACAGCGAGAAGATACGATGGCTGCGACAGCAAAGAATGTGTCACAGTTATTGTCAATTTTGCTTGCCTTATCCATGTTGTATATTGGAATGCTCATCAATGTATATCCTCTACCTTATTCATTTCCACCTTTCCTTTTCTATATTGACAAAGAGAGACAGCGAGAAGATACGATGGCTGCGACAGCAAAGAATGTGTCACAGTTATTGTCAATTTTGCTTGCCTTATCCATGTTGTATATTGGAATGCTCATCAATGTATATCATCTACCTTATTCATTTCCATCTTTCCTTTTCTATATTGACAAAGAGAGACAGCGAGAAGATACGATGGCTGCGACAGCAAAGAATGTGTCACAGTCATTGTCAATTTTGCTTGCCTAATCCATGTTGTATATTGGAATGCTCATCAATGTATATTGTTGAACTCGCAGATGTTGCTTACTCTGCTTACCTGTCGGTGGTTGATTTCGCCGGGTTGTGTAGTGCTGGTTATTCGACCACTTTACGTCTGTAGAGGGGAGGAAAAATGGGGATTATTGGGGGATAAAAATAACAGAAGCTGGATGGGATTCAGAGGCATGGATTGTGGGGTATCCTCCAAGATAGGCATCATTATGGAAGCGAGTTCATCATTCAAACTCCTCGGCCTAACTTTCACAGATAACATGAATTGGAACAAATACAGTGAAGACATTGCCAGGAATGCTGCAAAGAAGGTGGGCTCCCTCTAGCGTGCTTGTAAACTTATCACATCTCACATTATCCTATATTTCTACAAAGCCACCATCCGCCCATGCATGGAGCATTGTTGCCACATATGGGCTGGTGCATCATTCACTAGTCTCTGCCTCCTAGACAAGGTCCAAAAAAGAGTCGCCAACTTAATAGGTCCCTTATTATCCATCAAGCTTCAGCCCCTGTCCCATCGTCACAATGTGGCTTTCTTGTGCCTATTTTACAAGTACTTCAATGGACTGTGCTCTGATGAACTTGCTGCTCTGGTGCCCCCACGACGCAAATTCACTAGACAAACCCGACAATCTGCCAAATCCCATCCATTCACTGTGGAGGTCCCCAGATGTCGAAGAACTCTCTACTCCAAAAGCTTCTTTCCTCGTGCTGCTGGACTCTGGAACTCCCTCTCTGCTCTCTGTTTTCCTGACAGTATTGTCTTGCAGAAATTTAAAACTAATATAAACAGACATTTCGCTGCACAACTATCAATTTAGGTTCCCCCTCTAAAAAAACAAAAAAACTTTCACCCTTTTTCTCAGTAGCCCCTTACGTCTACAGTGGCGGTCTGCCTTGTTAGGGGTGAACTATGTTTAAAAACATAGGGGAAAATGGGGTGTGGGCAACTCGTAGGATCTCTAATACCGAAAATTTCTCAAATATAACGGCTTTTAAAATAATCGTTTCTAAAATTAAGATGACCATCAGGCCGAATCAGGGCAGTGCCAAAAGAGGGGAGTGTCGAAATTATTGAGAATTTTGAATTTTTGTATTTTGATGCGACTATCATTGACTGACGAAAAAACAAGGATTGTTGGGTATTTGTGTTTGAATCTTTGTGGATAAGTCAGGCATTAAAGGTAACTTTGTACCAGCTTTAAAATATCAATCGAAGATGGCGTCGCATTCCGTGCGTGTATATGCAAATAAAACAATTAAGGTTGTTAATATTTTCAGCAAACAGTCTGGAATTTGGGATAACTTTGTAATTATTGATGGAATAGCCATAGTAATTTTAAACAACCAGAAATCATATTTTGAACGATTGTCAGAAAGAACACGAACTTAGCGACAATATTGACTAGAAATGTTTTAATTCTATGGCGTCTTTGTGCCAGCGTCTTGACACCGGAATCCAATACAACTCTTTTGATAGAAAGAGAGATGGGTGAAGGCGACTGAAGGATAGGGGGAGGATATTAAGCTGTTTTTAAAAAGAGAGGGAGATGTGGGAGGAAGAGAGGGGAGTGTGTCCTGCCTTCCTATTCGATACACGTTTCTCTGGAGTAAACCAACAGGAAGTCACGAGTTAGACATCCTTCGGAAGACGCGCTGTGCGACGTTGAGACACACCGATTGACCGGCTGATGGTCAGTAAATAAGACACTTCATATTGTAAGACATTTGAAAACAATATTGAAGCTAATTATAACACTGGAGATCTAACAGGGAAATGTTTATAGATTCCTGATTTGATTAACTGCATTATAGATAGAAAACACCGCTTCCAATGCCCACCTAGGATTTTTCTCATAACTTCGTAAACAGGAAACATTTTTATTTCATGTTTCAGTGCAGAACTTTAAGATGACAGTTTATAATTAATATTAAGAAGATATTAAGATATTTTGAACTACAATTTATTTTCTAAATTTTTATTTTTAACTAAGTTCACCCTAAACAAGTCAAGTTGTCACTGTAGACGTAAGAGCTACTGAGACTTAAGGGGGTAATCTCAAATTGGGAGCTGTGTAGCAAGCTGCTTGTTCACACTAGTTTTAAATGTCTGTATGTCAGTACAGGTAACAGGGAGGGAGTTCCAAAGGCCGGCAGCTTGAGGAAAGAAGCTATTGGAGAAGGAGGCTCTCCGGCATCTACCGAATACATAGTGAATAGATGGGATCTAGCTGATTGTCGGGTTGGTCGAGTGTATTTAAGTCGATGGGGCACCAGAGCAGCAAGTTCATCGGAGCACATTCCATTAAAGTACTTGAAGGCTCTCCGGAATAAAATAGATTTGTCATTCTCACATTTTTATCTCTCAGGTGCCGACTGTCAGGTCGATGGTTAAGTTTCAATCCCGGCTTGAGGCACTAGCTGGTCTAGCTGCACTGATGAGCTGTGATACAGCGAAACAGTCTGTATGTGGATGACTATATGAAGCTATCTTTCTTGGGTAAAGCTTATTTGTAAGGATATCGCCAACTGCCATTAGCTTTAAGGCATAGCTTATTGGATAAAACTAATTCTATCTCCTGGCACTTGACAATGTTTACATTGAGATATCACTTACATTCAGTCAGTGTTGTATGATAGCGCAGGGGTAGAGGCGTCGACTGTCAGCTCGACGGTTGAGTTTGAATCCCGGCTTCAGGCACGAACTGCTCTAGCTGCACTGAAGAGCTGTATTACAGCGAAACAGTCTGTATGTGGATGACTATATGAAGCTATCTTTCTTGGGTAGAGCTTATTTGTAATGATATTGCCAACTGCCATTAGCTATGGGTAAAACTAATTCTATCTCCCAGCACTTGACAATGTTTACATTGAGATATCAATTACATTCAGTCAGCGTTGTATGATAGCGCAGGGGTAGAGGCGTGGACAGTTGAGTTTCAATCACGGCTTAGAGCACTAGCTTGTCTAGCTGCACTGAAGAGCTGTGATACAGCGTAACAGTCTGCATGTGGATTACTATATATATATATATATATATATATATATATATATATATAGAGAGAGAGAGAGAGAGATTAATTGAATGACAAAAAATGAGAAATTAATCAGATTTTATTAAAGTTTAAAAACAAGGAGTGATATTGCGTCCTTAATTCATGAGTTTTCAAAGAACATCTTTTTCCTCAGGAGACCATTACCGCAATGACATTACTGCAGGTTATAAAATTAAATTTTGAAAAAATATGAAAATATATAAAAAATACATAAAAGTATATAAAACATCAAATATATTGGCCAAAAACACTTTTTTATTAAACTTACACAGTTCATCCAAGTCATAAAATATTGAGCTTTGTTTTTATCTCGATAGTCAACTGGTTAAATATATTATTTATATCTTTAAAGTATTATCTTACTCTCTCTGTCTCTCTCTTTCTCTCTCTCTCTCTCTCTCTATATATATATATATATATATATATATATAATATACTTTATATACATTATAGATAATATAATAGTTTAGAGATTTAATCAACATTTACATTTATATTTCAATTCCAATCCTTTTCGATTATAAAGTAGATTTTCATTGATCAATGCCACGTTCCACAGAACTGGTTAAAGAATTCACGTGGGCTGCTCGTCTGATCTGTAGTAACGTTCATCTTAATGGATTACGCGCCTTATATACCGGTACTCTTCATGATCCGCGTTGGTAGAAAAATAAAAAACGAGGGTCGTTGCTCGAATTAAAAGTTTGATTGACACCTTAAGGGTCAGAGGTTACCTCAGAACGGAAGTCACCAAAACAGCGTGGCTCCCGGACGAATATTTTCTGTCTCTTGGCTGGCGAGACTTAAAAAAGTAAAGACGAGTCCGGATGCCGTCCTCACTGGGGCCGAGCGCGCCTAATGTAACTAGATGTAGTTGGACGAGCTATCCGTCTATCTATCTGTCTGTCTTTCTCTCTTGTACGCGTACGAGAGTAACCTGTCTCTCTCATCTTTTCTGTGACTGTTTTTGTTTTTTATTGTAACTCATTTTTATAAACATCGGCGTCCGAGTAAGTATATCAGATGAATAATACAATCTGAGTTCCCGACGGATGTATGATGGTTTATACACGTTTATACATATCAGTGAAGATACTACACAGGTTTATTGTCGTGGTGAGAAGATACTGAGATACATAGATATCCGAGTGTTCAATATAAATTCTTTATCTCTCAAAGGTTGAATTAGTAAAGAAATAAGGAACAGTAATTTGCCTCCTCCCAATTGACCAGTTTACTATGCTATAGTACACGTTTTTACTAGTATCTTGATCTTACCGGATTCCAGGACAATAATTTTTTGTCTTATCGACTATCCAGCTACTAGAGTTAACCTCATTTGGAGAAGGTGCACTATTTCTCGTAGAAGCCAGAGCGTAGCCATTCCGAGAGGCTTTAATTTAGGTTTCGAATACTACGTTATTTGACGTCTTTTAAGGTCTTTCTTGTAACGAGAAGTATCGTCATGTCAGGTTGTCCTGACATACCCCTGCACAAAGCAACTGTAGACACTCTAGTATAGTGTCTAGTAAATATTCAATTATCTCCCCAGTAAGACTTCAACTTCTCTCCCCAGTATAAATTCAATATCTCTCCCCAGCAAGAATTAAACTTCTCTTCCCAGCAAGAATTGAACTTCTCTCACCAGTAAGAAGTCAACTTCTCTTCCCAGAAAGAATTCAACTTCTCTCCCCAGTAAGAAGTCAACTTCTCTTCCCAGAAAAAATTCAACTTCTCTCCCCAGTAAGAATTCAACTTCTCTCCCCAAAAAGTATTCAACTTCTCTCTCCAGTAAGAATTCAACTTCTCTCTCCAGTAAGAATTGAACTTCTCTCCCCAGTAAGAATTCAACATCTCTCCCTGTAAGAATTCAATATCTCTCCCCAGTAAGAATTCAACGTCTCTCCCCAGTAAGAATTCAGCATCTCTCCCTGTAAGAATTCAACATCTCTCCCTGTAAGAATTCAACATCTCTCCTCTGTAAGAATTCAACATCTCTCCCCAGTAAGAATTCAACATCTCTCCCTAGTAAGAATTTAACATCTCTCCCCAGTAAGAATTAAACTCTCTCCCCAGTAAGAATTCAACATCTCGGCCTAGTAAGAATTTAACATCTCTCCCCAGTAAGAATTCAACTTCTCTCCCTAGTAAGAATTTAACATCTCTCCCCAGTAAGAATTCAACGTCTCTCCCCAGTAAGAATTCAACATCTCTCCCTAGTAAGAATTTAACATCTCTCCCCAGTAAGAATTCAACGTCTCTCCCCAGTAAGAATTCAACGTCTCTCCCCTGTAAGAATTCAACGTCTCTCCCCAGTAAGAATTCAACATCTCTCCCCAGTAAGAATTCAACATCTCTCCCCAGTAAAAATTCAACATCTCTCCCCAGTAAAAATTCAACATCTCTCCCCAGTAAGAATTCAAATACTCTCCCCAGTAGAATTCAACTTCTTTCCCCAGTAGAATTCAACTTCTCTCCCCAGTAGAATTCAACTTCTTTCCCCAGTAGAATTCAACTTCTCTCCCCAGTAGAATTCAACTTCTTTCCCCAGTAGAATTCAACTTCTTTCCCCAGTAGAATTCAACTTCTCTCCCCAGTAGAATTCAACTTCTTTCCCCAGTAGAATTCAACTTCTTTCCCCAGTAGAATTCAACTTCTCTCCCCAGTAGAATTCAACTTCTTTCCCCAGTAAGAACTAAACTTTTCTCTTTATTTTTTTTATTTTCTCATTTTTTTGTATTTTCTCGGGATGGAGCATCCTACCAAACATATGTGTTTGTATACAGGTGAATATTCTGAACATATATTATCTCATGTATCCGCTAATCCTTCATTCGCCCGTATCTCAGACAGAACGTATTTAGTGCGGCTTCTTTTATAACGAGCTCGTATTTGCATGTGGCAATGCAGTTGTTTTGCATGTGTTTTTGTCGTTTGCAAATGTGTCTAATGCGTCTATGTGTGTGTGTTACTTCTATATATGTACATTCGCACGGTATGTGTGTGTGTGTGTCTGTGTGTGTGTCTGTGTGTGTATGTGTGTGTGTGTGTGTGTGTGTGTGTGTGTGTGTGTGTGAATCGGCGTAAAGTACTTCTATCGTTTCCAGACATTGTCAATAATGTATCGGAAATGGGTTGATACGACGGAATAATTTCTCGTTTTACCGGAAGATTCTACTTCAGTAAGAGAAGCCACACAGCTACATGTTTTGAATACATATATATATATATATATATATATATATACATATATACATATATATGTATATATATATATATATTTATATATATATATGTATATATATATATATATATACATATATACATATATATGTATATATATATATATTTATATATATATATATATATATATATATATATATATACATATATGTGTGTGTGTTGGGGGTGCGCGTGTGTGTCATCCGTGCAGTATTTGCATTTTCACTCATTGTCCATTGTTCGTATGTTTCTTGCATCGATTTTTAAATGTTTCTTACTTTCGTTTCTTTATCATTTCTGCGTCTTCGTGATAGAAAGAGTCGACGTTCCATTTCTATTTCTTATCTCCATCCCGTGTTTCCATCTCTCTCTTTTTCTTAATTTCTTTCTTTCTTTATCCCTCTCTCTCTCTTTCTTTCTCTCTTTCTTTTTTTTCTCTCTCTCTCCCTTTCTCTGTTTGTCGTTACCTATTTTATAAGTCAGTTATTTCTTTGTCAATTTCCATTGTAGTTTGTTCTTAGTGTTGAATAATAGCTATGTAGGAACGGACGCATCTTGAGGTGGGCGTATCTGTTAGAAATCGTTTGGTTTGGCTTGCGCGATTTAGTGCGGGTGGACCCGTACAGTTGAGTGCAGAATAGGGCTGTTCTCACAGTCGGAGCTCACAGACATGACAGGGTCACCACGTTGACGAGACCTCAGATCAAAGGGTCAATGGGCACCTGCACATAGTGGGTCTGTGACGTCACGGGCTTTTGCGTGGGAAGCAGAGTTTTGCTAGTCTGGGTTTTGGAGGCGAGCCAAACGGACGTGTTTCAGGATGTAGTCTGCAACATGATTAGGGGAATTAAATTCCCTAAGAAAATACAGGCGTTAGATCTCCTTTCCCCCTCCACTAATGGCTAAGGACTTAATTGATAAGTAATTACGATAAAGCATTAATTTGGTCTCTCTCTAGACATTGGTAGATGTCTCCGGACCGACGGATAACTAGCGCCTAGAATAAAACATAACTTAAAGGTTTAAAAGATTGTTTGTCCCCTGAGTCGCTCATGAAGCTTTTTGTTGCAGCGGCGTGGTTCACGACGGAAGGAAAGAAGAGGGAGTTCAACCACTGGACGACGAACCCCTCTACGCGACGAGGAAAGATTGAAGGTGCGAGAGATTTAAAGGTATATGATTTTTGGTGTTAGAGGTGGCGATTTGTTTGGACGGGAACTGCCGCGGCCCGTTCCGGAACGGATGTGCGGGGCGGGAACTGCCACGGCCAATTCCCTGGACGCTATGCAACATTAGGAATTCACACCTGTCTTCTCGCAGCATTTTTTTTTTTTTATCTTACTAGTGATAATAAAACTTTCGTAGAGCTCATCACTCGTTTCGGGTATTTCAACACAATACAGTTATTTTATCATGGTTCTCCAGCAGTGTTGATAACACTCCACCTCTCTACAAGCCAAATTCCAACGACGCGAATACCAGATGAAATTGCACTTTTGAATAAATATTTTACTTTACATATTTTCATATTAAAACACATTCTACTACTAACCTATATACTTCGTCTTTGTATCAATGTTATGAAAATATATATTGAATATTTCCATAACTATTTTATTTTATATATATATATATATATATATATATATATATATATATATATATATATAGGTTTGGTTAAACAGGAGCGCTAGCTTCTGTTTATTTTTTTTTTGATTCGTTTTTTTCGATTCGTCGCACCACCGATTAGGTATTGTCGTCCATGTTGTATAAAAAATCGCTATATTTTCGCGAACGTTTTCGACCGACGTCGGCCATCTTCGGGCGGATGAATGAGTATGCCAAAAAAAAAAAAATGGTGAATTTATTAAGAAGACACTTTTAAAAAAACACTTTAATACCACTTCAACAGCACTTCAACATACCTTTGCCACCCCTTATAACGATCATGGTTGATACTAGGTTTATTTACTTTAATAAACTAGCATATCACGCCGACTAACTTGCCATCTCGCCTCCCCTCAAAGTTCCATTTACTAACACCTGTATAACACATAGCATCCCAAAAATGAATCAATAAATTAATAAACAGAAGCTGACGCTCCTGTTTAACCAAATATGTATGAGAGAAGGAATGCTGCCTAACTATACAAATTTCAATATATATATATATATATATATATATATATATATATATATATATATGTGATTTTATCAAGGCTTACCAAAGCATTCCTTTCAGGACACCAATGATCACCATTAAATATATTTTTTATTACAAATATTATTTATTCAAATTAAATGTTTTTTTCCTACACGTGTTTCACTACCAAGCAGTTACTTGCTTGGCAGATCATCAGGGAAATTAAATGTCTGGAATACTGGTTTCAACTGCCGACAATACACAATGTGGCGTTGCAATAGTTGAGGTCACTTAAGAAGAGAAGAGGAAAAAATAAAAATAAAAGTTAAAATTAAAAAACAAGGAAGAACAACGATAAAAAAAGGAAAGTCCTAGAAAAGTCTTAGAAAAGTAGCTCTAGGACTTTCCTTTTTTTATCGTTGTTCTTCCTTGTTTTTTAATTTTAACTTTTATTTTTATTTTTTTCCTCTTCTCTTCTTAAGTGACCTCAACTATTGCAACGCCACATTGTGTATTGTCGGCAGTTGAAACCAGTATTCCAGACATTTAATTTCCCTGATGATCTGCCAAGCAAGTAACTGCTTGGTAGTGAAACACGTGTAGGAAAAAACATTTAATTTGAATAAATAATATTTGTAAGAAAAAATATCTTTAATGGTGATCATTGGTGTCCTGAAAGGAATGCTTTGGTAAGCCTTCATAAAATCACATATAAATGCTCTGTACTCTGTAATCGAGTATCATCGAGCTTGTTTTTATTGGAACAACCCCGGTCTTCACTGAATGATCTATTTTATAAGTGAAAAATCTAAATATATATATATATATATATATATATATATATATATATATATATATATATATATATATATATATATATATACTATGGAAATCGCTCCAGACAAGGCATGAATCAACTTGATGTAAAGAGGGAAATAAGAACAAAAATGATTATCGCAAAGCCAGGAGATTGACCTTAGTTTTTAAAAGACCAATATTATAGGTAGATGGAAAACAGTCAACAGGAAGAGAGTTCCAAAAGGCTGCGGTTCTTGGAAAGAAGCTACTAGAATAGGAAGCTGTATTACAATGAGATATCAAAACAGCTAATTGATGGATACCACTAGACCAACGAGTCAAAGAGCTGGAACGAAAGGAGTGGGGAATAGATCACATAATTCCGAAGAACAGATACCCTAATAGTATTTATAGAAAAGACTGAGACTAGCGACATCACGTCTGTGAGAGAGGCGTTGTAGAGATGAATAAATAGTAGGGCCAATCCAATTACAGATACGTTTCTGCACCATATCAAGAACCATCAAATGGGACAGATTCACTATCAACTAACCTTTTTTGGTTATATTTGTATTTATTCATTTATTAAGCATTTTATTATTTACAGCGTTGTATTCCATTGGTAAAATGCTAGACTATAGACATCAATATCGAAGGTTCGATCCCTGGCTAAGTTAGCCATACTGATTACGGCTGTGAGCCAGAAACACGTGTCCATGGATTACTTTTATATAGGTAGAAAATTAATATATATCTATATATCTATACATATATATATATATATATATATATATATATATATATATATATATAACACTAGTTTATTACTGAATACACCTTGCATTGAACAATATATATATATATATATTGAACAATATATATATATATATATATATATATATATATATATATATATATATATAATCCGAATATGGTATAGATCCACAGGGTATAAATCCAGGGGAATTGGACCGGGTTTATGAGAGGTCTCAATAAAAATATAGAGCTGAAATATACATATAAATGATAATTTATTTCATTTTGACTACAAAATTGATTTTGTTTCACGAGAGCAGTTTTTAGGAGCTTCCGATCTTCAGGTCTTGAAATAGCATTAGATAATAATATTTCAAGACCTGAAGATCGAAAGCTCCTAAAAACTGCTCTCGTGAAACAAAATCAATTTTGTAGTCAAAATGAAATAAATTAGCATTTATATATATATATATATATATATATATATATATATATATATATATATATATATATATATATATATTCCAGCAAATGGGTAAAGAGGGGGAAGTTTTTTTCTGAGCGTCTTACGGTCAGTTGAGGTTTGTGACTCCCTGAGGAAAAAGGGCCTTTAGCTAATGGGTTGTGTCCGTTTGGATTCGTGTTTTGATTAGGTTGGTCTAAGGATTCCCATTTGCAAGACTTTTGTTCAGTAGAAGAAAACGATAATCATTGTAACATCCCTTGTAGTTTTATCTGGAGGTAAAATTCTTCTGTTGCAACACTTACTGAAACCTGACAATCATCACTGCGACAAGTGTCGCTATCCACTAACGAATTTGGACCGGCACAATGAGCGGACAGTCACAGCCTGTGCAGGGAATTCACGCATACTGCCTTTATAATGGTATCTGTTTTTATATTAAACTTTATCATTTCTGTATAATTTTGGTTATTTCGACTACATTTCTCATCTTGAGTGTTATCATCACAACGTTTCAACCGCTGTAACCTCCGGCCCTCTTTCAGGTGTATCACTTCGAACTTAGGGTTAGGGTTAGGGTAAGGGTTAGAGTTAGGGTTAGGGTTAGGGTTGCAGTTTTATGACTTTTAATACTAACGTCTGGACGTGAATGTCACCGTTGGACAATGCACCACTCAAAAAATGTGTAACATTATTGATGCAAACAAGACTAAATTTTACATTTTATTTTACATTAAAAATCATAAAAAAACGCATACCTTTCCTTAACCTTACAACTAACCCCAACCCCAATTCCTAGTGTCATTACGAAAGAAAATCTCTCACTGTCTGCCTTCCTGTTTTATTTTTGGGGTGAAGGTAGGGGCGCATGATTATATGTATCGGTATCTTTTCCGTCAAACTCCGAAAAAATATCCCGTATCCTAGCCTTTTAGTGGTCAGCAATTTGGTACCGCGATAATGCCTGAGTACCGAAAAAACATTTAGCATGAAATTATAAAAAAATAAAAAAAATTAAAATCTTGTTTACGGATATTATTTACAACGTTTAGGAATATCGCCATTTTTAAAGATTTTGTTTACGAAGATGATAGATTTGTTTTGATGTTTCGTTTTGTTTTCTCCACATTCGACGAAACTTTTGTTCGGCTTCTGTTTTTGCGACATTCGTGACTAAATTCAAAAGAGATGCAATTCGCCAAAAATCGGCAAACGTACAATTTGGTAATCTGGCGAACGCATGGAATCGGACAGGTGCTCCATCATATTGTAAACAGTAGATTAATTATAATCAAAATCTTACATGATTACGCTAAAAAATAGGCCCCACAGTTTCGATAAGCACGTTTCTTAATTTCCTGTAAAAATTAAATGAAACTCGGCCATTAATTGGTTGATTATTATTAAACCATATAAAAAGTTTATAAAATATATTTCTTTCTTCTTCGCCACGTATCATTACGGACTTCCCCTTTTATGACGTTATATCCTGACACATTGTCCTAACCTTTATCTTGACTTCTAATGGGAATTTATATTCTCTGTTTAATTTTAACCTTCGTAAAAAAAACCCGATTATGACCATACTATTACACACTTGCGTGTAACCATGTGATACACGGAACAAAAATTTGTGTAGAATATTTTTTCCTTGAATGTAACTCATCTTTTGAATCGGCCGGTTTTCCTCAATGCACTTACTCTCACCCCTAACAATTAACCCTAAACCCTTACCCTTACCATAAACCCTTACCCTAACTCTAAACCTAACCCTAATCCCTAACCCTAAACCTAACCCTAAACCTTACCCCAAACACTACCCTGAACCCTAACCCTTACCCGTTACACTTACCCTAACCGTACCCCTAACCAAACCACTAACCCTTACCCGAACCCTAACCCCTAGTTCTACCCCTACCCGCTAACTCTTTACCATAACTCAGTTCAATTGATCAAATAACGACTGGCAGATACTTAAACTATTCGGAAGGTGACCCTTCCTCAGCGATTTGATTTCCACAAATCGGTATATATTGGAGGGTGACAGCGTGTTCGATTTTAATAAATGTTCACTATTACTTCCAACTAACAAATTAATTGCGGTCAGTAATTAGAAAAAGTGCTCTCGGCCGCTTACGCGTAACACACGACCTCAACGACCTTAATAATGGCGCAATGTCGACGACTATCAGCTATCTTCGTCCGGGATGACTCTTTCAATCTTCAGATTGCCATATTATATATATATATATATATATATATATATATATATATATATATATATATATATATATATATATATGTGTGTGCGTGCTCATAGGATGTGTGCGTATTTAGGTTTGTGTATGCGCGTGAGCAAAGTTGTCTATATGTATGATATCGTCAAGTCGTATGTGTCATAATTTTGACACGGCAGTTATTAGTAGATTAACTTAAAGATCCCTCCCCTTCGACCGCCATAGTTAAATATAAGTTTTAAATTTCCCACCTCTCTCTAAAAGATGTATCAAATTGGTTGCTACCACAACTCTCTCTGGTTTTGTTTGAATTGTCGTAGGGAAATTAAATTTTCTATCAGTCTCAAAAATGTAATTGTCTGAGTGATGCTTGAAAAAACCGCACGGTTGAAATAAATTATTGTATCGACAATTATGTGATTTCGTGTTATTATATTTTATGTTATTCTTGCTCTGTTTACTACATTGAACTCTCATACCCAGATTTCCTCCTGGAATTATCCCATTATAACACAAATATATATATATATATATATATATATATATATATATATATATATATATATATACACATATATATATATATATATATATGATATGTATATATATGTGGATGACACATTCATACTCTGACCTCATCAGGAAGATGTTCAAACATTACTAGACCATGTATCTCTACCGGTCTATATATACAGTTCACGACGGAAAACGTACTTAATACCAACTTTCCTTCCTAGATGTGATGATAAATCGCACTGATAAGGGGTTTTGTTAATCCGTATATCGAAAACCAACTTTCACTGGACAATATTTAAATTTGAACTCCCAACATCCATATAATGTAAAGAAAGGAATCCTCCGTTGTCTACAATATCGAACAAATACAATATAATACAATATGCAGTAACAGCAATACATATCATGGGCAAATGGACAGCTTCAGATAAATTCCGTACAGATTCCCGAGTTTGAAAAGATACGCGTGAAGAAGGTCGGCGGTTACATCGGTCGAAACGTTTTGAGAATAACACACAAGATGATAACAGTTGTCCGAATGATGCAAATTATACACCTTATCAATCATCATCCCTAAAATTCATAAAAATAAAAAATAGAAATCTCTTTTTCACAAATATGATCTGAGGTAAAAATCGGATTTGAATTATGCCTGATTAAATCTCAGTTTTTAACAGCTGTAGATCGATAACATCGACATCCCAGTGTCGCAGATTTTGTACATGTCTGTAGGAGTAAAAATAAGCATATACATAAAAGCTCTATTTGATATTGAGCACTACTTATACGCCTAGTTGAAATTCTTTGGATTCCTATCCTGTGCATTTTTACTTTACCTGGATTACTATATATATATATATATATATATATATATATATATATATATATATATATATAAAGAAACGAACGTGGGTATATGATCCAGACGTTCAAGATCCTCACAGGCAAAGACAACATGGACCAGGTGAGACTGTTACCCCTCAGCAAGATCACCGGAACAAGAGGTCACAACCTGAAACTGGAAAAGAAGCATAGTAGGCTAAACATCAGAAAGTATTCCTTTTGGACACGGGTTTTGAACAATTGGAATTCTCTGCCGACGCAACAGACATAAACGACTGAACGTGCAAATTGGACACCCATTGGCTTCACAGAAAATATTCAGTCAGACCTGTGTATGAACTGGTATAGTGGACAAGAGGGAAAGGAAGGGAGTTACAGGCACAAGCCCTTTTCCCAAATATATGTTATGTTATGTTATATATATGGGGTAAGGTACACGATAATTCATGTAAATGAAATGTCGTGATTGACAAAATGTGTGAAAAATGACAAACGGAAAACAAGTTAAAGTGCAGGAGAAAAACAAAAACAAGAGATTTTTTTGACCGGTTTCGTTCATGGCGAACGTCTTCAGAAAATGAAGGGATTAGTAGAGATCAACTCTTCATTTTTTGAAGACGTTCGCCACGAACGAAACCGGTCAAAAAAAATCTCTTGTTTTTGTTTTTCTCCTGCACTTTAACTTGTTTTCCGTTTGTCATTTTTTCACTTATATATATATATATATATATATATATATATGTGTGTGTGTGTGTGTGTGTGTTTGCCGTAAATTCCATATACTTTGTAAGTAGGATACCCTATTCGACTTAATGACAACCTGTTCAGACGACCATTTCTGTCAGACTCTGAGACTATTTCAAAGTTTGTACTTCTCCAATCGTCTTACTTGACACAGACTAAGAAATATTGGTCACTGAAAGAAGACATCGTGTTCGATTTCAATAAATGTTCTCAATTATTTCCAAATGACCAAGTTATGGCGGTCGGTAATTGCAAAAACTGCTATCGGCCGCTCACTCGTAACACACGACCTCAACGACCCGAATGATCACGCGATGTCAACGGCCACCAGCAATCTTCGGTCAAGATTACTCTTTCAATCTCCAGATGGCCATCAAACAGAATATTCTCATTTAACTAACAGATATTCGTTATTACGCTTAGCATCGCGTCCGCCCCATGTCCACCTGTATGTACACCACTTATTCCGGATGAATGTATTCTAGACGGATTTGATGTCCACCTTCTCGGATGTGCAAATCATACGAATTCAGACATTCGAACGTCCCTGGCATTATTAAAGAAAGTTTCTAATAACAGACACAGCAGTTTAGATTATTTATCGTATTGCTTATAATCGTATCGGTTACGATAGAATATTCTTGCGTTCTCAACATTCTGTCACACAGAGAGACAAGTTTTTGTAATCGTAATAAAATATTAAAGTTCACAGTAGTTATTCATATATTCGTTGCTGGTCGTTCCTCTTGTGGCCGCTACTAGCGTTATTCTCCTTGACTGAGGGAACTCAGTTGTAGAATTAAATAATCTAATTCATACGTTCAAAACTGATGGAAGACAGCGATCATTTATTCAACTTGATCGTCGTTCAAAATCACTAAACAATGGAAAAGGGAAAGCAGAAGAAATCTAAATTACTAATTAGTTATATCTTGCCAGCCCATGTTATAACTCGTCCGAACACATCGCGTGCTTTCAAACAGATTACCCTTTCTATTAACTTCTCTCTTTGAGTCACGTGATGTTATACCCGTGTTTAGTAAACTGAACAATAGGAAAAAAAGCAGCGAGAAGTCTAAATTACTGATTATTTATATCTTGCCAGCCCATATTATAACTCGTCCGAACACCTCACGTTATTCCAGAAGGATTCCTAGTTTTATCACCTTCTGTCTTTGAGTCACATGATGTTATATCCGTGTTTAGTAAACTGAACAATAGAAGAGGGAAAGCAGAGAGATAATCGAAATTACTAATTAATTATATCTTGCCAGCCCATGTTATATCCGTGTTAAGTAAACTCTCATACTCAAAGCAATTTTAAACTCGGGATAATCTGTTGCACAGTCTTTAATTTATCGTATCTTTTCTTCTTCCTCGTCGCGTGGGGGGGGGTCGTCTCGATGTCGTCTAGTGGTTGAGTTCTTTCTTCGTTTCTCTACTGCCATGAACATCGCCGTCCGCTGTGCCTGCAACAAAAACCTTCATAACACGATTCAGGAGGCAACAATCTTTTAAATTTTGATTAGTTTTATTCAGGCGTCAGTTTTCTGTCAGCCATGAGGGAGAGATGAAATTACTACTTCATCGTAGTTAATTCCAAGCTTAAGTCCTTAGCCATTTGAGTAGGGGAGGAAGAAGGAATGTGGATGACTATTTTTATTCATGTATATAAATATACGAATACATGCACATGGTTTTTATTATAGGATGGAGAATGATATTTATCACGTGAACTGCGATGAAAATAGAATGAGAAAGATAAGGTATATAATGCCTGTATTTTCTTAGGGAAATAAATTCCCCTTTTTCCTTTGCAGACTACATGAAGAAATACGTCTGTTCAGCTCCCAAAAACCAGACTGGCCAAACTCTGTTTCCCACACAAAAGCCCGTGACGTCACAGAACCCCTGTGCGCAGGTGCACCTTGACCCTTCACCTGAGGTCTCGTCAACGTGGTGGCCTTGTCGATGCTTGTGAGCTCCGACTGTGAGAACAGCCCTATTTTGCACCCGGTTGTACGGGTTCACCCGCACTAAATCGTGCAAGCCAAACCAAACGATCCCCCACACATACGTCCACTTCAACATGCGTCCGGCCTCAACACATCTAGTTGATCTCTACTAACCCCTCGGCGTTTCCATTTTATTTTATTCTAAACTAACTAAATTATATACCGGGGGATCTACCCGCTCAGCATCTGACACTACTACTTAACAGAGTAGTATATGTAGGAGCCTCACACGTAAGTAATAACGATACCTAATCCCATGAAGTCGGAAAGTACAAGGATCGAACCTTTGTAAATGGGATAACAACGATGAGGGCTATATTAAGCCCAGGCGCAACAGTTAATTGCGTTGAATACCAATTAGTTCCAAGTACTCGCCATCTGGAGGTTGAAGGTTCAATCCTTGCTCAAGTCAATAATAAGTAAAACTAACTTAATAATTCATATTTCATGGCTGATGGAACGAGAACAATCTGCCCCCGTGAAGGGTCCAGTTCAAACTTTCGTATAGCTTCCCGAGTAGGATATAATTATCGCCGTTTATCGACACGTCACAACTGTGAATCTGTGCATTGCAAGCACGCCCGAGTAGGATTGATTTTGTATGTGATAGATGTCTTCAGTCTAGAAATGGTCTAGGATGTTTTGATATATATCATCTTAGAGATAATTCCACAGATATAAAAAATGAGGGGTTATAATCCGGTGAGTGTAAAGCGCATTCGGGATAACACCTGTAACTTTGTTTTATTCTTTGTTTATTTCAAGTCCCGCGCACTAAATAATAGCTTGTTTAGTAATGTTTGCCGTGCATGAAAAAACGCAGCTTAATGCATAACATACTGTATACTGTCGGTAATGAAATTAGTAATATTGAAAACATAATCATTTACATCTACATATATATAATTTATTCATAAATATTTATATATATATATATATATATATATATATATATATATATATATATATATATATATATATATATATTAAAATGAAAAAAAATGAATAAATGTTCCATAGGTGTCACACACGTTTACGATTCTTCGTCGAATAATCCTTAGGTGTAAAAACCAAATGAAACAAAAAATTGGAACTTGAGGATGACTGGACGAAGAATTGAAAACGTGTGTGACACCTGTGGGACTTGTATATATATTTTTTGATTTTAATACAAAAAAGACCATTAGAAATGTTGAAAAAATAAAAAAAAGTATAATTAAACAGACGAATATTCTTATTTTTAACAATGGAAACATGCTGCCTAAATACAAATAATATATATATATATATATATATATATATATATATATAATATTTATAAATAAATATTAATTATTTATTTCCATACAGACGTCGATGTTTTATACTTACGCAATCTTCAGTGTAGCGTGTTAATTCCCGACGGTCAGCGGCCGCGAACTTCGATCAAATATCGCCACTGACTCACAGACAAGAGTCTTACACGTTGGCCACCACAAATTAGCTTGGAAGTTAGGAACTTTGTAAATGCCAAGTCGGCGGGTATTTACAACGAGCAGTGAATAGCGATCAACAACAACACCGTGTTGGATCTCGCAATGAAGCTAGTGGTATTGCTTGTTTTAAAATTCTCTCAGAGTGCCCGGCCTTGGTAAAGGTGGCTATAATAATATTTATAAATAAATATTAATTATCTATTACTACAGACATCGATTTCCTTCCATTGAATAGAAGTAGAACGCTCTCAGACGTTAAGCCGCCGATAAAGTGTTAACATTATCACAGTTCATTCGCTATTTAAAATTGGCCGTGTGGTTAAGGCGTCGGATCTGAGTTGCAAAATACTCGTAATCCGGGGTTTCGAATCGCATGACCGGTAGTGAATAGTCATATCTCTATGCTGATGAGTCCCGATTATTTAAGGACAAACGTATACGTACATAGATAATAAACAATAACAAATATTTATTGATATTATTTGTCGCTCCTCGAAAAGGTAGAGCACTGTAAGTGTAGTATTAACACAGCATGACGTCACTAGCTTTAAGTTCACCGTTCCCTCCATTAAAAGAAGTAGAACGCTCTAGACGTTATAGCCGCCAATAAAGTGTTAAAATTATCACAGTTTATTCGCAATTTAAAATTCGCCGTGTGGTTAAGGCGCCGGATTTGAGTTGCAAAATACTTGTGATCCGGGGCTTCGAATCACATGACCGGTAGTGAATAGTCCTATCTCTATGCTGATGAGTCCCGATTATTAAAAAGGACAAAACATATACGTACATAGATAATAAACAATAACAACTATTTATTATTATATATATATACATATTTATATATATATATGTCGCTGTCGATTTGTTATGTTTTTTTTACCTTCCCAGTCCTCAGCACTTTATAATTGGTAGAGATAAGAACGAGAAACTAACATCGAAAACGAAGTCCTTCAAATATTTCTACGCAATTCAAGACAAAAGTTACTTTGAAATTACAACATTAACAAAATCCGTACGGAATTCCGCAAATCGAATGATAAAATATTTTCTCTTCCGAAAAAAAAAAAAAAAAAGATGGCGTCAACTTTACCTACGGCAAGTCGACACGAATCCAACTGAAAAGCCTCGAGAAATATTTTGCGCCAAATATTTACAAGCGGCGAATTGAGCATTTTTACTGAAAAAAAAAACAAAAACAACAAAAACAACTAAATCATGCAACGAGAAAGATTTCTTTTTGTGCTTCTTGTTCGTCCGTAGATTAAGTTTATACAATTTTAGAATGCAATTCGCGCCGGAAGCGGTGTTTTTTTTTTTTTTTTTTTTTTTTTTCATTTTTTTTTTTCATTTTTTTTTTTCATTTTTTTGTTTTTGTTTTTTCATTTTTGTTTTAGGTTTGTGATTTGTTGTTGCTTTTCAGGCTTTGTTGTATTTGTAACAATGGAATTCCAGATTCAATTTCATCTCACGATGCATCGAAGAAGAAGATTAAATATGACCCCGTGAAATTCCCTTCTCTAATAAAAGAGATAAACTATATCGAAGTAAAAACTGGCGTATTTGTTTCGACTGCGCTTCGCACGAAACGTCGTTGTTTCTTCGTCGAGTGAAGCCAAAATGTAGTGAAAGAACGAAATACGTAGAAAAAGAAAATGAGTAACATTTTTGCAGTAAACGTCGACCTTAATACAATTCTACAGTGCTTTTATCGATCCCGAACCTGCTTTCGTGACGTTCGACTCGGAAGCGTTCGCCTGTTCTACGCAAACGCCCGAGAGTTGACCAGTCGATTTGCATTAGACGACTTTTTTTTATACGGTGCTGCGTCCTATGATAATAATGTTTTGCTTGTTTTTGTTTTTTTTGTTACGGTTAGGTTTAGAGTTTAGGGTTAGGGTTAGGGTAATAATTTTTATAAAGAAACAAACAAAGAAAATTAAACATATTTACATGAATTTTTTGGAAAGAAACAACAGGAAAAAACATAGCGAGGTTACTGTTATAAAATGAATACTGGAATTTTTTGTAGAAAAAAATAAGTACCAAAATTACTTTTATCACGACATATTTTAAAAATTTTATTATTTATTTTAACTTGCTCGCGATGATACTGCAGTGCAAAGCTGCTCGTAATTCATTTTGGGTTTATCTCCTTCAAAAAAACTTCCTGACAAAAAATCCGTCTTCGAAAGCACTTATTTTCACTTTGTAACAAAGTTATCGGCTGCTCGCTGCTTCGGCTCGTCAATACTAGGCCGTTTGCGTAGGGCAACCGGACGATTCCGAGTCTAACATCACGAAAGTTGGTTCGGGATCGATAACAGTACCCAATCTACATATTGCACGAACGCACACACACATATAGTTTGAATTACCCACTGGAGAGTTTGAATTACTTATTAGAAAATTTGAATTACCTACTAGAAATCATTATCCAGTGTCTTCGGTCTCTCTCTACAATGGTTTTTCAGTATAACCATTACATGAGAATACTTCTCCTACAAGTAAACGCTGATCAAATATTTAAAATAACAAATTATTGGAAGTCTAAATAAGATCTCTTTGATACGGCTTCTACGAGGAAAGGTTAATTTTCTGTAAGTAATGATACCTCAAGTTACAGCACTTAAAAATAACATAGTATCGCAGCACAAATAAGACCCCTCAGCGTGGTTACACACGTGCTCATACAAGGAATGGTGCACCTTCCTCAAGTGATGTTATCTCAAGAAACAGCACTTAGCTGGAAACTCCACCAGACAAGATGAATTCTTGTCCTGGAATCCGGTAAGACCAAGAGACCACAAGAAATATATACTACAACATAGTTAACTTGTCAATTAGGGAGAGGAAACAATTAATGTTTTTAACTTCTTTATTTTTTTGAGTATAGCATTTCCAGAAGTTCAACTTCAACAAAACTTTGATATCTTGAAGTTCTGGAACTAAATTTCTGGAACTGATATACTCAAAGAAGTGAAGCCATACTTTTTGTTTATTTCTAAATTCTCATATAATAGCTCTGGTTGACTTAACGTCTTAACAATAGAGCTAAATACATACTTGCAGTATATCTAGGTATGTGATAGCCTACATTTTTGTTTCATGTACCTATAAGGTGTCATTAGTGCCTAAGTAATAGCATATATATATATATATATATATATATATATATATATATATATATATATATATAATCGTGAAGGCTCGAATCTTTACCAATTTAGTAAAACACCAATTTGTAAATAAATTGTTTTTAAATGTCGCCAAACTTTAATTCCGTATTGTAGATCATCTCGAATCTTGACGTTATAACCAATTAAGTTTTTGATTATTTCTAATCTAAACCGAATTCTTCGTCCTGCATTTTCGTCTTTTAATTTTTAATCGTAAATAATCAAACGGAGTTGTTAATCGTGAACACTCGAATCTTACATCCTACATTTTTACCTATAAAGCTCACATTCGAAATTGTAACTGAGATAATTTATTTCTTTCAATAGCAAAAACGAATTCTCTTATATATATTTTTATATTTCTGCATATGTAAAAAAAAAAAGTCAAATTAATCTTTTACTTCTGTCACCCTTCCTCGATTATTTTACCATTTACCCCCTTTTTTACATCGACTAATCAACAAAGTGAATTTATCTTTTAAAGACGATGATCAATTTCTCTTATTATTTGTTTTTGACGTAGTTGTTTATACGTCTGAGGAGACCTCATTAAAGTGTTGAAATAATTTATAATGTATACAACCTTAATGTGTGTATAGTTTTTTTCCTTTGAATAATTCTGTTTTGCTCTGTTTAAAGGTACATTGAGCTCTTTTATTCGGATTCCACACTATATATATATACAGGGTGGGCCAAAATAAGGGTCCTATTTTTAAAAATTCATAACTTTTTTATTTATTGATTTTTTTTTTTTTAGAATAAGTAAAGGACCCCTTCCGAAGCAAGCATGAGCCGTATTAGCCCTAAGGAACGTACCCTCATTTAGAAAACATTATTTTTGCTTAAAAACTCAAAACAGTGTAAAAAACAATACTTGAGTTTTTGTAAGTTTTAAGAAGTGTTTTTCGGCTAAAATTTGTTTTGTTTATTTCAAAAAATCTCGGAAGGGTCAGTCTACACACACATAAAGTTTGGTGAGTTTAACTTTTATTTTGTGGAAGTTATTCAAATTCAAGTTATTCAAATTTAAAGATAGGACCCTTATTTTGGCCCACCCTGTATATATATATATATATGTGTGTATATATATATATATATATATATATATATATATGTGTGTATATATATATATATATATATATATATATATATATATGTATGTGTGTATATATATATATATATGTGTATATATATATATATATATATATATATATATATATATATGTGTGTATATATATATATTAGTACTTCATGTATCCACATAAAATATTATAAGGAGATATAATTTTTTATGTGTCAGTTTTCAGTATTTACTCTAACAGTGCTCGATACGTAAGTAGAGCTAAGTAGTAAGCAATGAAAATATATATGGCAATCAAGCTACACAGAGGCTCCCGTGTTTCATTCCCGGGGGGAATCGTCAGGCTAAATACATTCGAAAAGCCAATATGTTTTTTATGTTTTTTATGTTTTTTACAAAACATCTTTCAAAACACACATCTTTCGGTGTAAATCCTTTTACGAATCGTTTCGCTTACAGTAAACCAAACAACATTATTACGTCAATATTGGATCTTTCAACTCAAGTTCGTCAGAAAAAGTACATGCAAAGTGCTCAATTTAAAAAAAATTACAAAATATTTTGTACATGGAAGACAAACGTTCAGAAGAAATAACTTATAACTCACATGCGACCCTCAGAGGTCCGTCGTCTTGAATCCCGGTGAGTTGAAAGTTCAAAATAGTCGATAGAATAAATAGGAAACACGTGGCGAAAGAAAATTGAAAAAATATAACAAGATGGTAGACTAAAAAAAATGGATAGATAAAAAATGAAAATGGAAGCATGTGGTGAGAAGAATATATAGTAGAGGAAAGGAAGCGGAGTGGAAAAGTGGTTAGTGTTAGGGTTAGTGTTAGGGTTAAGGTTAGGGTTAGTGTTAGGGTTAGGGTTAGGGTTAGGGTTAAGGTTAGAGTATGGGTATGTGTGAGGTGTGAGAGGATGTGAAGGCGGGTGGGCGGGGGTTAGAGTAAGGTTAGGGGTTAGGGTTAGGGTTAGGGTATGCGTAAGCGTGAGGTGTGTGAAAGGATGTGAAGGCGGATGGGCGGGGGGTGGGGTTAGGGTTTTGGGTTAGGGTATGAGTAAGTGTGAGGTGTGTGAGAGGATGTGGAGGCGGATAGACGGGGGTTAGTGTTAGTGTTAGGGTTAGAGGTTAGAGTTAGGGTTAGAGTTAGGGATTACGGTTTAGGATTAGGCTTAGGGTTAGGGTAAGTGTGAGGTGTGTGAGAGGATGTGCAGGCGAATAGGCGGAGGTTAATATTAGGGTTAGGGTTAGGGTTAGAGTTAGGGTTAGAGTTATGGATTACGGGTTAGGGTTAGGCTTAGGGTTAGGGTAAGTGTGAGGGGTGAGAGAGGATGTGAAGGCAGATGGGCGGGGTGAGTAGTAAGTAAGGCCAGTGATTGTCAAAAGCGTGATTGGTAGCACAATAAGAATTAGAGACAAGTGTAGGAATAGCTAAAGTGTGGTAGACAAACACGTGGAAGAAGGAAAATAGATCAATAGAAAAATGACGAACTAAAATTAAAATAGAAATAAAATGACTGAATAAATAAAATAAAATAGAAATCAAACAATGTGATGAGAATAAAATAAAAATAGAAAAGAAAAAGAAATAGGCAAAGAAAAGAGAAGTAATGAAGAAAAAGAGAAAGGAAAGAACCGCTGGGAAGAACGATCTTATTAGGGGATAAGTATCATTCACTGTCATATATTTTTTTAGATTACATTCATTGATAATAATTTTGGTTATTGTGTTAGAGATGTTGTATAAACCAGGTCTTTGTTTAATAATCTTCTTTCATCGTTAAATTAGACTATATCTAACCATAACGATCTATTTTATTGTTTTTGGGATGCTCGTGTCAATGTGATGATTATTAAGAATAATATGTATGGCTAACGCGTTCAAAGCATCTCCTAATTTAATTGCTCTATTGTGTTCATATATCTTGTGGAAACAAATTTCTCGCCGAAATAAATTTTCCACAGTCATGAGTGGGAATAGTATATATTTCTACATGTGTAGGAGATGTATGTTTCTTGCTTTTATGTTTCCTATATGTTTATTATTGTCAGTGAGATAGATTGAAATGTTCTGAAACCGTATTGAAGAAGAGTGGACAAAGGATGTTTGTTATGTGCGGGTGTTGGAAGGATACTGTTTCTTTGTGTGGGCGGTATGGTGTTGGTAGATTTTGTTTTGGTATTAAGGTGTATTTGAATTGCCCTTTTCTTAGCGTAGAGAACGTATATATATATATATATATATATATATATATATATATATATATATATATATATATATATTCATAGATTCAGACGTCTGTTCTCCGCCTCAACATCCACCATCAGCCAAGTTGGCTATGACATATTTTGACCCAGACTTACTTCCTAGCTAAACATAGACATGGGAAGCTAATAAGTCGAAGTCACCATCCCATTTACCTTGCGTCTTTTGAAAGAGACAGACTACTGCTGATAAAGCTATAACCAAAATCATGATTTTAATTGTTTGCTTGTTCGCATCTACAGCCATGCCGAACTTTGGACATTTTTGGACAAATCAAAATTAATATCTGTATGATTTTTCTACATTGTTTCTTCATCTTGAAGAAGTCTTTCAATAAAGACGAAACGTTGATGAATACATAAAAGCATAGTTTTTGGGCTTTCTTTTTTAATTTTACATTACGTCGGATCATTTTATCCGCATTTATATATATATATATATATATATATATATATATATATATATATATATATATATATATATATATATGGAGTCATAGCCTAAAGTATTTTTATTCAACATACACCACATTGTAATTTGGCAATTTCGTTAAACTTTGAAAACTTTAAACGCACTCTCCCTCAACAACTAACCATAACCCTAACTCTAACCCTAACCCTAACCCCAACCCCAACCCTAGCCCTAACCCCAACCCCAACCCTAGCCCTAAGCCTAACCCTAACCCTAACCCTAACCCCAACCCTAACCCCAACCCTAACCTCAACCCTAACCCCAACCCTAACCGCAACCCTAACCCTAACCCTAACCCTAACCCTAATCCCAACCCTAACCCTAACCCTAACCCTTACCCTAATCCTAACCCTAACCCTTACCCTTACCCTTACCCTAACCCCAACCCCAACCCTTACCCTAACCCTAACCCCAACCCTAACCCTAACCTAACCCTAACCCCAACATCATAGCTTTCTCTTCAATTTGTACTTTTCCTCCAAAATTTTGTCTAGCAAAAAAGTAGACATTTTTTTTGCCATTTTGCAGGTTGTAAAATTTCTTTCGTTTTTGTTTTGTTTCATTTATTGTATATTCTTTTTTATTTTATTTTTCATCAAACTAAATTTACTTTTGGTGAAATTATCTTTGCGATTTGAGTATTACCTGTGAGGCGATGATGTCATCGTTTGAAAAAAAGTTTGCAAATCTCTGTGTAAAAAAAACAACTCTTATATATACACGGTCATGAAAAAATAAAAGACACCCTTGTTACTATTGCTACTGAAGACTGTTCTCAGAGGGTTGCGATGAACTTTAACGATCTAATTATGATTATTTCAGACAGTTAACAGTGGAAAGTAGAATCTCGAGGTTTGCAGCGATTTGATTTCCACTTTGTTATCAACTATTTTTTTTTACATAGTTCACCCCAAACAAGGCAGGCCGCCACTGTAGACGTAAGAGCTACTGAGAAAAAAGGGTGAAAGTTTTTTTGGGGGGTCAACCTAAATTAAGAGCTGCGCAGCGACATGTCTGTTAGAAGGCTTGTTTAACTTAGTTCTAGGATATCCGGGGAGTTTATAATGAGAAAAGTTTCTACGTCGTTAATGTTGGTTCTAAGTCCCCTGGATATTTATGAATGCTCGCCTCAAGGGCGGAGGCGAAGATGTTTTTTGTTGGGTGTCTGGTTTAGGTTTTTTTATTTTTTATTTTGTAAATTTATATTTGTTTTGAGATAGAATGGGGAGGGCAAAGCGGGTGATTGTTTTGTGCCAATAAGCTCACACAACCAGTCCATTAGTCGTGACTTGGTCTATGGGGGTTGTGGCCTCGGGAAAGCCCACCGGGGATAGCTGTAGGGTCCCTTATGCTCGTGGGAATTACTTTTCTTTTAAGAAATCTGTAGGCATTCCTTCTATATTGCAATGCCTGAGAAAATACGTATCGTGAATCATATATATATATATATATATATATATATATTTCGGCAGCAAATCATTTATTATACATGCGTCGTTGAAGACCACGGAGTTTTCTTTCTTTGCCATCCTTCTAGTTAATTTCTCGACGCGGCGAGCAATTCGTCAGTTTCCCGGTGTTAATTGGTGGATTATATATATATATATTTCCAAAATATGATCTACGGTTAAGATCGGATTCTAACTCTGCCTGATGAGATCTTAGTTTATAATAACTGTTGATCGATAGCATCCACATGCCAGTGTCGCAGATTTTGTACATGTCTGTGTAAATGAAAATAATCATATATATATATATATGTATATATATATATATATATATATATATATATGTATATATATATATGTATATATATATATATATATATATATATATATATATATATATATATATATATATATATAAATATATATATATATATGTAAATTAATAGATATATAACTAATAATAAAACTATAAATACGACTTTTTACTAATAATAAGACATAGCCCCCTTGAAGACGGTCGCGAGACCGAAAGCGCTCGCGGAATGGCCCAGGATACAACGTTAGGTGCCATACTCCACCAATTAACACCGGAAAACCGACGAATCGCTCGCCGCGTCGAGAAATTAACCAGAAGGATAGCAAAGAAAGAAAACTCCGTGGTCTTCAACGACGCATGTATAATATATATATATATATATATATATATATATATATATATATATATATAAAAAATAAGAAAATTAAATACCATTCCTAATCGTCTTTGAAACGATCGTACGCCAGACCATTGTTGGCATTGGATACTTGGAACTGTAATAAATAATGTTATAATATGTTTGATTAATTTATTTATCACTATTTCATTGACAGAGGTAGGTAGAAAATATATTACTTAGAATTTAAGTGATGTCATCTCTAGGGATAGATATCTTGCTCCCAGGAATTACCCTCT
The DNA here is from genome assembly GCA_963556195.1 of Sepiola atlantica. Lineage (NCBI taxonomy): Eukaryota > Metazoa > Mollusca > Cephalopoda > Sepiida > Sepiolidae > Sepiola > Sepiola atlantica. The sequence continues at coordinate 66,880,436 of OY744547.1, forward strand.
ACTGTTTTTAGGGTGGTAGTGATATATTAGCAAACATATGCGAGTCGGCCACATCCATATGCATACTAATAAAAAAAAGTAACGCGAAAGGCACCTTCCATGCTACAATAAACGTTCCAATGGCGTCCGTCGAGTGCCCAAACCGTTCGTATTGGTTCGCTGCACTCGTTATAACCTTTCCCTACAATGTGTAGTTTTTTTCTTATTATTGAAGATAAAGAATTGACTTGTCCATCGATCACCTTTTATAGATTACAAAATCATAAAATACAAACATTTATGTTCATTTCTTTTATAGGTGCTTTCGCTCCATAGAAAATAAGGTTTCAATCATTTCTTTATAGAGCTGTACCCTTTTTGTGGAAATAATTGCAATACCCGGTGACCTATCCGAAAACCCATTTTTTTTAATTTACTTTCCTTATGGTTGGGTCTATCTCTACTTTAAGAGCTACTTATGCCAGTATTGGTTGGCCAAACAAAAGTTAGTAATACTAGAATTGAGTATGATTCTATTCGGTCCAAGTAGGTTATCCTCCAAGGCATTATCTTCTCCTAGTAGTTTGATTAACTAATTCTATTTCATGTTATAGTTGCTTTAGCCCCATAGAAAATAAGGTTTCAATCATTTATTTATAGAGCTGTTGCATTTTTGTAGAAATAACTGCGGGTTCCACAGTACCACTTTAACTTAGGGATGTTGGCAACCTTCTTGTGGTCCCTTCCGTGTGCTCTTTTGTTTGTCACGCTGATGTTCGAAATCACATTTTTTGCTGGACCGCCGTTGTAAATTTAAAATAAAATTTGTAGATGCGTATTTCAATAAAAGACTGGGAGGTGACAGTGGTAAAGTGGACATTGACACGGACTGAAGACCTGGATGTTCCAAGTTCGAATCCAGTCGGTTCCACAGCACCACTTTCACTTAGGGATGTTGGCAACCTTCTCGTGATCCCTCCCGTAAGTATCCGATGTATTTCAAGAAAGATTTCTAACTAGAAAAACATCGGGGAAACGAATGCCAACACCAGAATCATCTGATTCACACGAAAGAAGAAGAAATAACTGCGGAAACCGATATTTCTTTTTCTTTCTGGTTTGGGCCTCTCTAGACTTATGAAGTTAAGGATACGAGTCTTGGAAGGCCAAATAAGTTAGTAAGGCTAGAGGTTAATGAAGACAATCATCCCAGGCATTACCTCGTATTTCTAGTGGTTTCATTCAATCATTCTTTTATTTTATACTTGCGTTAACTGCATCGAAAATAAGGTTTTAATCATTTCTTTATAAAGCAGTACATTTTTATGGAACTAACTGCAATACTGGCTGACCAATTCGAAAACACATATTTCTTTTTTTCTTTCCTCCCCGCTTGTTTGGCCTCGCTTAACTTTTAGAGTTACGAATTCTAATCTTGGAAGGCAAAAACAATAGTAAGTAAAACTAGAATGCAGTATGCTTTTATTGGGTTCGAGGAGTAAATCCTCACAGGCATTACCGCCTCCATTCGTCGGATTTAATTTAATAGTGGCGGGTCTGATCATGGCAGATTACGCACCAATCGGAAAAGCCATAATTATTTTTTAATCTTCACTTTCTGTTTTGTCTCCCTCGACATTTGGAGCTACTAATGTCAGCCTTGGGATGCCAAACCAAAGACAGTAATCTTCTATTCAAAGCACCGAGACAATGGTCAGTTCCGGTTCGAAGAGGCAACGCTAGAGGACGAAGAAACCATCTTCTTTTCTTACTACATCCATACAAGTCGAGTATCTGTCTAAAAAAATCAGTCCGAATTAATGCTAAGTAACAGGCTTCTAGAGGTTAAATCCTTAATATTGCGAATACAATTCCGAATTACGTAAGACTTTATGCGGCGATGACGTACTGGCGAGTGGAATAAATAAAAGGTGCTGTTCGAAATTCCGTACAGATACCCGAGTTCGACATGAAGATTTCTGAATTCGACAAGATACACCTGAAGAAGGTCGGAGGTTATATCGACCGAAATGTGAGAATAACACCCAAAATTAGACTATAGTCCACCGTAGATGTTTTTTTTCCTTTAGGTCATGAGAAATGATAATAATAATTTATATATGATAAAATAACGAAATTAAGTGATTTTATACGAATACTTGTGTGAACATAACATTTTTCAGTCATTTTTCACAAGTCAAGAAATAACGACTAAACAAAGTTATTTACAATAAAAATGGCGACTGTAAACGATCATATATGTTCTAGAAAAAGTCGAAAAATATATAATTGCACACCTCATTTGTTAACTCTAACCCTAACCATAACCCTAACCCTAACCCTAACCCTAACCCTAACCATAACCCTAACCATAACCCTAACCCTAACTATAACCCTAACCATAACCCTAACCCTAACTATAACCCTATCGCACACCTCATTGGTGTTCCTGTTAGTTTTAGAATACCATTATCTACATGTTCAAAAAGGGTAAACGTTTTGTTATGACTTAGTCAATGACGTCACGCGTCACGTGATTCACATTTTTTTCGCTTCCGGTTTTTCTGTAAGCACGTTTGTAGAACGTTATTTGCTGATCTAGCTAGGCAACCATTTGCCGCGGCTGACCCTCACTGATTCTGAGTACAATACAATATTTTACAACAAGAAAATAACAATTTTATGAAACCTTTTGAAAAAATAAACGGCATTCGATTGAATTGCTTTTTGTTTTCTCACTTATATTCACCTCAAAAAGAGCGCTTTGCCAGTGAGACGTAAGCCCCTACTGTGATTTAGCACCCTACTTATAGGGGTGGGGTCCCAAGTGGGGAGTTGTCCAGCAATATATTTATTTACATTGCATTTTAATGTTTGCATGTTGGTACAGTGGGGGAAACAGGGAGCAGGGAGGGGATTCCGTGGAAAAAAACTATTACAGTCGTAAGTTTTCTCGGCATCTGGTGACAGCTACAGTGAAGAGGTGGAAATTTGCTTCTAGTATGATTACTCGGGGGTATTTACGTTCATAGGGTACTTAGTAATTAGTCGGAGTACATTTCGTGAAAATACTTGTAAAATATCATAGGGATGCTACATTGCGGCGATGGGGCAGAGGCGGGTACTTGGTAGACAGTGTGGAACCTATTAGGCCAGAGACTCTGTTTTGGACCCTGTTCAAGATGGAGAGACTAGTGGTTTATGCACCAGCCCAGATATGGTAATACTACTCCATGCATGGGAGAGTGGTGGCATTATAGAGGTATAAGATACTTGAAAGTGTGAGAGATCCTACCTACTTTGCAGCAGACCTGACAGTATCTCCTATGTATTTTTTTTCCAATTCCTGTGGCCGGTGAAGTTCACTTTTAACCAGGAAATTAGCGAAAGTTGTGAAATATCCTCAATTAAACTCGAACACTGCATGTCGAGTTTACAAATCGGACTACCGCCACTTCGACAAGTATTTAGTATTTACAATAAAACCAATGCGTTATATCAATCTTTAAAGTTTGAAACGAAAAAGAATAATCAAGATTAAAAGCTGAAGAAAAGTTTAAAAAATTAAGAAATATTTGAAGTTTTCTTTCTTTTTTTTTTTTACGCCTGTTGCTGTGAATTGCCTTCTCCGGCGAAGGACTCTTGGGGAACCGTTTCCACAGTTCAACGGGTGCAATTTATTTCCGGATTTACCGGGGAACGAAATACGCGATGGAAGATAAGGGGAAGTTTTGTTGGTTTTTCTGAATTTTTTTGGGGGGGGTTTTTTGTGTTGTTTCAAGAAAACTAATACCAAGTAAATAATTGAATCGCGAAAACTGATAAATATTGGCCGGTGTGAAGAGGTTGTTTTCTTCTGCGCTGAAATCAAAGCCGTTGCGAAAATCATTGTCATTCATAATTCACGAGGCAAACGGCAATACCCACACGCACCGGCATACCTTCACACCATTGCCATACGCCCATACATAGGCGCATACACGCATGCATACGCACATACACTTGTCTGCTTTTATATAGACATACATATTAACGCGTTTACACAGAGACGTACACACGCATCATCTCAAACATAAATGTACACACACGATGCTCACTCGAGGAAATACACACACACGCATGCATAAGTAAAACCAAACACACACACACATATGTGTGCGCCGACACGCATTTGTTTTCATTTTGCTTCAGTTAGCTCTCAGAAATCAAAGGACCCCTTTCTGGGCCTAACACTTGATTTCTATATGATATGTGAGTGTTCAATCAAGATTCTGCTCTACCTCCCAAACGCTGAGTTGGTGAAGCAGTGAACAGCACCAATTTTCATTTCGCTAATTGGCCACTTAATTGAGTTAAACTATATATTTATTGCGGTCTGTTCTGAATTTGGTCTGCATTCCAGGACAAGAATTTATCTGGTCTGGTGGAGTATACAGCTAAGTGGTGTTACTCGAGATAGCATCACTTAGAGAAGGGTACCATTCCTCGTATGAGCCGATGTATAGCCGTGTCAAGGGGATCTTTATTTGGCTTCGAATACTATGCTATTTTGAATATTTGGTCAGGGTTTAAGGTTAAGGTTAGGGTTAGGGTTAGGACTATGGTTAGAGTAAGGTTTTAGGGTTAGGGTAAGGGTAAGGGTTATGGCTATTGGTAGGGCTAGAGCTAGAGCTATGGCTATGGCTAGGGTTAGGATTAGGGTTAGGGTTAGAGTTAGTGTTAGGGTTTACTTGCAGGGTGAAGTATCCTCATGTGCGCGCATATATATACAAACATAGAGACGCACTCTCAATAACAGACT
>OY744547.1:66890215-66937715 GCA_963556195.1 Sepiola atlantica
TATTCTCATTTTGGTTATTTTTTTTCACAACGTTTTGAACGATGTAAACTCTGAACTACTTTAGGTGCATCGTTCGAAGTTAGGAATCGAAGGTAGATTGTTCTCGTTCCGTCAACCATGATTTGGTAAACTAATAGATGCTTATCCAGAATAATTGAGAAATGGGAAAAAATAAGACAAACTAAGAAATATGATTATATACTCGTAAGGGAATGAATTACCTACTCCGTTTTTATGGTGGTAGAAGCTATCCTCCCAGGTACTACGTCCTTCTTCAGGGGATGGGATGATGTAATATATATTCTGTTGTCATTCGACCGTACTCACAATTATTATCTTCTCCTTTTATGGTTTGTTTGTTTTGTTTTACGGCATATCAACCTTTTCCAGGTTATGTAATGCCGAATCAAGTAGTATTTTTAAAAAATACTTTGCAAAGTAAATAAAATTCTTTAGACAAAAAAAATATAGTATTTTGAAAACATTCATTAAACGTTTTTCCTTTTCTTACGGCATATCATCCTTTCTCAGTACATTTAATGTCAAATCAAGCTAGATTTATATGTCTCTAGGTAATTATATCTTTTTATATAGATCAACAGCTTTTAAGAAGTTCAGTATTGTCTCTACTTTATTTTTCTTAAACAGTTCCTTCATTGTACCTGCTCTGTAGAAAGTTTCTCTTTTAGGGGCCAGATCAATGCATTCAATAAGAATATGATTGATGGTGTAGGTAGTCTGGCATGCAAAGCATATTGGTTGCTCTTTGTCTTCAAGTAAGTAGGAATGTGTAATCCTTGTGTGACCTATGCGAAGTCTGGATAACACTACTTCTTCCTTTCGGCTTTTTCGTGAGTTTTTTTTTCCATTCTCCTATTGTAGCTTTGATCGCTAGGAGTTTGTTGTGTGTATTGTTACTCCAACGTTGTTGTCTTTGTTGTTGGACATATTTGGTGATTTTCATTTTAAAATCTGTAAATGGAATCTGAAAATTGGTCACCGCGGCCATGCCTAATGCAGACCTGGCTTCCCTATCAGCCTGGTCGTTTCCTCTGATTCCGATATTACTTGGGATCCAACACAGCAAAATTTAATTGTCTTTTATGGTAAGATCCTCTAAGCATTACCTCCTCTATTCTTTTGGGGGAGGGATAGTGTACTGTATCGTCCGCTCTCATAATATTATCCTTGACAATTATATTTCCAGACTCGCAAAAATATGCTACTGGAGGAAGCATATATTTGCTTATATATATATATATATATATATATATATATATATATATATATATATATATATATATATATATATATATATATATATATAGTCTAAAGAAGCTTTGAGTCATTTTAAACAAAAAAAACAAAAAACAAAAAAAACAAAAAAAGTAAAATGCAGTTTAAATTCCTAGAGAAACTAACTAAATCCAAGATATTACAGACTTAACATTCGTTGGAAAATTAATAAATAAAAAAATAAGTAAATAAAAAAATAAATAAAATGAAATAAAAAGGGGGGTTAAGTATCTAACGGTAAAACAAAAACAGGAGACCTTAACTTAAGCTTCTAATATTAACACGGGGATCATCAGCTGTTTACCATGTAACTGTTTCGGAGATTTAAAAACAGGACAGTTATAATATTCATGGCTCTCCAATGGTACTGATTAAACTATCATTTCCCCAATAATCAAGTGTCGAAATAATTCAGCTTAAAATTTCACTAATATATACATAAATAATAATAATAATAATAAAATAATAATAATAATAATATATTACCCTTAAGACCACCATATGCTATGATCATTTGCATATCAAATAACATTAATTATAACAATAATAATAATAATAAAAAATAATAATAATACTATCTAAACACTACACCCAAGAACCATTCTGCAATATGGTAGCTAGCAATAAAATTATATAGGAATTAAAGTTGCATTAAAAAATAAATAAATGAAAGATAAAGGTTAAGTACCTTTGGTACCAGAAAGGTAATTAGATAAGAGGAAGGAAACCTAGCCGTACAGATCTAAATACTTAATATATAGTCTAAAGAAGCTTTGAGTCATTTAAAACAAAAAAAAAACAACAAAAAAAGTAAAATGCAGTTTAAATTCCCAGAGAAACTAACTAAATCCTAGATATTGCAGACTTAACATTCGTTGGAAAATTAATAAATAATATATATATATATATATATATATATATATACATACTATTTTGGACTCAAATCCTTAAAAAATTATTTGCGAAGGTCTATGAAGAATTTAAGTTGGCAGTAAATGCCCAGCCCATGTCCTAATCAATCTTTTCTACGGCAGAACCACTTATTATTCTGATGGACTAATTCTTCCTGAATCTACAGTGTTGGAACACATCGATGCATTCTTAACAGAACCTTCCAATGGTAAATCTTTAGTCTTTCAATTATCAACTTTTTTCACTAGACATCTCTTGCATTTTTGACATTCTTCTTACACACTTACATCTACATTTTATGACGTTTTCAAATCATCACATTTTGTTTATCTATCTATTTACATTCCTCTGATGATAAGCAACCATTCTTTGAAAAGCCTGGCTCAAGGAAGGAAACATAAATATTATTTTATACAATATACCTTGTTTTGCATATCTGAAGATGTACTAGATTTGTCATACGCACATTCCATATTTCTCTTCTTTCATTTGTCGATATAATTGATCTATCCCGTATATTGAGCTTAACACACTACACGATAGCTTCACATTTTAAAAAGATACATTCTACTGTTAGTTTCATAAGTTTATATATATATATATATATATATATATATATATATATATATATATATATATATATATATATATATTGTGTGTATTTATATATATATATATATATATATATATATATATTTAGGCAAACATTATTAAATAACACGGAGTGGTTTTGTTTGATGCGACTTTTTTTATTTTTTCAATTTTCCGAATTGTCCATCTAATGTTTCAGTCAAATTGATGTAAATATGATCCATGGGTTTCTTGTTCCATTCTTTTTTTCTTTATTGCAAGTACTTTTGATTTGAATCGTCAAATCATCTTCAGGCAGCATTAGTTTTAGTGAAACAATTGAAAACATAAAAAAAGTCGCATCGAACAAAACCACTCCGTGTTATTTAATAATGTTTGCCTAAATATATATATTATATATATATATATATATATATATATATATATATATATATATATATATAAAGTTAGTTGAGAGTATAATGATTGAAACATTCAAAACCAACTATTACTAGACGTACGATTGTTTCCAAGACTTTTTGGAAATATTTTATTTTTCATCATGTTTGATGATTCCAAAACGTGTCTTCGTCAGCGTTTTTATAACATCATATATAAAAGTCTCTTAAGAAAAAAACCCATCAGATTTAAGTATCAAAATACAATATATGGTTCGTTATTGCTTTCTTTCATTTCCTATCTCTTTTCTTCATTAAATTTTAAAAAACAAAAAAACTTTTCTTTGTTTTTACTTTTCAGATATCCACTGTAATTACAGGCTGGGACACATTAAGTTAGCCTACATAAACATTTAAAGTAGTGCTGTGGAACCGACCGGATTCGAACTTGGTACGCCCAGATTCACATCGGTCTCCACTTCACCAACGCCACCCCGAGAAGGCCTGAACGGTTCACATGAACAATTTACTTATCGGCCCATCCATTTAGTAAGTAATTGCTAACTAATCTTCATTAGTTTATATTTTGACGTCATGCATTCAACCCGAGCCAAAACCTATTCGAGGAGAACAATACCATACTTGGCTTCCTCCAAAGAAACGACATGATAGCTCACAAAACAAACGATACTAACAATTATTCAGAGAAAGAAGGGGAAAAGATACAATCGAAATATGTTAATATAATTGCTGAAAACTATCTCATCTCTGATCGCATTTTTGGGCTCGCCATTTTTTTTTTTATTCATGTTCATCCTTGGAGTCATTTGTTTCTTGATTTGTAGCTAGACATTACCGGAAGTGAATCAACTCGTTACCGGAAGTGAATCGGATCGCCTCTGTATTATTAATATCAAATCGATGATTGTGTATAATGATATACTGACATTATCTATAACTCATAACGCCGGAACAGGAAAGATGCGATAGAAGCGAACAGATTCCGTCCGAATTCCACGTTCCATTTATTCTGAGAAATAATCAGAAAGAATTATTCGAATTAATTATATTTGTCATCATTTTTTTTGATCAAGATATACGTTCGACTACAATATCGAAACGAGTAATAGAGTTGTTTCGCTCGCGAAGTGGTTCAAATTATTCGCAAATGAAATTTCACTGATTAACTCGAGACTAAGTGATTGCATAATCACATTGACAAATCGATTCACGTTAGATCATCGAGTTAAGCAACGTTGAGCCTGGGCAGGGAAAAATGGGAGACATTTGGGCATATACGGGGCTGTATATAGGACGGCTATGTATTATTTTCAAGTTTTTGTTGATTTTCTTCTGAGAACTGGACCCAAGCAATGGCGGGTTATGATAAGTAGTGGTTGAGATTGCGCAACCCTTGATTCACGAAAAACTCTCGCAAGCACCAGTACAGGAGGTACCCATTGTCTTTCGAGACTACACGAGCCCTATATGACGAAATTGACTACGTCACTTTTATTTTGTAAAATTTTTACTTGTTTAATTAAAACAAAAATATGTTGTATAAAATGGAAATTCTATACGAATTTATAACGACTTTGGTTGCTTCAACCCGAGAGAAGAACGTCTGTCAATAGCTCTTACACTAAAGGTGATCCCCCCCCCCCAAAAAAAATGCCACAATTGAAATTGGTAATAAAATTCAAAATTCTTTCTGTAATCCAAAAGTTACTCCTTGGCCCTTTGTCTACGATCAGAATGAAGTATCTGTTCCGATAGATACTACACTCTGTAGACTGGTACCGTCTTGGACTTCGGGCCTTGATTCCGCCGGTCTGAGGTATTGTCCTGGGCAGTTCTAGAAAGTCAACCCTCCAATGCTTTGACTTCTCACCCCTTGAGAAAGAGTTAGTTTATTGCTAATGACCTGAGGCGCCCCAACAGGGCAATGCCGACATGACTGCCCAGCCATTTCTCGTAGGCCAGTGTTCTTTATCTACGGCGCCGCTTTTTCAATCCCACTTTCTGACCTTTTTATCACTGTGGACGAGTGGTTATAGCACTTGTCTTTGGGCTGGACGACCCGGGTTCGATCCCACTCACGGCATGCGAATTTTCGGGTCTGAAAACTCCCTCTGTCCACCCAGCAGTAAATGGGTACCTGACTAAAACTCAGGGAAGGTTCAAGGCAGCGGAAGGAGAGGGATGGGCTCCGCCTTCCATATGCTGTGCCCTAGACACGGTGATTCTTAACAAATCATCGCCGCTACGGCCAGGGGCAGTGTGCGATGTCGGCAACGACATTCGTGCGAGTCCAGGCTATGCGACCTTTACCTTTTTTACACTGTGTGAGAGATATGAATACAAAATAGAATCCATCCATATTTGGTGCAAATAAACTTCAGTCTATGTCTGACTTATTAACCAACTGCAAGTTCTGAATGTCTACACGTCTTTGTTTTATTGTCGTTCTATGATAAGAACACGTGGGTACGACATGCAACATTCTAACTAATGACCTCAACTCTTTACGCTTGATTTTGTTGTGTCAGCGCTTTTTTTTTCTCTTCAAGGATATCCTGGAGGTTATTTTAATAGAAATCTTTTTTTGAGATTTCCCCACGAATACAAATCCGGGGGTGAAAGTCCGATGAGCGTTAAGCCCATTCAGGATCCAACTTTTTACTGATGATACTATTTTAAAGTGCCCCGGCATATAATTTGATGGATATAATATAAAGACTGTTGGAGATTCATGAGTGAAACTTGGTGAACAAGTCAGGCATAGACTGGAGTCCTTTTGCACAAAATATAGTTAAATACACGATAGGGTTATGAATGTTATTAACAGTTCAATGGATTAGAATTAGGGTTAGGGTTAGAGTTAGGGTTAGGGTTAGTTGTACTTATTTCTTCTTTCTTTTTAGCTCATCATCCAATAAAAATAAACTCTTCCTGTGGAGATTAGGGTTAGGGTTATGGTTAGGATTAGGGTTAGGATTAGGGTTAGGATTAGTGTTAGGGTTACGGTTAGGGTTAGGATTAGGGTTAGGGTTAGGATTAGGGTTAGGATTAAGGTTAAGATTAGGGTTAGGATTAGGGTTAAGATTAGGGTTAAGATTAGGGTTAGGATTAGGGTTAGGGTTAGGGTAAGGATTAGGGTTAGGGTTAGGGTTAGGATTAGGATTAGGGTTAGGATTAGAGTTAAGATTAGGGTTAGGATTAGGGTTAGGGTTAGGGTTAGGGTTAGGATTAGGGTTAGGATTAGGATTAGAGTTAGGGTTAGGGCTAGGGTTGCTAATTAAACGTAAAATGATACTGTGATTAGAGTCCATATATCAAGGGGTATCTTCAGTAGAAAGTTTTGCAGCAAGATCTTTGTTCACATTACATTTAAATGTCTGCATGTTGATACAATCGTGACGATAACACAGAAAGGGAATTCCAAAGGCACAAAGCTACTAAAGTAGTATTGTGGCCTAAAAAGCCGATAATAATGAAGACTAAAACACAGTCATATAATTACCAAAAGTGTATTAACAAAACAGGAGTACGTGTCATGTGTTTGGCGCCATAACTGCCACACTTCGCTGCCGTTGACGCTTAATTGTTACCGTCTTAACTGCGTCTGGGTTAGTCCATTCATTCCTAAGGTAGATCTGCTTGACCCATGAAAAGTAGAAAGTTTTCCGACATCTGGGAATCTCTACAGCACATAAACTTCACAGGTTTAGCGACCTGATCTGACCATGATTATAAACATTATGGTATTTATCTTCCTCCCACAAGGTAAGATGTGACACAAGGTCTGGTCGGGAAAGTGGGATTTGAAAAGCCAGCGCCCGAGAAAGTGAGCACTCTGGCCTACAAAAAAATGCCCGGGCAGCACCGTCGACATTCCCCGGTAGGGGCGCCTCAGGTAGTAAGCAATAAACTTACACCTCCCCAAAGAGAGGAGGCAAAGCCTGGGAGGGTAGACCTCCTATAATTGCACAGGACAATCCCATAGACCGGCGTAAATCAAGCCCCGAAGGCCAAGACGATACCAGTCTATAGGGTGCTGTATCCATCGGAACAGATACTACACTTTGATCTTGGCCAAAAGGCCGGTTACGAAACGTAACTGATTATAAATATTATATTATTGATTATAATTGATTATTATTGATAATACTTATTATTGATTATAATTGATTATGATTGATTAATATTATTGATTATAATTTATTATTAATTATGATTATTGATCATTATTGATTATAAATATTAATCTGATTATGAATACATATTGATCTGACCGGCTGACTGAAAGACTGACGGACCGCGATTCTCCTACATATTCGTCGGCACAGCTAAGAACACAGTTTACGCAAAATTTAATCTTGATTTGCATCGTTATATGTAATGTTTTATTTAGACAAAGAACGGCCTTAAAATGCACCAAACTCACTGTTACACATAAGCTGAGTGTTACAGTTAACTGGTGGATGAGAACAAAGTCTTCATTTGCTAAAATATACCACGTGGCATACAATATACAAGAAGAGGTACTTATATAGTAAGAATAAAAACTAATAGTTTGTCGTAATACATTTTTCCGCTTCATAATCTATAAGGAAAAAAAAATGTGTAACGAATTTATACAACAACAGCCGGCCGGTTATGAGTGCTCTGTAAAATAAAATAAGCTTCAAAACTGCGTTTGTCGGACTTTTGTTTTTTTATAAGTCATTGGTACAAAATATGCGATGCAGATTGTTACTATTATATTCTTTGATCCCAAAACATACATTTAGACACCAGAATCGAGTACATAGCAGCATTAGACTCAAAGATAACTGGAAATGTAGATTTCAATTAGCGGCCATTTTGAATTCTAATATGGATGACATGAAGGGAGAATTCCGAGTGGCTCAATATTTGAAATTGTTCGCCATATATCAATGTACATTTGTGCCAAATTTGATGCTCGTATCGCAAAATGCACAATTATTTTGAAATTTTAGCACAAACGCCCCACTAATGGTAACAACACACGAAAAACAATGATACTAAATTATTCACAGGAAGAAAACATATTCAACATATATTAATATGATACTAATAATTCACAGGAAGAAAACATATCCAACATATATTAATATGATACTAATTATTCACAGGAAGAAAACATATCCAACATATATTAATATTATACTAATTATTCACAGGAAGAAAACATATCCAACATATATTAATATTATACTAATTATTCATAGAAAGAAAACATATTCAACATATATTAATATGATACTAATAATTCACAGGAAGAAAACATATCCAACATATATTAATATGATACTAATTATTCACAGGAAGAAAACATATCAAACATATATTAATATTATACTAATTATTCACAGGAAGAAAACATATCCAACATATATTAATATTATACTAATTATTCACAGGAAGAAAACATATCCAACATATATTAATATTATACTAATTATTCATAGAAAGAAAACATATCCAACATATATTAATATGATACTAATTATTCACAGGAAGAAAACATATCCAACATATATTAATATGATACTAATTATTCACAGGAAGAAAACATATCCAACATATATTAATATGATACTAATTATTCACAGGAAGAAAACATATCCAACATATATTAATATTATACTAATTATTCATAGAAAGAAAACATATCCAACATATATTAATATGATACTAATTATTCACAGGAAGAAAACATATCCAACATATATTAATATGATACTAATTATTCACAGGAAGAAAACATATCCAACATATATTAATATGATACTAATTATTCACAGGAAGAAAACATATCCAACATATATTAATATTATACTAATTATTCATAGAAAGAAAACATATCCAACATATATTAATATGATACTAATTATTCACAGGAAGAAAACATATCCAACATATATTAATATTATACTAATTATTCATAGAAAGAAAACATATCCAACATATATTAATATGATACTAATTATTCACAGGAAGAAAACATATCCAACATATATTAATATTATACTAATTATTCATAGAAAGAAAACATATCCAACATATATTAATATGATACTAATTATTCATAGGAAGAAAACATATCCAACATATATTAATATTATACTAATTATTCACAGGAAGAAAACATATCCAACATATATTAATATTATACTAATTATTCACAGGAAGAAAACATATCCAACATATATTAATATTATACTAATTATTCATAGAAAGAAAACATATCAAACATATATTAATATTATACTAATTATTCATAGAAAGAAAACATTTCCAACATATATTAATATGATACTAATTATTCACAGGAAGAAAACATATCCAACATATATTAATATGATACTAATTATTCACAGGAAGAAAACATATCCAACATATATTAATATGATACTAATTATTCACAGGAAGAAAACATATCAAACATATATTAATATTATACTAATTATTCACAGGAAGAAAACATATCCAACATATATTAATATTATACTAATTATTCACAGGAAGAAAACATATCCAACATATATTAATATTATACTAATTATTCATAGAAAGAAAACATATCCAACATATATTAATATGATACTAATTATTCACAGGAAGAAAACATATCCAACATATATTAATATTATACTAATTATTCATAGAAAGAAAACATATCCAACATATATTAATATGATACTAATTATTCACAGGAAGAAAACATATCCAACATATATTAATATTATACTAATTATTCATAGAAAGAAAACATATCCAACATATATTAATATGATACTAATTATTCATAGAAAGAAAACATATCCAACATATATTAATATGATACTAATTATTCACAGGAAGAAAACATATCCAACATATATTAATATGATACTAATTATTCATAGGAAGAAAACATATCCAACATATATTAATATTATACTAATTATTCACAGGAAGAAAACATATCCAACATATATTAATATGATACTAATTATTCACAGGAAGAAAACATATCCAACATATATTAATATGATACTAATTATTCACTGGAAGAAAACATATCCAACATATATTAATATGATACTAATTATTCACAGGAAGAAAACATATCCAACATATATTAATATTATACTAATTATTCACAGGAAGAAAACATATCCAACATATATTAATATGATACTAATTATTCACAGGAAGAAAACATATCCAACATATATTAATATGATACTAATTATTCTCAGGATGAAAACATATCCAACATATATTAATATGATACTAATTATTCACAGGAAGAAAACATATCCAACATATATTAATATGATACTAATTATTCACAGGAAGAAAACATATCCAACATATATTAATATGATACTAATTATTCAAAGGAAGAAAACATATCCAACATATATTAATATGATACTAATTATTCACAGGAAGAAAACATATCAAACATATATTAATAGTATACTAATTATTCACAGGAAGAAAACATATCCAACATATATTAATATGATACTAATTATTCACAGGAAGAAAACATATCCAACATATATTAATAATTTACTAATTATTCACAGGAAGAAAACATATCCAACATATATTAATATGATACTAATTATTCATAGGAAGAAAACATATCCAACATATATTAATATGCTACTAATTATTCACAGGAAGAAAACATATCCAACATATATTAATATGATACTAATTATTCACAGGAAGAAAACATATCCAACATATATTAATATGATACTAATTATTCACAGGAAGAAAACATATCCAACATATATTAATATGATACTAATTATTCACAAGAAGAAAACATATCCAACATATATTAATATGATACTAATTATTCACAGGAAGAAAACATATCCAACATATATTAATATGATACTAATTATTCACAGGAAGAAAACATATCCAACATATATTAATATGATACTAATTATTCACAAGAAGAAAACATATCCAACATATATTAATATGATACTAATTATTCACAGGAAGAAAACATATCCAACATATATTAATATGATACTAATTATTCACAAGAAGAAAACATATCCAACATATATTAATATGATACTAATTATTCACAGGAAGAAAACATATCCAACATATATTAATATGATACTAATTATTCACAAGAAGAAAACATATCCAACATATATTAATATGATACTAATTATTCACAGGAAGAAAACATATCCAACATATATTAATATGATACTAATTATTCACAGGAAGAAAACATATCCAACATATATTAATATGATACTAATTATTCACAGGAAGAAAACATATCCAACATATATTAATATGATACTAATTATTCACAGGAAGAAAACATATCCAACATATATTAATATGATACTAATTATTCACAGGAAGAAAACATATCCAACATATATTAATATGATACTAATTATTCACAAGAAGAAAACATATCCAACATATATTAATATGATACTAATTATTCACAAGAAGAAAACATATCCAACATATATTAATATGATACTAATTATTCACAGGAAGAAAACATATCCAACATATATTAATATGATACTAATTATTCACAGGAAGAAAACATATCCAACATATATTAATATGATACTAATTATTCACAGGAAGAAAACATATCCAACATATATTAATATGATACTAATTATTCACAGGAAGAAAACATATCCAACATATATTAATATGATATAAATTATTCACAGGAAGAAAACATATCCAACACATATTAATATGATACTAATTATTCACAGGAAGAAAACATATCCAACATATATTAATATGATACTAATTATTCACATGAAGAAAACATATCCAACATATATTAATATGCTACTAATTATTCACAGGAAGAAAACATATCCAACATATATTAATATTATACTAATTATTCACAGGAAGAAAACATATCCAACATATATTAATATGATACTAATTATTCACTGGAAGAAAACATATCCAACATATATTAATATGATACTAATTATTCACATGAAGAAAACATATCCAACATATATTAATATGCTACTAATTATTCACAGGAAGAAAACATATCCAACATATATTAATATGATACTAATTATTCACAAGAAGAAAACATATCCAACATATATTAATATGATACTAATTATTCACAAGAAGAAAACATATCCAACATATATTAATATGATACTAATTATTCACAGGAAGAAAACATATCCAACATATATTAATATGATACTAATTATTCACAGAAAGAAAACATATCCAACATATATTAATATGATACTAATTATTCACAGGAAGAAAACATATCCAACATATATTAATATGATACTAATTATTCACAAGAAGAAAACATATCCAACATATATTAATATGATACTAATTATTCACAAGAAGAAAACATATCCAACATATATTAATATGATACTAATTATTCACATGAAGAAAACATATCCAACATATATTAATATGATACTAATTATTCACAGGAAGAAAACATATCCAACATATATTAATATGATACTAATTATTCACAAGAAGAAAACATATCCAACATATATTAATATGATACTAATTATTCACAGGAAGAAAACATATCCAACATATATTAATATGATACTAATTATTCACAAGAAGAAAACATATCCAACATATATTAATATGATACTAATTATTCACAGGAAGAAAACATATCCAACATATATTAATATGATACTAATTATTCACAGGAAGAAAACATATCCAACATATATTAATATGATACTAATTATTCACAGGAAGAAAACATATCCAACATATATTAATATGATACTAATTATTCACAGGAAGAAAACATATCCAACATATATTAATATGATACTAATTATTCACAGGAAGAAAACATATCCAACATATATTAATATGATACTAATTATTCACAAGAAGAAAACATATCCAACATATATTAATATGATACTAATTATTCACAAGAAGAAAACATATCCAACATATATTAATATGATACTAATTATTCACAGGAAGAAAACATATCCAACATATATTTATATGATACTAATTATTCACAGGAAGAAAACATATCCAACATATATTAATATGATACTAATTATTCACAGGAAGAAAACATATCCAACATATATTAATATGACTGCTAAACAATTTTTAGTAAATGTTCGACCTTGGAGTTATTTTGTTTCTTTATTTACATCGAATCAAATTATCGTCGGTACTTTGCTAATATGAAATCGATGATTGTGTACGATGATATACCGGAATTATTAAAGACAAATCTTATAGGTACGCTGAACGGGGAGTATATAAACGGGTCGAAAGGTCGGACTCCATTGCTTTCTCTGTGGTCTTTTATTCTGACAAATAATCAAAACTAATTACAGTAAGAACCTTATTATTTCAGAAAGGTCGTCCGAGTTCCAAAATGGTCAAATCTCAAAGCAATTATTTTCATCGGGAATAATGGAACTTGAATTAATGCGTTCCCAGGCTCATCATAATCCCACCCAAACACCACACCATGTAATCAGGAGAACAAAGCAAGAACACACCACAAAAGAAAAAAGAATAGAACACCAAGAGAGCTAGAAATATATCCATAAAATAGTTCTACGGTAATATAATGGACATTTCTTATAAAGAAAAAACAGTGTGTACAATTGGAATGATTGATAATGGACGTTCTCATTTTATTCGAACACGTGTTGTGTACATAAAAATTCAACCAAACCGCGGTAAACTTTGTTCGTGTGTATTATGTCTTTTTGTTGTATACAAATACGGTACCGCGTTGGACATTCGAGATCGAAACACGCAGTGGTTTAACAGTTATATTTAGTTTATTTATAATGAAAAATTTTTATAAAGAAATACAGGTGTAAAATTATAATAATTGATAATCGACGTCATCATTTTTATTCTAACACGAGTTATGTAAGCAAAAAGTCAACTAGACTGTGGAAAATATTTTACGTGTGTATTATACGTCTTTTTTGTTGTATAAAATTACGGTACCGTGTTGGAAATTCGAGATAGAAGTAGACAGTGGTTTCGCAGTTATATTTAGTTTATTTACAATTTGTCTAGGACAAACATACAAACACTCTTAGAAAGACATGTAGTAAATGAAGTGTATATAAAAGAAGTAAGTGAGAATTGAAACCTACAAATGAAGTACAATCGTTCCATCATACAAAGAAAAAAACATGTTGTTACATGCAAAACCGGACGCGCATGCGAATTCTGGAAATATGTAAATTTCCTTTCAGGAATCTCAATGGTGACGACAAATTTGTTAGAGAAAAATAAAAGGCAACGTCGTCTGGTTTTCTACCGAAGCAAAATAATAATTTAATATTTAATTCATTCTTAACCGAGTGATCTTCTTATAAATGGCACGCCGCCAGAGATCGCAGGATATCGAGAAATTGTTTAATGTACACAACGAAGTTGAGAGACTGATCCTTGACACAGACGAGACCGTCGACCTCTAGTGTCAGTATTTCGAGAGAATCTTAGCATATGAACTTCCCCGGAAACTAAACCTCACTGCCAACCCTGTCGTTCAAAGCTGCTGAAGTCTCTTTAGCGTTGCGAATAAAGCAGCCAACAAGATAACTGGTGCTGATAATATCGCGACCGAAGTTTAACGCTTCTGGGACCCTTCTCCGTGGCTTGACCAGCTGTTCTATCAAAATAAACGCAGAATATAAGGTCATTGGAACTGCAGTGTCACACTGATAATCTATAAGCTCATCCAACTGGATGCACCAACTACAGACCAATTCGACTTCTTTCGCGCACAATTAACATTTTTTGAGCGAATCGTTGACCTGGAGATTGTCACAGTGACGCAAAATCAATGCAGTTTCGTTATGAAGTGCGGCGAAACATACACCATCCATGCCGCACTGTTCTTGACGGATGAGCAGGTCGAGAGGTCAAAACCGTTGTATATTGCATTGCTCAACCTGGAAAAAGTATTCGACTGCGAGCCATACGAGGTGATCTAGAATTCGCTGCGACACGATAGTGTCCCCGATGAGCTGAGTCAGACTACTCTACGATTACTCGAAGAGTCTGGTACGAACTGCTACTCGTATATCTAAGGGCGTCCTCATCACGATTAGTGTACAACAAAGTTCGGCCCCTCTCCATTGCCTTTCGTTATTGGTATGGACGCCATCATCAAGAACCGGCACTGGCTCGTGCCTCAACCTAAACAACGGAATATTTAACCATCGATATAAACGGCCATGACACCATCCAAGTTGATAAACAGGATTTTCTACGAACGTACGCCTCTAAATATCTACGTTTAAAACTCAACATTTTTTTACAATAAATACATCCCAAGCCCGTTTGTTTTGTATAAATGCAACGAAAAATTAACTACGTTTTCCCCGGAAAAGAACGAAAGTATTGATTTACTCCTCTCCAGGAGTTAGGCACAAGGCCAGTTTTTATCTTACTCCCACAAGTAAGATGTGACACAAGGTCGGGTCGGGAAAGTGGGGTTTAAAAATTGCCTGGGCAGCCCCGTCGGCATTCCCCGGTAGGGGTGCCTCAGGCAGTAAGCAATAAACTTACTCCTCTCCAAAGAAGGGAGTCGAAGCCTGGGAGGGTGGACCTCTTAGAACTGCACAGGACAGACCCATATACCGGCGTAAATCAAGCCCCGAAGGCCAAGACAATACCAGTCTATGGGGCGAAGTATCTATCGGAACAGATACTACACTTTGATCTTAGCCAAAAGGCCAAGAAAAGCCGGAAAAGAACGAGAGTAGTACGCATAGAATAAGTGCTACCGCCATCCGTATCAAGGGAAGGGCACGTGCTGTTATCTTTTTGTATATTCTTCTGTTTTATGTCTCCCCTTTTTATACGTCTCCTGATGCGTGACTAGTATTTTTCACTGTATATCCCCTATCACTTCTCGCCTAGCTGGCGTGATAATAGCTCATCAGAAAATCATTTCTAATAATAATACAGCCTTTTTTTTAATTCGTCTTACAAATTTATGATTCCTCTACGTAATGTGTATTAATACCTGACACCCGTTGTATTATGTGAATTATTCCGACCTCTGTTCTCATCTTGGTTGTTATATTTACAACGTTTCGGCCGATGTAAGCTCCGACTTTATGATTCATATTTTCAAACTGTTCTTCTGTTTACTCTCTGTCAGGTCTTACCCCTATTGCCTGAGTAATTTTATAACATCACATCTCCAACAGATTTCGTCCATCTGGCGTGATAACAACTCATCAAAAAATCAACTATTCATGCTTCAATTAACAGGGATGAACGTTTGGATTTACCTAAACAGTCCGATATTAGAACAACTCTTGCCTTCTGCAATACGTCCATTCAATATGTTTCGTCAGTTATGGGACTTTCCGATACCTCTTCTGAACGTGAAATAAAAACTGACACTGTTTAATGAAAGAAATTTAAGACCTCTAACCTCTATTAGCGCCTGACTGATTCTGACGTAGAAAGATCACTCACCCCTCTCAATCATGCCCTCGACAACATTTGTTGACTTTGCAAAATAAACAAATCAATTAATATGAAAACAAAAAAGAAAGTACAATCAACATGTACAAATAAAAAGAAACGAAGTCACATTCGATAGTGGATCTTTATTCTAAATGAAAAGGTGTTCTTCATGGACAGAAACATCGAGATACACAAAACAAACTAGTTTATATTACATGTATACCAAGGTAAAGCTTTCGGTTAGTTACCCCGCTTTTTCGTACAAGCAGAAGATCTGTTCTGTGATAGGCTATCAATCTGAAAGATGAACGACTGTCATGGTGTCTCTACACCTTCTACTCTCGGCGTAAAAAATTGTCTAATTCTTAGAAGGTTAGGGTTAGGAGTAAAGTTATGGTTAGGAGTAGGGGTAGGGTTAGAGTTAGGGTTTGGGGTAAAGTTAGGGGTAAGGGTAGGGTTAGGGTTAAAGTTAGGGTTAGGGGTAGGGTTAGAGTTAGGGTTAGGGTAAGGGTTAGGGGTTAGGGTTAGGGGTAGAGTTAGAGTTAGAGTTAGAGTTAGGGGTAGGGGTAGGGGTAGGGTTAGAGTTAAGGTTAGGGTTAGGGTTAGGGTTAGGGTTTGAGTTAGGGTTAGTGTTAGGGTTCGGCTTGGAAAAATCGAAAAAGCAAATACTAAAAGAAAAAGTGAAAGTACGTGAGTTAAAATACTTTTTTTCTTCATTTATATGTCTTGCTATGTGTATTCTTTTGAATCAAAGAAGATAATGAAATACAGTAAGATCATTTTTCCGAATGTCCTCGAATATTAATCTTGCTATTTACTAACATATTTTCCTTGGTTTGCTTTCGAAAAACTGATAGATAAGTAGCATGAAGAGAATGATTTTGATGTCAATGGTTCTGTTTCTTTTTTTTAATTTGATAGCACACGTTCAATGAAAAAATGTTTCTAAATGATTTTAAAATTATTAGCAGGAGAAAATGGACGGAAATAATGGTGTGAACAAAAAATTTCTAAAAATATATTCGGAACTTTAAGTAAATTAATATTATATATATATATATATATATATATATATATATATATATATATATATATATCGTACATGTATTGTATTAGTTTCTGTAAATGTAAATCTGTAGAAACTCAAGTGTTTATAAAAAGTGCTCAATAACAAGTAGAGCTGTTTATAAGTATACATTTTTATTTATACAAACATTATTGGTTACATATGTGCATACATGTTTCTGTTGCACTTTTCCCAGAAAGTCAACCTCATCAGACCAAGAATTTTCTCGAAAATTGGAGTTTTCTTTTTCCCTTGGGTTGTTGATAAAGAAAGAATGGCGGGTTATGCAGTTTCTCTAATTCAGCAAGGTTTGTCTGATTCCAACTTGCATGATGATTCAATGATTCCTTAGATCCGTCGGCGTTCGCCTTGGCTCTCTAAATAAAACAGGTAGTTCATTCAAAAGCAGGAAGCGAATTATTATTATTATTATTATTATTATTATTATTATTATTATTATTATTATTATTATTATTATTATTATTATTATTATTATTATTATTATTATTATTATTATTATTATTATTATTATTATTATTATTATTATTATTATCATTATTATCATTATTATTATTATTATTATTATTATTATTTATATTCATTTTTTTCTTAATTTTATTTAATTGTACTTTTTTAATTTATATTTATTGTTATTATTATCATTATTATTATTTATATTTATTATTATTATGATTATTATTATTATTATTATTATTTATATTTATTATTATTATTATTATAATAATTATTATTATTATGTATACTTATTATTATTATGATTATTATTATTATTATCTATATGTATTTATTATTATTATTATTAATTATTATTATGACAATTATTATTTATATTTATGATTATTATTATTATTCATATTTATTTTTATTTTTTATTTTTTAATGTTATTTTACTGTATTTTGTATTTTATTTCTCGTTAATTCTGGATGTTAAATATTTTTTAATTTAATTTGTGTAATGTACTTTTATTGCAATTAACTTTCTTTGAACTTTCTGATGAAGTATTGTTACTTGATAGGAGGTTTTGACTCCAATATTCACTGGACTTTCTGGTGTTATAGATAATGCTGTACATTGAAGTTTCTTATTATAAAACGCTGATGAAGAGCCTATTGTGTGTCATCAAAAGTATGACACAAAATACATTTTCCAAAGTGTCTTGAAAACGAACGTAGCTAAATAGTCTTTCTGTTTGAATTCTTAGAACTGATATAAATACTGTTCTAATTTTGTTCATCTCAACTTTTTTATATGTATGAAATTGTTTCCAAATCTTCACTTTTCTGAAGACGTTCATTAATGCGAACGAAACCGGTCAAATCTCTTGTTTTTGTTTTTCTCATGCTTTTTAACCTGTTTTCCGTTTGTCCTTTTCACACACACACGCTAACACACACATACACACACACATATATATATATATATATATATATATATATATATTTCTCGCAAACACTTTGTCAAAATGAATTTAAGAGGGACATAATAGCATATTGTATCTAAAAGGGAATGAAAATTACGAACGAAATACGTCCACGTTAAAAGACACTGCACACAATACAGATAAGCATGAACTGCCAGGGTAAACAGTATATAGATGGACTATGTTAAATAAATGAGACTTACTTTGTATTGTGTAGTAACTATTTGCGATAGGTCCTCTGCGACGAATAGAAAACAGCCATGTTGAAATCAGTAGTAGCCTGGGAGTCTCGTCTCCATTGACCAGAAACGAGTTATGACGACACGACGTTAACGATATGGAAACCATCGGTTAGAATGCGCTTTGTACTTTAATATGAATAAGTCGTTCTCCTGTTGCTCGTATAATTAAGTGGAGATAACTTGAATATGATTCAAGAGAAGTAACTGTGCATACATTAAGTAAGTACTTGTTTGTTAAGGATACAATATCACTCTTGGAATTTTCCGATACCTTCTCGTAATCAGCACTAAAACCTGACGCTGTTTAATGAAAAATTCGAGCTCCGCCCCCGACCTCTATTAGCGCCTGGTTGATTCTAGCATAGGAACATCAACCTCCCTTCCCCTCTATTTCCCCTCTTTGCCCTCGATCACATTTGTTGACTTTGCAAGGAAAACAAATCAATGGACAGCAAAAAAAACAACAAAAAGAGAATTAAATAAATATAAAAGCAAGAAGAAGAAAAAAAATTAACATCGGATCTTTCTTCTAAATGCAAAGGCAAATTAGCTTCCTGACCTTCGGAGCATTTTATTAATCGGAAGAACGCCTCGGAGTTTTCCTATGAAATATTGCGTTGTCTGCCGCTGTCTCAAAACTAGAGACGATGCCAAATTAGATTATAAATAACAAAGCCAACATTTTGGCCGCGGACGACGACCACCATAGGACACACGCACAAAAAAAAAATAAAAAAATAAAAATCCTAGATATCATTGGTTTGAGATGATTTGGGAATTTAAAACAGAGGAACACATGCGTACCAAAACTTAAGGAAATATGCCGGGATACGTTGTTAAATAAAGCAACACTTTCCTGCTATTTTCTAAAAATCGAAACCTCTTTATTTAATGTATTTTTTATGAGGAAAATGAAACGTTACACAACGTCTACAAACACTTATTTACTCATTAAAGTTAGTACTTTATTGTCTCACGTCATTCAGACCTAGTTAACTTCATTTGATCTAAGACTACGAGGCGCTAAAGGGCCTGTACTTGTGTAATAAGACAAGAAGACCTGACTTACTCCCCTTTATCATGTCAGTAACCGTTTTTACGTCACGTAAATCATTACTATTCGTCAACAGAACTAAGCTTACTTGGCAACATAAAAGCGTTACAATTTCCCTTACTTTATTGGTGAGCGTGACGGCCGACGAGTAAAATTACAGACTATTGTGAAAGCCGTTGGGTTTTCAATCCCAGCTTACAAAGATTGCCGTGTCTAGCTACACTGAAGAACAACGATATTGCGAAACAACTCTCTGTGGATCACCTTCCCTCACGTTATATATATTTTATTTTGTCAGATTCTCTGCATAGTCTGGGAATTCTTCTGGTATTCATTATTTTTGACAAAGGGAAGTTTCTTTTCCCGAAATATTAAATAATGATTTTTTAATCATCCGGATATCACACAAAAGCTAATAACACTCTTGGTGTTATGTAAGATTTTAGGAAAAATAAATAGTAAGTCATATTTCGTATTCGATTTATTGTTTTTGTTCCTTAATACTTGCATCTTACCCGGAATTTGCATTGCCCACAGCCTTTAAAAACATACTACTAATATATCTATATCTATACCTATATATATATATATATATATATATATATATATATATATATATATATATATATATATATATATATATATATATATATATATATGTGTGTGTATATATATATATATATATGTGTGTATATATATATGTGTGTGTGTATATATATATATATATATGTGTGTATATATATATATATATATATATATATATATATATATATATATATGTATATATATATATATATATATATATATATATATATATATATATATTTCTTTTCATTCATTTGCTGGGGACGGGGCATTCTTCCAAATGCCATACGATCACCCGCTATTTACAGACTCCGACCGAGAGCTCTTTTCAGGATTCCGGCTGTTCACTTGAGTACAGTTGTTTGGATTTCTCTTGCACTTGGTTCACCAGGTATACTTGCTAAATACTTTTTCAAGTTCTTCTTCATGAGTCCAGTGGCTCCTATGATAACTGAAATGATGCAGATCTCTTTAAGGTCCCAGTTTCTTTTCATATCATACATTAGAAGTTGATATTTTGTTATTTTCTCCCTTTCAGCTCTGTTTAGGCCCCAATCATTAGGGACACTGACCTCAACCAAAGTTGCCACTCTCTCTCTCTCTTCCTTGTTCCGTATGACAATGTCAGGTTTGACCGCTGCGTTTTCCAGATAGGTAGCTGTGGGGATTTCATGCTCATAATGGATGGTGTATGTCTCATTCCACACAGTTCTCTCGGTAGATGTTCCCAGGGCCTGCTGCTACACCTGATGTTAAGTTTCATTACAGATAGTCCAGTGGTGGTACCTGCACACTCCATTATGTCGTGCTGTATATATATATATATATATATATATATATATATATATATGTATGTATATATATATATATGTATGTATGTATGTATATATATATATATGTATGTATGTATGTATATATATATATATATATATATATATATATATATATATATATATATATTATTTTTATTCTGATATGTCGAGCAGTCCTCCGCTCTTTGTCAAAGAATGTTACGAAATGAAGAAAATATGTATAAGACATTAAGTAAGAGAATTTTCCAACATTAGTTTCTTGTGACTATATTAAGAGGCGAAACGGGAGACGAGGGACAGTAGAAACAAAGGAAGTAAATTGTGTTATGAGCAGTGATACTAGTGAAAAAGTACACAGTAGTGATCCTCATTCAATCCCGGACAACCTCGAGTCTCCCTGCTAGTTTGTTATACTAGACATTAATTACTTCTTTTACAATTGTTTTTTTTCGAAACTCATCCGTTTCTAATTATTTAACAATTGTTTTGTCTATATATATATATATATATATATATATATATATATATATATATATATAAAGTAGAGAACTAAAAGGAAAGGTAAAACCTATTGTGAAAATTATACAGCTCAATATACAGGATAGAGCAGATAGAAGGATGAAAAGGCATTAGAAAAACGACGGAGGCAGATGTTTTTTCAATTCAGTAGCTCAATGCAAGGTATATTCCGCAAAAAAGCAATTACTAATTACTGGGCATTACTAAGTAATTCCTTGCTAATATATTTCTTAGTAATTATTATTTAGTAGTACTTTGGTCTTCACATGTCCGCCCCCAGTCGCATGTTTACAAGGCCTTGTATAAGTATCGCCATTTTTTTTACCCAATTGTCGTTAGTATTTCTACATAAGAGATATTGAGGGCTTCATTTCGCGAGTAGTTAATGTTTCTTCATTTTTAACCGAGCAATGACTTGCCGTCAGTGATTGTTTTTATAATCCAGAAATATCATAATGCAAGCACAATTATGCCCATACGTGAGGAACAAGTTAAGCGTTAACCTCCGTGACATTTAATTTCTCCAGAAAAGACATAATAACATTAAAATGACAAAAAAAAGCAAAACACGTTTTCATGAGGAGAATTGTAATCGTTTCTTAATTCGACTGCTGTCCGGAGATTACAATTTTCGTTTCCCTCCACAAACAAAATGGCGTCTTAATGATAGTCAGTTTTTAATTTGGTCGCTTGTTTGGCTAACGGCAGACGCAAACCAAGTGAATACGTTTTCCAGCGTCACTATTGACTTAATCTCCTCGAATCACTCGTCCGGATACGTGCAGTTTACAAAACGTCTCTCGCTATTATATATCGAATGTAATAAAAACAACTGATATAACTCGCCAAGCTTTATTTAGAATAACAGATACAAACGTAGATTACTATTTATAGTTGTGTGTACGTTGAAGAGCTATATAACAAGGGGAGATAATCACTGAGAAAAGAGTTAACATTGTGTATTTATACTAATAGTTATCTATTTAGAAGAGCCAAAATCCATTTTAAGATAAGGGTTAATGAGATTATCAGAATGGTTACTTTTTTATGCTAATGAGTCATCACTTACCAAGGTCCAAAAGCCACCCGAGGATAGGAATTAATGAGATTGTCAGTTAGATGATGAATGATTCGAATCAGAATCCGAAAAAACGGTAATACCAGATGTGGCATTAAAAAAAAATTTTTTTTTATGGAAATTGCTCCAGACAAGACATGAAGCCACTTTGTGTAAGAAGCTATAAAAATACTATTTCAAGGTCAAAATCTAGATAACGATAATTGTTAGATGGGTATAATCCGACCCAGCAAACAGCAATTCTTCCCTCTTTGTCAGAATGTGAGGACTAAAAGAAACAATAAGCGAAGCGAGAGTTACGAGACTGCCGAAAGTAAACAGAAGGTTCTCTTTCTACTATCATGGTCAAGCTATGCCGGCTTCCTCTGAAGTAGCAAGTTTACAGTGGAATATCAAATTCACAAGCGGTCTTCAGCCGCATGCATATCCCGATCACGGGAAGGTGACATACAGCGCCGAGCATTCCAAAATGGTCGCCCATCTGATATTGGCCAGGTCCAACGTCGCTTAACTTCAGTGATCTAACGGGAGCCGGTGTGCCAAAGCAATTATATCGTACATATTATCACCGATACTCTTCCTCGATGAACTATCCAAGGACTATATTGATAAGGATGTGTCCTTGGACTGGCTAAAAACAGGAGCCCTCCACTACGACCAGGAGAGGCTTATAATGGCCGCCCAAGATCAGGACCTGATGACAAATGCGTTTAAAAAGATGGCTGGTATCAGCCAGGACAACAAGTGCAGGTTTCGCCACACTGAAGTGGAGAGTGTGAGCCACCTGATATCGAGTTGCAAAATCATGTTGGCAGATGGCTCCTATACAGCACGACATAATTGAGTGTGCAGGTACCTCCACTGGGCCATCTGTAAGAAACTGAATATCAGATGTAGCAGCAGGACCTGGGAACATCTACCTGAGAGAAGTGTAGGAAATGAGACATACACCATCCATTATGACCATGAAATCCCCACAGCTACCTATCTGGAAAACGCAGCTGTCAAACCTGACATTGTCATATGGAACAAGAGAGAGAGAAAGAGAGAGAGAGAGAGAGAGAGAGAGAGAGAGAGGGTCAACTTTGGTTGAGGTCAGTGCCCTAATGATGGGGCCTAAACAGAGCTGAAAGGGAGAAAATAACAAAATATCAAGGTCTAATGTATGATATGAAAAGAAACTGGAACCTCAAAGAGATCTCTATCATTCCAGTTATCATAGGAGCCACTAGACTCATGAAGAAGAACTTGAAAAAGTATTTAGCAAGTATACCTGGTGAACCAAGTGCAAGAGAAATCCAAACAACTGCACTCAAGGGAAAGCCAGAATCCTGAAAAGAGCTCTCGGTTGGAGTCTGTAAATAGCGGGTGATCGTATGGCATTTGGAAGAATGCTCCGTCCCCAGCAAATGAATGAAAAGAAAATTAGAGAATTAGAAACGATAAATAGAATAAGCAGAATTTGACTTAAAGACAACTATGTTGCAGTCAGAAGGGAAGCATTCCCGTGGAATTGTGGTACACAGATAATAATTTCTTTAAAAGAAAATCTGTGCGTGGAAGTATCGTTTGGTTTTAGCTACACAAATCTAAAAAAGAATATTCTTTGCAGTGGTGGTAGACGGACGAGATCTTCCTCTGTATATTTTAAAGGGGACCAGAAATTACAGCTTAGTCGAGCACCTTTAATGGACATAGCGACTGAGTAGAGAAAGACTAACAACGCCTAGTAGGTGGTTGTAGGAAGAGAAAAGATAATACCCTACTAGATTTCCAACTCGATTTTCTACTCTGCTAAGGCAAGAAAGGATGCTATGATAAGCATTTTCCTATACAAGCGCGTGAAGAGGTTCTTTGATCCGCAGGGATTGGCGTCGCCTTCTCTGTCAAAGGAAACAGCTGTTCGTCTCTTTGATACTTAAGTCAGTAGATGCTCAGTAGATAGTGACATCTCTCTATAGTCTTGGAAGTAGAAGTTATTACAGGTGGGGGGTTGACGGGAGAAACATATTTTACAAAAAAAAAATTTATTCACCTAAAACGTGGAATATTGCCACTGCGATGTAACAGGCTACTGCGAATTAAAGGGTCATCTACAGTTGTGCAGCGAGATGCTAGTTCACATATTAAAATTTTGGATGTCGGTATTGTCAGTGAAACAAGGAAGAGGGGGGAATTACAAAGGCTAGCAGGTCGTTAAAAGAATCTATTAAGGTGGAAAGCCTTTCGGAATCTGGGGATTTCTACAGTGAAGAGGTGTGATTTTGCTGATTTTATTCGTTTTCCTTTTTACTACTTGTGATGAGAGTAACTGCCTCCATTTCTACCGGGTTGCTGTAATAATGGATACAGATCAAAGACAAATAAACGCCAATAAACCCTGTTGCTCAATCCCCCATTTTCCCTGTTGCTTGATTCTTTTAAACTAGAGACAATACAAACATGGATTAATATTTATTGGTATCTGTACGGCAAAGTGTTGTATATATATATATATATATATATATATATATATATATATATATATATATAGCATAATATAAAATCAAATGATAAAATAAGGTGCGAATCAAATTTTATTAGAGTTCAAAGTTCAGGCAAAGTATCTCCACGTCCTTAACTCATGAGTTTTCAAAGATAATTCTTCTCATCAGAGAACCATTAACAAATGAGTATGTTTTTGGCTTGATATATTTGAAGTGTTATGTACTCTTATGTATTTTTTTATATATGTTTATATATTTTCAAAGTGTAATTTTATCACCTGCAGTAACGTCACTGCGGTAATGGTCCTCTGAGGAGAAGAATTATCTTTGAAAACTAATTAGTTAAGGAGGTTGAGATACTTTGCCTGAATTTTGAACTCTAATAAAATTTGATTCGCACCTTATTTTATTATTTCATTTTATAATATGCTATTAATGCTCTATCCAGTATATTGAGCTTCAGTCTTTATCCGGATGTTTTACTAATTAAAAGATATTAGTTGCCACTTATATCTTTTGTTGTATTAACTTCATATATATATACATATATATATATATATATATATATATATATATATATATATCGAACATGTATTGTGTTAGTTTCTGTAAATGTAAATCCGTAGAAACTCAAGTGTTTATAAAAAGTGCTCAATACCAAGTAGAGCTGTTTATAAGTATACATTTTTATTTATACAAACATTATTGGTTACATATGTGCATACATGTTTCGGTTGCATTTTTCCAAGAAAGTCAACCTCATCAGACCAAGAATTTTTCAGGAATGGATGGATTTAATGAATTTTCTATCCTAAATAACTCTTTTTGGGATCTAGCATTTTCTATTTCTTATGAATTAGTATCGGATTACCTATTTCACTAGTTGACCTTTTTTTGCCAGTGGTTGTCCCTTTTTTTATTACCCTTCATGGCGTCTCCATTGCCTTTTCTGTCCTCATTTTTATTTACCCCACCTAATAAACCGGTATTGTCCGGGCTTTGGGTCTGGATTTACGCCGGTCTATTGGGGGTTGCTTGTACTGTGCAGTTCTAGGAGGTGCACCCTCCCAGGCTTTGCCTCCCCTCTTTGGGGAGGAGTAAGTTTATTGCTTACTGTCTGATGCGCCCCTACCGGGGAATGCCGACGGGGCTGCCCAGGCCATTTTTAAATGGCCAGAGTGTTCACCTCTCGAGCACTGGTATATCTAACCCCACTTTTCCGACCTTGTGTCACATTTTACGTTGTGGGAGGTAGATAAATAACAAGGATTACTGAAATTGTCTGATAGATAGTACTATGATAGGATTAAAAACGATGACGCGAATGGACAACACTTGATTATGTGTTTACATAGGACTTGAATACTACAATATTGTAGTCAGTAAAGACACAGTCCATTAATATTATGCTCCACAGACGGGAAGATCATTGAAAAGTACGCTATTAATGGAACTTTTGTCTGGTGTAAAGTACACAGAAGACCAAAGGAAGCTTCGTTACAGTGGTTCTTACTAGACGAGTCCTTGCTGTGAACGTTGTATAGGAAGAACCCTAGATTGAAGCTCAGTCAAGCAATGTCATGAAAATAACGATAGAGTCGAAAAAGACTAACAAAGTTGCTTCTATATACACGTCTAGCTAGTCACCTAATCAGATTATTTTGTTGTTCTCTTTAATCGTTGGGCTTCACACAAACAAAAGTTCCGGTTGATTTTACTTCCTATTTCCTATTCTATTGTTCTGTTTTCTATAGGATGACTCATCCCTGTTTCTTTGTTGTTCTCTTGCCATGAATATATTTTCATAACTTACTACCTAGCTCTACTCACGTATCGACCACTGTTGAAGTAAATACTGAACACAATTATATCTCCTTATAACATTTTATGTGCATACATGAAATCATATATATATATATATATATATATATATATATATATATAATTTTAAAAAACATGTTTGTATAAAACAATTCAGTAATAAAATCCGTAACCCGTTTATGCCCTCTCTTCCACCAGCCAATAAAAATAAATTTAACAAAACTAAAACAATAAAATATGATATTAAAACATTTTGAAGTTAAAATCAATTTAGTATTACCTAGTAATAGGGGAAGAAATACGTTTTCATACTTTTTTCGTCTTGATCGATACACAATAATATGGCGCGATTGGCAATATAAACGATATCCTCCTCTATTCTGTTCACACCTCGGCCATTCAATTAAAACGTTTTTTTTTTATTATGTAATACTAAAGAGATTTGAATTCGGAATGGATCGTTAAATAATATTTAAAAAAAAAACAAACAACATAAAACTAATTTTATCGCATAGAAACAAATTTTTTATCGCATTTTGTTTACGCCGTCGATCTTTACCTTTACCCACCATATTTTGAATATTGCAACTGCAGGGCAGTTAATGGAGTGCACTGGCTTGTCGGTTTGCAACTGCACACTTTGAATGCTGGAATGATTGCATGGACACTTTGATAATCGTTTCATCTACAGAAGGTGTGATCTTGAATAGGCGTCACAAATTCAATAACCCATGGTAGAAATTTAGGGTGTGCATCCTATACCCCCGATTCCAATGACATTTTAACCATAAGTTATAAATCTATGGTAATAAATCTATATTAATTAATCGATGGTAATAAATCTATGGGAATAAATCTATGGTAATAAATATATAGTAATACATCTATGGTAATAAATATATGGTAATAAATCGATGGTAATAAATATATGGTAATAAATAGATGGTAATAAATCTATTATAATAAATATATGTTTATAAATCCATCGTAATAAATCTATGGTAATAAATCTATAGTAATATATCTATGATAATAAATCTATTGAAATAAATATATGGAAATAAATCTAAGATAATAACATATGGTAATAAATATATGGTAATTTATCTATGGTAATAAATCTATTCAAATAAATCACTGGTAATAAATCTATGGTAATATATCTTTTGGAATATATATATAGTAATAAATCTAAGGTAATAAATCTATGGTAATAAATATATGGTAACTTATCTATGGTATAAATCTATGATAATAAATATGTGGTAATTAATCTATGGTAATACATCTATGGGAATAAATATATGGTTATAAATCTATGGGAATAAATATATGGTAATAATCTATTGGAATAAATCTATGGTAAAAAATATATGGTAATAAATCTATCGTAATAAATCTATGGGAATACACTCATGGGAATAAATCTATGGTAATAAATCTATGGAAATAAATATATGGTAATAAATATATAATAATAGATACATAGTAATACATACATTGTAATAAGTATATGGTAATAAATATATGGTAAAAAATCTATGGTGATAAATATATGGTAATAAATATATGGTAATTTATCTATGGTAATAAATATATGGTAATAAAGCTATGGTAATAAACCTATGGAAATAAATATATGGTAATGAATCAATTGTAATACATCTATGGTAATGAATGTATGGTGATACATATATGGTAGTAAGTCTATGGTAATACATCTATGGTAATAAATCTATGGTATTAAGTTTATGGGAATAAATCTATGGTGATAAATATATTGTAATACATCTATGTTGATGAATCTATAGTAATAAATCTATGGTAATAAATCTATCGTAATACATCTATGGGAATAACCTCATGGGAATAAATCTATAGTAATAAATCTATGGAAATAAATATATGGTAATAAATATATAGTGATAAATACATGGTAATAAGTATATGGTAATAAATATATGGTAAAAATCTATGGTAATAAATATATGGTAATAAATCTATAGTAATTAATCTATGGTAATAAATATATATTAATAAATCTATGAGAATAAATCTATGGTAATAGATCTATGATAATAAATCTATGGTAATAAAGATATGGTAATAAACCTATGGGAATAAATATATGGTAATAAATCTATGGGAATAAATCTATGGCAATAAATCTATGTTAATAAATATTCCTAACACTAAATTTCTATGGAGTATTTGCAAGAGTTGTCTAATGGCAATATATGTGGGAGTAAAATCGCATTTATAACTTCAGATATTTCTGATTTGCATGAAAGTTCAGCAATAATTGGTAGACACCAAGGGCGCAATATTTCTTTTAATTTCAAGACAACTTAAGTTTAAGCCCCATTGTGCGAGTATAAGTGTTGTTAGTTGAGGATAACAGGAAATAGCGTTTATTCGCGGTCAGTTAGTGTACTTGGATTTCAATGCGTCCTTCTGTCTACCAGAA
Source organism: Sepiola atlantica (assembly GCA_963556195.1). NCBI lineage: Eukaryota > Metazoa > Mollusca > Cephalopoda > Sepiida > Sepiolidae > Sepiola > Sepiola atlantica. The sequence continues at coordinate 66,920,512 of OY744547.1, forward strand.
GTTTATGTGACGTCACATGGCTAAAAGAGTGGGAGTTAAAAAAGGAGTGATCAGTCGGTTGGAAGTCAATAAAGTAATGGGACAAGTATGACAAAAGAAAAGGCAACCGTAACCCTAACAACTAACCCTAACCATTACCTTAAACATAACAATTGCCTCTAACAACTAACCCTATCAACTAACCCTAACCTTTAACCTTAAACATAACCTATACCCTAACAACTGACCCTAACCTTTAGCCTCAAACATAAACTTAACACTAACAACTTACCCTAACAACTAACCCTAACCCTTAACCCTAAAGATAAACTTAATCCTAACAACTTACCATTACTCAATCTTTTAAAATCAAAATGACTTAATCGAATGATAACTAAAAAGAGGAAGAAGTGAGAAATAAATGTACAATGTACCAACGGTGACTCAACGGGTCATCTAGTCGAAAGTGCGTGTTGCTTTTAGTTCAAGTGAGAAAATCTAAATGTACCCGTAGTATATTCGAAAGTCATTTGGAACGCGAAACCTTGGCTCGGACACATAATATTGTGACGTCAACCGAATGTTTACATGTGTCAGAGATGTTGTGTCTCTTTCGCGCGATTTAGCAAGCAACCTTAATGAGTACAATTGTGCCCGTCTTTTATTCCACGCACTTCGGATAACTTTCAACTTTCTTGGCAGCATTACGAAAACGATGGAACTCCGGGGATTATTATTTGGAAAGGATGCGCTGTCGCGAACTTTAAAGAATTGTCAAAGAATCTTAACGGACTTGGTCGACGACAGAAAGTAGGAATAGAATCAAAGAGTTATGTGGGTACCACTTGCTCTTTCGAGATCAAGATGGAGAGTGACTGCGATTGGTTAATCTGTAAAACACTACGCATTGAAACGAAGTGTGATCGATGTATATATTTGTCAATATATGCATACACAAACACACACGTATATGCGTATGTACTTACGTTTTATTAATAGCTTCTCACTCATTTATCTATCTAGTTCCTCACACACACACACACACACACACACACACACACACACACACACACACACACATATATATATATATATATATATATATATATATATATATATATATATATATATATATATATGTGTGTGTATCGAGGCAGCATTTTTTCCTTAAGACACGTATTATTAAAAATAACCGACAACTCTTGTCTGGATATTTTTGTATTGATCCCTTGAATTTTCCGGATTAAAGTCTTAATCTCGGATGAGAATTGGCTGATGAAACTGCCGTAATTTACATTTTGGTCCAGAGTACTTTCTGACCCATCTGGGTCAATATTCAGTGGAATAATGTCAATCAGGTAAAGACCTGGAGTGAGATTTATAATTAATTATGGCGGGAAAATTTAAATATAAAACTATATTTATTAGGTATTATAAGCATTTAAGTATATTAGTACTAGTGTTAAAATTAATCTTGTTATATATATATATATATATATATATATATATATATATATATATATATATATAAATGAATAAATGTGAAAGTTTTTTTTCATTTAACACTACTATATAAGAATCAAAACGGGTTAGTTTTATTACATTTTTTTAACTTCATGGAAAGAAAAGGAAAAAAAAAACAATTATTTTATCATTTTAAGTGGGAAAAATTTTCAAATATTAATTAAATTTTTCGGGCCAGTTTTAGGGCGGGTTAGTCAAACTTAGGTTAAGTGTTAAAAACATATTAACCAAACAAGAAAGAATCTCATTTTTAAAAGGGGGGGGATAATTTAGCTGAGGATGTTAATCTACAATTTCCCAAAGTTTATTAAAATTAGGCAATTCTCTGAGTAAAAAACATGCTTTTAAAACTAACGCTCCCCCCTCTCCCAAGTAATTGCTGCCCGGAGGGCGCGTAGGTTTTGCTAGTATATACATATATATTTGAAAAATATTATTTATAAATAATAATTCAAAGCACTCGCTAGATTGAGCAAATTAAGAAAGTTAAACAATTAGCTGTGCTTTAAAGCGTAATGCGTTACTCTGGGCCACGGTTTGTTTGGTTGTTTTGTTTTACGACATATCAACCCTTTTCGGGTTATTTAATGCCGAATCTGGTCATTTTGGTGAACGTTTTTATGCTTCAAGTTCTTTATATGTTTAAGTATTTATTCATGGTGTTTGGTTGAGTGAAGGGGGGGGGGAGAAAGAATGGAGAGGGAAGAAGAGGGGAGGGACGGATATTGTTGTTTTTTGTTTGATATTTTGCAGAACATGATTGTGTTTTGCAAAGAAAACTAAAAAAAACAATAAAAAAATCAATGTTTGGTGCATTTTGAGTCAGTTAACTCTAGACAGCATGATTTGGTAGCACCGGTAGGTTCTATTTGACCCATACATGGGACCCTTACAGGAACTACCACTCCGAGCCAGAGTTGACCTGGGAGCAGTGGCAACGAAGGGGCAAGTCCATATTCCTCACAGCTCCCAAATGGAGGCCTCACCACTGGATGTCTTTTATGGTCATACCCAGGACCTCTGAGCCACGCCTACTGAGTTCTGTTCATAGCTTGCTAGATGGCCGCCGAATTTGCTATTTAGACGTTAATTTATTCTACCATTTAAACAATGTCAAACAATTTTTTTTTAATTAGCACCACAGCTAAAGTACTAGAAGCTTTTCTGACCATTCTTTAAAATTATTTAACTATTTTTCTGTCTCATGTTTGAAAGTCAATTTTTAAAGCCGTCCAACACATGTCATAACTGGCTGCGTGGATGAGCCACTTTGACTAGCGACGCTACAAATAGTCGTTGAACTGGTTTCTCTCACACAGGATGAATGCCGTCACAGATCTAGAATCATGCTTACAGTATATGCTCGAGCGTTTTAACTAACTGACTATTTCAAAGGCTCTCCCCTATTTCTTTCTCTCTCTCTCTCTCTCTCTCTCTCTATATATATATATATATATATATATATATATATATATATATATATATATATATATATATATATAAAGAGGTGTACTGAAAGCGAACTTTTAGGAAAGGTAAAACCCTATTGTGAAGAGTATACAGCTCAATATCCAGGATAGAGCAGGTAGAAATGAAGGAGAATGGAAAGAAATTAGAGAAAGCAAAAGCCAAATCAAAATTCAATTCAAAAGTTCAAAGCAAGGTATATTCCGCAAAAAGGCAATTTATTCAAGTTCAATTTTCCTTAAGCCAGGCTTTTCAAAGATCAAAATCTTATCATCAGATATATACATATATATATATATATATATATATATATATAGCTAGCTAGCTAGCTATATCTTTCTCTCTCTAAATAAACACATGTCATAACTGGCTGCGTGGATGAGCCACCTTGACTGACGACGTTGCAAATTCGCGTTGAACTGGTTTCTCTCACACAGGATAAATGCCGTCACAGATCTAGAATCATGCTCACAGTATATGCTCGAGTGATTTAACTAACTGACTATTTCAAAGGCTCTATCTCTCTCTCTCTCTCTCTCTCTCTACTTATCACTCTAACCCCCCCTCTCTCTCTCTATCTATCTATATTTTTCTCTCTCCAAATAAACACGTGATGTTTTTCATTCAATCACAACTTCCCATTCGTCCGACCCCGCCATTACTATCTACGTTTCGGAACTAAAATCTAACACGGTCATACAGGTTTAAAAAATAGTAAGATTTCCATATGTGAATTCCGAACACGTAAATTATTATTCAAAATGTTACTTTTATTTTTTGTAGGTTTATCGTCCTCCTTCGTCGCCCGATGAAATGTTATTCACTGTTTCAACTTCAAGTCAAAACTTGCCTGGCGTCGCTCGCATACAAGTGGCCAGCCCCCTTATCTTTCCTGGCCATACGAAACAACGTCACTAGCACAAGTCGAGTTATCTCCCACTTTGAACTTCGGCAATGGCAATAGACAAAGTAAAACAAATAAATAAATAAATACATACACAAAAAAACAATTAGGAAAGACGAGGAAAAGAAATGACAGGATCGAACAGAAACAGCATTTTTGTTCACATATGACGAGTTGTTTATGGCAGACATTAAAATTCAAAACGAGGCTGCCGATCTCCTGATAGTAACAGAGACCGCCGCCGTGTGTCTCTGCACACGGCACGGCGCGTTTCGTTCAATTAATCTCGTCTCGTGCCGCAATGTTTTATATGTATGTTGGAGAGAGAGAGAGAGAGAGAGAGAGAGAGAGAGAGAGAGAGAGAGAGGGAGAGGTTGTCGTTCACAACGGCTGTCATCAGCGCCCAGAATCAATAATGGCGAAACTGTAAATAAACCATAAAAAGTCAAATACCTAAACACACAAACAACGATATATATATACATATATATATATATATATATATATATATATATATATATATATATATATATGTATATATATATGTATATATATATATATATATATATATATATATATATATGTATATATATATATATATATATATATGTATATATATATATATATATATAAATAATAGATAAGTAGTGATCTATAGTGATAGGTAGTTAGATCAAGAAAAAGTATAGGTTTAAGGCTACCAAAATTCAAACTAATATTGTCCGCAAGGACACGTGGCGCAGTGGATATAGTACTATGTGACATATTATAGAAGGTTGAAGGTTCAATCATCAGTGCAGGCGATACGGTGAATTCTTCCCGGTTATGGCAGATGGAACGAGAGTAGACTTAATAAAGTGTTCCGTTCAGGTCTCTGAGTTCGATAGAAAGATTCCCGAGTTTGACAAGGTACACCTGAAGAAGGCCGAAACGTTGTGATGAAAACACCGAAGATGAGAACAGTAGTCCGAATATACCAAATTCTACAAATTATCAACCCTCATCTACAAAATTCCGAAACATAATATTTTTCTTGTCAGGAGGATAACGACTCGTGAATACAATAAGAAGAGGTTTCAAATATTAAAATATTCTTCAGAAAAGAGTGAAGGAGTTTATAGAAATTATTATTATTTCTTTTAAAAGTGTCTTTTTTCCGTTATATTTTTTTTTAATGGAGTATACACATTTCACTTTCAAAAATATTCCGGTCCTCAAAAAAAAATTCATTAATTCAACATGTACAAGTCGTCCCACCTCCCATGTTTCGGACCAAAAATAGCAAAAATAGGCAACTGTATGGCAAAAAAAAAAACACCCGGTAGGTAGGAATCCACAAACGTAGTATTACTTTCTGTGATATCTTTTGACAATATGCTTCAGGATATCTTTGAAACCGTATAAAAAAGATATTGTTATTAATTTGCTTTATATATATATATATATATATATATATATATATATATATATATATATATGAAGAGTTCGAGTGCAAAACGCGATAAACGCCATTTTCAAAATCATGAAACTGTCCCTACAAAAAGTGTTGCATTTTAACACTCGACAACATCCCTACACTATGTGTTACATAATATGATACACATATAATTTTTTTTCGATTTCAATTAAAATCAGCTTTAATTCAGAGTCTACATTTAATATATTCATGTTTTTATTCTTTAAGGTCTCAATTTAAACGAATTGGATTTACTGCGTTTTGCGTTCGAACTATTCATATATATATATATATATATATATATATATATATATATATATATATATATATATATATATATATATAGTTGCATTCCAATGACTAATGACAGTCCAAAACCATATTTTTTATTTATTCTTTCAATTTCTTTATTTTCATAATTCGGCGTATACCCGTATTTCTAATTTGTCTCACAAACAAACATTTTTTTTTTCATTTTTTTTTTTAAATTTCATATGTTTTATAAATCTTACGCGCGTTTCACAGCAAAACCAAAAAGAATTAGTTTCACAATGCTGATCATCAGAGCAGTTCTTTTAATAGTAATAAGAAAACATATTCCAAGGATTAAAGGACGGCAGATTGGAAAAGTTTTAGAAAGAGTCTCGATAAAAATAACGGAAAGCCATAATACATGAAAAACACTCATATGAAAAATAGTGACAATAATCTAGAACAGCCTTCCTAAAAAAAACCTTGCTCACAAAATTTTAAACGACATTTCATCTTCTCCCCCATATATATATATATATATATATATATATATATATATATATATATATATATATATATGATTACTTTTATTTACACAGATATGTAAAAAAATCTGCGACATTAGCATGTCGATGTTATCGATCAACAGCTATTATAAACTGAAGTCTCATCAGGGAGAGTTAGAATCCGATCTTAATCCTAGATCATATTTCCAAATATGATCAAAGGTTAAGATCAAATTCTAACTCTGCCTGATGAAATCTCAGTTTATGATAGCTGTTGATCGATAACATCGACATACCAGTGTCGCAGATTTTGTACACGTCTGTGTAAATAAAAATAATTATATATACAAGCTCTATTTGATATTGAGCACTTTTTATAAACCCGGTTGAAATTCTTTGGATTACTACCCTGTGGGTGTTTTACCTGGATTATATATATATATATATATATATATATATATATATATATATATATATATATATATTCGGCTATAATGAGTATTTATCTACATCATTTTGTTGTGTGGATATATATGTAGCGATTGGTAGAATGACAGCTAGAACAAATACACTTATATATGTATTAAAATCATTCAACATATTGTTGTATAATACGTTAATAGTATCAGTAATTAATATATATATATATAAATATGTGTATATATATATATATATAAATATGTATATATATATGTGTAACATATATACATATGTATATGTATATGTATATGTATATAAGTTTTATTGGGTTTACTTCGAAAGGTTAAGCATTGTATTGCAATTCATGTTTTTAAAACTGTTTTAAAGATATTAAATTTGCTTCTTTTGCCCTTCCATACTTACAGTTGACTTTTGTCTGCTATTCTCTCTTTAGTATTGGACGATATCGTCGTAGCTTCCGGCTGAAAACAACAACGTCGCGGGGATCTTGCTTGCTTGCAGATCTTCCTCCATTCTGCAAAGACCCCCAAAGCAGGATGTGTTTATCAGAAACCAGCATTCGTTTATATATCGATTTTTCTGGTTTCGTTTAAAATTAAAAAAACAACAACTATATATATATATATATATATATATATATATATATATATATATATATATATGAAGAGATTGAATGCAAAACGCGATGAATCCAATTTCTTGCAATTCAGACATTAGACGTTACAAAGACGAATATTTCAAATGAAATATTCGACTGTAAAAGCTTATTTCAATTGAAAGAAAGAATATCATACAACTTTAAGAACATGAGTTGGTATGTGTGAGAATGATGAAATGCGACATTTTTGGAAGCGGTAATTGAAGAATTTAGAAAATGTCGCTTATCGTGTTTTGCATTCGAACTCTTCATATATATATATATATATATATATATATATATATATATATATATATATATATATATATATATCAGATAAGCCCTAGCTTTTCTATATTGCTGCTGTTGTTTTGTTTTTGTTGTTTTCGTCGTTGTTCTGGCTACTTATGCAGTTTACGAACCACGTTTTCATCGGCACATTCCGGCAGGTCACCTGAACGAAAACTACATAAATTGACATACACACACACACACACACACACACACACACATATATATATATATATATATATATATATATATATATATATATATATATATATATATATATATCGGTTGTTCTTCTGTGAACGAAACGGATGCGTAATTATACTGACGTTTTTTGTTTTGAAAATATAATTGGTAAAATGATTAAATTTTTTTTTTAATGTAGCGAAATGTTGTTTATTTATATATTCTCTGCTGTTCTATGTACACCATCATCGAGTTCTCCCTTTCAAAATGTTTGTATATATCAGTAATAAAAAGTATATGCAACAACATATACTTTCAAATACCTGTACACACAAATTTAACAATAGATGCTTTTAAAAAAAAAAATATGAACTTTAAACACTTATACAAATCACGTGTTGCATTCACGTTCTTCATATTTGATGATGGGAAACTACAGCTTGCCCATTCGGCTGTATAACAACAAGCCGTTAAAGAGATAAAAAATACAAATCCGATGACATCAGGATATATTAACACACCGAGGATGCCAGGTTTTGGCGAAATATCTGTATCACTTTAAACTAACAAAAAAAAATGCTAGTTTTAATAAAAAAAAGAAAAAGGAAGAAAAAAAATCGGTTTCGATTTAATGTTTTTCTTTTTTTATGGAAAAAAAATTGATATCGCATCTTAATGCTTAAAAAGGTATTTATTTTACCTATTCCTTCTTATATATATAAATATATATATATATATATATAAATATATTTGTTATTGTTTATTATCTATGTACGTATACGTTACGTCCTTAATAATCGGGACTCATCAGCATAGAGATATGACTATTCACTACCGGTCACGCGATTCGAAACGCCGGATTACGAGTATTTTTCAACTCAAATCCGACGCCTTAAACACTTGGCCAATTTTCAACAGCGAATAAAATGTGATAATTTTAACACTTTATACGGCGGCTTGACGTCTAGAGCGTTCGCCTTTTTTAATGAAAGGAACGATAAATTTAAAGCTAGTGATGTCATGCTGTGTTAATACTACACTTACAGTGCTCTACTAGACGGGGTTTTCAAGAAGCTACAAATAATAAATATTTGTTATAGTTCATTATCTATGTACGTATACGTTTCGTCCTTAATAATCGGGACCCGTCAGCATAGAGATATGACTATTCACTACCGGTCATGCGATTCAAAACCCCGGATTACGATTTATATATATATATATATATATATATATATATATATATATATATATATATATATATATATATATATATATATATATAAGAAAGGGTATTTAGACATATTTTTAAACTATTGTTTCGTAATAGTATTATATATATTTTTTGAAAAAACCATAACAATGGTGGTGTAAAATAAATATAATCTATTTTTATCTCCCTTTCGAGAATATACTTCTCATTTTCAAAGTGTGTTTTTCTATTCTTCTTTTTTTTCATCGTGCGATAGAAATGGACTTTTCAAAAAAAAATATATATATATTTTAATTTTTCAATGCAACTTTAATTCTTATATGATTTTATTGCTAGCTACCATATCGCAGAATGGTTCTTGGGTGTAATGTTTAGATAGTATTATTATTATTGTTATAATTAATGTTATTTGATATGCAATTTACCATATCACACTGTAGTCTTAAGGGTAATATATAATTATTATTATTATTATTATTTATGCATATATTAGTGAAATTAAAGCTGAATTATTTCTACATTTGATTATTGGGGAAGTGGTCGTTTGATCAGTACCACTGGAGAGCCATGAATGTTATAACTGTCCTGTTTTTAAATCTCCGAAACAGTTACATGGTAAACAGATGATGATCCCAGTTGTAATATTCCACGCTCAAGTTAAGGTCCCCTGTTTTTGTTTCACAGTTAGATACTTGAATCCCCTTTTTTATTTATGAATTTTCCAACGGTGGGTCGGCTTATGCAAGTGCTAAGTCTGCGATATCTTGGATTTAGTTAGTTTCTCTTTGAATTTAAACTGCATTTTCTTTCTTTGTTTAAAATCTCTCTCTCTCTCTCTCTCTCTCTCTATATATATATATATATATATATATATATATATATATATAGTAGTCATCCACAGACAGCTTTTTCGTCGTATCACGATTGTTCTGTGTTGTTAGAGGTGAAAAGCATATATAGGCGTGGACAAACTTGCTGCGTCTAGTAACGTTTAAGTGTCGTGATACAACGAGACAGCTATATATATATATATATATATATATATATATACTTGGGACTAAAATGTTATTTTTTATATAGTTTTTATGGTTGAGAAACTTCCGAAACTATATATATATATATATATATATATATATATATATATATATATATATATATATGATTTATTATTTTCTCCGTGTTATATTTCTATGTTCGCTGTTGCGAACGAAATAATGGTCTTCCGGTTTATTCGGAAGGAGAACCAAGGAGTGTCACCATGAAAAGTCGAACTACATTGTCAACTGAGTTATATTTTAATTTTGCCTTTTCTTTTCTCACAATTCAACCATTCGTAAACAATGTGTGTGGGGGGAAGCACAGCGTCAGATCGAAAAGGCCAAAGATCTTGAACGTGACTTCAGAAAACCATTCTATTGTCATCACGTACGATTCGAGAAATTCTGTGACCTATTGACACTAAAAAGAACCATAATAGATGTTACCCAGTCAACGTAGTTGAATTCTAGCTATTGACATTGTATATAGCCTACTTAGACATGACGTCCTTAGTGATTTCTCGATAGATAAACGAATCTAAAGGTCGATTCTACAAACATGTTTTTAATTAATGTCTATGGTGTTGTAGTAATTATCATCTATATTTTTTGCTGGTATCTGATGCTACAGGGTGGTCACAAAAAAAGGCGGGAAATTTGAGGTTGCAAATTTATTGTTTAAATTTCATTTTTTTTACAGTTTATAGCGTCTGGCTTATTGTTACACCAGCCGTTCTAACAGAAGAGAAACTACACCGGTTCTCACTATAAATAGTGCGAGTCACCAGAGTCACGGAAGAGAGAAAAAAAGAAAAGACTTGTAACTGTCTAGCCAAGTGCCAGTCAGTTTCCTTACCTTGTACCTTTTATGTTAATACACTTGTTATCTTAACCCAACCTCGACTTGACTTCTTCTTTTTACTGTTGGACTACTTCACAACGCTTATTCACTTATTTAATTTGCACGGACGACATTTTAAGCATCTGTGAATGTATTTTAATATTAGTCTTCGAACTAAAAAACGATATCAAAGTTATTTGTTTAAAAATACATTTCGTTTGACAAATTTCCTAACTTTTTAAGCAACCACTCTGTATTATGAATACTAAGGAAGTGACGGTGGCGCGGTTGATACGAGAGGCGTTCAATAAGTAATGACGCCCTCCCCTACATCGCCGTGTAGTAACTAATGGAACATTACTCTTAGTTGTCTAATTATATCTACGGGGGAGCGTTCAATAAGTAGGAGAGAGAGAGAAAGAGAGAGAAAGGGAGAGAGAAAGAGAAAGAGAGGGAGAAAGAGAGAGTGAGAAAGAGAGGGAGAAAGAGAGAGTGAGAAAGAGAGAGAGAAAGTGAGAGAGAAAGTGAGAGAAAGAAAGAAAGAGAAAGAGAAAGAGAGAGAAAGAGAGAGAGAAAGAAAGAGAGAGAGAGAGAAATAGATAGACAGAGATAGAGAGAGAGAAAGAGAGAGAGAGAAACAGAGAGAAGGAGAGAGAGAGAGAGAAAGAGAGAGAAACAGAGAGAAAGAGAGAGAGAGAGAGAAAGAAGGAGACAAAAATAGATTGAGATGGAATGAGAGAGATACAAAGTGAAATTATATGAATATTGACTTTTTAAGAGACAGAAATAAAATAAACATAAATAGATGTTTTCTTTTTAACTAAATATTTACTTCTAAGGTAACTACGTGGTGCGTTCAATAAGTAATATATATATATATATATATATATATATATATATATATATATATATATATATACGAGGGGTGTTACATAAGTAATTAATGAAACTTGGTGCAGTTATTAGTCTTTCTTTACATAGGAACCACCCAGAGTTATGCATTTCTCCCATCGTTTGATGCAGCTCTGGACACCGTTTTTGTAGAACACCCCAGGTTGGTGCTCCGCCCACGTCGTAACTTCAAAAATCAAGGCTGCATCATCTGGGAAACGCTTTCCTTTCAAAAACAACTTCATGCCTGGGAAGAGATGAAAGCCAGAGGGTGCAAGGTCAGGAGAGTAAGGGGGATTGGGGGAGGATTTCATAGCCACACGCAAATTCATCCTCGAGTACCCGACGCGTTCTTGCTTCTGGAAAGGTGTGAGCAACCTGAGAATCCATCTGGCAGACACCTTATGCATATGCAAATGGTCATGAATGATAGTTTCCACAGACCCTGTACTAATCTTGACCTCTTGGGCTATTTGACGAGTAGTAATGCGTCTATCTTCCAAAATGGCAGCCTCAACTTGACGGACAGATGCCTCATTAATGGCAGAAGAGGGACAACCAGGTCTGGGGCTGTTTCCACAGACTTCCGGCCATGTTTGAATTCACGATGCCAGCGTTTTACAAGGTCATATGATGGGGCATCATCACCGTGAGTTTCTTTCATTTCATCAAAAGTCTCCTTTGGTGTGCGTCCTTTCAAATACAAAAACCGGATCACTCCGCGACACTCAACTAGCTCCATTTCACACCTGACTCGGTTCAAACACCTGTAAATCAGAAACCACAATTAGTTCAGAGCTGTTTTTTGCAACGTAAGAAATACAGATATAAATCATTTCAGATGAAAAATTTGATTTAGATCAGACAATTGGAAGTGGGTCAGGGGAATTACTTATTGAACGCCTTCGTAAAGTCGTGGACTGACGACCTATGTGTGCATGACACTTCTTTCACTCTGGTTGTTGGAAACCTTTATGTGAGTACCGGATCCTATAAAATAACAATGTCAACAGCGAAATCGAAATGTCGTCCAATGCTGATTTATACGGATGTATTTAAAGAGTTCGAATGAAAAACGCGACAAACGCCATTTTCAAAATCACGAAACTGTCCCTATAAAAAGTGTTGCGGTTCAACACTCGACGACACCCCAAAACTATATGATACCGAAATAATTTCTTTTTGCATTCAATTAAAATCTACTTTCGTTCGAAATCTAGATTTAATATATTCCTGTTTTTATTGTTTAAACGAATTTGATTTAAACGAATTGGATTTATCGCGTTTTGCGTTCAAACTCTTTATTTCTTCATGACTATAGATACATAGACACGCGAGAAGTTGTCGCACAATTCTGTTAATGTGGCGATTTGTACACGCAAACAAAGCGACAACAAAAGCTTCATATGCTTAACGGTCGTCCTACGTCAACAAAAAGTACTTTCTTATAAAGCGGCATGTTACCTTGTTTGTCTTTGATCCACTTTTTAATCGAAAGCGCTCCAGACAAGGCATGAAACCACTTTATGTAAAGTGATAACACAATTACCACTTCAAGGTAAAAATCTAGCCAACGATAAGTGTTAGATGGATAGATTCCGACCCAGAAAACTACAATTCTCCCCCCTTTGTAAGAAACATTGCTCATGGAATGTGAAGACAAAATACAACCTATGATCGACTTTCTACTCTCTACCGATGGATACTACACCCCATAGACTGGTATTGTCTTGGCCTTCGGGGCTTGATTTACGCCGGTCTATGGGTCTGTCCTGTGCAGTTCTAGGAGGTCCATCCTCCCAGGCTTCGCCTCCCCTCTTTGGGGAGGAGTAAGTTTATTACTTACTGCCTGAGGCGCCCCTACCAGGGAATGCCGACGGGGCTGCCCAGGTAATTTTTAAGCCCCACTTTCCCGACCCGACCTTGGGTCACATCTTACTTGTGGGAGTAAGATAAAAACTGGCCTTGTGCCTAACTCCTGGAGAGGAGTAAATCAATACTCTCTATAAGTTCTTTATATAAGCAGGTACTTGTAAGAGAGACCACGTGAAGGTCACCAACATATATAGTGAACGTGGTTGTACAGAAAGAGTAAGGATCGAAATTCGCACTTCATGCCGTCAGCCAACGTCGGTATCCACTTCACAACGACCACCTCGTCAATCTGATACTCTCAAAAATATATATCCACTTTCATATGAAGAGTTCGAACGCAAAACGCGATAAATCCAATTCGTTTAAATTGAGACCGTAAACAATAAACACTCGAATATATTAAATCTAGACTTCGAATTGAAGTAGATTTTAATTGAAATCAAAAAAATATTATTTCGGTATCATATTATGTAACACAAAGTTTTGGGGTGTCGTCGAGTGTTGAAATGCAGCACTTTCTGTAGGAACAGTTTCCTGATTTTGAAAATGGTGTTTATCGCGTTTTGCATTCGAACTGTCCATAGTAATTATAATGTATCACTAGTGGAAATAATAAAATTCTAGTGACCAGTCCTAAAAATCCGTCAAAGCAATACAAAATATCGCTATAGTAAAAAGTGTGTGACAAGATTACGCTACTGAAGTTATGGGTTTGGAAAAGTTTACCGAATTTAATTAAAATTGTAAAAAATACGTCATATCAATTAAAAAAAAAACACCACTATGGTTATAATAGAAGATGTAGAGCAATATTACACTACTGAAGTTATGGGTTGATATTTGTGAATTTAAATAAGCAGTTCTATACACTGATAAACCATTGTTACACTTTTCTCACTACTGTTTATTGTTTCTTTTTTGAGGGCACGTGTCCGTGTAGAAACTACCCATTTCGATATGTCACATAAAAATCCCAATCCCATCTGCAATCCATTTTTATTCCGTTGAGGTTCACGATTTAAATATTCAAATCGAAATTATAGATGAAGCCCTCCAACTTATTAGGGTATCGCGCGCAGGTGCGCAGTCGGTTTTCGAATGGAAGCGGAAATGATATAAGAATGCAGCGATAAAATGTGTCACTCAACTTCTGCATTATTGATACTTCTTGAACGAGAGATAATATTTTATCGCGTTTTCAAATCAAAATGGCGACAGGAGCAAACATGGCTGCCATCGAAAAGTTCCAGGAATATACCGGCTTAAAGTTGATGTACGTATAAATAGAAGAAGCAGACCATCGCGCGCAGAAAGATGCGTCCAGTTAAAAATGGTTCAAACCGATTATCTGCAACGGAAGTAGACAAAGGTGGATTATTTAGATTATTCGGACTACTGTTCTCACAACGTTTCGGCCGATGTAATCTCCAACCTCCTTAAGATGTATATTGTCGAACTCTGGGATCTTTCTATAGAATTTCGAACGGAACCCTTTATTTAATATCCGGGGGTAGCATGCTATTGTTTCGTCAGCCAGCCTTCAGATGTGAGACAGGAAGTTGCCAGCCGAGTAGAGATCACAATAGCTATCAGTTTATAAAAAAAACATTAATGCAAACATATGTGCATACATGTTTCAGTTGTAATCTCCCAGAAAGTCAACTTCTTCGGCCCCAAAAAGAGGAATTCAAGTGAGATTAGGGCTTACTTATTTATTATAATTTATTGGATGGGATTTGTTTATAATTCAATGGTCAAGCTTAGTATTAAATTACATTTGTTTCTCATTCCCCTTTCAATTCGGTTCTATTTTTTATTTGGCCTAATCAGCGTTCATTCCGCCATTTATTTATAACTTCTTTTTTTATATATTTTTTTTTATTTTATTACCCTTCATTTTATCTGTTCATCATATCAATCTGAAAAATCATATGTGACCAGTGGGATTCGGTCATTTTGAAGTTAAAATATAAAGCCACACGTTACCTACCTCCAATGGATTAACATCTATAGAAACAAATATAATACATGCACCATATATACATATGTATACATATATACATATATACACATATATATATATATCAATATATATATATATATATATATAAATAAATATATATATATATATATGTGTGTGTGTATATCTAGGCAGCATCTTCTCTTGCAGGCAAGTATTGTTAAATATAAGAGACAACTCATGTCTAGATATCTTTTGGTAGATCCTTTCAATAGTCCGAATTAGGATCTTAGATTCGGAGGGGAATTGGCTGATGAATTTGCCATAGTTTAGATTTGTCTCCCAAGTACTTTCAGACCCATCCGGGTTCATCCTCAGGAAAATAAGATTAATCAGGTACAGACCATGTGTTCGTATTATAGCCGGTTTTGGCGGGAAGTATGTAATAAGTACGAAGCTATATATATATATATATATGAGGAAAAAAGAAACAATGTTTCGGACATTTTTATTTTTACATATATATATATATATATATATATATATATATATGTACTGGAATGAAATGAATTCTCCGAACATAACAAAGTATGGCACCATTCTTATGTCCTATAAGGAATATTAAAATTAATATATAATACTTCTGAACCTTATATTTAGAATCCTTACTCCAATTTTCTATAGAAATCTATTACATGATTTGAATTTTAGAAAATGTTTACTAACTATTGTTAAACTTTCACAAAAATCGGTATCCCAATTTCCGTCTTTGTATGAAACTAAAGTAAGCTAAATATAATCTATATTATGACCGATTACGCCTTGCACATGGGTTCCAATATTTAGAATGATCGGTTAATAAATGTAAGAGTAGAACTACAAATATGGAATTACCAAAAGTCACAATTTGAAAAGAGATAAATATAATATATGAGATAACTTTACATTTATATTTTTTCTAAATTATGACTAACTTATCTCTTTGTATTTCTCCGATGATAAGATTTCATTATTTGAAAAGTCATAGATTAAGGACGGAAAAATAAATCTCTTTTATTTGAAAACACCTTGTTTTTGAACAACTGGAGATGTAATAGATATTTTTTACAACCTTATTTTCGTATTTTACTTGCTTCCCCTCTCTCTTGCTCTCTCTCTCTCTCTCTCTCTCTCTCTCTCTCTCTCTCTCTCTCTCTCTATATATATATATATATATATATATATATATATATATATATATATATATATATATATATATACTTCTTATAGCAAGAGAAATCCCAGCAGAGTGCTCGATTAATTGATAATTAAAATTAAAAATTAAAATTAAGAGCGTAATATTTATTTATTTTGGTACAGAAAGCTGAAGAGAGCCGGCTGGCTAAGTCCTTCTGTGCTTGAAACCGACGGTACGAGTGTTGTACTAATTTTTTCTGCACCAAAATAAATAAATAAATATATATATATATATATATATATATATATATATATATATATATATATATATATATATATATATATACATACACAAATATGATAATTATATTAATTATCATGCATAGTTATATATGCATTAAAATATAATTATATTTATTTAGAAGACTATTTTTGAAAGCCAAAATAATATGTCATTAAAAAAAAATTATTTTAAAGTCTTGAGATCTTTTGACTGTTCTCTGTGAAAGAATATAGACATTGAATTCCTTTTGTTTTTGTTTTCTTTTATTTTCAACCCTTCCTGATCGAG
>OY744547.1:66942715-66960215 GCA_963556195.1 Sepiola atlantica
AATCTCAAAGTTTACCTTATCTTCTGTTCTCTTCTTTGGCCTGTGATTCGTCTAGTCTTCGCTGGCTGTGTCGTCTTGATCGAAGTGTAACGATACACGTTACATATCTTATTTTTCAAATAAACGAAAGGTTTACCTTATCTTCTGTTCTCTTCTTTGGCCTGTGATTCGTCTAGTCTTCGCTGGCTGTGTCGTCTTAATCGAAGGAAGAAGTCTGTCTCCGACAGAATGAACACACGAGACACTGATTTTCTTGAGGGGATATTTCACACAAATTTATTTATTCTCAACACACCATTTTCTTACTTCTCGGTTCGGTTGTTGTCAGGGGGATTCCGGCTTCGACTCTCTCATACTCGGGCTATTTTCTTTCCTTCTGAGGTATCTTTTAGCCCCCCCACAGTGGGGCCTTGCCTTTTTACCGGCTACATGCTCGCAGCCGGTCTGCACGGTCTCGCTTCTAGGTACAGACTGATTCTAAAAACTAAGTTTTTGTTTTCTGTGGTGACGTAATTCTCGTTCCCACGCACGATCTGGGGACAAAAACGTCCCACTCCGATCTCTGACTCAAAGGTCACGTCAGGTCTAAATTTGTTATGACTACTCCTGGATCAAACACTTCTCTGACTCATTTCTGAGTCCAGAAACAAAACCTATTTTTCGATAACAAAATTAGCTATTTGATACTAGTTAATCTACCCGTTTGAAATACAGGGCCCGTCATAATATAACACTCCTCTCCACCTTATCTTTCAAAATTTCTTCCCTGAAGAAATTTACACAAATATCCAAATCCATCACCAGCACTTTTTTTCTTTTTTTTTTTAATACACACGCACATATTCATCTAATCATCGGTACACGACCGATTGCTGATCGGGCGTATTGCCGCGATATGGGGGCACAAAAACAGAAACCCCTTTCCTTAACCTGTAAACTTGAATGGTCAGCCTCTCAGAATTACAAGAGGTACCGTTTTCCTACAACTGTCTAATCTGGACCATATCCTTCGAGCATCCCAGTGCCCCGGCGCAAACGTCCGCGAACAATCACCCATGTCTCTAGCTCCCAGCCCTGTTCATTAAACGTGGAGGACCCCATCCCATGGATCTATCTAGTCGATACGGTATTGAGCGAAATGTCACATCGAATCATCTCTGCTCCCGGAACACGCCGAATTACCAAAAACTAGGCCCAACCTATAATCTTATAATTAAATCCAATTAACACCCGGTACCTCTTTTTTTTAAAAATCGATCCCCATGGTTCTATCCGCCCCCGACGCGCGCACCCGAGTCACACCACACCCCAGCTTAACTCCATCCCCACTGGTGTTGAGCAGACACCAATTCTATGCGTTCCCTTCCCGTGTTCCTATCTATGCGGTGGGGGGTGGGGTATCTTCGCAGCACACTCGTCGGCAAACATCCAAAATCCACAAAAAAAAATGGGACCACAATTTCAAAGCTTAACATTTTACACAACTTTCACACACTCTATCGGCGCAGTTGGGCACACCTGGGTCACAAAAACAACAATCTCCATAACTGACCACCTTCCTTTTCTCGTGGTCCCACAGAATGACCATATCCCCGTCATTCTCCCGTTCGCAATTTTAACGTATGCAGGCTTTACCACAAGCCTCGCCACTAACCCATGGGTACTCTATAAAAGAGAGCATACGAGCAAACGCCGGGAATCCCTCATTGACTTTCCAAGCCTGTACATACTCTGTACACGGGGATTTTTCCCGATAAAATCAACCCTGTCCAAGGGTTTCCGCGATCCGACCCAAACCAACTCTAGCTGCCCGAACCTAATCAACTCAAATCGCCCGGCTGACCCACGTAACATTCAATTTAAGAACTGTTTTTTTTTTTAATTACATTTTTAAATTTCTCCATCCTCTAAATAGTAAAATATCATTCACTCAAGCATTAGGAACCCGGAATCCTCCATGTAACAAATACATTAAAATACATCAAAAAAAAAAAAATAAATAAAAAAAAAATTAATTCCACCCAACAACAACAAAAAAATAAAACCGAAACCGACAGAACCAATGGAGAACATATCTCCACAACACAATATAACATAAAAAGATAAAGGGAAAAGAGAACAGCGCCCGACACCATGGCGGGCCGACATGTCGCCAAACTCCAACCCGGACACCATCAGATCACCCGTCGCCGCCGTCGCCATTTTCCTGCAACACTTTCCAGCGGCCTTCAAGGCCCACGGGCGCTTTCTTTTTCTCTCTCTCTCTCTCTCTCTCTCCCTTCCTTTCCAACAAGCATATTCTGACCTCGCGCGCACATTTTTTTTTTTAAACAATCTCTTTTAACATTTCAATTCTTCTCTCTCTCTCTCTCTCTCTCTTTTTAAGACGCACACACATTCCAAAAAACAAAAGACCTCGGCCACAGGGTGGCACATCAATCCCTCTCTTTCCACGCTCTCTCCGTCTCTGTCTCTCTCTTTCCAACACATTCTTTCTTTCTTTTTTCTAAACACGCACATTCCGTCCTGCGTGCACATGCCACTTCAGCGCATCCACCCTTTTTTTTAACATTTCCATTCTTCCTCTCTTTCTCTCTGTCCAACACGCACATACTTCCCTTGTTTTTTTTCTTTCTTTTTTCGCCCGTCATTGCCCTTCGCCTTTGTCCCCCACCAACACAAACCAGAAAAAAAATTACAGCAACAAATTCCTAAAACACAACACAAAAAAACATAATTACGGCAAATCGTCCTTTTCTTTCTAACTAGAATGTACTTTTCCTACAAAGTCTTAACAATTGTTTTTGCGCGTGTGTGTGTGTGCGTGCGTTCTTTTTCTTCTTTTTTTTTAACAAAATGTGTCTTTCTTTTTTTTTATTGTGTGTGCGTTCTTCTTTCTTTTTTTTTTTTTAACAAAATGTGTCTTTCTTTTTTCTCTTTCTTTTTTTTTTGTGAATCTTAACAATTAACAAAATCTCTTTCTGCGTAATCTAATAATTGTGTGTGCGTGCGTTCTTTTTTTTCTTTTTTTTTTTAACAAAATGTGTCTTTCTTTTTTTTTTCCTTCTTTTTTTTTTTGAATCTTAACAATTAACAAAATCTCTTTCTAATAATTAACTACATGTGTCTCTCTTTTGTGTATCTCAACAATTTTCCCCTCGTGTCTCGTTCCTTTTTTTTCTTCCTTTTTCTATTACTTTAACTTCGTAAGAGTTCCTTTTTTTTTTTTTTTTAATTTATCTATCCAACATAAAAATACGAGGTACTCACTGTTCGTTGACATCACTCTCTCTCTCTCCGCTGATCTCCCTCTGTCTTCGCTTGCCTCTGGACCCCAAGATTTTCGCTGTGGCAACGCGGTTCGCCTCAACCTATTTCTTGTGGAAATAGCAAGTCACGGCAACCAAAACAAGTAGTTGTTACATAACCACTGACATTCAAACGTAGCGAGCAGCAGGGGGGGGGGAGAGAGCTTCTTTTATCACTGCAGGCATATATCCTCCCGACTGAGGCAGTTCTCCAAAACCACCTCAGCAGTTCGCTATCACATCCTCTCCGGCCGAAAACAACGTGAAATGTTCACGAGAGGATTAATAGTGATTTCAATCTTTTTTTTTAATACTTCTGATGATACAATTTAATCTATATCATTTTCATAATCATTTTACTCTATAAAATTCGACTTGTATATCACTTTTTCTCTATACTTTCGTAACCACAGTCTTAAATCTTCACGTATCAATTTACGGCATCTCAAGCCTTTTTAAAACCACGTATCTGTTCACGGCATCTCAGCATTTATACGTATCTTAAAGTCTCTAAAAAGTTCTCAAATAAATCTCAAAGTTTACCTTATCTTCTGTTCTCTTCTTTGGCCTGTGATTCGTCTAGTCTTCGCTGGCTGTGTCGTCTTGATCGAAGTGTAACGATACACGTTACATATCTTATTTTTCAAATAAACGAAAGGTTTACCTTATCTTCTGTTCTCTTCTTTGGCCTGTGATTCGTCTAGTCTTCGCTGGCTGTGTCGTCTTAATCGAAGGAAGAAGTCTGTCTCCGACAGAATGAACACACGAGACACTGATTTTCTTGAGGGGATATTTCACACAAATTTATTTATTCTCAACACACCATTTTCTTACTTCTCGGTTCGGTTGTTGTCAGGGGGATTCCGGCTTCGACTCTCTCATACTCGGGCTATTTTCTTTCCTTCTGAGGTATCTTTTAGCCCCCCCACAGTGGGGCCTTGACTTTTTACCGGCTACATGCTCGCAGCCGGTCTGCACGGTCTCGCTTCTAGGTACAGACTGATTCTAAAAACTAAGTTTTTGTTTTCTGTGGTGACGTAATTCTCGTTCCCACGCACGATCTGGGGACAAAAACGTCCCACTCCGATCTCTGACTCAAAGGTCACGTCAGGTCTAAATTTGTTATGACTACTTCTGGATCAAACACTTCTCTGACTCATTTCTGAGTCCAGAAACAAAACCTATTTTTCGATAACAAAATTAGCTATTTGATACTACTTAATTGTAAATGACTTTGCGGTATCGCAACAACCGCTTACCATTGATTTCTTGCTGATAACGACCGTGGGTCTACTCTGGGATTTGGCTGGCAATAAGCCTCTTCAAAGTGTCAGTACTCTCTGTACGCTTTCAGTAGAGGTCTGGTATTCTCCCCCTCCTCGGTTTTGCTAACCTCTTATGACTATTTTGTGTGGTGTTAACTGATCCCGGTGCCATCTTATTTTTGAGGAAGGAAGCTAATAGTATTTTTTGCAGTGTCTGTTCCTTGGTTCAGGCGGTGATGTTTAACCTGTGGACTTGTTTTCTTTCTATTGTAACTATCATATAACTGATTATCATTCATAGCTTATGCGGGTTGGTTTCCGCATTCTAGGATTTTCCTTAACATTGCAGCTGTTTTGATCATTGCCGTCATTTGAATTGTCTCAGTGGTCCATTTGTTTCCAATATCTCCCAGTCTTTTTCCAGTTCTTTTTTTACTGTTCCTAGTGCTCTTACGATTATTGGTATTATATTGACCTTTTTCATGCTCCACATCCCTTTCGCTTTTC
The DNA here is from genome assembly GCA_963556195.1 of Sepiola atlantica. Lineage (NCBI taxonomy): Eukaryota > Metazoa > Mollusca > Cephalopoda > Sepiida > Sepiolidae > Sepiola > Sepiola atlantica. The sequence goes on from OY744547.1 coordinate 66,947,796, forward strand.
TAACAAGTTCCGTGTATTTGCTTCGTTTTTCCCTCTCCTTGATCTTCACTCTGCGGTCTGCTAGAACGGCGAAATCTACGATTTGGCACGATTTTTCTTTCTTGTTGACTATTATGATATCTGTTCGTACGTCCATGTCCCGAAAGAATTTTGTGATTTTCGTTTTCCAGAACTGTCTCTGGATTATGTTTGTACCATCTGTCCGCATGGCCGAAATGCTGTCGCTTGCATAAATCTCAGTGTACTGATTTCCCCACAAAGTCATGTCTGTTCTTGTGTTCTTGTCTTATTATTATTATTATTATTATTATAATTATTATTTTTATTATTATTATTATTTTTATTATTATTATTTTTATTATGAGTAGTAGTAGTATTAGTGATAGTTGTAGTAATAGTAGTGATAGTAGTAGTATTAGTAGTAGTAGCAGTAGTAGCAGTATCAGTAGTAGCAGTAGCAGCAGCAGTAGTAGTAGTAGTAGTAGTAGCAGTAGTAGTAGTAGTAGTAGTAGTAGTAGTAGTAGTAAAAAGAACAAGAACAGCGCTTAATTTCTATAAAAAAATACACTTCGAAGAGAGTTCCGTTATAGTGAAGTGAGCTTTTTTCCGTGATTGAACAATGCTTGGGAAATGTCGCCATCCATTTTCCTTTAACAAACGTTTTGCGACATGCGTAAGATGTGTTAGACGATAATTAAGGCATGTTATGGTTTTGCTGCCGTAAATACTGTTTTACTCTCGTATGATTATGTTTCTTTATAATAAAGTGCTTATCAAATCAAAAACTAATTACGGAAATTTGGTATTTTTATTTAAGAAAATGAAAACAAAACATGCGATTTTAGATAGTTTAAACAAACTTCTGCCTGTAGAATGTGGCTTTCTTTATATATATATATATATATATATATATATATATATATGTATATATATATATATATGTATATATATATATATATATATATATATATATGTATATATATATATATGTATATATATATATATATATATATAAATATACATATATATATATATATATAAAGGGACATTCTACAGGCAGAAGTTTGTTTAAACTATCTAAAATTACATTTTTTTTCATACTCTCAAATAACAATACCAAAGTTCCGTAATTAGTTTTTGATTATATATATATATATATATATATATATATATATATATATATATATATATATATATACATTTATATATATATATATGTGTGTGTGTGTGTGTATACATATGTATATATATATGTGTGTATATATATATATATGTATATATATATATAAATGTATATATATACCTATATATATATATACATACACATATATATATATATATATGTATACAGGGTGCGTCAGGTATATGAGAACATCGCGTAATGTCGTTATTGTTACGTTATATTAATTATTTTTATTCTTTTTTGCAGATAATGAAAAATGGCAGATAATAATGTAACGGAACAAATGAAAAGGCTGTAATTGTCGCAATAAAGGCAGATCATAGCGATTTACAAATCGCACAATTTCTTAAAGTCGCCCGTTCTTTTGTTTATAAAGTTCGTAGGGAGTTAGAAGAAAATGATGGTGATTGTAAGCAGGTTGCTAAACGTAAAAAGCACGACCAACGGTCAGACACGATTAGAACACCTGAATTTATTCATCAAGTTCAGAATATTATTGATGAGAGCCCCCAAAAGTCAATGAGGTCCATCGCAAAAGACCTGAATGTTTCAGAAGCCACAATTCGAAGGACTGTTCATGAAAATCTTCGTTACAAGTCTTATGTGATGAGGAGAGGCCAGTTTATGTCCGAGACCACCAAAGAGCATCGTTTGATAAGGTCCAAGAGGCTGTTAAACAAACTGAAACATCCTGTTGAGCAAGGCATGCTTTGGTTTTTCTCAGATGAGAAAAACTTTGATCAAGATCAAAAGGTAAACAGAAGGAATGACAGATGGCTGTGTAATGACCCTTCCGAAGTTCCAACAGTCATGCATACAAAATTTCCTGCAACTGTTATGGTTTTGGGGGTTGTTAGCAACGAAGGACATGTGATGCCACCACACTTCTTTCGGCAAGGACTAAGAGTCACTTCTGCTGCTTACATTGAAGTCTTGGATACTGTTGTTAAGCCCTGGATCGATAGAGTAACAAATGGAAGGCCCTACATCTTTCAACAAGACTCTGCACCAGCACATAAGGCTCAAAACACTCAGGAATGGTTGGCGGATCATTTTTATGATCACATCACTCCAAACTTGTGGCCTCCAAACTCTCCAGACCTGAATCCATTGGATTATTATGTGTGGGGCGTCGTGGAGAGAGATGTTAATAAACACCCCCACAACACTAAAGATTCTCTAAAAGCATCCATTGTCAGAGTGATGGACAACATAAATGAGGACCATCTCAAGCGCGCTTGCAGTCGGTTTAGGTCTCGAATCGAAGCTGTCATTGAAGTAGAGGGGAATTTCATTGAATGAAATTATTAAACAATACCTTAGCTTACATGTTTATATAATTGTTTTTGATTAAGAATATTTTTGTTTGATTTTTTTATCATTTAATAAAATGGAAAATATGTTCTCATATACCTGACGCACCCTGTATATATATGTGTATATATGTATATATATGTGTGAATATATATATCTATATATCTATGTGTGTATATATATACGTACATATATATGTATATATAAAAATATATATACGTATATACATATATATACACACATATATATCTATATATATGTATATATAAATATATATATATATATACACACATATATATATATGTGTGTATATATATATGTGTATATATATATATATATATAAACAATAATATTTTTTTTTATAAATATTAAATATTTAAAATATACCTAGAGACATCGATGTTTCATGCTAACGCAATCTTCAGTCTAGGAACTAGTTCCCAACGGTCAGCGGGCGCGAACCCCGAACACAAATCGCCACTGATTCGCAGTCGAAGATCTTACCCGAAGGCCACTGGAAACTAATTAGTAAATAAAGGGGAATTTTAACTGTAAATAGTAGAATTACTACTATCCACCAAGTAGCTAAGAGTGATCTACGAGTCGGATCATTGCATATAGCTATTTGTACTACTTGTTATTAAAGCTCCTCGAAAAGTGCCCAGCCTCTGTGGGAGGGGGCTGATAAACAATAATATTTTTTTTTTATAAATATTAAATATTTAAAATATACCTAGAGACATCGATGTTTCATGCTAACGCAATCTTCAGTCTAGGAACTAGTTCCCAACGGTCAGCGGGCGCGAACCCCGAACACAAATCGCCACTGATTCGCAGTCGAAGATCTTACCCGAAGGCCACTGGAAACTAATTAGTAAATAAAGGGGAATTTTAACTGTAAATAGTAGAATTACTACTATCCACCAAGTAGCTAAGAGTGATCTACGAGTCGGATCATTGCATATAGCTATTTGTACTACTTGTTATTAAAGCTCCTCGAAAAGTGCCCAGCCTGTACATATATATATATAAAGAATAAATAACAGAATAAATTTTATATTTATATATACATATAAATATAGAATGTATATATGTATATGTATACATAAATATAACATTTATTCTTTTATTTAATTCAGTGTCTCTGGACAGGTGTTAAATGAAACTGCGCTTGTAAAATGATAAATGAGAATATAATTACTTATTTCTTGAAATGTAGTACTCATGACATATGAGAAACGCAATCATGCACTTCTCAATACATTTTTCGATAGAATGCATATAATACTAGTGAAAACTGTTTAAGTAACTCGTATTTATACTTTTTTCTGTTATTTTATCATAGTTCACCCCAGGCCGCTACTGTAGACGTAAGGAGTACATTTTCGGGGTCATCAAAAGTTGTGAGCTGTGCAGCGAGATGTCTTTTTACATTAGTTTTACAGTTTTGCTTGCCACTACAGTCGGGGAAACAGGGAGCAGGGAGGTAGTTCCATAGAATGGCAGTATAAGGAAATAAGCTATTGGAGTAGAAGGCTCTCTGGCATCTGGGGACCTCTACAGTGAATGGGTGGGACTTAGCTGATTGTCAATTACGTCTAGTGTTTACGTCGAGGGGGCACTAAGACAGCAAGTTCATCGGAGCACAATCCGATGAAGTACTTGTAAAACAGGCACAAGGATGCAACATTGCGGCGATTTGACAGGGGCTGGAGCTTGGTTATTAGTGAGGGACTTATATATATATATATATATATATATATATATGTGTGTGTGTGTGTGTGAAATACCTAAAACTCAACGTTACACCAAACTTTAGCATGGGCTTTTTCAAGAGGAGGAAGAGATCGGTAATTTGGGAGAATATATGTAGTAATTTGGGTATAATAAATTTAAATCCATGTACGAATGGAAAAAAAACAAATTTGTATATATGTTAATAAAAAGATGAAAATAAAAGAAAAAATAAATAAATTAATGAAATACATTGATAATTATTGACTATTGAATATATATATATATATATATATATATATATATATATATATATATATATATGTGTGTGTGTGTGTGTGTGTGTGTGTGTGTGTGATTTTCTGAAGGCTTACCAAACCATTCCGTTCAGGAGATCATTCATCACCACAAAATACTTTTTCTTTCTAAGTTTATTTATTTAGCATATATATCCAAATTAAAGAGTTTTTTTTCCTACACGTGTTTCACTACCAGGCAGGTCCTTGCTTGCCAGATCATCAGGGAAAGTAAGTACCTGGAGCAAGTGTTTCAACAACTGACAATACACAGTGCGTTGTTGCATTAATTGAGGTCGCTTAAGAAGAGGACAGAAGAAAAATAAATAAATAAAAAAATATCAATAAAATAAAAATAAGTTTACGTAAATACCACTCTTTAAACTGGTATTTTATTTACGTCTTTTCCAGGAGGTTAGACACAAGGCCAGGTGTTGTTTTTGATGAAACTAGATGCGAACCCGGCACAACCAGGTCCTCAGTCCACGTCGTTAACCGCTTAGCCACCGTGCCATCCTAAAACTGGTATCTTTGTTAAAATTCTGAATACACTTCATGTGTTCCTCTTGTCACCTCAACGTTATTTTCATAATTATACATTGCGCTTTGACGTTTAATGATCCCAAAAGCACCGAGCCACAATGCAATACATGAATACTTGTTTAAAAAGTCATCGACCCTACGCATAACCTGAGCAGATGTATCCATGAAACAGCCGGAACTACACTAATGCAAAAATACACTGAAAAGGAACGGTCCCAAGCAATTACATACAAATAACCTGTTTACCTATAATGTTTAAAATCCTAACGGCACAACTAAGAGAAAAGATCTGCTACTTATTGAATAATTGTTGACTACTTCTCGAGAGAAAGAAAGGGTCGAAGTGCCGTATTTTTACATCTGAAACATTGTTTCCGACTTGCAAATGTGAATTTATTATTGTTGTACAGTGTTATTGGTAATATAATGACTTACTTTGCTACATTATTTTTTTTAAATACACAGTCCGTCGAAGACAATGCATATTATGAAAAACGTGCAGCTAATTACGGAAAATAATTTTAAAAAATGAGCAAGGGGCATAACAAGTCAACAACTAATTGTCGAGTCGTCTTTTCAAATAATCTAATTCAACTTATTGCATGTATCCTTTCCAATCGTCTCATAGCATTGTTCATCATCCAACTGCAACCTTATTAACCCTTATCCTCGAGTTGCTTTTGGCCTTGCTAAGTAGCGAGTATTACGTATTCTTTGTTGTTAAACAGCCTCCCGCTCCAACTACATCGAGTAGATAAGCTAGTATCTACTGAGGCAGATTGGTCATTCTAACGAAATGTTGAATTCCTGGAAATGGAAAGAAATATAATTTATATCTCCAAGATATCAGGTTTTTCGATTTGAGCTGCGAAGACGACTAGCAATAAATAAAATATAATTGAAGGGTTTGAGAAAAAAATATAATTAAAACTCAATCTTTGGTCAAATGTTATCGGCTGCTATGAATCTTCGAAAAAGTATTTGTCTGTTTTCGTATTCCTAGGTTTTTTTTAATCTTATTTTTATTTTTATTTGTCATTATCTCTCGAGCAGCCATATTGGAGATTAGCGGCCATATTTCTAATTTCCTGCCTCGAATGATTTTGATTTAAACCGAATTTCAATATTGGCTTCGTTGAAATAGATACATACATGAATACTAGCTGAGTCAATCGTCAATGGCGGACGAGAATATTTTATTTTTTTAAAAGATATATTTTTTTTGTTTAAATTTTTTTTTAACATAGTTCACCCCAGATAAGGCAGGCCGCCACTGTAGACATAAGAGGCCACTGAGAAGAAAGAAAAGGGAGAAGGTTGGGGGGGGTTAACCTAAATTGGGATCTGCGCAGCGAGATGTCTGTTTACATTAGTTTTAAATTTCTGCATGTCAGTACCGTCGAGGACACAGGGGGCAGGGAGGGAGTCCCAGAGGCCAGAAGCACGAGGAAAGAAGCTATTTGAGTAAAAATCACTCCGGCATCTGGGGACCTCAACAGTGAACGGATGGGATTTAGTCGATTGTCGAGTTGGTCTAGTGAACTTACGTCGAGGGGCACCAGAGCAGCAAGTTCCCCGGAGCACAATCCATTGAAGTATTTGTAAAACAAGCACAAATATGTTAAATTGAGGCGATGGGACAGGGACTGGTGCTTGGTTGACAGTGAGGGACCTATTAGGTTGGCGACTTTTTTTTGGACCTGGTCAAGGAGGGAGAGACTAGTAGATCATGCACCAGCCCAGATGTGGCAACAATACTCCATGCATGGGCGGATGGTGGCTTTGTAGAGATACAGGAAAATGTCAGGTGTGAGGAGTTTACTAGCACGGTAGAGGGAGCTAAGCTTCTTTGCGGCAGCCTTGGCAATGTCTTCAATGTATTTGTTCCAATTCATGTTCCCCGTGAAGTTTACCTCAAACAAAGCAAGCACCCACTGTATACGTAAAGGGGCTACTGAGAATTAGAGTAACAGTTTTGGGGGTTCATCCTAAATTGGGAGCTTTACAGCGACATGTTTGTTCACATTAGTTTAACATTTTCTGCATCCCGGTACAGTCGGGGAAACAGGGAGCAGGAAGAGAGTTCAAAAAGCCGGCAGCTCGAGGAAAGAAGCAACCGGAGTAGAACGCTCTTAGGGGACCTCCACAGTGAATCGATGGGATTTAGCTGATTTTCGAGTTAGTCGGGGGTATTTACGTCGAGGGGACACCAGAGTAGCCAGTTTATCGGAGCACATTCCATTGAAGTAAAACAAGCACAAGGATGTGCCTTTCGAAAGGGTCTATCGGGAGAGCTAGTCCTTGCACCCATATTCAACTGATTTTATAAAGTAAATGATGTTTCAGCGTTTTGAGGCCACCGTAGAGCAGATATTCGCCGGTAAGAAACGACAATGAGAAGCTTGTTATTTTTAGCAGACGTCCATTACCGACGAAACGCTTGTGATTTGAACTATTTTCGGCGATTAGTTTAGACTGTCAACTATTCAGAGACAAGGGACAACTTTAAGTACACGCCGATAATAAAGTTGGCCACTCAATTCAGCTATATATCTTACTATCGATCCTAACAAACATTTACATATCTATATATCTTTACATATACATATCTATCTACCAACATAACTGATCTATCTATCTATCTATCTATCTATCTATCTATCTATCTATCTATCTATCTATCTATCTATCTATCTATCTATCTAACCTTGCCCCAACCCTAACCCTAAACCCTAACGCTAACGCTAACCCTAACACTAACCTTGCCCCCAACCCTAACCCTAACCCTAACCATGATCCCAACCCTAACCCTAACCATGACCCTCTCACCTTCTCTCGTTATATACATATTGGCCCCTCGCTCTTAAGTTATATATTTTCTTTCAGACTGGTTTCCATCATTGTATCTGTTGATTAGGTCAATATAAAACTAACTGTAAACACTTGATAAGAATAGTTAATTATATATTAAAGGAAATACCATAACATTAGTAATACAATTTAACCCGTAGCTTATTATGAATTTTGAAACAAAGCTGCTAAGCGTATGTGGTTGTAATGTAGGCTATATTTACGTCAATTTACTTTTAGGGGAAAGGAGTAAACGTGAGTAGAAGCTTGTTGTTGAATTTGAGACACGTCCGATTTTTGTGAAATTTTCATATCAATAAATAAATATACTCAAAATTCAGTTTATATTGGGATTATTTTTAAGGGTTATTGGGGGAGGGGCATAATATAGAAACAATCTAAAATTAAAAATTTAAATATTTCTGATTTGCATTAAAGTTGATTCATAGATATAATACATCAATTCTTTTTTAAGTGCCACGTGTTCTTCTATAAGTATTAAAATTGTCTAGTTTATTTTAAGCTTCCTTTGTGTCAGCTCGTTCGTCTCGTAGGTCGAGTGGGCTTCATCAATTCACTGTTTAAGTGTATCATTATACTACATATTCTTATTCCAGTAGTTTCGTTCCAGAAACTGCAGACTTGTGGAACTCTCTTCCTGCTGACTGTTTTTCTCTTCTGTAGCCTTTGTCTTTCAAGACTAAGCCCAATAAGAACCTCTTTTCTTTGCGTTAATAATCTTTCGTCCGTATAGGCTCCTTACATCAATGCCTTCTTGCTTTGTCTGCAGCGACTTAACAAATTCAGCGAGATTCCCTGAATTTTAATTTCTTCTTGAGACATCTAAGCTTAAGACTTGAATTAAGACACTTTCTAGAATCAAATTCATGTACTGAATTTTCATCAACATTGGAATAAATATTCTAGACATAAGGATGCTAGACATAAGGGTTAGTATCAGTATATCGTGATTTTAATTTTCGTAAGGGGACATAAAAGTGGTGCAAAACTGTTCTGTTCGGGTAATTATTTTTCCCGCCCTGGGACTGGTAGTCTTCCAATCTATAATATATATGTAGTTTTTGCTAGTAACAATATATTAGAGTCGTATTGGGAAAACTCGGCGAGAAATCACATAGAAAGAAAACTTGTCTACATTCTGTTGTTGAGATGCGAACCTTTACATGGAAAGGCCGGTACTCCGTCCTTCCTGAACAGCCAGAGATGATATCCGCAGTCTCTCCATCCACTTGCGCTTGTATCCGCTTCCATTTATCACGGGAAAATGGTTTTGTATATATTTGCCCTCGCTTCGTTTTTATTTATGGAGCGGCTGTTTATTTGGTGCGGTCCACATGAGATCAGAAGAGGAGAAAAAAACGTCGTGGAGAGGAAACCCGGGCTGAATTATTACACCAACACCAGTTTATTATTATTATACGACAGCGGGTTTAATAAATCAGATCTCGTCGAGCAAACTGTCTGTGGCAAAAGCGCTCGCTCTATTCACAGCATTTAATTTTGAAAGTGCTTTTCCTGAAAAGGAGTAAAAAGCGTCGATTTGCTTTTTACCACGCCTCATATTCAAGTTTGTATTTCAATTAGCCATCAGTGTCCCTTTTTTCTTTTTTTTAAACATAGTTCACCCTAAACAAATCAGGTCGCCACTATAGACAGAAAAAGGGGCTACTGAGAATTAGGGTGTAAGTTTTTTTTTTTGGGGGGGGGGGCATCCTAAGTTGGGAACTGTGCAGCGAGATGTCTGTTAACATTAGTTTTAAATTTCTTCATGTCGGTACAGTCGGGGAAACAGGGAGCAGGGAGGGAGTTCCAGAGGATGGCAGCACGAGGAAATAAGCTATTGGAGTAGTATGCTCTCCGGCATCTGGGAACCTCTACAGTGAATAGATGGAATTTAGCTGATTGTCGGGTTCGTCTAGTGAATTTACGCCGAGGGGGCACTAGAGCAGCAAGTTCATCGGAGCAGAATCCGTTGAAGTACTTGTTAAAAAGGCACAAGGATGCAACATTGCGGCAATGGGACAGGAGCTGGAGCTTGGTAGATAGTGAGGGACCTATTAAGTTGTCGACTGTTGTAACCTCATTTTTTAATTTTTTTCACTTTTAATCCACCCAAGACCAGGCATATTGCCACTAAGCCGTAAGGGGCTACTATGATTACGGGCCAGATTTATAGGTTGGCATGCTGAGTGGAGGGCCTGTGGGCGAGTGGTTATAGCACTTGTCTTTGGGCTGGACGACCCGGGTTCGATCCTACTCACGAATTTTCGGGTCTGAAAACTCCCTCTGTCCACCCAGCAGTAAATGGGTACCTGACTAAAACTCAGGGAAGGTTCAAGGCAGCGGAAGAAGAGGGATGGGCTCCGCCTTCCATATGCTGTGCCCTAGACACGGTGATTCTTAACAAATCACCGCCGCTACGGCCATGGGCAGTGTGCGATGTCGGCAACGACACTCGTGCGCGTCCAGGCTATGCGACCGTTACCTTTTATGCTGAGTGGGGAGTTGTACGGCAAGATATTTATCCACATTACATTTAACTTTCTGCTTTGTTATCTAGTCAGAGGAGCGAGAATTCCGAAGGCTAGCGGTCTGCAAAATACGCTATTGGAGTATTACATTTTCACGTCTCTGGGGTTCTCTTCAGTGAAGGGGTGGGATTTTTCTGCTAGTCGGTTTGCTCCGAGTTATTTACGTTGAGGGGTGCAAGTGCAGTAATTTCGTCGAGGCACATTACGTGGAAGTACTTGTAAAAAAGCACAAGGATGCAACATTGCAGCGTTGATACAGAGCTGAAGGTTGGTAGACTTTTGTTCTTTTTCTTTTCATTCTCTTTCATTTGCTGGGGACGGGGCATTTTTCCAAATGCCATACGATCACCCGATTTTTACAGACTCCAACCGAAAGCTCTTTTCAGGATTCTGGCTGTTCCCTTGAGTGCAGTTGTTTGGATTTCTCTTGCACTTGGTTCACCAGGTATGCTTACCGAATACTTTTTCAAGTTTTTCTTCATGAGTCCAGGTGCTCCTATGATAACTGGAATGATGGAGATCGCTTTCAGGTTCCAGTTTCTTTTCATATCATATATTAGACCTTGATATTTTATTATTTTCTCCCTTTCAGCTCTGTTTAGGCCCTCATCATTAGGGGAACTGACCTCAACCAAAGTTGACACTCTCTCTCTTTTGTTTCATATGACAATGTCAGGTTTGACAGCTGCGTTTTCCAGATAAGTAGCTGTAGAGATTTCATGGTCATAATGGATGGTGTATGTCTCATTCCGCACAGTTCTCTCAGGTAGATGTTCCCAGGGCCTGCTGAAGCGGACAGCCGAGCTAGTCGAAAGTGTGAGAGAATCTCTCCAGGAGAGTCCGAAACGCTCTGTGCGTAAGCGAAGTCAGTCCATCGGTATCTCCCGTGAGACTTGCAGGAGAGTACTGGTGAACGATATCAGGGCTTACCCATACAGAATACAGACGCTGCAGACCCTTACAGCCTCAGACAAGAAGCAGAGGAGCGCTATGGCAGTCAAGATGCTCGATAAGATCGAGGAGACACCAGGTTTCCTTAACCTCCTTTGGACCTCAGATGAAGCCCACTTCCATCTTGACGGAAAGGCGAACTCCAAGACAAATGTCTTCTGGGGGTCCTCCAGACCCAATGAAGTAGCCACCAAGCCCCTGCACTCTCCTAAGTGCACGGTGTGGGCTGCAATCTCGGTCAGATGCATCATCGGACCAATCTTCATCGAAGAATCTGGCGCAGAAGTGACAGTCACCAAGGAGCGGTATGTGGAGGTCCTCAAAACCTTCAAGAGTGAGCTCCAGACCCTCTACCCGTCGCTCATGAGCAAGTTCTGGTTCCAGCAAGACGGAGCAAGTTCTCACACCTCAAACCTGTTCTGAGATTGGCTGAAAGAGAACTTCCGAGGCCGAGTGATCAGTCTCAAGACTAATTTTGAGTGGCCACCCCATAGCCCGGAAATAAGCCCCCCAGATTATTTCCTTTGGGGCTATCTTAAGGACAGAATGTACGCAAGGAAACCCAGAACCATCACGGAACTCAAGGAAGCCATCAGGGAGAAAATGAGAGGCATTCCCAATTCAGTCTGTAAGAACGTTATGGAAAACTTCTTTCTGCGCCTCAAGAAATGCACGGAGCTAAAAGGAGTCCATCTAGAACACATGCGTTAGAACAGAAAAAAACAGGACAAATGCCCTAGTGTTTTGATAGTGTTTTGATATGATGTTGTGAATATAATAATCTAGTTATGCCCCAAAATTCATTTCATTCGGACGAAACACTAAGAAACGGGGCCTAATTAGATTTGGGGCCCGTTTTTTTTTTTTGGAGGGGGGGGGGGGTCACCCTGTATATATATATATATATCCAGCCCGTTTTTTTTTTGGTCACCCTGTATATATTGAGCACTTTTGAAAAGTATTGGTTTTGTACATTTTGTTAATATTTAAACTTAAT
>OY744547.1:66962715-66992715 GCA_963556195.1 Sepiola atlantica
TGTGCCCTCCAAACCATAAGTTGATACCACACAAAATAACTGTCACTAATCAAGGTGGATGAAAAGATCGAGGAAGGAGAGCACCTACCAGACATCCACTGGAACATTACACAAAGTACTGGGACCTTGGGCAATCCCATATCAGAACACGTATCGTTGCCAGCGATAAATCAATGGTAAGCGGCTGTTGCGATAAAGCAAAATAATTTACAAAGATTATCGACAGAGGTAGAGAGTGCTGGAAATCTTGAGAGACTTGTTGTCACCCAGATCCTAGGGAACACCACCGGTTATTATCAATGGGAAACCTCTGATGAAGACCTGTGTGATATTCTAGTTGGAATACCATATTATATAGGGATGCATGAGAAAAAATTTAAGTACAATCAGTACGAGATTCATATATATTATACATGTGCGTCTAATATGTACCCGTCATCCGTTGGGTCAAAATTGTTTTACTTTGATTTTATTTAGGTTTTAAGAAATGTCAGAGAGTGGTTGGATGAACATGAAGTTAGAAAAATACTTAACTCTTTTCTTGGTTGATGATGATATCTCTATGCTGGTTAGTAATGGCAGTAGATTTCTGAACTTTGTCAATCCACTCATAATTCTTGCAATCACATTAGTACCTGCTCCACCTTCTGCTCCAATGGTATTAGCAAGTTAACAAAACATCTGAACAACCTAAATAGATGGATACTGAACATGGACGGGGTACTTTTTCAGTTATTTTAGAAACTTATTTATTTATTTTTGATATATTTGCCCCTAAACAAAGTTGACCCCCACTGTAAACGTAAGAAGGCAACCGAGAATTTCTGTGAAAGTCCTGGGGGTCATCTACTACTACTAGTACTCTACACTACTACTACTACTACTACTACTACTAGTACTACTACTACTATTAGCACTACTACTACTACTAGTAGTACTACTAGTACTATTAGTAGTACTACTAGTACTAGTACTACCACTACTACTACTACTACTACTTCTACTACTACTACTAATACTACTACTACTACTACTACTAATTCTACTACTACTACTACTACTACTACTACTATTACTATTAGTACTACTAATAATAATTTTTTATATAAAGGGCAGTTGTCTGTGTGTGTGTTTGTGTGTTTGTGTGTTTTGATGTCCAGCATCTCCTCAAAAACTATGCGGCGACATGTCAAAAAGTTTATATCTTCAGGACCGCACATATCCCAAGATCATAATATCTAAAAATCACAAAAAACGGTTCACTAGCTGAGGGTCAACCGACCAGTTTCCAACAGAGGGTCGCATTTTTTCCGTATCTTACAGAATTTTTTCAATGTTATTTAGTAGTAATTTGGAAATTATCCAATGTATTTATGTATAACTTGATAAAAGTGCTGACTCACTGAACATGTCCCATAATTCCTTGCCGGATGTACTCGGTCTTGCCGTAAATTCTGTCCGGTTGTATCAGGTCATCCCATAGCTTCTGTCCGGATGAATCATTGACATCATAGGAAGGCTCCGTTAAGAGTGTGTAGTGAAACAAGGGTTGCTCAATCACATCCGCACCTGCCAACCGGTAAGAGTGATTTCAGCAGTGCTCAGGAGGCCTCCTTGATTTTCAAAGTACTCGGCGTTGTCCGGGATAAAAGTGCTCAATTTCCTAGATAGAGCTACTGTAGTGATAGATTTGAATTATATTTTAACAGCATCTACGCTGAAAATGAGGAGGAATCGGTAACAGTGATTTTAGTAGTGCTCTGTATGCCTCCTTGACTTTCTAAGTACTCGGTGTTTACCGGGAGAAAAGTGCTCAATATCCTAGATAGAACTACTGTAGTGATAGGTTCGGATAATATTTTAACGCCATCTTCGTTCCCCTTTGGACTATTTTGCAGATGAATAGGAGGAAAATCGGTAACAGTGATTTCAGTAGTGCTCTAGAGGCTTTCTTGATTTTCTAAATACTCGGCGTTATCCGGGAAAAAAGTGCTCAATATCCTAGATAGACCTACTGTAGTGATAAGTTTGAATAATATCTTAACGCCATCTACGTTTCTCTGCGGACTATTTTGCAGATGGATTTAGACAAGCACGATCTACTGCAGACATCCTAACGGTCATCTCTGAACGCATGTATCATACACTCGACAAGGCAGGTGAAGCTAGGGCAGTAGCGCTTGATATATCCAAGGCCTTTGACAAGGTTTGGCATAAAGGGCTTCTCCTGAAAATACGCTCATACGGTATTACTAGGCAACGACTTAATATAATTAGATCCTTCCTAAACAAAAGAAAAATCCAGGTTGTCCTCGATGGCCGTTCATCTAAGCAACATGACATAAATGCAGGTGTACCCCAGGGATCTATCTTTAGACCTTTGTTGTTCCTGATCTATATAAACGATCTCCCTGGTGACATAGAGTCGGAGATTGGTTTATTTGCTGACGACACCCCGCTTTACTCTCGCCATGTTGGTAAAACAGACGCGATCATATCCGAGGCAATAGCTGAATCTTTAGCAAATGACCTCCAGACTGCAGTGGATTGGGGTAATAAATGGTTGGTAACTTTTAATGCCGCAAAAACAAAGCTCCTTTCCTTCAATAACTACAAGAAACCTCTTCAACCACCGATTGTCATGGCAAATAACACCCTACCTGAGAGTTCATCATTCAAACTCCTCGGCCTAACCTTCACAGGTAACATGAATTGGAACAAATACATCGAAGACATTGCAAAGGCTGCCGCAAAGAAGGTTGGCTCCCTCTACCGTGCTAGTATTAACTAAATCACATAATAAGTGAATTCAGACAACTAGCCCAAAAAGAATACAAAACAGAAACAACTGCGTGGGAAACATGCAAACGACTGAATATCGAACACACGGACAAATGATACAAACATACGCAAAAACAGTACTAGAAAACAAAAATCACAAAATCCTCTGGGATATGGAGGTGCAAACAGATAAACTCATACAAGCAAGGAGACCAGATGACATAATAGTTAACAAGAAGGAAAAATCCTGCTAAATCGTAGATTTTGCCGTTCCAGCAGGCAACAGAGTGAAGATCAAGGAGACGGAAAACGAAGCAAATAAACTGAACTCTCCAGAGAATAGAAAAATATATGGAACGTGAAAAACAGTCAATATAATACCAATAATCGTAGGAGCACTAGGAACAGCCTCAGAAAAAAAACTGGAAAAAGACTGGGTGAAATCGAAATCAAAGGGATCACTGAGACCCCCAAAAAGACGGCAATTATAAAAAAAACTGCAATCTTTATGAAAATCCTCGAATGCGGAAACCAACCCACATAAGCTACGAACAAGACACATAGAAGTTACAATATCAAGAAAACAAAACCGCACAGACAACACCACCACATTAACCCAAGGTACAGAAACTGCAAGACATTTCATAAACTGCCTTCTGTCCAGCGGTCTTGATGACTTGTTGTCGGCAAAGATGACCTGGTATTCCCACGCATTTTCCGTTGCCCAATTGAGGGGTAATTATCAGATTCAAGATCGACGACCATCATGCATCCGGCACCGCTCTGAGTCTAAGTTTACACTCATAAATATAGAATTGGTGACGCTTGACAGATGACGCCGTCGATTTTGCAATTTAGTTACGGATGATCTCTTTTGTGTAATTATGTTTGTTTCACAGAGATCAGAAGTTGATAGTCTTTCTCTACTCAATCTTCTATATCGCTTTCATGGAAGATGCTCGCACGAGCTACAATCGTTGTTTTCGTTTTGTAAACCCACCAGAACAATGGTTTGTCTAGCTACCACAAGTGCAAAGAACTTTCTTTTTTTATGTCCCGAAAACAAAACCGGATTTCCATCAACTGAGTTTGTTGTCGCAGAACTACCCTCTATGGAACATACTATCATGAGACTGCTTCTTCTCTTCTTTTTTCGTTGGTGTGGGCATTAGATTCCCCGATGTTGTTCTAGTAAGAACAATTTCTGGAAAGACATCGGGTACTTACGGGAAAAACCAGGTGAAGGTTGCCAATATCCCTAAGTGGCAGTGGTACCGTGGAACCGACTGGATTCGAACTTGGAACACTCAGGTCTTCAATCCGTGTTGATACCCACTTAACCACCGTAACCCCCCCTAAAAACATTGGGTTAGTAGATGTAGAACAGTTGAGGTAGCAAGGGCAGTTGGCAGACTGCTACCTAGTCGTCTTAAAGTCTACTGTAACAAAATACTCGTCGAAGCGACCTCTTACTAAAATCCTGCTGTTTCAACCCATCTTTTAAAATCCTCTCATAATATTGTTTATCAATACAATTGACAAACTTTTTAGCCCTCAATCTTCAAGTAGTCTTTAAGCTTTTGTAAGTATGGACCTATTTGTATATAAACACAGACTAAAAGATAGATAAAGAAGCTTACAAAAAAGATTCCGTACAATAAGAGAAACCATTCCTTAATAACAATGTCTGACTCACAGATACTTTGACTAAAATAAGAGTAAGTTCTTTGCCAATGTAATTCTATACAATGAGATCAAGTAACAATTTTTTTTCTCCGTTTTTATTGTAGAAGCCTCGACTGTCAGTCCATAGTTCTATAAACAAATATTCACCCGCGTACAATTAAATTACAAACAAGAGACACAGATCTGAAGAGCGACGCCCGTCTTGCCCTCTGCTCAAAGTGCATTGTCTATCTAGTGATCTTTGGCCAAATTAATGTGGCTTTTGTTCCCGGTAAGGCGTGTAGAAGGGGCTAATGTTTCCTTTTGAAAGGAGACCCAAAACCCCGTCACACGTTACTAGGAGTGAGAAGGTTTTGACAAAGCTATGTTATGAGTGCGATATCTTTTTTCTTTCCTTATATATATATATATATATATATATATATATATATATATATATATATATATATATTGTATAGTTAGGCAACATTCCTTCTTTATTACATATCTGGTTGAACAGGAGTGCCAACTTCTGTTTGTTCCTTTTTTGATCCAATCTTTCTATTCGTCGGACGATAGATATTGTGCTTTTAATAATGGGGTGTAAGAAATCTTCATATTTAACGCGAACGTTTTCGACCATCATTGGTCGTCTTCAGGCGGATGATTGATAAATGCAAAATAAAATTGGTGAATTTATTTAAGAGACGTTTCCATGTGACTAAAAAGATAAAATCATTCAACAGCATTTCAAACCGCCTTCGCACTACTCATAACGAGCATGGTTAATGCTGGGCTTTTTTAATTGAATGAACAACGCTTCCATTATGGGGAGGCGAATACCGCAAAATGATACAGCAAGAATGGATGTGCTACCGGTTAAGATATATCTAAAATTATCTTTGGAGATGTTATGTGCTGTAAGGTGTTAATATGGAGATTTCTTACACTCCATTATTAAAAGCACAAGATCTATTGTCCGACGAATAGAACAATTGGATCAAAAAAGGAACAAACAGAAGTTGCCACTCCTGTTCAACCATATATATATATATATATATATATATATATATATATATATATATATATATATATATATATATATATATGGTACATGTATTGTATTAGTTTCTGTAGATGAAAATCTGTTAAAACTCCAGTGTCCATAAAAAGTGCTCAATAAAAAGTTGAGCTGTTATAAAGTATAACTTTTCATTTGTACAAAAATCACTGGTTACATATGTGCATACATGTTTCGGTTGTACTCATCACAGAGAGTGAACCTTTCCAGCCCAGGTTGACTCTCTGTGAAGAGTGCAACCGAAACATGTATGCACATATGTAACCAACAATGTTTGTATAAATAAAAAATTATACTTATATATATATATATATATATATATATATATATATTAGTACAGAGAATTAGTACCGTCGGTTTCTCTACCAAAAATAAGAAATAAATATTACTCTCTTAATGTTAATTCTCAATTAATCGAGAACTATGCTGGGGTTTTACCAACAATCTAACAAAAGAATATATATATATATATATATATATATATATATATATATATATATATATATGAATGTAAATTCGTAATCCGAGGCAGGAGCAATGCGATATAGGTACCGGAAGGTGGAACAGATGAACAAAAATGAATGAGAAGAGAAAATATGAATGGAATCTTAAATCAATTTATTAATATTTCACGGTTTAAATACCAGAACAGTAAATAGAAAAAAGGTTTACTGGCAAGCAATTTAAAAGGTCCGGAATAGGGGGTCCACTTTAATGTCCGAGAGCGGAACCTCTCTACTATCGAAAATTAAAAATTTAAATTGAAGTGTACCCCCTATTCCGGACCTTTTGGATACACTTTTCACTGTCATCTACTGCATCGATTGTAAACAAATTTCCCGCTTGGATAATCTTTTCGTTTTTGGACTTCAATTCACCACCTGGATTCTTTTTTAATCAACCTCTTTGACATCTTTCTGGAAGCTGTTTTAAACTTTATGACTTGGATGAACTGTATAAGTTAACAAAAAAGTGTGTTTCGGGCCGATATATTTGATGTTTTATATACTTTTATGTACTTTATATATTTTTTTATATATTTTCAAAGTTTAATTTTATTACCTGCAGTAATGTCATTGCGGTAATGGTCCTCTTAGGAGAAGATTTTCTTTGAAAATCCATGAGTTAAGGACTTTAAAGTACGTTACTTGAACTTTGAATTGTAATAAAATTTGATTCGCACTTTATTTTATTCTTTCATTTCATCTAGTGCTATATATATATATATATATATATATATATATATATATATATATATATATATAGATATTATGCATGTTTGATTAAATAGGAGTGCCAATTTCTGCTTATTCAGCTTTTGATCTGTTTTTTCTAGTATTCGTACGACGGATTTGATGTTAATAAAAAAGAGTGTAAAAATTCTCCGAATTTTGTGCGAACGTTTTCGACCGACATCGGTCGTCGTCAGGTGGCTACAAAATGAAATAAATTGGTGAATCTATCAAGAAGGCGCACTTTTAAATTATTTCAACATCACTTCAATACACCTTCACCCCCTCAATCATGATTGATGTTTGGTTTATTAATGCGTATTAACAATGCTTTCATTATATAAACAATGCTTCCATTATGGGGATATATATATATATATATATATATATAATAATACTAATATTTATAAATAAATATTAATTATTTATTACCTACAGACATCGGTGTTTCATGCTATCGCAATCTTCCCCGAACACAAATCGCCACTGATTTGTGGTCAAGACTCTTAACCTCTCGGCAATAGTAAACTAGTTATTAATTAAGGAGGAATTTAACTTGGTAAATAGCGAATCGGCGGCTAAATTTACACAAGCAGTTTAGAGTGATCAACGAATGTATTCGAGTTGTGCATATATATATATATATATATATATATATATATATATATATATATATATATGACATAGAACAGGTACAACAAATCCGACGGTATAAGTTTAAGTAGAAAAAACGAAATACCTAAAACTTCAAGAGGTGGAGGAGATCGGTAATTTGGGAGAATATATGTAGTAATACGGGTATAATAAATGTAAAACCATGAACGCATGAAAATAAAAACTAATTTGTATATAGATATACATGTATATATATTAATAAAAAGATAAAAATAAAATAAAAAATAAATTAATTAATGAAATACATTGATAATTATTGACTATTGAATATATATATATATATATATATATATATATATATATATGTGTGTGTGTGTGTGTGTGTGTGTGTGATTTTTTGAAGGTTTACCACAACATTCCGTTAAGGAGATCATTCAACACCACAAAAGTCTTTTTCTTTCAGAGTTTATTTATTTATCATATATATCCAAATTAAAAAAGTTTTTTCCTACACGTGTTTCACTACCAAGCAACCCTTGCTTGGCAGATCATCAGGGGGATTAAGTACCAGGGGTAAGTTTCAACAACTGACAATACACAATGTGGTGTTCCCTTAATTGAGGTCACTTAAGAAGAGGACAGAAGGAAACATTAATAAATAAAAAACATCTTTAAAAAGTAGCTCGTAAGATTTTTGCAGTATTGTTGCTACTAAGCAAAACAGCAAAGAATTAGTCCCAAATGCATTAAAAAGAAACAGGAACAATGTGCGAAAATATACCTTCTCGTCGGGCGGCACAACGATGAAAAGCACACTCTCCCCAAACAAAAAATAAAACAGTCAAAACACAGTTCACAAGTTACCGTTCCAACTGTGAACTGTAACGATAGAATAATGGATTGAGAGATCGATAATTAGATATATAAATATAGCCTACATATAGTCTGCAATCTATGCTGTGGTTATGTATTAAATAGTTCCGATACATAGTAGAACATTATAATTATAATAATAAAAGTGAATTAATATGATGCGCCGAGGAGATTAACGATTAAAACCCGATTGAATTCATGTAGCAAGATAGATGTAAAAAGATGAGACAGATCGATATACGGATAGATATTAACACAACAATTTAGATATATAGTAATACATATATCTATATGCTCTGACTACAGTTGCTAGATAGATAGATAGATAGACAGATAGATATATAGATAGATAGATAGATAGATAGACAGATAGATAGATAGACAGATATATATATATATAGATAGATAGATAGATAGATAGATACATAGATGGATAGATATACAGATAGATAGATTGATAGATATACAGATAGATAGCTTGATATATAGATTTATATATAGATATATAGGTTCATAGATAGATAGATAGATTGATATATATATATATATAGATAGATATGTTCATTAATAGATAGATAGATATCAACAAAACAATTTAGATATATAGTATCACACATATCTATATACTCTTACTACAGTTGCTATATATATATATATATATATATATATATATATATAGAGAGAGAGAGAGAGAGAGAGATAGATATATAGATGGATTGATAGATAAATAGATAGATAGATGGATATATATATATATATATAAATATATATATATATATATATTGTGTGTATTTAGGCAGCATATTTTCATTTAGGCAAACATTAAATAACACGGAGTGGTTTTGTTTGATGCGACTTTTTTTTACTTTTTCAATTTTCCGAATTGTCCATCTAATGTGTTGGTCAAATTGATATAAATATGATCCATGGCTTTCTAAAGTTGAAATGTGCATGAGAACGCCATCACGCTCTAATGCACATTTCAACTTTACAGACGCGTTTTCAAATATAAACTACTTGCCGTTATAATTCAAAAATGAGCACAACAGTAAAGACACTAAAACTAATACCGCCTGAAGATGATTTGACGATTCAAATCGAAAGTTCTTGCAAAAAAGAAAAAAGAATGGAACAAGAAAGCCATGGATCATATTTATATCAATTTGACCGACACATTAAATGGACAATTCGGAAAATTGAAAAAATAAAAAAAAGTCGCATCAAACAAAACCACTCCGTGTTATTTAATAATGTTTGCCTAAATATATATATATATATATATATATATATATATATACATATATATATATATATATATATATATATATATATATATATATATATATATATACAGGGTGGGCAAAAATAAGGGTCCTATTTTAAAAAATTCATAACTTTTTTATTTATTGATTAAAAAAAAATTTTTTTTTAGAATAAGTAAAGGACTCCTTCCGAAGCAAGCATGAGCCGTATTAGCCCTAAGGAACGTACCCTCATTTAGAAAACATTATTTTTGCTTAAAAAACTCAAAACTCTGTAAAAAACAATACTTTAGTTTTTGTAAGTTTTAAGAAGTGTTTTTCGGCTAAAATTTGTTTTGTTTATTTCAAAAAATCTCGGAAGGGTCGGTCTACACACACATAAAGTTTGGTGAGTTTAACTTTTATTTTGTGGAAGTTATTCAAATTCAAGTTATTCAAATTTAAAGATAGGACCCTTATTTTGGCCCACCCTGTATATATATATATATATATATATAGATTGATAGATATATAGATAGATAGATAGATAGAAGGAAAGATAGATGGATTGGTATATAGATAGATTGGTAGAAAGATAGATAGATAGATTAATAGATAAATAGATAGATTGATGGATGGATAAATACATGGATAGATAGATTAATAGATAGATTAATACATAGAAAGATAGATAGATAGATAGATAGATAGGTAGATAGATAGATAGATAGATAGATAGATAGATAACGGACCCAATGTGTACGGGATTCGGTGTGGGTATGTGTGTAGAGTTGGGGTTTTGATGAGGGCGAACATCATTACCGTCCGCTGCTTTGCGAGATGTTTAAGGCCAATAAGATATCGCTAACCCCAAGACGGAAGGTCGATTTAAACTTTATACAAGAGCAAGTGACGCAGGTAAAGATAACAACCAACGGAATAAATTGGATTTTACGTAAAATCTGCCTGTATTCTCTTTCACTCTTTACTACTCTCTCTCTCTCTCGCTCTCTCTCTCTCTCTGTTTCTCTCTTCGCCGCTCTCTTTCTTTCTCTATCGTTCTCACTGTCCGTAGATCCGAGGTCTCCTTCGCCGTATTCATGCAAGGTGCTCTTCGTTTAATTAGATTTGACCAGAACAAAGTCTCGAAGAGAATGAGAACTACACGGGGTTTATAATATCTTTCAATCTGAAAGATATAGACTTGCATAGGCGGCCCGGCGCTCATCACAATGGCTTTTCTTGGGAAACGCACGAATCATACGAGGGCCGTGTGCGCTCATATCTTGATAACTAAGCAGCGAGCTAGCGCCTATAGAGGTCAGGTTTAACGAGAGAGAGAGAGAGAGGGGGATAGAGAGAGAGAGAGAAAGAAGGAGAGAGAGAATGAAGAGAGAGAATGAAGGGAGAGATGAAGAAGATAGCGAGATTATACAAAAAATGAAAGAGCCCAAAGCTCTGTTTAGCTCGGCCCTTTGAAAGCGGAAACGGAAGTTGATGTGATTAACGATTCAACCAACGAAGCGGAAGTGATTATTCACTAAACTTCCGTTTAGTGAAATCCATCAACGAAATCTTTGTGAAACCGCACGGAATTTGGCAAACTGCGAAGTATGAAAAGATTGACAGAATGTATATCGGTTCTTACGCAACAGGGTTTGTAGGAAAGCCGAACGTAATAAACTCTCGCAAAATACTAAGCCCATAAAAAAACGTTTTCTTTTCCAACCTGGATCTATCGCGACACCATCATCTCTAGGCTCGTGGTCAATTAAACTTGTTCGCAAGAGGTTGCCTTTTTGAATAAACGCAGATAGGGAGTTTAAAAAACAAACAAACTAATTTCCTCCTAAACAGGGCAATTTGCCACTACTGGGAAATCAGGGAGAGAGTTTACGGTTCAATCGGAAGTGCAGCGAGATGTTTGTTTACGTTAGTTTTAAACAGTCAAGGGAAACAGGGAGCAGGGAGGGAGTTTCAAAGATCGGCAGTTCGAGGAAAGAAGCTATTGGAGTACAAGGCTCTCCGGCATCTGAGGACCTCACCAGTGAATGGATGCTATTTAGCTGATTGTCGGGTAACTCGAGTGTATTTACATCGAGAGGGGGCACTAGAGCAGCAAGTTCATCGGAGCACATTCCACTGAAGTACTTGTAAAACAAGCACAACGATGCAACATTTCGGCGATTGGATAGGGTCTAGGACTTGGTGAATAGTGAGGGACCTGTTAGATTAGACACTCTATTTTAGCCATTGTTCAAGAGGGAGACGCTAGTTTACAGTGCAACATTCTTACTTTTGTTTTTTTAATGTAAAGACTTCACTATTGGTTTCATTTTTTAAAACTCTTTCGACATTTTTCGTTTTGAACTTACATACTGCTTGAAAATGGTTCATTCTTAAGCAATTTGTTTTTCCAAATGCTGGGCATTTTTCTCTTTTTATTTCGTGTACACGTCCACAATATCAACATTTATTTTTCTTTTTTAACATGTACGTATCAGCGACTATTTATTCGCCGAGTTGACTTTCATAATCTTTGTATTTCTATATTAATTTTTGTTGCTGTATAAAGTCAATGCAAGTATTTAAGGACATGTTTCCTATTTATAAATAAAATAATAATAATAATAATAATAATAATAATAATAATAATAATAATAATAATAATAAAATAATAATAATAATAATAATAAAATAAAATAATAATAATAATAATATTAATAATAATAATAAACTAAAATAATAATAATAATAATAATAATAATAACAATAATAATAATATCAATAATAATAATAATAATAAAATAATAATAATAATAATAATAACAATAAAATAATAACAATAATAATAATAATAATAATAACAATAATAATAATAACAATAATAATAATTATATTAATATTAATAATAATAATAATAAAATAATAATATTATTAATAAAATAATAATAATAATAATAATAATAAAATAATAGTAATAAAATAATAATAATATTAATAATAATAATAATAATAATGATAATAAAATAAAATAATAATAATAATAATAATAATAATAAAATAATAATATTATTAATAAAATTATAATAATAATAATAATAATAATAATAATAATAATGATAATAAAATAAAATAATAATAATAATATTAATAATAATAATAATAAAATAATAATATTATTAATAAAATTATAATAATAATAATAATAATAATAAAATAATAATATTATTAATAAAATAATAATAATAATAATAATAATAAAATAATAGTAATAAAATAATAATAATATTAATAATAATAATAATAATAATGATAATAAAATAAAATAATAATAATAATAATAATAATAATAAAATAATAATATTATTAATACAATTATAATAATAATAATAATAATAATAATAATAATAATAATAATAATAATAATAATAATAATAATAATAATAATAATAATAATAATAATAATAATAATAATAATAATAATAATAATAATTTGTAACCGGCAATAAGCTAAAGTTTCACAGGCCATGTTCTTGGCATCAACTTAAATATTTGATGAAAACATGTCTTCCGTAGGAGCTATAAATCTTTCTCGATTCGGCGTATATATTTGTTCACATACGTCAAATATATTTACAGGTGTTCCTTTTCCTAATACACACGCTTCCTTTATACTTACATGATATTAGAGTTTTTTGAATGCAATGTTTTATTTATTCGTATTCTTTATGGAATCTTTCTTTCCGTGTTCGCTTCAATTATTTCCCGATTTCGCATTTTCAAAGAATCGGCAAAATGATCAACATTTTCAATGCTATTTTATAACTCGCGGAATATATTTGCGTAAATGTCATACCAAAATTTGAAAAAGTAGACTTCCACCGAAATATCGGCCAATTCACCAATAATAAAGGCACCATTAACAGAAGACCAAGGAACGGAGTGTCTCTTCGAAGATCGCACCGGAAACTCATCTAATACACCATTCATCGCCTATAATTCCTGGTAATTCAGAGCGGCTCTCTCATATATTGGTGCCGTCTGGAGATATTCTACCAATATTGGAAGACGGTTTTGAATGTCTTGGAAAATTTCAAACAATTTCGTTTTTTTTCTATTTTTCTATTTTTTCTCAAATAAAAAAAAAATGTTGTTTAGAATCTGCTAACCATTTTCGAACCGGAACAATGAGACATATTTATTTCTCCAAAGCGAAGTAACCCGGTGCTTTCCGGGCGACTAACAATTTTATACTTACCTCTCTCTCTCTCTCTGTCTCTCTCTGTCTCTCTCTCTCTCTCTCTCTCTCTCTCTCTCTCTCTCTATATATATATATATATATATATATATATATATATATGTAAATTATAACTAAAAGGTAAACTTTTAGAGAGTTGGACCTATTGTGAAATAAGATTCCTCCGGATTTACCAATATTTCTGAGCCCTACGTTTTTTGGATTTCGTTATTGGTGATTCCCATGCCCGTTTGAACTTTTTGGAAACATTTTTTAAAACAGTTTTTTGAATTTCTTTAATTTTTAATTTTTAATTTTAAAAGAAAACTTTTTTCAAATTTGGAACTTTGACAGTCCTACCCTGTCAACTTATCAATCATAATTTTTTCTCTGATGATAAGATTTTAATCTTTGAAAAGCCTGGTTTAAGGAAAGAAAGAGATGAAAAATAAATGTTTTTATTAACTAAACTACTCCTTGTTTTGAACAACTGAAAATACCGATTTGCTTCCATTTGCAGGTCTTACTAATTTTCATTGACGTACCATATATATATATATATATATATATATATATATATATATATATATATATATATATATATATATATATATATATAAACCAGTGGGTGGATGCTAGCTCAGTTTGAACTTGAAGACTTTTCAAGTTTTAGGAATAAGATTTTCTTAAAATGTTTCATGTTAGTTATATTTATGTATTCTGACTTGCCGCGACCTTTGTCAAATAATATTTTAAAACTTTTCCTATCTTCCTTTCTCATGTCTTTCGAATGGTGTGTTTTTCCCATTACTGTTACATGAAACATTTATCAGATGATCAACGAAGTTAAGATGAGGATTATATATTTCTCTTTATTTTTGCTGTGAAACGCGCGTAAGGTGTAGAAAAATTATTGAATTTTGAAAAGAATAAAATAAATAAATAAATAAATAAAATATATATATATGCACGATATATCATAAAATAAAAAGCCGTGAAAGACAAGATGTGTAAAAAAAAGACAAACTGAAAAAATAAGATAACACGGAGGTAGAGTCAACAAAAGTATGTATTTACAGAAAGTACAGTAGTAATGGGTTGTCAGTGAATGCTTCTGGCTTGATCATAGTGACTGTCTGTTACTGCTATTATCACTATTCATAGTATCGGGAAGAGTCTATGCAATGGCGCAATGCGCTAGACAACCATAACAACTACCTATGTTATGTATACACTCGTGAAACGCCATTTTGAAGCCTGCATCATATTAGATCATCCTAAAATCCCTGTCTGGTGGTACCAGATCAGACTATCTAGACATACCGGTATTCTGAC
Organism: Sepiola atlantica; assembly: GCA_963556195.1. Taxonomy (NCBI): domain Eukaryota; kingdom Metazoa; phylum Mollusca; class Cephalopoda; order Sepiida; family Sepiolidae; genus Sepiola; species Sepiola atlantica. The sequence goes on from OY744547.1 coordinate 66,977,779, forward strand.
CAAAAATGCGCCAAACATTGATGTTATTGGTTTTTGCCAGTCCCTTTCCAACACTTAATCATGTTCAGCAAAGACACACACAGAAACAACATTTTTCTTAAACAAAACAATCAAACGAAACACCATGAATAAATATTTGAAGAACTTGAGGTATAAAAAAACTTTTACCATAATGACCGTATTCGGTATTAAATAACCCGAAAAGCGTTGATATGCCGTAAAACAAAACAACCAAACCAAACGGAACACAATGAATAAATATTTGAAGATTTATAGAACTTGAAACATAACAACTTTTACCATACTGACCGTATTCGATATTAAATAACCCGAAAAGCGTTGGTATGCCGTAATGTGTTGGCAGTGTTTGCTTTTGGCTTGGTAATAGCGATTCTCTCTGTTACCACAATTATACCCATTCATAGTATCGAGAAAAGTCTATATAATGACGACATAAGGCTAGATAACATAATATATATAAAGAATATTAACCACCAAGGAGTGCTCTATTCTTTTTTTTAAGAAAAATCTTTGTATTATCATTAATCACCGCTGGAAATTTCACTTCTTACAGTGCTCAAACCACGAAGGGGTGAGAGGCGTAACGCAGTTATCCACACACAGATGGTATCGCTGTATCACTGTGTGTCTATGAGGGATAAGGGTCTATTCTTACATAATGAGATTACACATTAACAATTCTCGAATAATAACCACGTCACGAACGCCAGCACCTTACGACCTTTAACTCCAGCAAAACAGTCTACCGCCGAGTTTCAACATCGTTCGACTAATGAACAGCTAAGAAGCCCCAAAGAGTTCGCGCCATTTTCCCTTCAATTTAATCGGCCCACCCCGGCATAAAATCCATTAAAGGTCTTAGCGGAGATGAATCTTTTTTTTATAATTTCTCGTGCCGTAACCAATAATGCCACCCCCCTTTTCCATTCGTGGCAGGGGGTTCGCAACTAAACAGGCACCGCCATGCACGCGAGGCGTCGCATGTAAACCATAGTATTCGTCTCTCTATTCTAATATGGAAGAGATACCGGCAGACATTTTGAAAAGCCTCTGAAAAATAGCGAAGAGAATTATCGTTTCATTAATGATACCAAACTAAGGTTTTTCTGTTGCCTTGTATTTATATTTTCCATTTTTCAGGGGTTTTTTTGTGTGTCATACCGAAACGTTCGTACGAATACACAATTCTATAGAACGTTTTACTTTAAATATTTGATATTATAATAAATTATATCCAATAAACTAAAACAAAGAATTTGTCTACAACTTTTAATTAGAAAATAAAAACGTAATTATTATACGAACTATTGATCTATCTTTCATTCTTGATAAATCTCTCTATTATCTTTCTGTATATATCTTTCTATCTGTCTATCTATCTACCTATCAACTTATCTTCCCATCTCTCTATCAACATATCCCTTTATTAATCTCTCTATCTCCCTACCACTCTTCTAACTTTTCCATTTCTCTATCTATCTATCTATCTATCTATCTATCTATCTATCTATCTATCTATCTATCTATCTATCTATCTGTCTATCTCTTTGCTTTTAATCTCTCTCGCTATATCCATTAATTTATCTATCTATCTATCTATCTATCTATCTATCTATCTATCTATCTATCTATCTATTTGCTTTTAATCTCTCTCGCTATATCCATTAATTTATCTATCTATCTATCTATCTATCTATCTATCTATTTATCCATCTATCTATCCATCTATCTATTCATCCTTCTATCTATCCATCTATCTATCTATCTATCTATCTATCTATCCATCTATCTATCTATCTATCTATCTATCCATCTATCTATCTATCTATCTATCCATCTATCTATCCATCTATCTATCTATCTATCTATCTATCTATCTATCTATCTATCTATCTATCTATCTACCTCTTTGCTTTTCATCTCTCTCGCTATATCTTCCAATTTATCTATCTATCTATCTATCTATCTATCTATCTATCTATCTATCTATCTATCTATCTATCTATCTCACTCTTGCTTTTAATATCCTTCCCTATATCTATCACTTTATATATCTATCCATCTATCTATATATCCATCTATCTATCTATCCATCTATCTATCTATCCATCTATCTATCTATCTATCTATCTATCTATCTATCTATCTATCTATCTATTTATCTATCTATCTATCTATCTATCTATCTATCTATCTATCCATCTATCTATCTTTCTATCTATCTATCTATCCATCTATCTATCTTTCTATCCATCTATCTATCTATCTATCCATCTATCTATCCATCTATCTATCTATCTATCTATCTATCTATCCATCTATCTATCCATCTATCTATCTATCTATCCATCTATCTATCCATCTATCTATCTATCTATCTATCTATCTATCTATCCATCTATCTATCCATCTATCTATGCAATGATGTAACGTTTATTTTCCCTTTCATCGTCAGCTCTGTAAAAGCAAGCGATATATAGAGTTCGCTATAATCACGCTTTATTCTGTTTTATGTGTTGATGCCTGTTTTAAAAATATATGCGCCCGTTCCGTTCGCTTTGAGTAATTTCTACATTTTTTCCGGCTTGCCCGTCGCTCCTGAAAACGCAGATACTTATCACGCGCAAAATATCAGTCGTTGAAAATCTGAGCGAAACGCTTAACCAAGTATCCAACGAAAGACGTACAGATCGTCATTGAGGAGCAGAAATTGTCAAAGACTTTTCTCGGATAGAAGCAGATCATGTTGTAATGGCAAGTGGTGCTGGTGTCACAGAAAGTTCCAGGGAAAATCGTATAAATATTTACCCTCCTGTTTGTTAAGAAATATTTAAACGAGTAAATTGACGAGTAGTGGCGCATACTTTCGCCTGTCACAAACATTTTAGATGGATGTACGTTCTATTAAACTCAATTATATAAAAATCTATGTTCCGGGATTTTTGAGATGAGGGTTGATAATTTGTAGAATTTGGTATATTCGGACTACTGTTCTCATCTTGAGTGTTTTTATGACATTCATAGTTGAATTGCCTGCAAGGAACCGTGGCGCAGTGGATATAGTACTAAGTTTATTCAGTTCTAAGTGACAGTTATCTGAAGGTTGAAGATAGTTCAATCCTCAGTGCGGGCAATACAAAGAATTGCGAATTACTGAAGACTTCTTCCCAGTCATGGCAGATGGAACGAGAGCATGCTACCCCCGTGGATTTCACGAGTTCGACAGAAAGATTCCCGAGTTCGACAAAGTACAACTGAAGAAGGTCGGATGTTACATCGGCCGAAACGTAGTGATAAAAACACCCAAGATGAGAACAGTAGTCAGAATATACCAAATTCTACGTATGAAAAATCTAATTCACTATTGTTTTGGGGTGATGTATTTTATGACTACTGTTTTATTTCGTGTTAGTTTTTAAGATTCGAAAAAATTATATCAGAATGTGGAAAAGAATTGAATCCAAGAAATATTCGAAGAGATTTTTCTTAATTAAAGTAAAGACAAATGGATATAATCCACTGGGGAAGAAAAAGGTTCGTCTGAAATTGTATTTGTGCGCTCAGAACGAAACGCTTTGGATCAGCGTTGTTTTTTTTTCTTTTCGACAAATGTAAAAAAAAAAACGAAAAAAAAAAAACGGTCAAAGCAACATTGAATTTTCCTGACTTTCTGAAACGCTAAAACCATTTGGGAAAGAATAACGATGCCATGTTTGCAATTAGCTGTCATAGCACATCTCAACTGAAGAATGTCTTCGGAGGAACGCGCACGCGCAATCGGAGAAAAAAATAAATAAAAAAAAAAATTCATGGAAAAATGCATTTTATTCAAACTTCGATGTTTTGTTTCAAATTTTCTCGCAGTAAACGTGGACTTAAAAAAAATGTATTTTCTTTTTTCTTTTCCTCGTTTAATTTTTATCAGTATGTCTCCTTCTCTCTCTTTTTCTTGCGTTTCTTTCTTTTTCTTTCATTTTTCTTTATATTAACTCTCTCTCTCTCTCTCTCTCTCTCTATATATATATATATATATATATATATAACAGGCTTGCAATGAATAATATGTGTTACTACAGTGTTGAAAGCGTCGTTAGAAGAAATATTTTACATTTTTGAGAAACCAGTTAACAGACGAGTGAATGTATATCAATAAATGAAAATTCATTTCATCATTTTTTTTGTATATTTATAAATCCGAATGTTCGGAACATGGTAGTTGATATGATATCATTACTGTCTATAGTAATCTTTCTGAACCTAGATCATACACTCGATTCTTATTTATAGTAAGTGTTTTAGATATTTTACGATCATCCATCATTCTAAATTCTTTTTTTTTTATTAATAGTGTTTGATGCACGTGTTTAGCACACTTCATATGAATTGCTTCGTGGGCTTCGTGGCCAATTAGCGAATCAACACGAGGAAAATTCGAGATAGAAGAACTAATAACAAATCAAAGTGATTTATCATTTAGCTGAGACAGGAAGTTAATCACAGATGCACTTCCGGTTCGTTCGAATGAATAAGCAAAATCACGATAAATAATGACAGTAATATAAGAAAGAAAGATGGCGATTGAGGGTTTGATGGAAAGGGGTTAGCAATTGAAAAAGTTTAAAAAGACATTAAATAGTGAAAAGGTTTAAATTGAATATCGTTAAAACTTGAAAGAAAAAGAAAACTGATACAAACATTGACGAAATAAAAACAAAGGGAAATAATCCTGAATTTAGAAAAGTACTAGCGGCACTCCGTGGAAATCGTACAGTGATTTCTTTATCACTTTGTATAACTTACTGGTTATACACATAATATTTGTTTTGAATTAATACATTTCTGCTACGGTCAGTACTATTAAAGATAAGAAATTACGTTTTCGTCTTTTATAAAGATAATGTCATAATAAGCTGAATATTATTTCAATGCATCAATGGAATATGTTTTTGCCTTGTTTATTTTTTTACATTTTAACAATGTAAATATCTTTTAAAATCATAAATATTCTCTCTCTTTTTACCGTGAAGATAATTGCCGGCTAGAAATTATTAAAGTCGTATTTAAGTTTTTGAAATGTATGCATTTAAAAGTATACTGTTTTAGTCGACATAACGATATAACCTGATTGTGGAACAATTCATTTTAAAATGGGTGTAGGTAAATTTTTTTTTACCTTAGCGGCATTACATGTATCACCAATCACCATCTTTGCTGACTGGACGATGTTGTTTCATACATCTGTGTGAAAGGTGATAACGTACGTACGAACATGAAATTCCTTAGCGTATTATTATTTAGATGTGACAGTTTTACGATGTGTACATTCAATCCAATGCTATTTTGAATTTAAGCATGCCACACCGACAATAATGCCATATTGAACTTAAACATTACAAAGCAATGCTAATAACATTTTTAACCTAAGCGTTATTGAAAGGGATCAATGTTATCCCATAATTAAGCGTGACAGACCGACCACAATGCTCTAAAATTTAAACATGACAGACCATTGGCCCTCAAAGACAAGAATTACAGAATATTGGTAATGCTATTTCAAGCCAATACGTGATAGACGAACGAAAACAGTATTTTAAACTGAATAATTATATGTTAATGACGAAGAAACGTTTTGAACCAACTTTATAAAATTATGAAATAAAATAAAAAAAAGTATTTCCAAACTGTTTTGGAAACGATCGTACACCATAATGGACTTGATGTTGTAATTCTTGGAACAGTAAAAGTAATGCTTTGATTCATCAAATGTTTATATATATATATATATATATATATATATATATATATATATATATATCTGAAATTGTTACTTTCCGGCACCGATGAGAGCAATAAGCTTGAAACGCTAGCGTCTGTAGGTATTAATTATTTACTATTTATTTATAAATATTATACTAAGCCGCTTTAAGAAATTAAAGTTGAGCACTCTCGGGGATGTTAAAATAGACTGTCAAAAAGCTCTAATGCAAAGTTCCGAATACGTTCGTCGAACACTCTCGACTAGTCTTCTTTATTTCCTTTAATTACGTGACAGTTTCTGTTGGCCGAGGGGATATGACGACTGCTTGTAGATTCATAGGCTGACTTTGTGAATCGGGTTCGCGACTCCCGACCGTCTTAAATTGTTACTTTCCTGCACTGCTGAGAGAAATAAGCTTGAAACGCTAGCGTCTGTAGGTATTAATAATTTAATAGTTATTTTTAAATAATATATATATATATATATATATATATATATATATATATATATATATATATATATATATATATATAAATAATGTGAGGATGTTGATTGATTATGCAGGACCGTACACATCCGTTTGTCCGGGACGTGTTGGCGTCGTGTCGGTTGGTTGATGGACATTTTCTTTTCATCACGTTGAATGGCATGAGTCATTTTCATTTTGCGAGGGACGCACTACTTCCTCGCCAAACATTGTTAGTCTACGACAGCAAAGTCTTCGAGGCCTGTCATTCATCGAACAAATTCTATGTTTCAACGGGGAAAATTGAAATCGACACATGATTGTCGATTGTCTTAAACTAACCAGATGTTGTCCGATAAAGACGAATTTCTACAGTTCATGTTGCCGGCAGAGGACATTAATGTATATTTTTCTTGGTTTTCAGTCGTGCCCAAATATGATAGTCCTATCTCCCATACCAATAAATACCCGTCCTATTACGTGATTGTGTTCACAGTCTCAACTAAAAAGTAGAAAATATATATCATATGATATCGTGTTATTGGAGAGTTTGTTTATATGTCCGGTGCTTGTAGTGAATGTCCTGCCAGGCTTGAGATGAATAATATAAGTATTACTACGGGTTTGAAAGCGTCGTTCGAAGAAATATTTGAACATTTCTAGAAAAAAAAAACAGTTAACAGACGCGTGAATTTATATCAATAAATGAAAAGTTATTTAATTTTTTTCTTAATATTTATAAATCCGAATTTTCGGAACATGGTATCGTTACTGTCACTTCATATGTGACAACTGTGGCAGAGACTGCAAGGTCCACATAGGCCTTCTCAGCCACAGCAAGAAATGCCCTGATCGAGCCAGTATGCCCCTTGGGATATTGACACCACTGACAGGACTCTAAAAACTGGAACTAGCCAACAAGATCTGCAAGTGCCATTCATGGTCGGACACGACCGACGAAGGTCTACTACTACTATTTTTCTTGGTTTTCAGTCGTGTCCAAATATGATAGTCCTATCTCCCATACCAATAAATACCCGTTCTATTACGTGATTCACAGTCTCAACTAAAAAGTAGAAAATATATATCATATGATATCGTTTTGTGGTGTCGCTGAGGCTGTAAATAAATATTACTCCGCTGAGAATGTTAAAGTACTTTACAACATGAAAGTTATTCTTTAGAAAATCATGTATTAATTTTTGTTAATACTAGTTTAAAACAGTTTTAATATCATGGTATTGTTATATTTTATGCTGACTGACACTGGCGCCTCAAACGTCTGCTTTCACCTTAACGGCTTTTAAAATCAGGATAAGTATTTTCAAAAGTAAAAACTGAACCGAAATAAAGTATATTGATTCACTAAACCTTAGGGGGGGGGGGGGAATTAACGTAAAAAAATAGGCTACTCTGAATCAAATAGAGATATATCAGATGTATTATATTTGGGTTTGATTTTGAAAGTCCGACTGACTTAATTTTATAGAGTAGAAGAAATGAAAAAATATAATAGACAATATCATGAAAGTATATCAGTGACAATAACTTAGTGGGGGGAAACCTAACGTAAAAAATAGGCTAGTCCGAATCAAATAGAGATAGTTCAGATGTATTTTATTTAGGTTTGATTTTGAAAGTCCGACTGACTTAATTATATAGAGTAGAGAAATTGAAACATATAACACACAATATCATGAAAGTATTTTAGTGCCAATAACTTAGTGGGGGAAAACTAACGTAAACATAGGCTAGTTCGAATCAAATAGAGATATGTCAGATGTATTTTATTTGGGTTCGATTTTGAAAATCCGACTGACTTAATTTTATAGAGTAGAGAAATTGAAACATATAACACACAATATCATGAAAGTATTTTAGTGCCAATAACTTAGTGGGGGAAAACTAACGTAAACATAGGCTAGTTCGAATCAAATAGAGATATGTCAGATGTATTTTATTTGGGTTCGATTTTTAAAATCCGACTGACTTAATTTTATAGAGTAGAGAAATTGAAAAACATAACAGACAATATCATGAAAGTATATTAGTGCCAATAACTTAGTGGGGGAAAACTAACGTAAAAATAGGCTAGTTCGAATCAAATAGAGATATGTCAGATGTATTTTATTTGGGTTCGATTTTGAAAATCCGACTGACTTAATTTTATAGAGTAGAGTATACAAATTAAAAGCTATAACAGACACTATCATGAACGTATTTCTTGTCATAGTAGTTTTTATTTGCTAATGCTTTATTACCAAGAGCGTAAAACAGAATATTATAACCCTAACCCTAACCCTAACCCTAACCCTAACTATGGAAAATGCAGCTCCCTGAAATAATTTTCTATTCCTCAAATTCAATGAGTAAAGTTTCTGAGAAACGGGTTTTAATTGCTGGCTCAAAATATATTTAAAAAAACACCATAAATGAATAATAAATGAATATAAATATAAGAATAACTAAAATAATTATAACATAATAAAATGATAATCATGATCAGACAGATTTTGTTGTTCGTTGCTGTCCATACAATTTCTGTGACGATAGAGACATATCAAAAGGCTCATGTCTTGCCTGTCGAGCGGCCATTTGCAAGATTGTGCGGTTTGTATTCTTGCTAGCCTGTGAGCGTAGTATGAAGAAGGAGCATGTAGTAGTAGGAGGATGGTATCGTGACCACAGAACATATTACTACATCGTTAAATGAAGAGACAGTGTTAAGAGGGTGGTCTCATGACAACAGAACAGATATTACATCCCTCTGAATTAAACATCAATACTATAGGATAAGCAATAGAACTAATAGTATAGAATCCGTTACAGACCGACAAGTACCAAATCTCCATTAGAAATAGATAAAATTTAGAGGATATAACAGTTGTGCAATTTTCTTATGATTAGGAGTCATCTTGATTGCCAGGGTTTTTTTTACCCCGCCTAATAAACTGGTATTGTCCGGGCCTTTGGGTCTGAATTTACGCCGGTCTATTGGGGGTTGCCGGTCCTGTGAAGTTCTAGGAGGTGTACCCTCCCAGGCTTCCCCTCCCCTCTTTGGGGAGGAGTAAGTTTATTGCTTACTGTCTGAGGCGCCTCTACCGGGGAATGCCGACGGGGCTGCCCAGGCAATTTTTAAATAGCCAGAGTGCTCACCTCTCGAGCACTGGCTTATCTAATCCCATTTTCCCGACCTTGTGTCACATCTTACCTTGTGGGAGGTAGATAAATAAATTGATTAAACTGTCAACCCTCATCCTTGACTGGTTTTAGGCCTCGATAATTGTTTATCTATTACTAATAAACAAGGAGTTGAATACCTGTAGCAAGAAGAAACACAACACAACCAGCGCTATCGGGCTTCAGAAACGGATTATTTACACACGCAACGTTGTAATGTTATTGATATTCCATGTTTTTATTTACTTGGGTCCCAACGAAGGCAGAGTTGGACACAAGTTTAGCCTTTTGAAAAGTATTCTACCATTTGTTTCCGGCATCCGCTACGTCATTTCCGGTTGTGTTTATGATTTGTTATCAGTTGCTTTGCGTTTATTCATAAATCGAATGCAACAAAATGATTGTAGATAAACAGGTGCACAAAACAGAAACATTGATTAGATTAATCATCAGAATATTTGGCCGTCTTCTTGTTCATAAAAAAAATTATTTAGTCAGAAATGGAAAAAATGAGATAGAATGATTAAGTTAAGTGTTGGCCGACTTAATCATAGCTATAATTATTAAGATTTTTTTTTGCATTCCTGCAGAGTACAATTGTAGATATATTTATTGCTCTTATTTATTTACCTCCCCACGAGGGCAGAGTTGGACACAAGCTCGGTTTTTGATGTGGGGAACATTCAGTTGCACAAAACGGTCAGTCTGGATACGAAAACGAAACGAAGTTGCATTCACCCTAGGATGAAGTTGCATTCACCCTAGGATGAAGTTGCATTCACCCTAGGATGAAGTTGCATTCACCCAAAGATGAAGTTGCATTCACGCTAGGATGAAGTTGCATTCACCCTAGGATGAAGTTGCATTCACCCTAAGATGAAGTTGCATTCACCCTAGGATGAAGTTGCATTCACCCTAAGATAAAGTTGCATTCACCCTAGGATGAAGTTTCATTCACGCTAGGATGAAGTTGCATTCACCCTAAGATCAAGTTGCATTCACCCTAGGATGAAGTTGCATTCACCCTAGGATGAAGTTGCATTCACCCTAAGATAAAGTTGCATTCACCCTAAGATGAAGTTGCATTCACCCTAGGATGAAGTTGCATTCACCCTAAGATGAAGTTGCATTCACGCTAGGATGAAGTTGCATTCACGCTAGGATGAAGTTGCATTCACCCTAAGATGAAGTTGCATTCACGCTAGGATGAAGTTGCATTCACCCTAAGATGAAGTTGCATTCACCCTAAGATGAAGTTGCATTCACCCAAAGATGAAGTTGCATTAACCCAAGGATGAAGTTGCATTCACCCTTGGATAAAGTTGCATGCACCCTAAGATGAAGTTGCATTCACGCTAGGATGAAGTTGCATTCACCCTAAGATGAAGTTGCATTCACGCTAGGATGAAGTTGCATTCACCCAAAGATGAAGTTGCATTCACGCTAGGATGAAGTTGCATTCACGCTAGGATGAAGTTGCATTCACCCTAGGATGAAGTTGCATTCACCCTAAGATGAAGTTGCATTCACCCTAGGATGAAGTTGCATTCACCCTAGGATGAAGTTGCATTCACCCAAAGATGAAGTTGCATTCACCCTAGGATGAAGTTGCATTCACCCTAGGACGAAGTTGCATTCACCCTAGGATGAAGTTGCATTCACCCAAAGATGAAGTTGCATTCACCCTAGGATGAAGTTGCATTCACCCTAGGACGAAGTTGCATTCACCCTAGGATGAAGTTGCATTCACCCTAGGATGAAGTTGCATTCACGCTAGGATGAAGTTGCATTCACCCAAAGATGAAGTTGCATTCACGCTAGGATGAAGTTGCATTCACCCTAAAATGAAGTTGCATTCACCCTAGGATGAAGTTTCATTCACGCTAGGATGAAGTTGCATTCACCCTAAGATCAAGTTGCATTCACCCTAGGATGAAGTTGCATTCACCCTAGGATGAAGTTGCATTCACCCTAAGATGAAGTTGCATTCACGCTAGGATGAAGTTGCATTCACGCTAGGATGAAGTTGCATTCACGCGAGGATGAAGTTGCATTCACCCTAAGATGAAGTTGCATTCACGCTAGGATGAAGTTGCATTCACGCTAGGATGAAGTTGCATTCACCCTAAGATGAAGTTGCATTCACCCTAGGATGAAGTTGCATTCACCCTAAGATGAAGTTGCATTCACCCTAAGATGAAGTTGCATTCACCCAAAGATGAAGTTGCATTCACCCTAGGATGAAGTTGCATTCACCCTAGGATGAAGTTGCATGCACCCTAAGATGAAGTTGCATTCACGCTAGGATGAAGTTGCATTCACCCTAAGATGAAGTTGCATTCACGCTAGGATGAAGTTGCATTCACCCAAAGATGAAGTTGCATTCACGCTAGGATGAAGTTGCATTCACGCTAGGATGAAGTTGCATTCACCCTAGGATGAAGTTGCATTCACTCTAAGATGAAGTTGCATTCACCCTAGGATGAAGTTGCATTCACCCTAGGATGAAGTTGCATTCACCCAAAGATGAAGTTGCATTCACCCTAGGATGAAGTTGCATTCACCCTAGGACGAAGTTGCATTCACCCTAGGATGAAGTTGCATTCACCCAAAGATGAAGTTGCATTCACCCTAGGATGAAGTTGCATTCATTCTAGGACGAAGTTGCATTCACCCTAGGATGAAGTTGCATTCACCCTAGGATGAATTTGCATTCACCCTAGGATTAAGTGGCGTTCACCCTAGGGTGAAGTTGCATTCACCCTAGGATTAAGTTGCATTCACCCTAAGATGAAGTTGCATTCACCCACGGATCGAGAACAAACAGATGAAGTGAAGCATCGAGATAGATTCTACATCTTGACCCTAGCTGAAAGGCCAGGGAAGTCTTGGATGTGTTCATTTATGTACTTGGTTGTATATACAACGGCAAGTCAACCTCTTTGTGATTGGCACTAATTAACCAAGGTATATCGAATTACATTAATTTATAAGAGTCCTTCGGTGAACCTGATTTTCCCTACCTTGCGGCCTCGAGCCACTGATTTCTGCTGTGGGAAGCAAGTAAATTCCTATTACCTCATTAGAAATACTGAGGTTAGCAACATTAAAGATGGCCTTACTTTTCAACAAAAAAATTTCATAAACCGGGGCTAGCAGAAAAAACAACTTTCTCGCTCTAAATCCATGGACAAACTGATTTGAAAATTTCGTTTCTTTATGGTCGACAAACAAATGACGTCATCGTGTACACGATCTGTCGGTCTCTATCTATGAATTCATTGACCTCAATTCCATGTTATTTTGATTTTAAGTTCATCGATCTGTTACTCACTCGTGGGAACACAAATTGATTTCCCCAGGGACTGCGTCGGCGCCACCTGCTGATTATCCAATTGTTTCGGCGTCTCTCGGGTGGTTAAAATTGATACGTAAACTATATCTCATTATAACATTTAATGTAGATACATGAAATAATAATAATAATTATATATATATATATATATATATATATATATATATATATATATATATATATATATATATATATATATATATATATATATAATCCAGGTAAAACATCCACAGGGTAGTAATCCAAAGAATTTCAACCATGTTTATAAAAAAAAGTGCTCAACATCAAATAGAGCTTTTATATATGATTATTTTTATTTACACAAACACAGGTCCTTTCCAAATATTATCTAAGGTTAAGATCGGATTCTAACTCTGCCTGATGAGATCTCAGTCTATACTAGCTGTTGATCGATAACATCGACATGCATGTGTCGCAGATTTTGTACATGTCTGTGCAAATAAAAAGAATCACATATATATATATATATATATATATATATATATATATATATATATATATATATATATATATATATATGCATATTGAAAATTACCTGTGTCTGGAATGTGTTAGATATATTTTTCATATTTATGCAAACAGCTGCAACAATAACTTGATCACAATCTGTATATCAACAATTTTCCATTTTTTTTATTTGAATTTGTCACAGGTGAACTATCCCAAATATATCAGCTGATCAACTTCTGTGTCTTAAAGGATCTCGTTTATAACATTTGGTTTCGCGCGCTTTTAACTATCGACCCTGACTCCGTTGCAATCAGTCTGTTCGATCAAGCTGAACGGAACACAATAAAAGATAGAATCGACAACTACCATCATTAACTCATTTAGCTAATTAACTATGTTAATTTACTTTAGATAAATTGGTTCGTTCACAAAGAAAAGCCGCGTCACGTGTTCGATGACGTTGCACAGAACTCACACGCGCTTTTTATTAGCTTTGATTTCAGTTTATTATTACGCAGTTTTTTTTGCAAATTGAATACCGCCTACACACGAGGGATAGATGTGACACAAGATCGGTTTTAATTTAAGGGGATAATGCAACCTGTAGTGCGTCATTGACTTTTGATCTTTATTTACTCCTCGCGGAGTTAGGCACAAGGCCAGTTTTATCTTACTCCCACAAGTAAGATGTGACCCAAGATCGGGTCGAGCAAGTGGGGTTAAAAGCCAGCGCTCGAGAGGTGAGCACTCTGGCCATTTAAAAATTGCCTGGGAAGCCCCGTCGGCATTCCCCGGTAGGGGCGCCTCAGACAGTAAGCAATAAACTTACTCCTCCCCAAAGAGGGGAGGCGAAGCCTGGGAGGGTGGACCTCCTAGAACTGCACAGAACAGGCGTGCAGTATCCATCGGAACAGATAATACACTTTGATATTTCACAAAATTAAATCTGTCATGAGTTAGAGCATGACCTATATTTGGATCTAGTTTGGTAACGATTAGTCCGGCGATGGTTACATTAGTGTGTAAACAAAACACACCGATAGACACAGTGGCTAACACACCTGATCACAAACATATACTGGTACCGTCTTGGCCTTCGGGTCTTGCTTCCGCCGGTCTGTGGATTTGTCCTGTGCAGTTCTAGGGGGTCCACCCTCCCAAGCTTTGCCTCCCTTCTTTGGGGAGGAGTAAGTTTATTGCTTACTGCCTGAGGCGCCCCTACCGGGGAATGCCGACGGGGCTGTCCAGGCAATTTTTAAATGGCCGGATTGCTCACCTTCTTGGGCGCTAGCTTTTCAAATCCCACTTTCTTGACCTTGAGTCACATCTTACCTTGTGGGAGGAAGATATAAAAAAGTAAATGAAATAAACAAAGCAGTACATTGCAGTCTTGTGTATTTAACAGTTTTTAGGGTTAGGGTTCAGGTTAGGGTTTATCTAACAGTTTTTGCTTCTAATTCCTCAAAGTTTCACATCAAATGTCTGTTCACAGAGAAGCATGCGTGCAAACCCAAGTGTTCGTCTGACATACGATGACAGTATCGATTTCATTACGTTTAATCAATAACCGAGATCGAATCGTGTTTTCCTAATCAATAAACAAAGAATAGCTGAATTGTAGAATGTAACGCTTGATTCGATAAACAAGATGGCCCCAACTATTAATTTCCGATTTTATCCCGGTTT
>OY744547.1:66995215-67027715 GCA_963556195.1 Sepiola atlantica
ATTGTTTTTGAAAATCGATTTCAGAAAGATATCATATATGAATGAATTTAAGCTGTCCTTATCAGCCCTAAAATATCGATAAACTCCGCCGGGGGAAAATACACCAAGGGACTTGCTTGACTTTGTTTAGATCTTAATTGAAGAAAACGGAGTGATCGGACGAAACCAGAAGTGACAGGATAGGAAATATCAACTGTTTAGGGCAAATTATTAAAGAATAATGAGAAGGATTGCAAAATGTCATGAATGGTATGGAATATGTAATCAAGGCAATAGGGTGAGTAACGTTGGCACATTATTACGTTTTTTGGTAAATTCTACCATTTAAGTGGTTATAACCGAAGTCGTACAATCTCCTCAAAGAAAGAAAAAGATGATTATTTTAGACTAATGATAATGGGACGGGTATTTTAGTAATATATATATATATATATATATATATATATATATATAGAGAGAGAGAGAGAGAGAGAGTGTGTAAAGTTGTATATGAAAAGAAAGCAAATAAAGTGCTCGATCATATAAGAGAGCTAATATAATTTATTTAGATACTGTATATTACATATTTCAGCGATGTACCGCGGTTTCATCCAAAAGGGCAGATTACTAAAGATGTCTAAATCTGCCCTTTTGGATGAAACCGCGGTACATTGCTGAAATATGTAATATACAGTATCTAAATAAATTATATATATATATATATATATATATATATATATATATATATATGATTATTTTTATTTACACAGACATGTACAAAATCTGCGACAATGGCATGTCAATGTTATCGATCAACAGGTATTATAAACTGAGATCTTATTAGGCAGAGTTAGAATCCGATCTTTCTTTCCAAATATGATCTAAGTTAAAGATCGTATTCTAACTCTGCCTGATGAGATCTCAGTTTATAATAGCTGTTGATCGATAACATCGACATGCCAGTGTCGCAGATTTTGTACATGTCTGTGTAAATAAAGATAATCATATATAAAAGCTCTATTTGATATTGAGCACTTTTTATAAACCCGGTTGAAATTCTTTGGATTACTACCCTGTGGATGTTTTACCTGTATTATATATATATATATATATATATATATATATATATATATATATATATATATATATATATATATATATATATATCCACCTTATATATACCAGTACTTAATATAATCAAACTCTTGTATGTGACAGTGCAATTACGTTCTCCGGGAAGCGGAAATAGGTAATGACGCATGCGCGCAGTCAGGCTGCGCGATTGTCTTATTAGAATGGCGTCCAAATCACACCGCCTAGATACAATTCAAATTCAGAGGGGAATTTCTGCATTCAATTGGCTTTAGATTCACCCTTTATCGCCATTCCGTTCGCGTAGTGCGCCACCCCGAGTTATGACATGATTTGTTCATTGTCATAATTGTCATATTACGTCTTTTCGCCCTTCTTGCCTCTTCATAGATGTGTGGCTTTATTTGGTCAGGCGATGGCTGTAGTCTTACAATGCAGCGATTGTTACAGTCATCCAATGCCAGTGGGAATGGGATCCGCCGACAAAAATCAGAGACACGTATCATAAAGAGTTATAAAAATAAACGTTATTTATTAACATATAAAGATTTATATGGCGAGAAAAATGGAGCACATTCAGTCACATTCTTTATTTAAGCATTTCACAAAATTTCACAACTCTCTCAATATATACAGGGGTTTGAAAATGTCTGCAGCCATAGATACGCTTCTATAAACTTCATTATTATTTTTAATAATTTTATATTTTTTATATTTATATTTATACTAGACCACCCGTGACCCGTTGGGTCAGTTTGTTATATTAGCTATGGAATTCATGTATGAGCGTGACACTTGTGGCATAAAGAAAATAGTTTTTTTTTACATAACAGAAGCATTTATATGAAAGTATATTAAAATGAAAAAAGAATATAGATAGATTTCTATGAGTCGTTCTGTTTATTATAATTGTTTTTTTTTTAAATTACAGTTACTGAATTATAAGTGGTTGGTTAGGGCGATTTGAGAAAGGAAGTGGGTACAGCAGGCTTTCTCGCGTACGTAACGAAAACAGAGGGAGTAGGGGTGGTGAAATCTATGAGAGGGAAAGTGGGAGGTGGTTTCGTTCACCGACCGCTAGTATGGCTGATATTAATAATGAGTGTTGTTTTTTTGTTTGTTTGTTTTTGTTTTTTAAAAGGGAGGAGTTTTTTTGAAACTGCGACAGACTTTACGAAGTCCTCCCGTTGAATGTTTTTAGCCGTGAAGAAAACAAATAAACTATTTGATGAACTTAAATGAAATTGTTTAAAAATTTCCAGAATGAAAAATTTCATGCGTTCGTTAATCATAATAGAGAATAACGGAATTGGAATAACAGATTGAAGACGATGCTATTTACGCATGCGCAACCGGATGTTGAAAACCGGAAAGCTGAAAGCTGATTGCAAACATACAAGAACAATAGACTTTTAGTATTATATAGATTCAGATTTTTAATAATTTTATATTTTTAATAAATTCATAGATTTATTTATTATCTCGCTTAGTTAACATTCTGTTAGTAATTATTTTTAACATGATTTGAGATCAGTCACCTATTTGCGAGTAATCGAGTTATATTTAATAATAATTACAATAATAATAATAATAATAATAATAATAATAATAATAATAATAATAATAATAATAATAATAATAATAATAATAATTACGATACAAATTTTTATACTAATCTAGAAATAAAAAAGGAAAACTGGAGGCAAGAGAGAGCATGGAACTCCCCTACCAAGAGGAAATGAGGGCGCTAGGTGAACAGGATAGCTACACATATCTTGGAGTTCTGGAAGCAGACACCATCAAATCTACAGAAATGAAAGATTGGAAAAGAATCTTTACGAAGAACAAGAAAACTCCTAGAAACGAAATTATATAGCAAGAATCTAGTAACAGGAATATACACCTGGGCAGTAGCACTAATTAGATACTTTGGACCATTCATAGGCTGAACCAAAGTAGAACTCAGGCACCTTGACCAGATTACTAGAAAATTAATGACCAGTCACCTTTTTGCGAGTAATCGAGTTATATTTAATAATAATCACAATAATGATGTTTATAATAATAATAAGCCTCAACTGACATGACACAACATGAACCAATGAACAGAAATAGCAAGAAACACTATTAGCCCCCCCCCAAAAAAAAATGGTACAAGCCTAAGCTGACACCACAGAAACTATTTGCGTATGGTCAAGGAGGATGAGAAGACCGAGGAGAGACAGCACAGACCAGACCTCCACTGGAAGTGCAGAGACTGATGTAGCCTTGGGGAGGCTTATTGTCACCCAAATTCTAGAGAAGACCAATAGTCCTCACCAGCGAGAAATCAATCGTAAACGGCTGTTGTGATACTGCAAGTTTATTTGCGGTGGCTATCGAAAAGAGGTGAAGAATACTATAAATCTGGCAAGACTTGTTGTCACTCAGACTCCAGGGAATACAACCGGTTGTAGATGAGCAATCACTGATGACCTGTGTGAGAACTCCTAGTGAGTAAATAATAATAATAATAACAATAATAATATTATTATTAATAATAATAATAATAATAATAATAACAATAATAATAACAATAATAATAATAATAATATTAATAATAATAATAATAATAATAACAATAATAATAACAATAATAATAACGATAATAATAATAATATTAATAATAATAACAATAATAATAACAATAATAATAATATTATTAATAATAATAATAATAATAATAATAACAATAATAATAACAATAATAATAATAATAATAATAATAATAATAATAATAACAATAATAATAATAATAATAATAATAATAACAATAAGATTAATAATAATAATAATATTAATTATAATAATAATAATAATAACAATAATAATAACAATAATAATAATAATAATATTAATAATAATAATAATAATAACAATAATAATAACAATAATAATAACGATAATAATAATAATATTAATAATAATAACAATAATAATAACAATAATAATAATATTAATAATAATAATAATAATAATAATAATAATATTAATAATAATAATAATAATAATAACAACAACAACAATAATAATAATAATTATAATAATAATAATAACAACAATAATAATAATAATTATAATAATAATAATAATAATAATAATATTAATAATAATAATAATAATAATAATAATAATAATAATAATAATAATAATAATATGATTATGAATAAATAAAATAATACAAATAAACAATCAGAATAATATAAACATAAATGATGAAAATAATTATAAATAAGAATAACGAATAAAACTATGGAAAATAGAAAGTGTTAATTGTTTGTTAATTAAGCACGTTCTCTAAATCGACGTTACTTACTTCGAATATTCTAAGTATACTGACACGCCAGCACTGTGATCATCATCATCATCATCATCATCATCATCTTAGTAGGCTGCATTTCGCCGTCGTCGTCATCATCATCATTATCATCATCATCATCATCAGAAGCATCATCATCATCAGAAGCATCATCATCATCAGAAGCATCATCATTAGCATCATCGTTAGCATCATCTTAGTAGGCTGCATTTCGCCGTCATTATCATCATCATCATCATCAGAAGCATCATCATCATCATCATCATCATCATCATCTTAGTAGGATGCATTTCGCCGTCATCATCATCATCATATCATCATCATCATCATCATCATCATCATCATCAGAAGCATCATCATCATCAGAAGCATCATTAGCATCATCTTAGTAGGCTGCATTTCGCCGTCATCATCATCATCATCATCATATAATTTTTCATGAAAGGACGAGACGATGGAAGGTTTGAAATGGGTCTTCGTTTTGGAGAGATTTTCTTCGTCATACGAATACAAGTCACACATTAACATTAAATGGAGAGAGACCAAAAATGTTCTTCTTAACTTCTTAACTTTGTTACGGGGAAAGATGAAGAGGGAGCAAACCAGTGGCGCTATCAACTCTTTAAGAAATTACATTTCTTATTTTTCTTTTTTTTAATTACATCCCGGATTTACGTCTGCAAAAAACGTATGTCTTTCTTTCATACCATATCATGACGTCACTGCTCAAGAGGACACTGCATTTGTCACAATAAATTTATACATGACCTTTCCTTTATTTCCAAACTTGAATCTAACCCACAGTTCCTTTTTTACATTTTAATCCGAGAGCGAACTTGTTTTTCAGATTTTCGTGTGAGGGAAACTTGCACTAGTCCACCTAGATACTAAATTCAAACTAGCTGATGTAATAGTTCTTGAACAACGTCTATCTATTATGTTAGAATAGTTAAAAAATGAAAAGTTAGAAAACCAGAAGTTGGTTGGTAACCATGTTTTGCAGTTGAAATCCGAAAGTGGATATAGAACAATGTCTTTATATTTTATACTCCTCCTCCTCCTCCTCCTCCTCCTCCTCCTCCTCCTCCTCCTCCTCCTACTGGTACTACTACTACTACTACTACTACTACTACTACTACTACTACTACTAATAATAATAATAATGAATACATTAATAAAAATCGTCAAGAAAACAAGTTAAAAAACAGAAACATTGATTAATATAATTGTAAAGAAAAGAGAAAAACCAATAATAGAAAAAAAAAACTTGGTTTGGTTTTTTAGCTTATAAAATAATAAAATAATAAAATAATAAAATAATGAAATAATGAAATAATAAAATAATGAAATAATAAAATAATGAAATAATAAAATAATGAAATAATGAAATAATAAAATAATAAAATAATAAAATAATGAAATAATAAAATAATGAAATAATGAAATAATAAAATAATGAAATAATGAAATAATAAAATAATAAAATAATAAAATTATAAAATAATGAAATAATGAAATAATAAAATAATGAAATAATGAAATAATAAAATAATGAAATAATAAAATAATAAAATAATAAAATAATAAAATAATAAAATAATGAAATAATAAAATAATAAAATAATAAAATAATAAAATAATAAAATAATGAAATAATAAAATAATAAAATAATAAAATAATGAAATAATAACATAATAAAATAATAAAATAATAAAATAATGAAATAATAAAATAATGAAATAATAAAATGTGGATGAGAAAATCTTAGCCCCTATGACAGAAGGGCTTTTTTATATTTTCGAGTGCAGATGGTAAAAGTAAGTTTTTCCAATCAAAGCTTCGCCAATTGCGCGCAGTCTGCGCACACAACCTCGGCCTAACTTTGCTAACTTGACATGGATCGGGTTAGAGTTCGAATTAAGTTAGTGCTTGGTTGTACGTAATTCACAGTATAAATGCTAAACGCATAACATAATGGTGCACAGCTATCGATGTGTGTTCAGGTTATGATTAGGGTTAGGGTTAGGGTAAGGATTAGGGTTAGGGTTAGGATTAAGGTTAGGGTTAGGGTTAGAGTTAATATTAGGGTTTGGGTTAGGGTTAGGGTTTGGGTTAGGGTTAGGATTAGGATTAGGATTAGGGTTAGGGGTATGGTTATGGTTATGGTTATGGTTATGGTTATGGTTAGGGCTAGGGCTAGGGCTAAGGTTAGGGTTAAGGTAAGGTTTAGGTGTTAGGGGTTAGGATTAGGATATGGGTAAGGTGTTAGGGTTAGGGTTAGGGTTTGGGTTAGGGTTTGGGTTATGGTTAGGGTTATGGTTAGGGTTAGAGTTAAATTTACCTTTAGGGGTATGGTTAGGGTTAGGGTTAGGGTTAGGGTTAGGGTTATGGTTATGGTTAGGGTTATGGTTAGGGTTAGAGTTAAATTTACCTTTAGGGGTATGGTTAGGGTTAGGGTTAGGGTTAGGGGTAAGTTTACCTTTAGGGGTTAGGGTTAGTGTTAGGGTTAGGAAGGAAACGACTGTTTCCAAAGTCTTAATGGCATGAAAGTATTTCATCCTCTTGCTTAAGTAATGAAACGTTTTAAACTGGAGCCAGGTATTTGCTTGTATTGGGGTCGTCAGGGTATTTTAGGGTGAGGCCGGGCGTTTCTACACAATATCCTGCATTTTATTTTGGCACCACTTCACTTCACTAAAAGTGATCACAACATGAATTCCAACCGCGCATGCATCATCATAAAAAGCTCGGCGAAGAAGAAGTTATGGTAACTATAGCCATTTTCATACTATCTACATCATATAGACACATTTTAGCCACGATCATACGCTATGATATGTTAGCATAATAACCACGACCGTACTATTTGAAAATAAAGTCTACGTATCGTAGGAATATCATTTTAAATATGCTTCAAAACCGGATTGAACGATTCGCCTTGTGCCTTACTAGGCTGATAGCGGCAACTATTGAAACATTATTCATATATCGAATGAGAATATTAACACACACAAAAAAACTATTTCTCCTATGTCAGCGTGTTTCCGGTGCCTTAGGGTATCACCAGCATCCTATGGAAAATCGATCCGACGCACCATTGCCGAAGCGGAAGTGACGTCAGGTTTCCATATTCACAGCGGACATAATCAGATCGGCGACTCTTCGTAATCATTGGTGACCATCGACCTCTTCTTCCACCCTCCGCTGAAGATACCGGCCATTATATTATAAAAATAGGAAAGATAAATTTGACTGGAGGCTGAGACGTTTCTCTGACCGGATTTTCACGATCATCCGTTATCTATTGATGGGGTTTTTACGGTGTCTCTGGCTCGGGCTTCCAGGGATACATCTACACAAATCAGGGTTTGATATAGTGTCACGGCATTTTTATGTATATATATATATATATATATATATATATATATATATATATATATATATATATATTTTCAATAGGTAAAGTCAAGTGTATATTATTTAATTACCACAATGCCAATAGCAACGCAGTATTGTTAGTAAAGATATATTTACATGGAGACCTTGTAAATATCTCGTTTAGCGGAACACCAGACAGTCTTCCCTGTTTTCTTTTACTGTCTTTTTCCCTTCAAAACATACATAGGCACAAACCATCCTCACATACATACACACACAAACACACACATTATATATATATATATATATATATATATAACTATTTTTATTCATACAGATCTGTACAAAAAGCTGCTACACTGGCATGTCAATGTTATCGATGAATAAGTATTAGACACTTAGATAGCATTAGGCGGAAAAAAAGTTTTATATTTTACTCAGATATCATATTAGGAGAGAATGAAAATATGAGAAAAACGGATGTATGTATATATATTTATATATATATATATATATATATATATATATAAGAGGTGTATGTAGTTTGCTTGAAGCATTGTTAATTAGTACATAGAAATGTGATACTTAGAAGGCAATACAATGCAGAGGTGTGACGGATAGACACAAGTTGGAGCAAATAAGACATATAAAGGTGGAACAAATTGAATAGTTTCACCCTTAATACAATGCATACATACACATATATTTATTTATTATTATTATTATTTATTTTAACAAACACACATATATCTGTATATTTACACAATGTTACATTGTGTAGATAGATAGATATATGTGTGTTTGTGAAAAAAACGCCAACTTTTCAAGCGTCAATGGAATCCAAACCTGGTTTTAACTTCCATCGGATTTATACCCCATGGATATTTGTAACAAGTTATATATATATATATCAAATGGAAAATAATTGAGAGAAAACCATCCTTCTCTCCAGCCATAAACAGATGTCCTCTATGTGACGCTGAAAAATACCACATTTCAAAAGCCATCATCGATCCGAATACAGCCTGTTTAAATGTCCGCGATGAAATATTCAGGGGATGTGTCCACAAGAGACAAGCATTGCTTATAAACTGGTCTGACCGATTCACATAATGTCTAACTACCCCCCTCTACTAATATAAACACAATAAAAACGAACAAATACCTCATCAACCTATATCCACTTAAACTTCAAGAGCAAAAACTCCGACCTTCACAAAAATACAAAAATATTTAATTTAATTATAAGTCACTAGATTACTCTACAAATCCATTTAAACAAACTATATCCACATAAATTCCAAGAGCAAAAACTTCGACTTTCACCAAAATGCAAAAATTTTAATTTTTTATCAACCACTCGATTAATCTACAAACCCATTTTAACAAACTCAAATATTTCATATTTCCATCTTAGTTACCTCCCTTAGTTCCGAATTTCTTCATTAAAATCACTCCATTCTGGGGAAAAGATTCTTACACATCAACGGTTTTTAGGACGCATACCTTCAAAAATATAACGGCTAATGATACAAATTCATAATTTGGCTCACGGGAATTTCAGAGAAACCCTTTCTTTATTTTTATTATTTTTGTTTTTGATCTTTAATTTTTAATTTTTAATTTTTAATTTTTAATTTTAATTTTATTTTTTATTATCATTATTATTTTTAATCTTTAAATTTATTTTTAATTTATTTTTATTTTTATTTATATATTTATATTTATATTTTTATTCTTTCTATTTTTATTCTTTCTTTCTCTCTCGCTCTTTTTTATTCTCTACATTTTATTCTCTATATATATATATATTTTAACCCCCTTTCTTTTTATACCTTTTTATACTCTTTTTCTTTTTATTCTTTTATTCTTAGTATTGAAATGTTTTTATATATATATATATATGTTTTTTTATATTTATTTATTTATATATATATATTTTTTTTTTTCATATATATTTTTTTATATTTTTTTCATATATATTTTTTTATTTTTTACCCCCCTCTTTTATTCCCTTTTTATCCCCTTAAATCTTGAATTCTCTTTCTTCTCCCGTGTTTTAAATCTCAACGGTCTTATTACACTAAATTCAAATTTAAACAAACACACACAACACACTGAGCAAATAACGCGTCCCAACAAGAGTGTCATGTGACCTCACATTTCCAAAACAGATGACAACAGAAGCTGAAGAGAGCCGGATGGGTAAGACCTTCCGTGCTTGAAACCGACGGTACGAATGTTGTACTAATTTTTCTGTACCAGAATAAATAATATATATATATATATATATATATATATATATATATATATATATATATGTATGTATGTGTGTGTGTATGTATACATTGTATTGAGGGTGAAACTATTTAATTTGTTTCACTATTATATGTCTTATTTGCTCCAACTTGTGTCTATCCGTCACACCTCTGCATTGTATTGCCTTCTAAGTATGACATTTATATATATATATATATATATATATATATATATATATATATATATATATATATATATATATATATATATATATATATATATACATGCTATTGGCGGGAGCATCAATTGTGAGTGGTATCTGCTTTCTACTGTTTGTTTGTTTTGGGTGGATGTTTTGTTTCATTTTCTTCTCCAGTTACTCTGTAATAAATATGACACTTTATATATAATTTTTTAGGTATCTGACGAACAGCGAGGAAATCAAATTAATGCCTGTATTTTGTTTTGAGATGATAGTCGAAAGAACTCGAGAGAGTTTTCCGCAAACTATTTTCAAAACCAAAACCAAAATCTCTACAGCTACATATCTAGAAAACAGTGCTGTTAAACCTAACATCGTAATATGGGACCAAAGGGAGAAAGTACCAATCCTAGTTGAAGTCAGTGTCCCTAATGATGCAGGATTAAACAGAGTTGAAAGTGAAAAGATTACGAAATACAAAGGTCTTATGTACGACATGAAAGGAAATTGGAATCTTAGGAAGATCTCCATCATACCAGTAATTATAAGATCACCAGGACTAATGAAAAAGAATTTCAAAAGTTATCTGGCGAGTATACCCGGTGAACCGAGTGCGAGAGAAATAAAAACAATTGCACTTAAAGGGACGGTTAGAATCTTAAAAAGATCTCTAGGCTGGAGTGCCTGAAATAGCGGGTGAATGTCTGGCATCCGGGAGGATGCCCCATCTCCAGCAAAAACGGAAAAATAAGATAAAGATATATATATATATATATATATATATATATATATATATATATAATTTATTTAGATACTGTATATTACATATTTCAGCAATGTACCGCGGTTTCATCCAAAAGGGCAGATTTAGACATCGAACTCTCTTGGTTAATCACTATCCCACACCGGGTTTTTTCGGGGACCCCCTCAGAGATACACCGTTTTCTGTCATTGTGTACGCCATTACCTATCGGGCCGTAACTACAATCGTTTCAGCTTGCCGATGATTCCACCGGGCACATATATTTACTAAAGATGTCTTAATCTGCCCTTTTGGATGAAACCGCGGTACATTGCTGAAATATGTAATATACAGTATCTAAATAAATTATATTAACTCTCTTATATGATCGAGCAATTTATTTGATTTCTTTTCATATACAACCTGACACACTATATATATATATATATATATATATATATATATATATATATATATATATATATATATATATATATATATATATATATATATATATACCGGATCGCGCTGTTAGCCTATTCCGGCGGTGAAAAAGTATCCACCAAACGTCTTCTCTCTCGGAATCTCGGAATTTATGGTATTAGAATTCTTAATATATACAGACGCACTGCCATTAATATATAGATATTTAAATCGAAATTCAGCTATAGGTATCATGTATATTCAAGAAGCCATTCGATATCGGTGAGGTAATAAGTTATTGGAGTAATACATATATGTTTTCCGAATCGCCTCGGCTGCCTACACGAAACAACGAAATGTTTGCGAGAATGACTCCCCGGAGAAAGATGGAGACGGAATTAACATTTTTTAAATAACCAATAAAATAACGGAAAAAAAACAGTTTCCCAAGTTTTATTTAAATGTGTCATTATACGAGGGAAGAAACACTTAAATGGAAACATTATATGTTATATGTTATATGTTATATGTTATATGTTATATCATTTCCCAAATATCAACTACCATTTTATTGCATAATGCTGTAGATAAATACTTATTATAGCCGAATATATATATATAGAGAGAGAGAGAAAAGAGGGTAGTGCAGTATTAGTGCAGTTCCAACGAGAGAAAAGTATATATGTGTGTGCGCGCATGGGTGTGTGTGTGCGTGTTTATGTGTGTGTGTGTGTGTGTGTGTCGCTTACCTATTCACAAGACTCAAGATTAGACCACACGCATACGGGCGCACACACGCACGCAGACACGACATCGTTCTTGGAGACGACAAAAGCAATAAAAAGTATTAAATTTCAAAGGAATCCTACACACCCTAGAAAACTTAACTGACCGATAGATCATGGATAGATAACACGTACTTGACCAAGAGAAGCAGGAAAAATGGCAAATAAAAAATAAAAAATAAATAAAAAAAATGTAAGATACCCACACACCCGCAAACCCACGCATGCGCAAAAACAATAACAAATTTCCTCAAATGAAACAACATTTTCTCAAATCGAAAGACATTTCTTCAAATGGATTTACATATCTGATGAAAGCGGACCACCGCTTGAAACGCGTTACATAAAATTATAAAATGGTAAAACAACAAAAATATAAAATTATAAAATGGTAAAACAACAAAATAATAAATAAATGTTGAGAAAGAAAAAAAACAAAAACATTCTACAAATGTTGGTAGCCTTACTCCTTTATTTACATATATATATATATATATATATATATATATATATATATATATATATATATATATATATATATGATAATAATAATCCAGGTAAAACATCCACACGGTAGTATTCCAAAGAATTTCAACCGGGTTTATAAAAAGTGCTCAATATCAAATAGAGCTTTTATATATGATTATTTTTATTTCCACAGACATGTAGAAAATCTGCGACACTGGCATGTCGATGTTATCGATTAACAGTTATTATAAAATGAGATCTCATCAGGCATAGTTCGAATCCGATCTTAACCTTAGATTATATTTAGAAAGAATGAAATGGAGAAAAAAAGAAAAGAAATTTTTGGTACAAAAACATTAATAAATATTACGCTTTTATTTTTTATTCTAGATTAATCGAGCACTCTGCTCGGATGTTTCCTACTATATTACAAAAGAAGGTGTATATATATATATATATATATATATATATATATATATATAAAGTAAGTTATGAAAATATATTCATAGCCATTAAACAACTCAGAGACTTCTGCGTTTTATCCCCGGAGAGAATCGTCAGGCTAAAATGAACCTGTCGATTTCCTCCAGGGATGAAACGCGGAAGCCTCTGTGTAGCTTAATTGCCATTAATATATTTTCATAACCTACTACCTAGCTCTACTCACGTATCGAGCACTGTTCAAGTACTGACAAGTTTTACATAAAAAAGCATATCTCTTTATAACATATACATGAAATAATAATAATTATATATATATATATATATATATATATATATATATATATATATATATATATATATATATATCAATATTTTGAATTAAATATTCATTATTCTTACCGACAAACATCGATGTTTCATGCCTACGCAATCTTCAGTGTAAGGGATGTTAATTCTTCTCTCTCCATTTAATGTTAATGTGTGACTTGTATTCGTATGACGATGTAAATTTTAGAAATCGCCACTGATTCGCAATGTAGTGTCTTTCCTCTCGGCCAGTAGGATCTAAATCTATAAACGCCAAATCGGCGAACGCGTATAATGAGAAGTGAAAAATGATTCAACAGCAACAAGATATATATATATAGGTATATATATATATATATATATATATATATATATATATATATATATATATATATATATATATATATATATATATATACCTTCATTATATATATATATAGTCTCGGAAGTTTCTCAACCATTAAAACTATATTAAAAAAAAATAAAAATTAAAAATTAAAAAAAAATATATATAAAAAAAAAACTTATAGTCCCAAGTCTTCCAGTGGAAAATCACTCATGTTAGTCAATTTAGTTTTTACAGTTATTATATTAGTTTATTTCTAACACTATTTTAAGGGATCATCAGTGAAAAACTGCTTCGGGAATTTATATATATACCTTCATTATATATATATATATATATATATATATAGAGAGAGAGATAGAAGAAAAAAGAGTGATAAATATGCGACGATTGTCCAAATTTATTTCAAATTTCAATTGTTCAATGCAAGGTGTATTCAGTAATAAACTAGTGTTTATTATTCTTTCCTTAAGCCAAGGCTTTTCAAAGATCGAAATCTTATCATCAGAGGAGAAATACAGATGGATAAGTTGGCTTTCGAAAAAACCAAAGTTCAAATATTTGAAAAATAGGATACTTATTATTAAAGGAATTTTTGTTAAAAAAACGCAGTGAATGAAAAGAAAAATTCCGTGAAAAATATATGCAGATTGTCCGGGTAGTAAATTTCCGTTGAAAAGAAGTCAAATGAATTGTAGAATGTGAAGAAAACTCTTTGCGTGGGAGCAGTGTGGAGAAAGTGCTCAAAATATAGGTGAGTCCAGACGCACTTAAAGGGGATTGAAAAGGCAGAAATTGGCCATATTTATATATATATAATGAAGGTATATATATAATGAAGGTATATATATATATATATATATATATATATATATATATATATATATATATATATATATATATATATGGCATTGAAGAGACAATATTTATTACAATAATTAAAAAATATAAAAAAGATGCTATGAGAATTATAGCGAGGGAAAGGGGTAAAAAAAAGAAAAAAAAAGTTCAATCAAATAGAAACAACATTAAGCCCGAGGAGACTTTCTCTTTGCTTGCAAAGAGAAGGTCTCAAAAACTTAATATAAATTGTTTCTAGGATCTTGAGATGATAAGGAGAGTGCGACTTACTAAGAATGGAGAATAAGTCGACACTGAATTTAGAGGCACAAGTGCGGTTATTTATGAGATGTTGACCTATCGACGAACAATAAGTATTATTCAAAACGTCAGTTGGTGAATAATTTGCATTGCGAATATTTGTGAGCACGTGTTGTTTGACCCGGATGTCTTATCCTCGGGCTTAATGTTGTTTCTATTTGATTGAACTTAAAAAAAAAATTATTTTATTTTATTTATATTTTTACCTCTTTCCCTCGCTATAATTCTCATAGCATCTTTTTTATATTTTTTATACATTACCTCGATGTTTGGCTCTGTTGAGCGATGTACGAAACCGGCCAGCTGCCCTTTCATCTTTTTAATTTCTTAATTCATTATGAGTAATAAATATTGTCTCTTCGATGCCATTTTAAAGAAAATATTTAAATATATATATATATATATATATATATATATATATATATATATATATATATCGTACATGTATTGTATTAGTTTCTGTAAATGTAAATCCGTAGAAACTCAAGTGTTTATAAAAAGTGCTCAATAACAAGTAGAGCTGTTTATAAGTATACATTTTTATTTAGAAATAAAAATTTATACTTATATATATATATATATATATATATATATATATATATATATATATATATATATATATATATATATATATCAGGTTGGAAAAAAAGTAATGTCGTATTTTTTACTTCATCACTTTGCAGCCTCTTAAGTTGTACACAGTTCTAGATTTTTGGGGGAATTGGTTTCTTAATATCTTGCTTTGCTTTTCAGATAATTAGTTGACAAAAATTCATTTTAACGATCTCAGCCGTTAACAAAAGGATACTAGCGAGAAGCATCTTAAACATTGCATGCTTTATGAATTCAAGAAAGGAAACTCAGCTGCAGAAGCTACAAGGAATATTGGAACTGTCTATGGGATAAATGTTCTGAATGATCGGAAATGTCAACGGTGGTTTGCAAAATTTTCTCCTGGAGACTTTAACCTATCAGATCGGCGACGTTCGAAAAGGACACAAAATTTTAAAAAATACAAACATTAATGTAAAAAAAAACTATACACAGTTTAGACGTAATATCTTCATACACTAATGTCCCCGTTAAAAAAATTAAATTTACTCCATATGCACCTACAAAAAATCCACACCAACTTACCGTTTTTTTAAATTTTGATAGAGATTATCATACGTATCTCTGCCATGATGTATTCTTCAATATATTAATAAGTTCCACAAGCAAAGATTCGGACTCCGTATCGGCAACAGTGTGAGTGGAGTGTGCTAGCCTGTCTATTCTTAAAATTCCTTGAGTCTGGCCCTTTCATTTATTACCTCCAAACACCCAATCCTTTAAATATATTAATGACATTCTAATCTGTCTACCCCAGCAGCAATTTTGGCCTTTTGGCTAAGATCAAAGTGTAGTATCTGTTCCGATGGATACTGCACCCCATAGACTGGTATTGTCTCTGCCTTCGGGGCTTGAGTTACGCCGGTTTATGGGTCTGTCCTGTGCAGTTCTAGGAGGTCCACCCTCCCAGGCTTTGCCTCCCCTCTTTGGGGAGGAGTAAGTTTATTGCTTACTGCCTGAGGCGCCTCTACCGGGGAAAGCCGACGGGGCTGCCCAGGCAAT
Organism: Sepiola atlantica; assembly: GCA_963556195.1. NCBI lineage: Eukaryota > Metazoa > Mollusca > Cephalopoda > Sepiida > Sepiolidae > Sepiola > Sepiola atlantica. The sequence goes on from OY744547.1 coordinate 67,011,774, forward strand.
TTTTAAGTGGCCAGAGTGCTCACCTCTCGAGCGCTGGCTTATCTAATCCCACTTTCCCGACCTTGTGTCACATCTTACCTTGTGGGAGGTAGATAAATAAAACCCCAGCAGCAATCTTGGCCTTTTGGCTAAGATCAAAGTGTAGTATCTGTTCTGATGGATACCGCACCCCATAGACTGGTATTGTCTTGGCCCCCGGGACTTGATTTACGCCGGTCTATGGGTCCACCCTCCCAGGCTTCGCCTTCCCTCTTTGGCGAGGAGTAAGTTTATTGCTTACTACCTGAGGCGCCCCTACCGGGGAATGCCGACGGGGGCTGCCCAGGCAATTTTTAATGGCCAGAGAGCTCATCTCTCCGACGCTGGCTTTTCAAACCCCACTTTCCCGACCCGACCTTGTATCACATCTTACTTGTGGGAGTAAGATAAAAACTGGCCTTGTGCCTAACTCCTGGAGAGGAGTAAATCAATACCCCAAACACACACAGATTGAAAATCGCAAAAACAAATTGAACACTGTCAAACTTTCCTAACATTAACTTATGAAACAAAGAAAAATAAGTCGATACTCTTTTTAAGACACACTTATAATAAAACTCAACAATAATTCATCATTTAAAGTGCTCAATCCTAGATAGAGAGCGAGAGAAAGAAAGAAAGAGAGAGAGAAAAAGAGAGAGAGAGAGAAAGAGAGAAAGAGAGAGAGAGTTAGAGATGTTTTTTATATTGTTTTTATTTTTTATTTTTTAAATTTTCTTATCTTTTTGTTTTTGCTAGGAATGGGGTATCCTACCGGATGTCAGACATTTACCCGCTATTTAAGACACTCCAGCCGAGAGATCCTTTAAATATTCTTACCGTCCCTTTTAGTTCAATTGTTTATCTCTCGCTTGCACTTGGTTCAGCGGGTATATTCGCCAGGTAGTTTTTGAAATTCTTTTTCATTAGTCCTGTTGCTTCTATAATTACTGGGATGATGGAGATCTTCCTAAGATTCAAGTTTCTTTTCATGTCATACATAAGACCTTGGTATCTCGTAATCTATTCCCTTTCAGCTCTGTTCAATCCTGCATCATTAGGGACACTGACTTCAACTAGGGTTGCTACTTTCTCCCTTTTGTCCTATATCACTATGTCAGGTTTAACAGCTCCGTTTTCTAGATATGTATCTGTAGGGATTGCATAGTCATAGTGGATGGTGTATAACTTATTTCCAACTGTTCTTTCTGGTATATGCTCCCAGGATTTGCTGCTACACTGGGTATTTAACTTTTTACATATAGTCCAGTGAATATACTTATCTACTGACTTCAACTAGGGTTGCTACTTTCTCCCATTTGTCTCATATAACGATGTCAGCTTTAACAGCTCCGTTTTCTAGATATGTAGCTGTAGCGATTGCATAGGCATAGTGGATGGTGTATAACTTATTTCTTACTGTTCGTTCTGGTATATGCTCCCAGGACTTGCTGCTACACTGGATATTCAACTTTTTACATATAGTCCAGTTGTGTCGCATTGTATAGTAGACACCCCCATAGCAGAACTATACAACTTTTAATACACCCACGTGCAAATACTACTTGAAGCGTGTTGTGCTTTTGCACTTCTCCCATTTGAACGACTTTCGCCGAGTCAGGAAACTGAATAAAAAGTTCAGGCGAATAGCACTTAAACTGTATAACGGGTCAGTATCGTTAAGAGTCGTCGCTTATCAATTATGGTGCAGTTCACGATAATGTAATTGCTTATTGATTTCTCGCTGCGAAATTCGATAATGTTCGACAGCTTCTGATGAGGGGTGGGGGTCAGATCGACGCGGGGGCGGGGGGTGCGCTCTGTTTTGATTTCGTATTGAAACTCTTTCTTTCATCGTTTCGCAATTAAAGTGCAGCTTGTGCGATGATCGGTTGAACGATTCAGCGCAGCTTCACAAAAATTAGCTGCAGTCAACTATTGTAGACCATGTGTAACCATCCGTACGAAAATAACGTCTCAATCAGTAAAGTAAAGAATGAAATAAAAAACAGAAAGAAGACGACTTAAACTAGAAAGTTTTAAAAAGTAAAAAAAAACGTATCAATCGGTATAGAAAGAAGAAAAGAAAACAGAAAGAAGACGTCTCATTATGGGAATAGAGTAAATGATTTCTTTTCTAATTCATTTCAGATGACAGGATTGTCTGTCTTGGTTCTTGTATTTCTCTATTCCCCTAAAAACACGGAATTGTTTTGTCCTGCGCGGTTTTTTACTCACATGCAGGGGGAAAAAGAAACATATATTTTTATCAAGATTTAAACATTTTTTTTACCATAGTTCACCCCAAACAAGGCAGGCCGCCACTGTAGGTGTAAGAGGCTACCGAAAAAGAAAAAGGGTGGATTCAAACTAAATTAGGAGCTGCGCAGCGAGATGTCTGTTTACGTTAATTTTAAATTTCTGTATGTCAGTAGTGTCAGGAAAGCAGGAAGCAGGGAGGGAGTTCCAGAGTCCAGCAGCACGAGGAAAGAAGCTTTTGGAGTAGAAAGCTCTACGGCATCTGGGACCCTCCACAGTGTATGGGTGGGATTTGGCAGATTGTCGGGTTGGTCAGAGCAGCAATTTACATAAAGTTAGGTATGTGAATATTTTTATATATTTGTATGTACAGGATAAACATATATTTATACCAAGATTTACATAAAGTTAGGTATGTGAATATTTTGATATATTTGTATGTACAGGATTAACATATATTTATACCAAGATTTACATAAAGTTAGGTATGTGAATATTTTGATATATTTGTATGTACAGGATTCACATATATTTATATCAAGATTTACATAAAGTTAGGTATGTGAACATTTTTATATATTTGTATGTACAGGATTAACATATATTTATACCAAGATTTACATAAAGTTAGGTATGTGAATATTTTTATATATTTGTATGTACAGGATTAACATATATTTATACCAAGATTTACATAAAGTTAGGTATGTGAATGTTTTTATATATTTGTATGTACAGGATTAACATATATTTATACCAAGATTTACATAAAGTTAGGTATGTGAATATTTTGATATATTTGTATGTACAGGATTAACATATATTTATACCATAATTTACATAAAGTTAGGTATGTGAATATTTTTATATATTTGTATGTACAGGATTAACATATATTTATACCAAGATTTACATAAAGTTAGGTATGTGAATGTTTTTATATATTTGTATGTACAGGATTAGCATATATTTATACCAAGATTTACATAAAGTTAGGTATGTGAATATTTTGATATATTTGTATGTACAGGATTAACATATATTTATATCAAGATTTACATAAAGTTAGGTATGTGAATGTTTTTATATATTTGTATGTACAGGATTAACATATATTTATACCAAGATTTACATAAAGTTAGGTATGTGAATATTTTTATATATTTGTATGTACAGGATTAACATATATTTATACCAAGATTTACATAAAGTTAGGTATGTGAATATTTTTATATATTTGTATGTAAAGGATTAACATATATTTATACCAAGATTTACATAAGGTTAGGTATGTGAATGTTTTTATATATTTGTATGTACAGGATTAACATATATTTATACCAAGATTTACATAAAGTTTGGTATGTGAATATTTTTATATATTTGTATGTACAGGATTAACATATATTTATACCAAGATTTACATAAAGTTAGGTATGTGAATATTTTTATATATTTGTATGTACAGGATTAACATATATTTATACCAAGATTTACATAAAGTTAGGTATGTGAATATTTTTATATATTTGTATGTACAGGATTAACATATATTTATACCAAGATTTACATAAAGTTAGGTATGTGAATATTTTTATATATTTGTATGTACAGGATTCACATATATTTATATCAAGATTTACATAAAGTTAGGTATGTGAACATTTTTATATATTTGTATGTACAGGATTAACATATATTTATACCAAGATTTACATAAAGTTAGGTATGTGAATATTTTTATATATTTGTATGTACAGGATTAACATATATTTATACCAAGATTTACATAAAGTTAGGTATGTGAATGTTTTTATATATTTGTATGTACAGGATTAACATATATTTATACCAAGATTTACATAAAGTTAGGTATGTGAATATTTTGATATATTTGTATGTACAGGATTAACATATATTTATACCATAATTTACATAAAGTTAGGTATGTGAATATTTTTATATATTTGTATGTACAGGATTAACATATATTTATACCAAGATTTACATAAAGTTAGGTATGTGAATGTTTTTATATATTTGTATGTACAGGATTAGCATATATTTATACCAAGATTTACATAAAGTTAGGTATGTGAATATTTTTATATATTTGTATGTACAGGATTAACATATATTTATATCAAGATTTACATAAAGTTAGGTATGTGAATGTTTTTATATATTTGTATGTACAGGATTAACATATATTTATACCAAGATTTACATAAAGTTAGGTATGTGAATATTTTTATATATTTGTATGTACAGGATTAACATATATTTATACCAAGATTTACATAAAGTTAGGTATGTGAATATTTTTATATATTTGTATGTACAGGATTAACATATATTTATACCAAGATTTACATAAGGTTAGGTATGTGAATGTTTTTATATATTTGTATGTACAGGATTAGCATATATTTATACCAAGATTTACATAAAGTTAGGTATGTGAATATTTTGATATATTTGTATGTACAGGATTAACATATATTTATATCAAGATTTACATAAAGTTAGGTATGTGAATGTTTTTATATATTTGTATGTACAGGATTAACATATATTTATACCAAGATTTACATAAAGTTAGGTATGTGAATATTTTTATATATTTGTATGTACAGGATTAACATATATTTATACCAAGATTTACATAAAGTTAGGTATGTGAATATTTTTATATATTTGTATGTACAGGATTAACATATATTTATACCAAGATTTACATAAGGTTAGGTATGTGAATGTTTTTATATATTTGTATGTACAGGATTAACATATATTTATACCAAGATTTACATAAAGTTAGGTATGTGAATATTTTTATATATTTGTATGTACAGGATTAACATATATTTATACCAAGATTTACATAAAGTTAGGTATGTGAATATTTTTATATATTTGTATGTACAGGATTAACATATATTTATACCAAGATTTACATAAAGTTAGGTATGTGAATATTTTTATATATTTGTATGTACAGGATTAACATATATTTATACCAAGATTTACATAAAGTTAGGTATGTGAATATTTTGATATATTTGTATGTACAGGATTCACATATATTTATATCAAGATTTACATAAAGTTAGGTATGTGAACATTTTTATATATTTGTATGTACAGGATTAACATATATTTATACCAAGATTTACATAAAGTTAGGTATGTGAATATTTTTATATATTTGTATGTACAGGATTAACATATATTTATACCAAGATTTACATAAAGTTAGGTATGTGAATGTTTTTATATATTTGTATGTACAGGATTAACATATATTTATACCAAGATTTACATAAAGTTAGGTATGTGAATATTTTGATATATTTGTATGTACAGGATTAACATATATTTATACCATAATTTACATAAAGTTAGGTATGTGAATATTTTTATATATTTGTATGTACAGGATTAACATATATTTATACCAAGATTTACATAAAGTTAGGTATGTGAATGTTTTTATATATTTGTATGTACAGGATTAGCATATATTTATACCAAGATTTACATAAAGTTAGGTATGTGAATATTTTGATATATTTGTATGTACAGGATTAACATATATTTATATCAAGATTTACATAAAGTTAGGTATGTGAATGTTTTTATATATTTATATGTACAGGATTAACATATATTTATACCAAGATTTACATAAAGTTAGGTATGTGAATATTTTTATATATTTGTATGTACAGGATTAACATATATTTATACTAAGATTTACATAAGGTTAGGTATGTGAATGTTTTTATATATTTGTATGTACAGGATTAACATATATTTATACCAAGATTTACATAAAGTTAGGTATGTGAATATTTTTATATATTTGTATGTACAGGATTAACATATATTTATACCAAGATTTACATAAAGTTAGGTATGTGAATATTTTTATATATTTGTATGTACAGGATTAACATATATTTATACCAAGATTTACATAAAGTTAGGTATGTGAATATTTTTATATATTTGTATGTACAGGATTAACATATATTTATACCAAGATTTACATAAGGTTAGGTATGTGAATGTTTTTATATATTTGTATGTACAGGATTAACATATATTTATACCAAGATTTACATAAAGTTAGGTATGTGAATATTTTGATATATTTGTATGTACAGGATTAACATATATTTATACCAAGATTTACATAAAGTTAGGTATGTGAATATTTTGATATATTTGTATGTACAGGATTTACATATATTTATACCCAGATTTACATAAAGTTAGGTATGTGAATATTTTGATATATTTGTATGTACAGGATTAACTCTTAAACTAATTAATCGATGATGCTGAATTTTTTAACACATCTTTCAATCGTAAGGGGTCGTAATGTGGGTTATATTTAGTTTAATTCAAAAGTGGTAAAAAAAGTGAAGCCCTTCGTCAGGGACTTCACGATTTTTATGAAATGTTGGCAATTAATTTTAGACATAAATTAATAAATATTCCCCCAATTTAATTTTCTCTGGTGTATTTTAAAGGGTTCTGTAAAAGCATGGTATAGGCAGACCCTTCAAATTGTAAAATTTAGATATTTCACATTTGCATTGAATTCGATCCATATGCATTAAACACTAATCAATAATTTTTCACTGAATTTTAGTTTCTCCTTAAGTACCCTTAAGCTTAAGTCTTAGGTTTTACTTATTTTCCAGAAAAAAAAAATATCATTCAATTCATTTTGATCGAAATCAGAATGAGGATTCTAAACATAAGGTTTAGTTAGAATTATATCTTTAATTTAAATTTTCGTACGGGGACATAATAGTGGTGCAGCATTTCTCTGCTATGGGGATTTATTTTACCCGATCTGGGGCAGGAATTTTCATATAAATATGAACACAGTCAGATTTCAAAACGCGATAAACGCCATTTTGAAAATTACGTAGCTATCACTACAAAAAGTGTTCTACGTCAGCACTACAAAATCTTGTTTTTCATAATATGATACTGGCATAAGTTACTTTTGCTCTCAATTAAAATAACCTTATAGTCGAAGTTTAGATTTTATATATTCGTCCTTGTATTGTTAAATGTCTCAATTTAAACAAATTAGATTTCTCGCGTTCTGCATTCAAACTATATATATATATATATATATATATATATATATGTAAAGGAGTAAGGCTACCAACATTTGTAGAATGTTTATATATATATATATATATATATATATACATATATATATCATTATTATTATTATTATTAGTAGTAGTAGTAGTAGTAGTATTAGTATTATTATTAGTATTATATATATGGATTTCATAACTGTCTTGTTTTTAAGTCTCTGTTACATGGTAAACAGCTGGTGATCCCCGTTAATATTTTATGCTTAAGTTAAGGTACCCTGTTTTTGTTTCACTGTTAAGTACTTGAATCCCCTTTTTTATTTTAGAATTTTCCAGCGGTAAGTCAGCTCATGCAAGTGCTAAGTCTGCGATATCTTAGATTTAGTTATGGAAATTTAAACTGCATTTTCTTTCTATTTCTTTAAAATGACTCAAAGCTTCTTTAGACTATATATATATATATATATATATATATATATATATATATATATATATATATATATATATGTATGAATTTTATGTAGTTTGCTTGAAGCATTGTTTACTTGTATATATATATATATATATATATATATATAAGGTTTATGTAGTTTGCTTGAAGCATTGTTTACTTGTATATATATATATATATATATATATATATCATACGGAATTTCCACCAGACCATCTTGATACAGGTATTACATAACATTGTAACATTGTGTAGATAGACAGATATATATGTGTTTTGAAAGGGGGAAAAAACAACAAAAAAATAATAATAAATATATATATATATGTGTATGTACACATTGTATTAAGGTTGAAACTAATTCATTTGTTCCACCATTATATGTCTTATTTGCTCCAACTTGTGTCTATCCGTCACACCTCTGCATTGTATTGCCTACTAAATATCACATTTCTATATACCAATAAACAATGCTTCAAGCAAACTACATAAACCTCTTATATATATATATATATATATATATGAGAAGAATGTTGTAGTTCGCTTGGAGCATTGTGTATAGAGTAAGAATATTATTTTTTGAAGGCGATAACAATGCGTTGTTAGAGTGACACATACGACACGTGGAATCGTAAAAAACAAAACAAAGTGACAATATTGAAAAGTCAATAATTTTCAGAATTTTTTTTTTTATTTACCAGTGTATCGTGATCGTGGTGTTGGGTTGGAGTGTGTCCTTTCATTTAATTTTCGAGGGTATCCCTCATCCTCAGAATAAAATAAATACTACCACTCGTTGGAGTGTGTTTTTTTTTTTTTTTTGCCAAAAGCCGGGGCCGGAAATGTTGGTTTGTTTTTAGTAGTAGGTCCGGGGAAGTTTCTTATTTATTTTTATAAATTATTATTTACTATTTTAACCGTTGCTGTTTATTTTGTTAGTAATTATACTGAGTAATTTATTTTTATTTATTTATTTATTATTTTTTTTTTTTTATATATAACGTTGTTTGTTTTGTTAATAGTATACTGAATAATCGTATTTCGGTGGCAGGGGCTGATAACTCGTGGTAATCAAGCTTTTTTTGTGGGAGTTATGTCCCTTTAGTAATTTCGTTCTATAAATTTTTTTACCGTGTGTGTGTAGTAGCGGATGTGATTGGGTGGGTGAGGAATCCTGGGTATGGAGGTGGGGCGTCGTTAATAGAGCCTTTGGTATATATATGTGTGTGTGTGTGCGTGTGTGTGTTGGTGTATGTATATATGTGTATATATAACGTATATGTAAAATACATACATGCATACATATTATTTTATTTATTTATTAATTTCTTTATTTTATTTCTTTATTTTTTATTTTTTATTTTTTTTCTTTATTTTTATTTTTATTTTTTATTTATTTATTTATTATTTTTTTTTTTTTTTTGTTCGATTCTATATTATTATTTATCTATATTATTAGATTTTTTTATGTGCAGTCGTGGTACATAATGGTCGGGATTTCAAGTTAATAAGTAAGGCGGGCAACAAGTGCAACCACGTGTTCGAGTTAGCAGCAGGTGCAAGTGGTTGTGTGTGTACCAGTGTCAGTAATTGGGCTAATAATATGGGCCTAACTAACTTCATTTAGTGTTGTTATTGTTAATAGTATGTCTGCATAGTATCATAGATGTTTGTTAGTAAAATGTGATGATGGTGCTTGTCGTGTGTGGTTATATTAAGAAGTTGGAGTTTAGCTCGGCTCTGTTGTTCAATTTAGGGGATAGCTTTCTAATTAATAGAGATTCTTTGAGTCTGAGATTGCCCTGGTCTCTTTCGCTAGCTAGTATCTTGACTCGTATGTCTTTGGTGGGGTTGTGGCCATGTGTTATATGTTTATAAACATATAACACATGGCCACAACCCCACCAAAGACATACGAGTCAAGATACTAGCTAGCGAAAGAGACCAGGGCAATCTCAGACTCAAAGAATCTCTATTAATTAGAAAGCTATCCCCTAAATTGAACAACAGAGCCGAGCTAAACTCCAACTTCTTAATATAACCACACACGACAAGCACCATCATCACATTTTACTAACAAACATCTATGATACTATGCAGACATACTATTAACAATAACAACACTAAATGAAGTTAGTTAGGCCCATATTATTAGCCCAATTACTGACACTGGTACACACACAACCACTTGCACCTGCTGCTAACTCGAACACGTGGTTGCACTTGTTGCCCGCCTTACTTATTAACTTGAAATCCCGACCATTATGTACCACGACTGCACATAAAAAAATCTAATAATATAGATAAATAATAATATAGAATCGAACAAAAAAAAAAAAAAAATAATAAATAAATAAATAAAAAATAAAAATAAAAATAAAGAAAAAAAAAATAAAAAATAAAAAATAAAGAAATAAAATAAAGAAATTAATAAATAAATAAAATAATATGTATGCATGTATGTATTTTACATATACGTTATATATACACATATATACATACACCAACACACACACGCACACACACACACATATATATACCAAAGGCTCTATTAACGACGCCCCACCTCCATACCCAGGATTCCTCACCCACCCAATCACATCCGCTACTACACACACACGGTAAAAAAATTTATAGAACGAAATTACTAAAGGGACATAACTCCCACAAAAAAAGCTTGATTACCACGAGTTATCAGCCCCTGCCACCGAAATACGATTATTCAGTATACTATTAACAAAACAAACAACGTTATATATAAAAAAAAAATAATAATAAATAAATAAATAAAAATAAATTACTCAGTATAATTACTAACAAAATAAACAGCAACGGTTAAAATAGTAAATAATAATTTATAAAAATAAATAAGAAACTTCCCCGGACCTACTACTAAAAACAAACCAACATTTCCGGCCCCGGCTTTTGGCAAAAAAAAAAAAAAAAAAAACACACTCCAACGAGTGGTAGTATTTATTTTATTCTGAGGATGAGGGATACCCTCGAAAATTAAATGAAAGGACACACTCCAACCCAACACCACGATCACGATACACTGGTAAATAAAAAAAAAAATTCTGAAAATTATTGACTTTTCAATATTGTCACTTTGTTTTGTTTTTTACGATTCCACGTGTCGTATGTGTCACTCTAACAACGCATTGTTATCGCCTTCAAAAAATAATATTCTTATATATATATATATATATATATATATATATATATATATATATATATATACATATATATATATATATATATATATATATATATATATGATACTTAGAAGGCAATACAATGCAGAGGTGTGACGGATAGACACAAGTTAGAGCAGATAAGACATATAATGGCGGAACTAGTTAAATAGATTCCCTCTTAATACAATGTACACATACACACACATAAATATATTTATTTTTTTTATTTTTTCACAGACACATATATTTGTCTATCTACACAATGTTACAATGTTATGTAATATCTGTATCAAGATGGTCAAGTGGAAACTCTGTCTGATATAATATTTCGGGAACCCGTCTTATTCAGAACCGTGCTCAACTACAGTTCAATATATATATATATATATATATATATATATATATATATATATATATATATATATATATATTGGAATTTATTATATAGCAGAGGATCTCACAGGGTGCGGCATAATGACACTCTACATTGTGAATAGATATCAAACCATAAGATACATAAGTAGATATATCTAATCATATTTCTAAAATGTATATATATATGAAAAAAAATACGATGTTCAAATTTATTTTACTTATCGCTTCACTGGGTTAGCCACAATGGTCAAGTGTTACATTGAAAAGCCAGTGCACTACGATTAGAAGATTGTACATTAGTCTAAAATATTATAGTAAACTGAATAAAGCATAACATATAGTAATAGTATAGTTTCGGTTTCAGACAGTTATTATTATTATTATTATTATTATTATTATTATTATTATTTTTTTTTTTTTCCTCACTTCTAAATATAGAATCTCTTACATAACGGCTATTTTCTGGTTTAAGCGTCTCACCGCCTCTTCATTTCAAATTCTTTGTGCATAGCGTTTCATAACGGGTAAAAACTGTTTTTTGAAGAAATTCCATCATTTTACCATTTCAGACAGTGCTGACGAAGACGGAATTGGGGATTAAACCCTTTTCTTGTCAGAAACCACTGGTCCATGTCTGATTAAAATCAGTATTTAAAAATAATAAATATTACGCTCTTAATTTAATTTAATTGAGCACTCTGCTGGTATTTCCCTTTTATTCTTTTTTGAGTATACTCTTATACTTTATCAGTTATTATTATTATTATTATTATTATTATTATTATTATTATTATTATTATTATTATTATTATTATTATTATTATTATTATTTGTACTCACTAGGAGTTCTCACACAGATCATCATCAGTGATTGCTCACCGACAACAACCAGTGGTATTTCCTGGAGTCTGAGCGACAACAAGCCTCCATAGATTTTAAGTATTCTTCACGATTCTTTTCGATAACGATACGGTATCGCAACAGCCGCTTACCATTGATTTCTCGCTGGTAAAGACAATTGGTCTTCTCTAAAATTTGGGTGGCAATCAGCCTCCCCAAAGTCCCAGAAATTATTATTATTATTATTATTATTATTATTATTATTATTATTATTATTATTATTATTATTATTATTATTATTATTATTATTATTATTAGTAGTAGTAGTAGTAGTAGTAGTAGTAGTATGATTATTTGTATTCACTATGAGTTATCACACAGGTCAACGTCAGTGATTGCTCATCAACCACAACCAGTGGTGTTCCCTGGAGTCTGAGTGACAACAAGCCTCCCCGAGAGTTCCAGTATTCTTTACCTGTTTTCGATGACCACAGCAAATAACCTTGAGGTATCGCAACAGACGCTTATCATTGATTCCTCGCTGGTAAAGACCATTGATCTTCTCTGGGAGTTTGGTGGCAATAAGCCTCCCCAAGGTTCCAGCACTCTCCGCACTTTTCCAGTGGAGGTCTGGTTTGTGCTGTCCCTCCTCGGTGTTCTCATTCTCCTCGACCCACTACAATTATTATTATTATTATTATTATTATTATTATTATTATTATTATTATTATTATTATTATTATTATTATTATTATTATTTGTACACACTAGAAGTTCTCACACAGATCATCATCAGTGATTGCTCACCGACAACAACCAGTGGTATTTCCTGGAGTCTGAGTGACAACAAGCCTCGCCAGATTTCCAGTATTCTTCACGTCTTTTCGATAACGATGCGGTGTCGCAACAGCCGCTTACCATTGATTTCTCGCTGGTAAGGACAATTGGTCTTCTCTGAGATTTCGGTGGCAATGAGCCTCCCCAAGGCCCCAGCATTCTCTGCACTTTTCCAGTGGAGGTCTGGTTTGTGCTGTCCCTCCTCGGTCTTCTCATCCTCCTCGATCCTCTACAAATATTTTGCCTGGTGTCAGCCTAGGCCGGCATCATTTAAAAATTTAAAAAAAATATTTTTTTTTTTCCTTTTTTTTCTTTTCAATTCCTTAATTTTTTCCTTTTCTCTTTCCTTATTTAAAAAAAAAAATGTTTAATTCTTTTTAAATTTTTTTTTCTATTTTTTTTTGGGGGGGGGGAGAGAGGGAGGAGCTTATAGTGTTTCTTGTAATTTCTGTTTCTTTGGTTCATTTTTGTGTAGTGATAGCTGAGGCCGGTGTAATTTATTGGGGAGGGGGAGATTATAACGTGATGTTTCTTGCAGTTTCTGTTCTTTGATTCGTGTTGTGGTGTTCTTCGTGTCGTTTTGTTTTCTCCCTGTTGTAAATTCCTTGTGACTGGTTACCCTTTGTAGCTTATGCAGGTTGGTATTCGAGGATTTTCCTGGGGATTGCAGCTGTTTTGATTATTATTATTATTATTATTATTATTATTATTATTATTATTATTATTATTATTATTATTATTATTATTATTATTATTATTATTATTATCATCATTATTATTATTGTTATTATTATTATTATTATTATTATCATTATTATTATTATTATTATTATTATAATTATTATTATTATTATCATTATTATTATTATTATTATCATTATTATTATCATTATTATTATTATTATTATTATTATTTTCATTATTATTATTATTATTATTATTATTATTATTATTATTATTATTATTGCTGTATCTGAGTCAATTCGTCGATCGCACTGTTCAGACGCGATGTTAAAGAAATGGTTGCCCGTCCGAGCAGAACCTAAGATTGAAGACTTTCGAATTGGAATCAATTCTATTGCTTTCTCTTTGGTACGTTTTTGTCCAACTTTGGTTGGAGTTAATTGAATTTTGGCGAACAAAAGTCGCAAGAAGGCAAACGGTGACATTTATCGCGCGCGCGATGCAAAGGATGACGGCGACGGATGCGGATGAGGGAAATTCCGCCGACATGGGATGGAATGGGGGGGGGGCGGTGATGGGAAGTAGGGGGCGGAAGGATGTAAGGAAGAAACACAGGGAGAGATGAGAGGGGGGAGAATTTGGTTTGATGTAGATCGATCGCCGGAGAGTCGTATTTGCATCGAAAATCGAACTAAATACAATGCAGCACGTGCTAATCTCCCACGGCTTGAGTACTGTTCGTGTTTGTCCTCAAGAGACTCTTGCAGGGCGGGGGGGGGGTCAGAATGGCTGTGACTTAGCAGAAGGAAGGAAGGAAGGAAGGAAGGAAGGAAGGAAGGATAGAAAAAGAATGGGGGTGAGCGGAAGAATTTGGGAAATACGCGGGAAAAGAACGAATGGTTAAGGAAGGAAGAGTTGAAAGAGTCCGGAGAATGCCGAGTAAAGAAAGAAAGAAAGAAAAAAAGAAAAAAAAAACGAAAGAAATAAAGAAAGAACAAAAGAAAGAAATAAAGAAAGGACAAAAGAATGGAAGAAAGAAAGAACAAAAGAAAGAAAGAACGAACGAATAAAAGAAGGAAATAAATAAATAAAGAAAGAACGAAAGAAAGAAAGAACAAAAGAAAGAAAGAAAGAAAGAACGAAATAAATAAAGAAAAAAGAAATAAAGAAAGAAAGAAAGAAAACAAGAAAGACAGACAGAAAGAAAGAACAAAAGAAAGAAAGAAACGAACGAAAGAAAGAAGGAAATAAATAAAGAAAGAAAGACAGAAAGAAAGCAAGAAAGACAGACAGAAAGAAAGAACAAAAGAAAGAAAAAAAGAAAGAAAGAAAGAACGAACTAAAGAAAGAAAGAAAAAAGAAAGAAAGAAAGAACGAAAGAAAGAAAGAAAGAACAAAAGAAAGAAAGAAAGAACGAACTAAAGAAATAAAGAAAAAAAGAAATAAAGAAAGAAAGAACGAAAGAAAGAAAGACAGAAAGAAAGGAAGAAAGACAGACAGAAAGAAAGAAAGAAAGAAAGAAGAGAGAAAGAAGAAAGAAACAAAAAACGAAAGAAAGAAAGAAAGAAAGAAAGAAAGAAAGAAGAAAGCAACCGGAAAGAGAGGAGAGAAGACTACACGCCACGAAGCGCATGTCTGAAATGACATGACGAATATCGCTTTATAAATTTATGACGTCGCAAAAACGTCATATATTTATAAACCGACTATAAAAATTGGGCGATTTTCCATTTCCTTAAGGTGATGAGAGTCATAAGCTCGAAATGACGTCGTACGTAGATAACAATATTAAAAAATAATTTAATATTATCATCAGCCCCTCCCAAGTAAAATTGAAAGTTGAGAACAGTCGGAAAGAATTAAAATAAGCATTCACCTAAAAGCTTTAGTACAATGCTCTGACACTGTCGTTGAGTGCTATCGAATGTTTAGATGTTTATACTCGGAGCTTTAAGTATGAATATCCTTTCATTTCTCCGTTATTACGTGCCATCTGTCGTAACCTAATGGGAGTAGGTGAACAGTTATAGGTTCAAGGTGTTTCTGTGCACCGGGTTCGTGCCCTGTGGCCGTCTGTGATTGTTATTTACCTGCGCTGATGAGAGCCATGAGCTCGAAACGACGTCGGACGTAGATACAAATCTTAAAAGATAAT